>JAWRVZ010000045.1:3200000-3855000 GCA_037043235.1 Rhodeus uyekii
TTTCACTTTCACATTTACTGGCCCTCGTTTTCCCCAGCATGTTGTGTATTTAACCAGTATGGTCTCGGTACTTCAGTGCACTACAGGAAGTGCGTTATTAGCAAAGATGCGCAATGTGGCTTGTGAGGAGGTACGAGTAGAATTTCTTTTCTCTTTGCATGCTTCATTTGTCTTAATTAAAAGTCTTTGGGATTATCGGGAGGGATTTAATGTGTTAAAAGACAGATCTAAGCTGTGAGTAACCTATATACCGAAGTGCCCACTATGGTCGTGATGGTCTGATTACATTCTTTTTTTTGTTTGGCTTCACGTTCTGAATCATGCTAATGAATCACGTTATCACCTCAAGAAAGCGTTCAGCCAAGCGTGTCTCTGTCGGGAGTTATTTCGGGTTTACTGGGCCTGTCTTCAGAGACATCCATTAGCTGTAGATAACCCCCCCTCCAGCCTAAAATAGCTTTGTAGCCCGTGTATAAGTGTCTGCTCCTCACCTTCCCATGAATTCATAATGCCTAGTGGTGTTATCGTACTGCATGTTAGAGCTGTTTCACTCGCTCAGAATCTGCCAAACAAACACAATATGTAGCCATTTACCATCAGAGCAGGGAGGAAAGCGGAGGAATGAAGAGAACTGCATATTCACTCTGTTTTTTTTTTTATAGTTACAATCTTAATGGCAGGCAGCATGTAGGTATACATTTCCTATGGCTTAATAAGTAGAGCATTGGTGTTTACAACGCCAAGGTCATGGGTTCAATTCCAGGGAAAGCAAGACCTGATTCAATGTGTTCCTTGAGTACAATGTGAGTCGAGTTGGATAAAAGCATCTGCCAAATGCATAAACGTAACTCTATGTACTCTCTATAGAGTTTGGTTTAGGGTTAGTTACTAGTAGTTTTGCAGAGTTTACTGTTATTACTATAGTAAATACATAAACCATTTATTGGTACCATCAAACTATCTCATAAGTATAAGCAAGTTAAAATACAGTAATCCCTCGCCACTTTGCGGTTCAAATTTCGCGGCCTCAGTGCCTCGTGCATTTTTCAAAAATATTCATTGAAAAATAAACATTCGGCAGCCGTATTGCGGAAAGCAGCGTTGCTTCATCGTGATGTGAGAGAAACGGTTTCCCAGGATGCCAGACAAAGAGAGAAACTCCCTCAGAGGCTTTGTACACACACACGGCACTCAGACAAGAACGTGATTTGTTCCCGGCGCGAGATCGACGAATGAGAGCACGAGTGGAGTTGGAGCCTCTTCGCCTCAGAAGCAAATGTTGACGATCCCGAACTGATTTAAAGGCCTCATTATACCAGTGCAGTAACACCACCATCATCATCATCACATTCATCAAACCGCACAGCTCTGTCATCATCGTCATTACTAGAGTCAAGTCTAGAGCACCATAATACGTATCGTATGAGAGAGAGTAAATGTATAATATTAAGGTTTTATAATTAAATAGATTTGAAGTATAAATATACATATTTTAAACATTCTGGTACCTATACACACATATACGGAAATTCCTAGGGGGGGCCAATCCTACTTCGTGGATTTTCACCTATCGCGGGGGGTTCCGGTCCACATTAACCGTGATAAACGAGGGATCACTGTAATAAGCATTTTAAATTTCCTGTGAATGCAAGTCCATCACCCATTCATCAGTCTTTTGTTGCAATCTGAATGGCTTAAACCAATTAAGTGGAAAAGTTTGAATATCAGTTAAGATACTGATCAAACCGATGGTCTCTAGCTTCACTAAAACACCTTGACTTCTGTCTATAGCCTAAACTGACATGAATGATTGTTCAACACCCACATCCAAAGTATGAGCTATACAAACTTGGATGCTTTTCTTTGCAAACACACTAATTAACCATACCAGTCGCTCTTGACAGACACAGTTTAAACTGTTATTGTGTTTCTAATTGCAGCAAATGGATTCCGGGTGTGTTGGATTGGTCTAGAGTTGGATGCATGGGCTTTCCCTTGAAAACACAAACTTGTCAGGATACAGGATAGTTTGAACCCCTTGAAAGCTTTACACAAATATTCAAAAGCATGAGAAATGCTTTAATCACAGAAAATTGAGCGATGGTTCAGATGGAAAAAGGTAAATTGTAGTGAGAGTGCAGAGTTTATCTGTATGAGCGGCTTTGATCCACTGAACTCACAGATATGAGCCATATGAGAAAATCCCTCACAGTAATCCAGAAAAAGTGCAGCAATCAAAAAATTAAGTTTTGAAAAGCACACGAACAGCTGGCTAAATCAGCCGCGGGGCTCATGAAACAATAACAATAACCGTTTTCATCCCATTATGTTTTTATTTTGAAATGTTGCGGCTGCTCTGTTTTTCTCCTCGCCTGCTGTTAAAAAACATTTGTGTTTTGCCCGACACAAACCCACTTCGCTGTCCTTTTTCGCCTAAAAATCGTTATTTTTAAATCAAAAGATTTCTCAACTGAAAACACGTATGGTACACGTTTGACTGATGTGTGAAGAGCATGTTTGCATGTTCGTGGAAATGAGCTTTTTGTCCTACATGAGCGCGGACAGAATGATGGATCATAGTTTTGCACTAACGGAAGGTCATTGCAAACCGTTCTGGTGGGATGCCAGTACGGGACACAGTCTGTGTGATTACAGATCTGTTTTTCTGTGGAGAAAGATGTTCGGGATGTTGTGTGATATGGTTATGTCTTGCATACTTCAGATTTTTTTTTTTACATATTTACATTCTTCATATATATCTCCAGGGATATGTGAGGACACGTTTTCTGAACTAAAGAGGAATTGTGTTATTCAACTGAGTAACCTATATGAGAAGTGAAGATGACAATTCACAAGGTCACAAAACTGTGGGATCCACTTCAGGACTGAAATAGGCCAAGCTGACGATTTTAATTCTTTGCATGACTGGGAAAGAGAGGAATCAACAAAATCACTTTCTCTGCCTGTCACAGTCTGTTATGTAAACTCTTGCAATATCAGTGATCTTTGCTCTTTTAACTTGATTATTTCAGCTTGTTTGCGCTTTGGGGTTTACGACGACTCATGTGGGTGTTTGATTGGTTTCTAGGAATCTTTACGTGTAATCGCACTGATTTCACTCTCGATTTATGTTCATACCTTAGTCTATATATATTTTTACTAAATGATTAAATGTCATGTATATTTACCAATGTGCACCATACAAAATTGGATTTAGATCATTCATGAAGCCCATTTATAGAACTGCTATCAAACAATCCTACTTATATTTGCTTGGATTGATGTTTGCTGTATTTACATATACTTAAAGAACAATTTCTTTTATTTTTTTATTATTGAAATCTTTAGAAGTACGTACCAAATTAGACATTGGTTCTTTGCTGTTTCTTTTAAAAACATTTTTTTTAAAAACAATTATGTAAAAAATATATATATTTATGGATGTATATAAATGCCCATTTCTGCCACATAAGAAAAAAAAAAGTGTATGAAAACTTGAAATTGACATACTAAGTCGGATCAATATACTTGCATGACTTTTCAAATCTCATAATTTCGAATTTTTATCTCATAATTTAAATTTATCTCATAATTTAATTTTTTTGTCTCAATTTCGATTTAGTAAGTCATAATTTCGACTTGGTAAGTCATAATTTCGACTTAAGAATGTCATAATTTCGAGCGATTTTGTTTTTCTTATGTGGCGGAAATGGGCTTACATACATATTTTAATATTTTATATAGATTAGTTATTTCCCAAATTGCTTCAATATATCTTATTCCATTTAAAATTGTGATAAAAGATTTTTAAAGAAATTTAGCCTTACACTTACACCGTAACATTTTCGATACACTAAATGTTTTTCAAATAAAATAAATGAATAGAAGAGTCACTATGTGTGCAAATTGCATTGTTTTTTAATATATCAAACAATAACACGAGTGCTGTGTCATCAAAACATAATCTATAATATTCTGTTTAATGTGAATCCTGGTTGTTGATTTAATGCATATCCTTTGAAGTGATTGTGCTCATCTTTTCTCTTTCACAGCTCTGTATTCCATCATTCTATTCTGCGTCTTCCTCTGGATCCCCTTTGTGTATTTCTACTACGAGGAGAAAGATGAAGACAACAACAACAAGTGCTTGGTAAACCTGATACTCCTTCCTGTCTATCTAGTACACTCGTGCACTGAAACGGATTACCTTTTCAGCCTTAAGGGATGTTTCACACATAAAATGGAAAAACTAGGAGGGAAAAGGGCTATGTTAAGCTATTTGTAGTCAATAAATAGTGTGCACTTTACTAGTATGTAAAGCAAGGCTGTTTGATGTCTGCGGTTGGAAAAATTATCATTAATCAAATCGACAGAAATTCCCTTGAGGTATTGCTAAGTGATATTTGCCTGATTACAGTTATGGCAGTTCATTTATAATAACCCAGCGACTTTACCCACACTCCATCTGCAAGAGGTTTGACTGCAGTGAGGTGATGAAGTGACAAAAAACATATCCTTCTCGCTATAATGCTACTCACTTGAAATATCAGAATATTTTCTCTAAGGACGCCACAGTGATGTGCAACATTACATGCTGAAGAGCTGCTTCAATCTTCTATAAGTTATTTAGATTCTTTCCAAACTTTCCACTCCTTCTTGTCCTTTGAAACAGTCAGAAGTGGCTGCATTCCAAGAACTATTGAGCATCCCACATAGGCAGCATTTTCAAAGCATCGTAGGTGATGTCTGGAAAAGGAGGCAAGATGATTATGGGGAAAAAGGTGGAACCGTCAAAGGAAATGGTTGAAGCCAGAGAAATTACTAGATAACTATATTATGGATGCAGTGAAATATAAATTCTAGGCTGAAACTAAATGAAATCTGGATGCAATTAACTGAAAATACGTAAAAAAATATTGTATTATTATTATTAGGCTCACTTTTTAATTAAATTCAATAATTCTACTGAATCTGAATTTTAAAAATACAAGACCTTTTGTTAAATAGTTTTGTTTAAAGGCGTCCCTGAGATGGACTCGCGTCATCCTGTCTCACCCATAGCTGAAAGATGCTTTGACTCATAAACAATTTTAATCCAAATGAATTATATTCATTATCTTTAGGAATGAAATCATGTGTTTTATGCAAGGCGTCCGGCGTTTCAATCATGCGAAAAGACAGACGAGACATTCGTTTAGTTGACTCTCATTGCATCCCTGTATGGTGTTTTGCATTAAATCAAACGATTTAAAGCACAGTAATGATTTTATAGGTAAAATAAAACATACACAAACCTAAACTTCATAGAAGAAATGCACCAGTTCAAAGACAGAACTGCTCTTTTCAGAGAGAATTCATGCAGCACGTGTTCACTTAACCTGTTGATTGTTGAACGATGCTTTGATTAAACTTACTCAATTTCATCAAACTTACTCAAAGTGTGTTTTAAAGATTAATCATATTGATTTGAGTTCAGTAATAATTGTGACTCCTGAAACAATCAGTTCATTTCTCCATTCTGAAATATTTCGGTAGATATTGAACAAAAATAAGAAGTACAGTAATCAATAAAAAATATTAATCGAAAAATCTAAATTCAAAAATACCGCCATATCGGCAGCCGTATTGTGGAAAGCAGCGTTGCTTCATCGTGATGAGAGAGAAACGGTTTCCCAGGATGCCAGACGAAGATAGAAACTCTCTCAGAGGCTTTGTACACACCCACGGGCACTCAGACAAGACACGTGATTGGTTCCCGGCGCGAGATCGACGAATGAGAGCGCGAGTGGATGTATCCCGTGAGCGGATTGGATGATCCTACTTCGTGTATTTTCACCTATCGCGGGGGGTTCCGGTCCACATTAACCGCAATAAACGAGGGATCACTGTATATTTTTAGTAAAATCCCAAACATTCTTTTTGTGAAAAACTAAAAAGATTAACTGTTGAATTTTTAGGCAATTGTTTATGTAAATCAAGTAAATATCATTCAAAAATTGTATTGATTTAAAACAAAAGTTAATTATCATTTATTCATTAATTATTGTATACATTTTTACTGTACCTATTTTACAATGTTAATAACATTTAAGTATGACATTAGCAACAAGCTAACGGCAAACTACTGAACACTGAACAAACTCCTGAAACTACTGAACTATTAATTATTACTGCCGTTTATAAATGGCACAAAGTTGCTGTCTATTTTTACTTTTACTTTTAAGGTTTTCCATTTCAGTTACGACACAGTTACGCTCACTAGTTTCTGGAACAGAGCCACAATGTCTCCATCAGAGAATGAACTAAGAACACTGTGTTCCTGACTGTTAAGTGCTGCAAATATTTAATTATACTCAATGTCCCTCTCTATGTGCAGCGTAATTTATCACAGATTGATGACTTGATGAATACAGTCTGATAAACATGTTTTTATTCTCTCATTACAGCAAGTGAAAAATGCACTGAAGTATACAATAGGATTTGTGATTGTGTGCTCAGCACTACTTTTGATTGGGTAAGTGTGGTTTGTGGGATTATAGTATTCTCTGTGCGTGTATGTGTGTGTGGAGAGAGGTCGATGTAAGCTTTATTATATCATTCAGTCGTCATTCCACCTACATCCGGTGTACAGAATGTTGTGAGAATGTGAAGCATTTTGTTGGACAAAACGCCTATAATGACCAGTATTTGTTATAGTCCATGTAGATGTTATTTAGTTTAATATAGCAAGCAGCGGGCACATCAATGTTGATATGATATTTCTGTCATTTCTGGGTAATTTAGAATACAAAAGCCTCCAGCCAGATCATGAATGGTTATCTTAGATTGACGGCAACAATTTGAAGAATTATAGATCAGTGGATTCTGCCAACAGACTAAAGTCAATATATTCCACTTTAGAAATAAGTCTGATATACGTAGTTTATTTCTAAAGAGCTCAAAATCAAATGTTGCAGTCAAATGTCAATATGAACTCAATATTTAGCGTATTTTGTTCTAATGTGTGGGTTATTACAAATATAAAAGATTGCTCTTTTCATTCTCCACTTCTGATACATCTAACGTCACAAATCCCAGCACTTCCCAGCACTTTTGTTTCTCACTATTATCAATTCTCTAGTTGCTTATTAGCATGCATATTACTTGTATATTGCCTGTACTTATAATACTTATAAAGCACATATTAATGCATTATTCTACATGAGCATATTTTACATCCATTAATCCACCCAATACTTAAACACCTACTTTACTAACTATTAATAAGCAGTAATTAGGCGTTTACTGGTAGTTAATAGATACTTAATAGTTAGAATTGTTTTTTATAATCTAAAGTGTGACCCTTTTTTAACTAATAATTTAACAAAGTATGCATTAAATTGATAAAAAATGACAGTAATGTTACAAAAGATTTGTATTTTAAATAAATTCTGTTTTTGAATTAGCTATTTATCCAAGAATTCTGAAAAAAGTAACAGTTTCCACTAAATAAAAGAATAAACTCAATAGCCACACTTTAATTACCGTAATTGGCATATTTAAACCTGAAAATTGTCAAGACCTTTTTTTCTTTCTTTTTTTTGTCAAACCATATAACAAGTTCTTGGCCAATGATTAACTGAGCTAAATATAAGCTTGCAGTCTAAATGTGTACAGATACATGGTGTGGTGTTGTCCCATTTAACCGAGAGTTTATACCTTTTGTTCTCAGTAGTGCTCGTGCAGCATAAACATAATGGATTTTCTTTGCCGCTGCAAGAATAACACGTCTGCTCACCAGGTCATATAATTTAATGTGCTCTCAACCATTAAATAGTGTTCCTGTGAGGCAGGATACCTTCATCACACCTTCATGTCGTATAGACCCAGTGGGATGGGTTACTTTGATCACAGAATGGGAAGAGGGACATGCCGTGGACCAAATTTAAAAGTGGGGATGGCACTTCGGACAGAAGCAATTTTGTGTTCATCTTACCTTTTGAACCAGTGCAGTGTTTTACCATCAGTATTGTGTCTCAGGGTTCCTGATGGGGAGGACATGATGGCTTTTTTCCCCATCGTCCTTTTTCTCAGGGTTAGACGTGAAGTTCCTCTGATTGTTAATTTGGGGAATGACTTCTTTGTGTTTGTCTGTTTTGATTGGTTTGTTCTAAGGATGGAACTTATAAATGGAGAGCTGACCTTTCCCACCCTCTGATGTCCAATTCACTCGCTCAAACCTGTGGAGATGTCTCGAGAGCTTTAAATCCACTCCTATCAATGCCGTACCTAGTCTAAACTCAAAACGCATGGGCCCTGATCCAAATGTCGGTCTTCGCGTGGACCTGCAGTCATGTGACCTGCTTTGGTGCTCGTCTGTGAAGTCTACGAGAACATATTGTCTCATTTGTCATTTTAGGCTTCAAAAAGGTGCTCATGTGTACATTTGAGACAGATCCTTAGTCAACATATCATATTTGGCCTGCTATTTGGGCCATATTTGGCGCACAAATTTCCCCATTGTGGGACGAATAAAGGTATATCTTATCTTATCCTCCAGAAAGGCACCATTAGTTATATATTAATAATTAAGATGTGGTCTTTTAATTTAGCTTCTAGTGCAATATCTTTCTAACTGGGAGTGTGAAAGTTAAAGGGATGATTATAACTCCTGAAAATAAAAGTTCTGTCATTATTTACTCAACCTTTTGTCATTCCAAACCCCAAGACATTTTTAATAAATCATCAGAAGTTACTGTTCCTCCATTGGAAGTTTGTGTAAGCAGTCCTAAAAGTAATTCATATGAATCGAGATACAGTCGCTTTATAGAATGAGCATGTTTAATTTAGGCTTTTATATACAAATAAACAGTGATGTACACTCAAACATGGATTATATCAAATAAAGTACAATTATAGTAAATATTTTGCTATGTAACACGTTTAAGCTTATGTGTTTACCATATTTGATGCTGGGTATCTGGTTTGATCATAAAAAGTCAAATACATTTATGAATTTAGGAGAAATTAACACTGTAAGTGCTGCTGACATAGTATTTTGAACCATAATTGAAGATGACAAACAGAGAAAGAGAGAGAGTGGATACAGAGGTCAGATATGTGTTAAGTCTTTGAGCTTGTGAACTTTTGCATGAACCCTCACTGAGTCCTTGGTAGAAATATGAAACTGCATCCTGTACAATTTACAGCGTAATTTACTGACACCCCTAAAAGATAACACTTTCAGAGCTTTTCAATTGAGCTCAATCGGACAATGCCAGTGATCCTGAATTATCTGGCTGCTTTTAAAATGAAAGTAACCTTATTTTACAGCCATTTGCATGTGTTGTGATTTGAATGTTGCCCTTGTAGCTTCATTTTCTGAAGTTGCTGTTTGAATGTTAACAGTAGGTCTTATGTGTGTTCTTTAGGGCTGTGTGATTGTTTTGTGATGTAAAGTTTGAGTGCAATTTGAACTTATATTCTTATATTCCTGCTTGGATATCTAGACAAACATTGAAATTAATGAAGGGATCTAATGAATGGAAATGATAATGTAAATGATCAAAAGTGTGCACATGATGCTGTTGATATTATAATAAATATTATTACCGGTATCATTATTAAATAGATATATATCTTTAATACAGCATGTTTTTTTCAGAAGTGACAGATATTTAATAGCCATTCCAATTTTTCAAATCCTCACGTTTTTGCCTTGCAGTATTGTCAGTACCAATGTTTTTTTCGTGGTTTTTTTAAATAAGCGGTGATTAGGTGAAAGTGCCCTATAAGGTATAATTAATGAGCATAGAAATTATAGAGTCGATACAATTAAAACGGAATCTTATGGTTAATTTTTTTTTTCTCTCTTTCTCAGAGCAGCAGTAGCCTGAGGTATTTGCTTATGTAATCTCATCTTGTGAGTGATATTCTCCTCATTGGAGATGACTCACTTTCTTAGTGTTGCAGGTATTTGCTCAGAATGCGAGCATACTGTATCCTCTTTTGCTTTTTAAGCTTGAGGCGATGCATCATGTGAGCTGAGTACATGGATCTCTTCTCAGTAGATCATAGTATGCAACACTCGGCCAGTTATAAATATACATGCATATAGAAGAAAACTATTTACTTTTTGTAATAACGGCGCACTAAGTAATTACACTTACAGGAAGTTTCTTTATGTATTTGTTTTTTAACTCTGCTAAAGCATAAAGTACCATGTTTGCAGAGATTTTAGAAAACATGCGGAGTTGCATATACTTGTTTCTCTGAATAATAGGGACTTTTACTTTAAAAATTAATTAGTTTTTGGCCAAACACAAAAATCCCTTCCACTGCCAGTTTACCCAATATAGTGTTTTGACTGGTTGCCACTTGGTGAAAAATAGAGCAAACAAACTGGGTCAGAGATCACAAATTCAGCAATAAACCATTGCAAACGTATACATTTTAAAGTGTAAGGCTTTCCATTGTCAATTGCGCTCATTCCTGTTTTATTTCCTGAATCTGGCAACCCGCATGAGCTACGAGTCAGAGTAAGAGTTGATGTTGGAAAAAACCCTCTCCAACATTTTGAATTTGGACTGAAATACCCAGTTCAATTGCTAGTTGTCAATATTATATCTTGGATTGTTAAAGCTTTTCTTAACACATTTGAGAATTTTAATGCTTTTGTTTTTTGTCATGATAAATTCTGTATTTTTATAAATAATTGGTGTGCCCACACAACTCAAAAACTAACCCATAAAAATAGAAATCAAATTATCATCATTGCATATTTGATTATTTGTTTGTACATTTGAAGAGACAGTGTTTGCCTTATGATCGTATTAAAGTGTCAGTTCAATTATGTACATAAATATTATTTACTTTATTTCTTTTTCAGAAGTTATATTATTCAGCTACAATTTTGTAAAATATTATGACTGTGTGTGTGTGTATTTTTATACAATATTACTCTTTATACAATATTACTCTTTTTATTTATTATCAAATAAATGCAGCCTTGGTGAGCATAATAGACTTCTTTAAAAAAAAAAAAAAAAAAATATATATATATACCGTATTTATTCGAGTATAACGCGCAATTTTTTCTACCAAAAAAATTAATCAAAGTTAGGGATGCGCGTTATGCACGAGGGCTGGGCTGGGGTGGGCTTTGTTTTGACGGCCGGTTCGCGCTGCGCATTTTACAGGCTGTTTAAGTAGCAATATATGCATAAAATAAAAGGCAGACTCGTGAGTGCAATTCAGCAACTGTATTCAAACATAAACCGCGGCAACAACCGCAACATAGCCCAAAGCAATCAATTGCCGATTGCATGATACGTTACATCCCGTTACACAGGCTGCAGCCTCTCACTGTACGTGAGGGCGAAGAAAAAAAAACGTCCCCTCGCCGCTTCATTTCCTCATCCATTCAGACGCAGAAGAAAGCGAAGAAACCGGAGAAACAGATGTTCCTGCCAACTGAGACACTGATGAAAAATTAACTCCAGAAGAATGGGAGAAACTCTTTAGTGTCTCTGATGAGGAATCTGATGTCGAAGGATTTTAAATAAATATTTTTACCGGTAATTCTCTTTCGGTATTGTGTTCATTAGTTTATGTTGTCAATAAATACATGTTATATATTTTATATAAGTTATATATGTTATATAAGTATATGTTATACAATAAATAAATGTTTTTTATCATGGCTGCACGTGTTCAACAACGTTTTTTGTCAATTACAACGCTTGGTGTGAAACAAAATTTTATACCGATTTTTTATCGAAAATTAGGGGTGCGCGTTATACACGTGTGCGCGATATACTCGAATAAATACGGTATATTTTTTTTTTGTAAATCTTATCAACCCAGAACTTTTTAACAGTAGTGTATAAATGATGACATGTTTGAGAAATATAAACCTCTGTTTCCAGGACGTTTGTTCCCTTGGAATCTCCGCCTAACCAGAACTCCACTCAGTGGGAAAAGGTGCAGTATCTGTTCGAGGAGCTGGGCAGTAGCCGTAAGTACCATAAAGGCCTCTTTAAGTGAAATTGCAGCTCAGTTTTACTGACACTTACAAAGGAAACAGCAAAAAGAGCTTTATTGAAGCCTTCCAGGGCCTCAGCACCGAAACGACAGGTGCTTTTTAGAGAGCGACGGATGCTGCCGAGCCACGAGCAGGGGTGATGTGTGGGTTTGGCAGCATTGACATTTAGCCTCGTCAATGTCAACACACCTCATTGTGCTACCTAAATTTGCTGTCTTGAAAAAAAGGAAAGGCCAGCTGCTTTTGACGTGTCAATCAAGGCTTCCATTTGAAGCAGGAGAGGCAGGCACATGTTTGCACCTGCACTTATTTATATATATAATGTACATTTATTTATATATGTATGTATGTATGTATGTATGTATATATATGTGTGTGTGTGTGTGTAATTCTGTGGCCGTTAACATCCACCTTTTTTTTCTTTCTCAGCCTTCCTTTATGCAGACTACAGGGTTAATAATGAAAATAACAACAATTCCAACTAATAATTATTTTTTCTCCAGCTAGTTGCCCAGGCAGCGTTTCTGACTTTCATTTAGTTTTACTGAAATAACAAAAAAATATATACAATTTATATAGTCAAAGAAAATAATAAAAATGATAATAACTCAACAAAATTACTAAAACTTTAAAATTAAAATATATATTTAAAAAATAGGTAAATAAAAATAATTATAAATGATTCTAAAAATCTAGAATAACATTTCACTCTGTTGTGGACAAAGATCATCCCTTTTCAAGTTTTTCTCTTTTTCCTTCTAGCTACACAAGTTTCCATGTTTGAGTGTTTTTGCATCTATGTTCTCCAGAACCTTTCCTTCAATCTTATCATATTCTAAAGGATCTTTTGAAGGTCACATAGTGAGTGACACATCTTTTTTTTGTGTCCCAAGGTTTGTTTTGCTCAGAGAAAGCAAGTGTGACTTTGTTTGCCAACATCATGGTGTTCCTTCAGAGAAGTTCCCTTGTTAGGTTTATTTGTGACTTTTGCTTCCATCTCCCTTGAAGACCCTCAAGCTGGCAGGAATGGAGCCACTACAGAACCCAACCTAATCCAATAATAGCCTGGAGTAAGTCTGTGACTTTTTGAGACAGTGTCTGATTCCTCCGAGGGGGTCTTGGAGCTGTCATTGCCCCTTCACAGCAGCCCTGGCCTAATGAACAGAAATCAAGCAAAAAGCCTTGGTGGAAGAAACATCAGAAAAATTCCCTTGTTGAAACAAGCTTGTTTGTCAGAATCTGCAGCAGAGCTTGAGGTTGACGGTTTTGGTACCCTGCACTTCTCTCCCACTCCAGATGTGAAATTAATAACCAGACCTTATGTGCCAGATAAGGTTATCCAAAGGAGCATCTTGACCCAAAGCAGGACAAGCTTAAGAAATCAACCCAGTGTCATCAAGAGTCTGCGGTTGTCAAGTACCGATATGCGCCGGTTCCCCTGAGTGAAACAGACATAAAATGTAACCTGAATGCAATAGCCAATTCCCCATTAGCGGGTAAGACTCGGGCGAGGAGAGCAAGGGAGCGTGCAGAAGGGTAGACAGCTAGAAATCTGATCTTATCACAGACTTGGGCTCGGAAAAAGTCTCCACTTAATTATGCAGCACAGGCCCGAACCTAGAATCCACTCAGACAGCTCTTGTTCTCTGATTTACCTTCCCGCTGAGCTGAATGTGTTTCACAGAGAGTCACGTTTTCAAATTGGAGCCGGCGTGACGTAGTGTGACGAGGCGTCACTTATGCTGAATCTAATTTGGATTTGATGACATAATTTTACATACAAAGCACTAGACTAATGATATTCAGAATGGCATAGAAATAATTCCAGTATCTAGATTGGTAAGGGTGTTTACTCATTTCAAGGTGTGAGATTCGTTTTAACGGTGTGTAAAACGGCTGGTGTATTGGATATTTAATTGTGCTTGCTCATTCCCTTCTGTTTTTAAGTTTTGATTACTTTTGCGGTCATCTAACGTTCAACTAGTTTGTATGTACATTAATCTTTAAAAACGCATCTCAAAATGAAAATTGATGATTATCACTTTTTTGTAGCATATGAATGATTGACTTTAGTTTTTAGTGTGTTTTAACATTTTAAAAACAACATCTTTATTGGCTGTAATTATTTTATTTATGGATTACCTTTGCAGGCATGTGGCATTTATTTAAAATTAATTAAATCTGAAAGCACTAGTATTTCAATAACACTGTGAAATATGATATTTAGAATATAATATAATATTTAGTACAATATAATATAGTATTTAGTACATTTAGTACTTTTTTGGGACTAAATTGCATGATATTGTTTGTTTATACTTTATTGACTGATAACATGAGTATAATTATTGATAGTCAGCATTTTGTCATTTTACAATGTGTCATTTATTAACGTTAGTTTATATATTAATTAAAATGAACTAACAATGATCAATCTATTTTTGACGACATTTATTCATCTTTGTTAACATTCGTTAATAAAAATACAGTTTGTTGCTTGTTCAAATTAGTTCCCAGTTCAAATTTAACAAATACAATTTTTTAATTTTGAAATGAACATTAACTGAGATTAACAAATGCTGTAAACAATGTTCATTCTTTGTTTATTTTAACAAATGCAGTTAACTAATGAAAATTGGTGTTTTGCTCTTTTTCTCGACGTCTCTGCAAGAGTAGCTACGTATTTTATATATAGACCTAGCATACGGCTATGCCCAAAACTTTTGAATAAGTAAACTGTCTCTCGATCAAAATGAATTGCTCCACTTTTGTATGGCGATATTTCTGTCAATAATTGCTTTGTGAGCAGCGTGTTTTCTCTTTTTCAGTAATCCAGTATCCAGTGAGTGGGTTAGCTTTAGCAAGCTGCTTTCCGTCTCCGTGAGGTTATCATAGCAAGTTCATGTTGTGAATACCTCAGCTAAGAGCTCTTTAATATACACTTCTCAGTGGCAGCGGTCTCCTCCGCGCGCATAAGCCCGAGGTGCTCCGTGCATGTCGAGATAAGGGCCTCCACTCTCTCCGAGTGCCGAGGAATCAGGCGCTAGAGCAGCTGTAGAGCCGCCGTAGATAATAAACAATATATTCTCTGTCCAATCCCTTAGAAAGTCTTCCGGGGAAGCGACTGAAAACGCAGGTCCCCCTTCATTGTGCGGAGTTCATAAACAGAGCTGCTTTCCGTACCAAACACGAACGCCATTGTCTCCGGCATCGCGCCTTCGCCACTTAACAAAAGCGGGGACATCACAAAGGGAAACACCTATTCAGATGTAAATGCTCATTTCAGCCATCAGACATCAAAGCTTCTCTTCTTTTTCTAGTCTTCCGTTTGCTACATTAGGAAGCAGGAGTGTAATCATCTTCATTTCTTCTCGTCGGCTTTTGTGTGTCGGGGCTTTTTGTGTATAGAACGTGATGGGTGGCGCAGCAAACAGTTTTCAGACTTCATGTGGTTCAACAAAATGGAAAGAAGTCATTTTTTGAGTGATGTAAAGCATTTCCTGAGGAAAATAAACCGAGAACAGTAGGTTGCATTCAATTGAGGTGGGCTGCAGGCAGAAGGGGGCTTTCTGGGCTCAGGGCTGCCAGGATGCTGCGTTTTGCTCCGCTGGGCCATAGCTCAGAACCAGAGGGAAGGGGGATCGCGCGAGTTTGTGAGTGTTCAATCTCGCTCCCTATGACAGGTGGGATCCTAACAGGAAGTGCGGTGGTGGTCACTTCCCATAAATCTGCCTCAGCTGGCTTCAGATCTGACAGCTGGCATCATGCCCTATCCTCTTTTCATTCATTTTACTCTCTCGGCTCCATTTTTGCTCCTGCATTTTGAGGACTGGTGATTCACAAGACCTCAAATGTACTTTGTTACCAAGCCTGTAGTAAAATATTACAATATTTTTATTTTTATAAGAGCCATTCACAACAAAAATACATGTGTTTGGCTGATGACTTACTGTAATATTGTGAGAGCAGAACTTTTATATAATTGTGTTTTCAGTGCGAAAACACAAAGAAATGAGAACTTTTCAGAAAATAAGTTTTCTTTTACAGCACACATTATAAATTCAGCATGTAACCAAATAAGTTTGGAAAGCGACAGTCACAGACTCGTGTTGAGATACTTTTTATTGCTTTAGTGTCCTCCCCACCAGTTTCAGTTTTAATGTTACCTTGAATACTTCTGTTACAACTTAAAGCCTTACTTTTTTTTTGGTCTAATTTTTGAGAAATGTGAAAAGCAATGTTTACTTACTAACTTATGCAATCAATTTTGATGTAACCGTTTGTAAAAGTACTTTTACATTCCATTATGAAAGTATTATTATTTTACAACATTTTAATTGTATACATTTAATCAAAGTAATGAAATAAAATAATTATTAAAATAATGCGGTTATATAATAATAAACTATTATTATATGCTATATAATAAATTAAAAATAAATTATATACTATTATACTATATTATATACTATTAAATATTAAATAAGTTAAATATAAAATAAGTTAAATAAAAAAATATATATAATAAATTATTTAATACAAATTATAATTGTGTGTGTATATATATATATATATATATATATATATATATATATATATTATAATTAAAATAATTATATATTTTAATTATATTAAAATTGTAATAATTATTAAAATTATTACAATTAAAGCATGTTCAGTAGCATATTAGCTTTTGCTGTGTTATCATTAGTTGGGACATTTTATTGTATTGATATCGACTGCTATATAAAGTTGAACTAATTTAATGACATTGACATTTATTCATTTAGCATACGCTTTGATCCAAAGCGACTTACAATTTGAGGAATACAGAAACCGATTCATAATGAAGATGCAAAAGTACATAAGAGTGCTTACAATACAAAGTTTCAAACATTACACATACTAGTAGTACAAGCCTGGAGAATAGAGGAAGGAAACAACTAGGCTGATCGAAACTAAGATGCCAAGTCACTACACAATGTTCCAAAAGACTTCTTGCTAACAGCTACTTCGAGGCATAAATGAACACAACCAAAGTATGCAAACAAAACTTACGTGCTTCTCAAGCTCCAGTGATGATCGAGTCTCCAAGACTTTGTACAATAATACCTCGAGATACGAGCGTCTCTTCATATGAGTATTCCAAGATGCGAGCAAGCCTTCGAGCAGATTTGTGCTTCTAGATACGAGTAAATATTCGAGATACGAGCACGCGTACTGATGCCGATGCCGGCGCACATTCACTTCACGTGTTCACTGACTTCTGTATGGAAGTCATATAGAACGCCCGCGCCCGTATGCACCCGCGAGTAGCTGATTTTCTTTCTATTTTGTTCATTATTCTTCATAATAGCGATGAGTTCTAAGAAAGTGAGTGTGAAGGATGGTAGTGAGAAGAAGAAACGCACGATGAACATTGAAATGAAGCAAGAAATTGTGGATAAATATGAGCGCGGTGCTCGCGTGAGTGATCCAGCATGCAGGAGCATCAGGAGGAACTGTGGACTGAGAAGTTGATCGAGCTGCAGACGATGAACATATGCAGGTGTTGTAAGAGATCAGCAGTCGAGGCTATGTGGCAGAAGGTTTCTGATTTCAATGAAAAGAAACTGATAAATCGTTTACTGGTCGTGCTTCGGAGCTTTTTGACGATGCGTGCCTTACTTAGTTTGAATGGGAGACTGAAACAAATCTCCCTCGATAGGTATTTCGCTAAAAGGTCTGCGCCAAGTGAAAGTGAGGAAGACCGGCGAGAAAAGCAAAACAATAATAGAAAATAGAAAATTTTACTATTTTTACTATTTACGTTTGAAATAAATATGTCAGCTAAGCTCAGTTATGTTAATTTAAGTTTATGTAAGTTATGTAGTGTTCGTGTAGGACTCAAGTGTCTGCGTACCAACCCCCTCCCTCTCTCCTCCGCACCTGCCGCTACTGTCTGTTAAAACTTATAATTAAAACCACATTTTATTTGAAATCACACAAATCGTTATACTGTATACATGTGCTATAATTGTGTGTGTGTGTGTGTGTGTGTCTATACCAATAAAAAACATGTTTTTTTCCATTGTTACGGATCTGGAACGGATTAATTTGTTTTCTTTTATTTCTTATGGGAAAACATGATTCTAGATACGAGCAATTTGAGTTACGAGCTCCAGAAACGGATTATACTCGTATCTCGAGGTATTACTGTATTTTACACATGTCATTATGACTTTAGAGGGCAAAAACTTTGCTGACCTTTCAGTAACTATGTCAGAGAGTAAAAGCAGGTTGAGAGAAATGATAGTGAGTGAAGGCATAAGATGAGGTGCATTGAGAAATTTCCCTGGGGACAGGAAGTGCTCTGAATATCTGGCGTATGACCAAAACTTAACAGAGCTCTGCATTTGGCCCATGTCATAAATAAATTTCCCCTCTGTCTTGCAGATGGCCTGGCCGCCCTGTCGTTCTCCATCAGCTCGCTCACCTTGATTGGCATGCTGGCAGTGATCACATACACGGTGAGTGGGCAATAGAGAATTGGTAATGGTGGGTGGTTACTTGCTCTTATGAGGGTTGTGCAAATAAGCTGCTCAGCCTGTTGTTGGAAACTACTGTTAGACATAACATGGGTGTTTCTGTCCACAATATAAGTGTCATCACAATTTCATTCTGTTTGTATCTTTTTTTTTTCTTTTTACAGGTTGAATTACTTAGTTAATCTAGTTGTCACCAAACTGGAAAACTGCAAAAAACAAAAACACTTTCCCCAAAACTGCTCCAATATTTTGCTATAAAAGTACTTAAAGCATTTTAGTGCTTTTACCAGCTTCTAAATCTGTGAAAAGTTTGGGATAGTTTTAAAACCAAATCACAAACAATCTTAAACAGGATTTTGCTGGTAATCGGCCTCAGCTGCTCTTCTCCATTGAGGCAATAGGCGATGGATTCTGGGTGCTGAGCCTTTTCTTTTTGTATAATTGATTTATACAACATAAAGGTTTGTTTATGTACAGGCAAAATGCATTTGATGATTGAGAATAAAACATTGCGGTCAAGTTGAAAAAAAAAATCCTATTGTGTGCTTCGATTGGCTTCCCTATCAGCCAATCACTATGTGTAAACTCCTTAGTGAATATCGGTCTGCTTTGTGAAAGGGTTTAAAGAAGAAAACTTTGCTTTTACTGCTGTTCAGGAGAACTCTTAGTGGTAAGATAGAAAGTGTTTTGTGAATACTTTTTCGGAAGTGGTTGCTGGCCTAACTTTGATGGCGGAGTCCAGATAGGTCTGGTTAACTCATAGGTTTCTCGTATGATAGAAAAGCCGGCTGTCTTTGATTGTAGTCATCCTGGATGATGAAGCGGCCCCTCAACATTAGAAATGTTTGTGATTCTTGCGTTTTGGCCTGCAATCACTCAAAATGACATGCTGTCATTTTTCACCGAAGTGTGTGGATGTGCGCCTGAGACGTCGCTGTGATGTATATGCCCTGTTATCTCTCTCCTATTTATATATCTGAGCCTGAAGGCCATTAATAAACGCCCATATTCTGATTCCTTCAGCATACTGTAGCTGTTCTATTCTGATAAGATGAATTGATTGTACTGTAACACTTGTTAATGTCATCCATTTTTCATCACCAACATCATGAGTAACCGGGCTATGAGAATCTCTGCTTTATCAGAGATTGAAAAGAATGAGGTGGAATATCTGTGAATGACGCAATTTAAAAATATATATTTATTTTATTATATAAATATTTTTTGAATAAATTAGCAATTTTTTTCTGTATTAATGCAATTGGAATAAAAAAGAATTAAACTTGTATGTTATTATATTTTAAACTATTTGGCAGTTGTAGAATACTTGAATCTGATTGGTTGAAGAACTCTCTTTCAGGGAAACTCACGGTAATATAATTTAATAGTAATATAGTTTAACTTAAAAGCTGCATGACATTTCTCACTAGCGAGGTAATAACTGTGCTGTTCTTGGAACAGACAAACTTATAGTAGAGAATGCTGCTTATGCTGCCGAACACTGTTGAGAGACGCAAAAATGTGAATTCAATTTATGCACAAAATTGGAATGTTTCATTTGTGAAAAAATTACCGTTTCCATCGAGTGAGCCGAAGAGAACAAAATCGTAATTTCCTGTTAAACTGATGCTAAATATCGCTAAGAAAAATGGAAGTTGCTGCAGTAGGAGAAGCCACTGCATATAATTAATTAATAATTATTTAATTATTAATTAATAAATGTATTGTGCATCAGAGATGAAGCGCAATAAAGTTATCTTGCTTTCGTAGGCAGATGCCTGCTCTTTGACGACTTTGCTCAGGCATTTCAGAACAATCAAAACAGCATTTCGGATGCTGTGCAATAAGATCGGTCTACTGGCTGGTCCAGTTACTTATTTTTTTGGATGCACATCGAGGAATTTATGCGGTAAATGTGCTTTCATTATGTGCATGTTTTGTTATCAGTTAAAAAGATTATCCGACTCATTTGTCATCATTTTAATATAAATATTATTACAGTAATCCCTCGCCACTTCGCGGTTCAACTTTCGTGGTCTGATTTTTCAAAAATATTCATCTAAAAATTAAAAAAAATTAAATACCGCAATATCGGCAGCCGTATTGCGGAAAGCAGCGTTGCTTCATCGTGATGAGAGAGAAACGGTTTCCCAGGATGCCAGACAAAGACAGAAACTCTCTCAGAGGCTTTGTACACACCCACGGACACTCAGACAAGACACGTGATTGGTTCCCGGCGCGAGATCGACCAATGAGAGCACGAGAGGAGTGGGAACCTCTTCGCCTCTCTCAGAAGCAAATGTTGACGATCCAGCGCCGATATCTGACGATGAGACGCTTCCTGACCTGATTTAAAGGCCTCATTATAGCAGTGCAGTAACACCATCATCATCATCATCATCATCATCATCACATTCATGGAACCGCACAGGTCTGTCATCATCGTCATTACTGGAGTCTCAAGATACTGCTCTCATTGAGTGTAGAACACCATAATACGTATCATATGAGAGAGAGAGTAAATGTATAATATTCATTTTCAAGGTTTTATAATTAAATCAATTTAATGAGAATATATTTAAAGTGTAAATATACATATTTTAAACATTATGGTACCTACACACACATATACGGAAATTCCTAGGGGGGACAATCCTACTTCGCGGATATCCACCTATCGCGGGGGGTTCCGGTCCACATTAACCGCGATAAACGAGGGATCACTGTAAATTTTAACATTAAATTAAATATGTGAATTATCCTACCTGAATTTGTTACTATGTGTATCTGTCTATCTATCTGTCTCTCTCTCTCTTTGTCTAAATCTATCTAAACAATAGATTTCACCTAATTAGGGCTTTTGAGGTGCTTGTTTTAAAAAGTCACTTTTTTCACAGTGCTCTTAGGATGATTATGCTACCGTCTGACCTTGTGTTGTCAGAAGCTCGGAGAGTGGTTTATGGAAAAAGAAAGTCTCCTAGTGCGCTCATGTTTTTGATCTTTTCGGTTGTGGTACAGAATCAATCAAAGACCCCTTGGCAAACAGCAGGGTTCACTCACTTGGACTGTTCTTATTGCGCTTTCTCTTTCCTATTGTTTCTTTTCTCAGCCCTCCAGTACTTCTACACCAAACCTCAAGAACGATGCCGAAGTTTCCAAGGCGATGGGTGATTTATCATGCCAGCCTATGTGTTGTTATTATGCATGATTAACCTAATGGAATCTAAGTGATGGGCGCCGTATGCAGCAGCAGTGTTGTCCAGGGTGTGCAGGTTAATTTATCACTGCACTTTGAGCCAAGGTGGCCACTTGCTCTTAATTCAAACGACTGGCTGAGATGTAAACTCGTAATGACAAAACCGCAGCCGAAACGCTAAAGCAAGCAGTCCAAACCTTCAGCACTTGCTGTTTTTAGCCAACATCACACTTTGCTGAGCTACTGGGAAATTAATATTCAACTTAAGCCCATATAAACAGAAGCCTCAGCTTGTTAATAAGCTTCTGAAGTGCCATATGGTCAGGGCGGGCGAAGCAAACTTACCTATCCAATGCATGGATGGCCAGCTCTTAAAAACAATCATGCTGGGAGTTTTAATCGTGCTCTTTAAGTGCACCAGCATGAAGTTGCAAAAGTTTGGTATTTCAGGCTGTAATCACTTATTCAGGAAAATGCAGAACAACTCCTTCTAGGTAAATGTTGCTTGTTCTTTGAACTATAAAGTGGTTTTGCACTTGAAACACCTTTTATTTCCTACATGATGGCTCAGGTTTTGTTTTAATCCTCAGAACAGTGAATTCAAGCATTTGCACTCTTCTTTTAAACCTTTTGCCTATGATGTTTGACATCTTTTACACCACTAATATTGTGTACAGTCCGTTCTTGCCACTTTATTTTCAACTTTTTCCCATTCGTAATCACGTGTTACTTCACTTTGAACTCATCGTGACCTCATTCGTGTTTATCGCCTGAAAGAGCCCTCCTTGTGGCACCTTTATAGACTCGTAGACGTTCGTTTGTCCTGCTTGAAGATGCCGTTTCAAGAAGCCTTTATCACCCTCGATGTTATGAGGTGCAAAAGTGTTTTATGCTTGATCAAGCCCTATTCTGCTTAAAGCGATTCCTGACCTCCCAAAGTCGAATCCGGTTCCTGTGCTTGAGTGGTTTTAGACATCAAAAACGCCACTTGCATTCTCACTTGAACCCATTTAACTTCCTTCGTTGGGTAATACAGATGCTGAGGTCTTATATCAAGCTTATTTAGCTGCTGGTGTGACGTTACAATGAAAATTATTGACCCGCTGACTTTTTAATGTGCATGTAATATTTGCATATGCATATGAGCGTATATATCAAAGCTCTTTGATAGGTCTGCTTGACTGTGGGCCGTCTCGGTCCCTGTGCTGCGTGACACAGCGGTGATTTAGAAGTCTGGCTGCTGTGCTGACGTTCAGCCCGAGAGGGTTCCTCTCCCTCTTAAATCTGTGGTCTAAAGATGTTGATTCCCAATGAGAGAATGACCGCATTAATTTCCACTGATTTAATCACAGTGCTGCAAAAATGACCTGCGAATGGCGAGAAAGCCTCTCCCTCCTTCCCACTATCTTGGGTGCATCCGAGGGGACACTTCAACAACAAATCCCACCCATCCCATCCCAAACAATTCTCTCAGCTCTCATTTCTCAGTCCTGTCTTCCATATGGAGGTTCTTTTTCCATATCTCACTTCTGATCATGAGTTTCTTAAAACAGAACATTATGTCTGTCCGTTCATCCATCCATATGTTCGTCCATCCATCCATATGTTCATTCATCCATCCATCCATCCTTCCTTTTGTTCATTCGTCCGTCCATTCATCCATCCATATGTTCATTCATCCATCCTCCATCCTTCCTTTTGTTCATTCGTCCGTCCATTCATCCATCCATATGTTCATTCATTCATCCATCCATCCATCCTTTTGTTCATTCGTCCGTCCATTCATCCATCCATCCTTTTGTTCATACGTCCGTCCATTCGTTCATCCATCCATCCATATGATCGTCCATCCATCCATCCATATGTTCATTCATCCATCCATTCATTCATCCATCCATCCATCCTTTTGTTCATTCATTCGTCCGTCCATTCATCCATCCATCCATATGTTCATTCATTCATTCATCCATCCATTTAATTTGTCCGTCCATTCATTCATCCATCCATGCTTTTGTTCATTCATTCGTCCGTCCATTCATCCATCCATCCTCTTGCAACGTCAAGAACCTGGGCTCGATTCCCAGGGAAAGCAAGCACTGATTAGAATGCATTCAAGATACAAATTGACAATGCAAGTCGCTTTGGATAAAAGCATCTGCCAAATGCATAAATGTAAAGTTAATGTTTGGAATGTTTTTAAAACTTATTTAATAAAAAAATTTTAGAGCATTTTTTCTGGAACATTGTATTGACCAATCAGCACCTAGAACTAGAGCTACAGTTTTCATTTCATAAAACGATATTGTATTAATTTAGTTTTCACCATGACAAGGGACACAGATGTGTTTCTCCCTAACACAATGTGTTCCACACCTGCCTGAGTGGTGTAAATTGACAGTTTTATATTTACAAAGCAACAGCAAATAAAATTAGCCCCTCATTTCCACCAGTGTAACACACTTGTATTTAATTTAAAGACTACAAAGGGGATAGAAGAAGCCCTGAGACACCATCTGGCAGGAGACCATTGCTTGTTCCATAATGAACTGGGGACTTTGCAGGGTTTTTCTGGGGACATTTTTACTTGGTCTATGCTGTCCTCAGTATAGCATTGGACACTGAGGTAGATGATTTTTATACAATAACGCACAATTGGTTTTTGATAGTTTAATGGTGCATGCATCTTTAGTGGATTTTAAAATTTATTTCATTTTTGTTAGCAGATTTTTTTCTTGGAGACTGGCATTATTGTACATCCATTTCCTCCATCAGTAAAGATGCTTTTGGCATAATATTTTGCATAATTTACTGTATGCTCCATTGACAAGGAAAAAAAAATGATTTGGTTAATTTGACTGACCTTAAACACAAAGTTAACAAAAGTGAACAAAAAGTTCATTGGTCAAGGTAATGTTTTTAATGTAAAATTTCTATTTTATTATCATAGTGCTACATTTGTTTTTCATCAAAATATTACTTTATCTCGCAATGTCATGACCCTTTTTTAAAGACCTTTTATACATTTTAATAAGTAAACAAAAAAATTAAACATGCCACTAAGAAGCCAACATAAGTCATGTACATTTCTAAGTAAATATGCATTTTTTGTGCGTGTATAAATTGTGTTGTGATGTCCAATTTATTAGCTGTTTTAAAAAAAAAAATCTAATTTCTAGTGTTAATTATTTTATTTATTTTTTTCGTTCCCAATGGGAACGTCAGAAAATTGTACAATTTTAAAAGTCTCCCAAAAGCCCTCAATTCATTGATTAAAAGAAGAAGTGGAAACCCTGATAAAACAATCTACAGGAGTACAGTAGTCTTCTTGGAAAAATGTCTTTTTTTTTTTGTCACATTTTGTCTGCCACATTGGAAAGTGTAAGGAAAGTCAGAAGAGCGCACACTTTTCCCATGCAGGCTGTTGAACAAAAGCATCCTTGTGTACGAGGGTATACGCCTCCACTTTTTCTCTTCTCCCTCTCTCCAAACCCTTACTTTCATCCCTCTTCCCTCCGATCTCCCAGCTGACAACCGCAATCCCTTCATCTTCCTTCTCTACACATTTCCTCTCACTCTCTCTCTCTTTTTGACCTCCTTCTCAAACTATCATACTATGTCTCTCTCTCTCGTGCCTCAGGTCTTCTTTTCCAATCAGCACAGAACACACCTGTTTTTGTTTGGAGTGTCTCTTTTATTTTTCTCACGCTTGATGGACTACAGGGGCAAGGAGGGCAGGAAAGAATGGGAAAGAGGAGGCGAACGAGGAGGAGACGTCTCACCAGGGATGCAGGACAGATTCCTCTTTTATGAGGAGCGCTTGGTATTCGGGACATGGTCCGGCCTTTAGAGACCTCGTGATTCATAGCAGGGGGTGTCACACAGCCCATGGCGACGGTGTTAGGCGGACATGACGATGAGGTTTACAGAGCACCTCGCTTTCTGTGCTTTAAAAGCATCTTCGGCAGAGGAGATAAAAAGGTCACTAGTGTTTTAGCCACCTTTTGAAGATCTAATTGTGGCTCTGACTTTTGTCAGCATTTTGATATGAAAGCTTTTGAAAATGGCATAACCCCCGTGATCGAGTGTGCATGAGTTTTTTGTTTTTTTTCTCGAGATGTGTGTGCACGGCCAACCTGGTCTCTCTTATTCTCTGCCTGTATTGATTTGCCACTAGGAGAGTATTGAAGAAGGTCTTCATTTTTAATTAAAGTTCACAAAAGCCCATATTGCGAAGGCTAGCAGGCTTCTGACCTCAGCCTTTCTCTGCTCACTGCGTAAGACCTGCGCTTCCTAATGCCGAGAAGGAGAAGAAAAAAAAACTCCTCGATGAGCTCAGGGCGTTGAAGTAACCTCTGGATTAAAGCTCTCAGAAAGTCCAGGATTTTATCATATTTCCCAACATGAGCTCAGATTTTCGTCTCTCATGCATTGAGCTCCGGCTGAGTGTCGTCACATGGGGGCACTGTTAAGCTGTGCATTGGTGGAAATCAAGCCGTACATCTCAAAATGGTTGCTGCATCCAAATACACACTCTCACACTCTTTTCTCTCCTTCATCATCTCACTCTCATTTCACAGAAAACGCATACACTGATTCAGTGGGCTTCTGAATGACACCATTTCGAAAGCGTTCCTCTATCAAGTGTCATAATGTATGGATTTAGTTCCCTTTCACAGGGGTACTTGGGGGCGATCGGCAGGACTCTTTGTGAAATTGTGATGACACTTTACCTGATGACTGTGAATGGTGTATAATTGTTTTTTAAAGCTCTTTCTTTCTCTGCCAGGCGTACGGGATGTCCGTCCTGCCACTGAACCTGATTAAAGGCACGCGTAGCATCCTGTACGAGCGGCTGGAAAACACAGAAGACACAGAGGAGGTGGAGCACCAAATAGACAAGCTCAAAGCCAAGGTCTGTGTGTGTGAACTGAATTCAGATCAGATCATTCTTTATTTAGGATGAGCCGCTGTCCTTCAGTTCAGTGGTTCTCAACTGGTGGGTCTGGACCCAAAATTGGTCAACAGGATTGTCAACTGATGCAAATAAAATTCTTATTTATATATATATATATATATATATATATATATATATATATATATATATATATATATACACACACACACACACACGCACAAAACATTTATATGTATGTGTGTATATGCCTTGCGAAGTCTTATATTAAACTACTTTTAATTACTTTTTTCCACATCAATCTACACTCCAAGATGTACAGATCTACACCAAAATGACAGCAAAAACTATAAAACAAAATCCAAATTTGTGTAAACTTTGCAAATGTATTATAAATAAATAAACAAACATTTATTACAAAATAATTACATTGCATAAGTATTCATACATTTTTGTTGGACACTTGAAATTTACCTCAAGAGCATTCCAATTTTTCTTGTAGATGTTACTAAACTTTGAGTGGTTAACCTGTGACAAATTTATGTTTCACAATAACCTGTGGTTTGGAAAGGCACACGTCTCTTAATAAAAGTTCTAACAGAACATAAACCTGTAGCTCAGTCAACAGAGCATTGGTGTTTACAACGCCAAGGTCATGGATTCGATCCCAGAGAAAGCAAGATCTGATTCAATGTATTCCTTGAATGCAATGTAATTCGCTTTGGATAAAAGCGTCTGCCAAATGCATAAATGTAAATGTAAACTAAACCAAACCATAAGGTCTAAAAACTGCCCATAGTGCTCAGAGACAGTATTGTGTCAAGACACAGAACTGAGAAAGACTTCAAAACAGTAATTATGCTGCATTCAAGGTTCACAGAAGCATGTGGCTTTCATAATCCTTAAAGGAAGAAGATTGGAACAACCAGGATTTTTCCTAGAGCTTGTGAAGCTGAGCACTTAATGGAGAAGGATCTCATTAGTTTGAGTGGTGACCAAGAAGCTGATGGTTACTCTAGTTTCATGATCATTAATGGAGATGGGAGAAACTTAGAGAAGAACAAGCATCACCCTGTAGCCCAAGACTGGTTACCCACTGAAGCTAAGCAGGGTTGAGCCTGGTCAGTATCTGGATGGGACATCTTCTGGGAAAACTAGGTTTTTGCTGGAAGAGGTGTTAGTGAGGCCAACAAAGGGTTGCTCACCCTATGGTCTGTGTGGGTCTTAATACCCCAGTATAGTGGGATACTATACTGTCAAAAAGCACCATTCTTCGGATGAGATGTTAAAACGGGGTCTCTCTGAGATCAGATTAGACAGTTTAGGTACAGTTCTTTTAACCCTAATTGATGGAGTGTGTAGTTTGTCTTTTAATGTAGGAAGACATACCATGGGCAAAGTCCAGGATCACAAAGCCAAGATTCATCAGGCTAAAATTGTGAAAGAATGGATGAGAGGGAGAATAAAGAATAATTTTTAAGACAGAAGGTTCAACTTCCAACAACACAATGACCATTAGCACATAGCTAAGACAATGCAAGAGTGGCTTGTGGACAACTTTGTGAATGTCCTTGAGTGCCCAGCAGGAACCCGGATTTAAATCCAATCGAACATCTCTGGAAAAAGCTGAAAATGTCTGTCCACTGATGGTCTACATCCAACTTGACAGAGCTCGAAAGGATTTGAGTAGATAAATGGCAGAGAATCACCAAATGCAGATGTACAAAGCTAGTCATCTCATACCCAAATGCAATACATTTGAGACTGTAAAAGTGCTTCAACCTGTTGCTTAGTTATATCTTTTTTTTCTTTGTCATTATGGTAAATGGAGTGTAGATTGATTTGAAAAAAGTAATTTAAAGTAGTTTAACAACTTTCTCTAGCACTTTATATATCATAGGGTTAGTTAAGTACACTACACTAATTAAGATAAAACAAAACGGTTAAACTTTTATTTACCAAGGACAAGTTGAATTGATAAAAAGTGACAGTAATGTTTTCAACATTGATAGTAATAAAAATAATTATTGACTAGCAAATTAGCGTATTAGAATGATTTCTGAAGGATCATCCGTTTCATTCGAGTAACTGGAGAAATGACTTCTTTCTAATCACAGGAATAAATTACATTTTGAAATGTGTTAAAATAAAATATTGTTATTTTAAGTTGTCATAATATTTCACAATATTTCTGCTTTTACTGAATTTTTTAATCAAATAAAAATTAATCCTTGGTGAGCATAAGAGACATATTTAAACAATATTAAAATAATCTTACTGACCCTAAACTTTTGAATGGTAGTGTAGTTAGGATTGCAAAGTTAGTTAAAAGTCTTATTGGATGTCCGTCATCCACATTAACCATGAACAAATTTACAAAAACATAAAACCACATAAAATTACTCTTGCAAACACACCTTTAACTCTAACAGTAGATTATGGTGGATTATTTAAAGTGGCCCATTTAATCTATTTTAACATTTCCTAATATTGTTTTGGAGTTGCCTATAACAGGTTTACTTGTATCCAAGGTCAAAAAACACTTTGATTTTCTCATAATAGCCATTTCATATCACCTAATTTCTCAATCTAAAAACGGTCCGTTCACAGATTCAATCTCTCAAAACCCCTCCTTTCCGAGAGCCTCCTTTGAGGCTCCTCTTTCAACTCTGGAGGCTTCCTCAGTGCCTGATACACAGTGACATGAACAAATAGCGTTAGTTTTTCCATATCAATTCCAGCATTAGTCCTAATCCTTTCAAAATGCATGCAAAGTGGATTTACAGCGCTGAAAATGTCAGTCACAAATACAACTACAGTGTTTGAGGACAGGTCAAAATAGACGTTGTTCATGAGCACCCAGTGAAGACCATAAGCTGGCACTATGCAAATTTGTAACGGTGTAACAGGTTTGTAATTGGAACGGAGCCTGGAATTACTAACAACGCATTTCGGTAGTTCAGAATCTATTCTCTCTTGTAGGAGACAATGACTTTATTTGTAGTGCACTTTGATTTTTTGATTTTTATTTACCGATCTTTCACATTCACAAAAATAGTGTACCCCCTTCCTGATTCCTTTTTTTTTTTTTGCATGTTTGTCACACTTAATTGTTTCAGATCAAACTAATTTAAATATTAGTCAAAGAGAACACGAGTAATTACAAAATGCAGTTTTTAAATTGAGAGTCCAGAATCTATAAGCTAGTTTCCACAGTTCTGGGTGAGGATGGATTAACCTGCCCTCTTCCTGGGACAAGGGGTCCCTCCTGACCGGAATCTCCCATGGAGTTCCGTCATTGAGAGACACTAGGTCCAAGAACAACATTCTGCCTGGCCAGGGCGGGGCGTCTAAGGTGAGTCAGATCCTGTCCTGGCAGACTTTCTCCAGAACTCCTTGGGGGGGAAGCGTACAGACATAGCCTCGGCCACGTTTGACACATAGCGTTCAGTCCGAGAGGAGATGGATGAGTGAAGGAGAACCAAAGTGGTAATTTACACGTCTCTGGAGACGCAAACAATTCCACTTGTACTTGGCCAAACTTCTCCCAAATCTGCTTCACCACCTCGGGGTGGACTCTCCATTCCCCAGGCATCGGCTCCTGCCTCGACTGGATGTCTTCCGCCAAATTTTGGCACCCTGGAATGTAAGAGAGAGAATTTTCCCTTGGGACCATTAAGCGTGACAGAGCACTCCCAGTACGGATCCTTAGAACAAAAACCCGTAAGGTGTATGGTGCGTAGGCATCGCCTCGTGCGATGCCTAGTGCGGAGGAGCTTGCCCTTAGGGAAGAACCCTCTGGTTTTGACATTCACAAAAATAGTATACCCCCTTCCTGGTTTCTTTTTTTCTGCATGTTTTTGACACTTAAATGTTTCGGATCATCAAACAAATTTAAATATTAGTCAAAGATAACACAAGTAAACACAAAATTCAGTTTTTAAATGAAGGCTGTTATTATTAAGGGAAAATAAAATCCTGTGTGAAAAAGTGCTTGCCCCCTAAACGTAAAAACTGGCCGGGCCACCTTTAGCAGCAAAACTGTAAATGTACGTTTCCAATAACTTGCAATGAGTCTTTTACAGTGCGGTGGAGGAAATTTAGCCCATTCATCTTCGTAGAATTGTGTGTAATTCGGCCACAATTTTAGGGTTTTTGAGCATGAACTACCTTTTTAAAGTCATGCCACAACATCTCAATAGGATTCAGGTCAGGACTTTGACTAGGCCACTCCAAAGTCTTAATTTTGTTTTTCTTCAGCCATACAGAGGTGGACTTGCTGGAGTGTTTTGGATCATTGTACCGATGCAGAACCCAAGTTTGCTTCTGCTTAAGATCCAGAACAAATGTCCAGACTTTCTCCTTCAGGAGTTTTTGGTAAAAAGCAGAATTCATGGTTGCATTTATCACAGCAAATCTTCCAGGTCTTGAAGCAGCAAAAAAGCCCCAGATCACCACACTACCACCACCATATTTTACTGTTGGTGTGATGTTCTTTTTCTGAATTGCATTGTTACTTTTACGCCAGATCTAATGGGACAAACACCTTCCAAAAATGTCAACTATTGTCTTTTAAGTGTTTTCTCAAAAGTCTTGGGGGTCGTCAAGATGTTTTCTGGCAAAAATGAGACTAACCTTAATGTTATTTTTGCTCAGCAGTGGTTTTTGTCTTGGAACTCTGCCATGCAGGCTGTCTCTTTCTTATGGTGGAATCAATACACAGCATGTCTAGCTTTGGAAGATCTTTTGGTCTACTTCACATTGTCAGTCAGGCAATTTGTTGTGACAAACATGCAAAAATTTAATATTTAAAGCATAATTGGAGCGCTTTCATTACATCATCAAATGCAAAAATGGATAAACAATGGTTAGTGCAAATATCAGCTTTCTATGATCATTTAGAAAAGTCAAAACAATCAAAATTCAAGAGACATTTTTGAGTTTGAAACCATGCTCTCTCACTATAAAAACAATATAATCCAGTGTAAAAAAAAGAAACAAAAACTTTTATGCAATAAGCAATTTTGTACTTTTCTCTTCAGTGTGCCGATGGACGTCCTCTGTCTATGAGAGACCGGAGGAACCTCCAGGATCTTGAAGCCAAACTACAGATGCTGCATCGGCGGGGTCGTCACCTGGAGGTTGCAGAGAGGAACTGCTGCAATAAAGTGGGCTCTGCTCTCCGCCCCATGAAGGTGCGTTGAGGTTTGCCTCAGAATCACTTCATTGACTTTATGCATGTGTCTTCTGTAATTTTAGAATTGCACAAAATAATTTTAAGGGTGAGAGAAAGACTAAATTATGAAATTATTTGTTTACTAAAAAATAAAATGATGATGACTGTAACAATGAAATAATTGAAAAATGAATGGCAAATTGAATTGACTTTGCAGTAGTTTATTTTCAGTGGTTCTATTTTTTTAAGTTTGAAACATTTATTTAACTTAACATTTTGGTTCAAACAGTAAATACTTCAAATCATAAACAGCTGTCTTCCCACACACTGACACATCCAGAGGTGACAGTTCTCTCTGATGGAATAAGAGTGGTATTTGTAAGAGATTCTAACGAGTCAAATGATGCCAGATCAAGTTCAGCTGTTTGTGAACTTCAATCCTCACCCATGCATTTTCTCAAAAGTGTTCAAAGTCATGAAATCAAAATTGACTCCGTTTTCTGCCATAATACATGTTCCTGGTTTTCATCTGTATGTTTTTCTGCATCTGAAACGACTTTCCTTTTGATGTGCAGGGCAAATAGCTGAAAAATCTTGCTTGTTTGGTAATACAATTAATTTTAATGAAGGTTACTGCAATAATGATACATTTAGATTCTCCCTACAAAATATAATTTGTTTCTGTTTCCTGTTTCACTTCTAAATCCACTTTATGGATAAGAATGGAAAGGAAAATGGGTTACCATGTTCACTTTTAAAAGATTCACAGTGGTTTTTTGATTAAAATCACTCTGAAGTTTTCATGCTATTAACCATCATAAAACTTTTAGAGAAGTTGCATAAAGTGTGGTTTACATGAGTAAGGGTTATATAAGCGTTGACTTAAATATAATGCATAACAATTACATTCTCTTTTTTTATCATATTACATCATCTTATCTCTAATTGATTGTTCAATTATTGTCACTATCCTATCTTGGGTCAATTCTTGTCTAGGAAGGGGGAGGTGTGAAGGAAAATTAAATTTTAATGGTGACTTTGAAGTAATATGTACATTATGACTCGACTTGCCAACATGTATTCCCAAAAGAATGAAGAAATCCTTCAGTTTCTGTCACCTTGCTAGATGCATTATTTCAAGCCAAATTTGTTGATAGAATATATAATATTTATATTTATGCATTTGGCAGCTCTTTTTTAAATATGTGTGATTACCGGGATGCAAACAAATGACCTTGTTGTTGTTAAACCATATAGTAACATCCTCAGAAAATGTTAAAAAAATATCCTAGCTGTTCTTTTCAATAGAATAACATAAATGAGCACTAACAAACTTCAAAATATATGCATAGCCATGTGTTTGTCACAATCCTCTCGGTAGTATTCCTGCATTCCTCTAGTCCAGGGCTATTCAATTGACAGCCCGCGGGCCAAATCCGGCCCTCCAACCATCCATCTCCATCCGTCCCAAGGGCACCCCCACCTCCTTCCTCCTATTTTCCTGGCAGTGCGGCTAAACTTGGTTAGATACGTGGCCTCAGTGGCGCCTGCAGCTGTATTGCTGTGCGCACTTTGTGTCCTGTGTGTGTGAACTGAATCAGCAAGTCCATTCTTTCGGGAATTAATCCTTCACTTAAAGTAATTCTTTTTTTTCTTTTCTGAGAATTGGCTAAACACACTTGCATAACAGTTTGAAACAATTCGGATTAGTTTGGACTGCTCGGTCACTGAATCATTAGAAGTGGTTTCATGGTCAGTAAAACAAACAGACCATGTTGAGAGAACAAAGTGTTGTTTTCATTTTTTCACTAATGTGAACTACGCAGCACAGCCCAGTGGATGACGAAACAAAAGCTTTGTTTCTGACCCCGGACACTTGCTTATTGCTGTAAAAAAACGAGTTGCACATGGTTGTAAAAAAACTTTTTTTTAAATTTGTTATTATGTCTGTCTACTTATGTTAGATTGTTGGTTATCACATTTTCACGTAAATACAATGATACAGTAATCACTCGCCACTTCGCGGTTCAAGTTTTGCGGCCTCAGTGCATCGCAAATTTTTCAAAAATACAGCCATATCAGCAGCTTTGTTGCGGAAAGAGAGCAACAAAGAGAGAAACTCTCTCAGAGGCTTTGTACACACCCACGGCACTCAGACAAGACACGTGAGAGATCGAGATCGACCAATGAGAGCACAAGTGGAGTGGGAGCCTCTTCGCCTCTCTCAGAAGCAAATGTTGATGATCCAGCGCCGATATCTGACGATGAGGTGCTTCCCGAACTGATTTAAAGACCTCATTATACCAGTGCAGTAACACCATCATCATCATCATTCATGGAACCGCACAGGTCTGTCATCGTCGTCATTACTGGAGTCTCAAGATACTACTGTCATTGACAGCACCATAATATGTATCGTACGAGAGAGAGAGAGAGAGTAAATGTGTAATATTAATATTAAGGTTTTATAATTAAATAGATTTAATTAAAATATATTTAAAGTATAAATATACATATTTTCAACATTCTGGTACCTACACACACACACATATGGAAATTCTTAGGGGGGCGATTATATTTTCACGGGTGGTTCCGGTTTACATTAACCACGATAAAACGTACTTTATTATTTTCTTCAAACTCTTTCCCCCTTCCCTCCTCAACTTTTCGATTTCATAATCCGACCCTCAAATTAAGCTAATTGAATTGCCTTTCTCTACTTTATCTTTAAAATGATTGTCTTCCATTCATTTGCTGGTTTTCAAATTATTTGCATTGTTTGTTCTCCCAGCATGCTGTACACCAGAGGGCTTCCTTGTTTCTGTCTTTAGCGGCCCACTAGCAGCAGACATGAACATGGCACATTAATGATAGACTCCAGACTCTATTTATACCTAAACTAGGCTTGAGATTTACTAATTTTCCCACAAGAGCTTCAGGGGAAACGCATACTGAGAGAAATCTGTCTGCCAAACAGCTCCCTCCGTCAGTCACTGCGCCTCGTTGACGCTGTCGCGTAGTTCTGCGAGTGTTGCGCTCATTTTAGCTCAGCATTTGTTGCATACACTCTTTGATTTACGGTGCAAATTGAATGATTTAATGCAAAGATTTTCAGTCTGTTTGAGGTCAACATCTCCTCTTCATATTCTCCAAGGGCCATTTTCACTTTGCACTTCCTGCAGCGAAGTCTCACATGTACTTGTAGTTGTTGTTGACATAACATGTGTACTGATATTCAACACATTTCTCGTCACAGTACGCCTTCCTGCGAGAGCCAATGACATTGTGTAATGGAATCGTGCGGCTGTAGATAGTGAGGCCCAGTGGGTGGTTTGTTAACTGGAGCATGGGTGGTCTGATGGGGCGATTTGAGACGTGCGAGTCCCTGCTGATGATTTTAGATAAATTCAGCTGTCAGTACAGACTAATAGATCGCACACACACACACAGGCATGTGCAATATGAACGCACGCTTCTATTACCCTCTAATGTGGACCCTGCAGATGTGATTGATTCCGTTAAGAGAGCAGGTTAATTGACCTAAATTCCTTATCAGATTGATTGATTAACTTTGATTGATTTTAATTATTGTGTTTACCGTTTCATCTCCAGTGGAAATTGGTTTGGAAAATTGAAAGTGGTGTATTGGAGGTGCTTAGGTATTTTAATGAGCCCTGAGAAGATGAAACAACACTTACCATGCAAATTGCATGTATTTCCTCCCTTTGCGACAAGTAATGAGCACATTGACTCTATATTGCGTACTTTACATATAGTCGTGATGGCGGTTTGCTTGTAACCATAGAGCTGCAGTAGATGTACAGACTGTTTCACACATGTCAAGAGGTTTGCACATTAGAACCCAGCAGGCCCCGGTATGACGGCAGTGGCAGGTGGTCCCGAGCCCAATTATAAAACGAAATAAACCAGTTTATGAAGCCTGAGCGAGTTTGTTACCTACAGAGGCTTTCATTATCATTCAAAGGATATAAAAAAAAAAAAACTCTTCCGCACTGCACTTTTAGACTGATAAAGCAGCCCTTGGCAAAGCTCAGAGCAAGGGCGATTATGAACTGGGCCAATATGACCGGGGGCATCTGACTGCCAGGGGCCTTGAGAGGTTCACTATGGCCCAACATGCAGAGCAGAGATTGAATGTGCGCACAGTGTAAAATAAACAAAGAAATGAGAAACGTTAACCGTGCTTATCCTGAACACTTTATAACTGTATTTTATGTTTTTATCTGTATAATTTGCATCTTTATTTCTCATATTTGTGATATTACAGTGGAATCCGGTTATGTCGACGGCCTCGGGCGTTGAAATAACCGACAGCCAATATGGCAATTTGTTTAATGAAGTGATCGGCATGCTATAAAAATGTACATACACTGTACAGTAGAACCCCGATTTACGAAAATAATCCGTAAATACATAAAAATATCTGTAATACACGTAAATTGCCTAATCCGTTCCAAGCCCTACGAAAACACCACATTTCATTTTATAATAAAGCTATGCTTGTTCTGTATGGTCCCTATGGTTGAAGGGTTACGGCCATATTCTTCCGCTAGTACATACCAGCTTCATACTTCTCAATTATCTCCCTTTTCATCTCCATGGAGAGCATCCGCTTCTTCCCTTTCACTTTCACTTTCATCATGCTTCATCGCCATTATTTTGTGCCCTGTTAACTTAAACTTTTTTCTAATCACTAGCCATGGATGTGAAGATTGTTGCTGAGAGCTTTGCAACAATCTTCACATCCATGGCTAGTGATTAGAAAAAAGTTTAAGTTAACTGGGCACAAAACAATGGCGATACAGCACGATGAAAACAAAACTTGTATGCGAAAGCGCGGACGAACTTTAGCGTTACTTTAGCGTTACCTAGCGAACTTTAGGTTTTAAGCTGTAGTTGGGCTGGAAATCTTCAGTCCAATCTGCCAATACCGGCCGGGAGACAGCCAATGGGAGAGCGGGACGATTGGTGTGAGTTTCCGGGTCAGTGGCGCGCGAACTTCAAAACAGAACTCGGAAATCGTCGCCTCGGCCGAGATTTCGTTTTTCGCATCTCGATCATTTTGTCGTTACTCGGGCTGAAAAAACCCCAAAATCTTTTATCGTACGTTGAACTTTTCGTACGTAGAGCGTTTCGTAAGTCGGGGGTCTACTGTATATGTTTGCTAACAACAAAAGGCAGATGTGCACCAACAACAGAGATTTACCAGTATACAATAAAAACACCTTCGATTCTCGATTACAAACCTTTCATTATATTCACCAACACAATGATCGCTCACAGCGTAAATAGTTACAACACACATGAACACATTTGCTCATAACACAGTCATTTCACTGTAAAATCACAATCTGACTGGGCAAATGTTACTGTAAAGCAGCCGGAAAGACCAAAAATGGTCATGGTATGCACGTGCAATGCAAACTCGGCGCATGCGCAGTGAACTAGGTGCAATCATTAGTCACGGGATCGAGATAACCCATGTTAAGTGGCGAATTTGTCCCTTTTTTGTGCTCGAGATATCAAGGTTCGGCGACATAAAAGAATCGACATAACCGATAAGAAAATGCTTTGACAATGAGAGAGTTTGGTGTTTTCACTTCAGAAACGTCGACATAATAGGGTTGGCGAGTTAACCGAGGTCAAGATAAGTGAACTTTTGGACTCGGCTTCTGAGTAGATGCTTGTGGGAACAAGAACATAACCTTATGTAGGTTCCATCCTAGAGGGATTAAAACAGCCACACATGACTTTAGGTAGCTGTGTATTGAAGTATCTCGTTTTGTTGTGTAGCTGAAGGCACGCTGAATAATGAATTGCTTTATGCCATAACTTTTGTTGTTATTAATGTACTCCTTTCTGTAAAGTTAAAGCTCTGGCTGTCACGGTTATTACGGCTATAACTGTGAGCGTTTATTATTGGTGTTACAGCAACAGCTTGAGACATAAATTCCTAATATACTCTTAGAATAGCTCCAGCTGTGTTTTAACCACAAAGCGTAATTCTAGCATCACTAATAACTCGAAGTCATTCGTTTGAATTAGTTATAGATTATGTCTCGGAGGCAGATTCACGCTCATTTACAAATCTATGTTCTCGCTACAGTTCACAATCTGTCATATTGTTCTTGAGGGAAATGTGTTTCCAATGCGAATGTCACTTGCTTTAGTGGTTATTCTTAAGTAGTCAGAGTCAGTATTAGCATTGTTTGGTCTAAGCATTGTTAGTGTGCATGTGAAAGATGCATGTTGCACTCGTTTCTGGTTTTTTTTTTAGTACACAGAAGTTGCTTATAAAATGTGATAAATAGATCGATAGTTGAATGGATGGATGGATGTGAATATAGGTAATTGGCCCGACAGATATGAGGCATTTTTCATTTGTTCTGAGTTTGTTTTTGTCTTGTTTTTTTGCCACCTCTCTTACTTTGTTTTGTGAGAATCTGAAGTGATTACTGCACATGTCAGGGTTTTGTTTACTCCCTCAAGTCAAGTCAAGCAGACGTGAGCTCCGGGAGGCCAGTCAAAGGCAGCCGTTCATTCTGGCATATTGGTTATGCTTTGCTTTGTAGGTTGTGAGTGTTTGTATCTCCGTCTTTGTTCATTTACTCTTTCGTCTGCCGTTCAGTCTGTTCCTTATTTAGAGAGCTTGTGACCATGTTTAGATTGCTCTTGGCGACTGTGTCAGGCTGAGGTGAGCCGCACCATATGGCCATGTGTAAAAAGTGCCAACCTCTGGGCTACGCATGTGGACCAGTTGAGAGTTACAGTGCTCTGCATAAGCATTTGGTGCTGATATGTATATTTGTGGATACTTTCTAATGCGCTTGGAAATCAGTGTTGATCAATTTCATTTTAGCTACTCGCACTGTACGTTCCAATTTACTGATTCATTTAAAGGCAAAGTTAATCTTAAAATGAAATTTCTGTCATTACGCAATCTCTTGTCAAACCAAACCTTCATGACTATCTTTCTTCAGAATTATTGAAGAATGTCCAGCCAACTCTTTTCACGGTTAATGAAGCAAATGAGTACTGGGGCTGTCAAGATCCATAATGACCAAAACAAAAACAAAAAAGTATCATAAAAGTAGTACATATATATTTAAAATCTTATAAATTTCAATTTTTCTAAAGTTATACAATAGATTAGTTTGAACAACTATCCTATATATTTGTATGGCTACAAAACACTTTAATTGAAGTGGTGATATGGACTACTTTTATGATCATTTTATGTAACTTATTATATACTTTTTCTGCTCTTTTCCCATTCATTATAAATTTATGGAAGTAAGTAATCAGTACATTATTTATTATTCCAGGTGGAAGAAAAAAAAAGTCAAATGGGTTTAGAATGTATTAGGAATTAAAGTCATATGTTATAGTAATTATATTTGCATTTTACATTTATCCAAAGCGAATTGGAACTGGAATTGTACATCTGGAATTATGTAATATTAAGTTATATAAGTCTATTTTTAGCTGAATATCTTTAATATCTTAAATTAATCTATTGAATTACTTTTTAATCTGTATCTGTGTTGACGACAAATGCTCCCATGCAAAATGAGATCTTTAATAAATTATTTTGATATGTTCTGGTATTTCAAATAAATCTGTTTTGTGATCAAATGTGACAGAAATGTTCCATTGTTATAAGAGATTTCCTTTCTATGTAAATACTTTTCTGATCTTAGAATTGTGAAAAAAGCACTATTTCTTGCACCAAATTATCAAATAAGAATGATTTGTAAAGGATCATGTGACACTGAAGACTGGAGGAATGATGCTGAAAATTCAGCTTTGCAACAGGGATAAATTACTTTTTAAAATACATGAACATAGAAACAGTTATTTTGAATAACAATAATACTATTTCAAGATAATTAGAAGTTACTACACTTTTCATTGAACTTGTTTACATTGTTGTAACCTTTTCTCTTTTTATCTTGTCAGATCCTGCTCGGGGTCTTCTTCATCCTGGTGGCCCTTTTGTTCTTCGTGACCTTGTTTATTTCTAAGTACGTTCCATCAACCTTCACAAAATGTCACTCTGACTGCACACACTACCCCATCTAAATTGTCTTTCTAACATACACACACACTCGCATGTTACCAGCAAATGACTCACCCTATTGAAAATCACACGAAAAATGTCAACCCCTTTGATAACACTGCGTTTGAGGTACATGTTGATTCAGTGCTGGAGTGTCCATAAATCTGTTGTTATTGTACAGACATATTCATCAACACCTGCAACGCTCTAAATTAGCTCACACTTAGAATAATTTCCCATCATTCTATAGCAGACCACGGAGAACTGTGTTTAATGATGTTTTTAATGCAGTCTCTTATGTGATGATGTTGTTAAATGTGTTTGTCTTGTTGCAGTCTGGATAAAGCTTTACATTCAGCTGGTATCAGCACTGGATTTATCATCTTTGGGACCAACTTAACCAACCCTCTTAATGAGCTACTGCTGGCACTGCAACCGGTGAGCAGCGTTCTCTCAGAATCACGTTTGTGTCCTAAAGTACTAGTGGCAGTTGTGTGCAACCAAAGTTGTGTAATGACTCTGGAGGAGAAAGTGCATTGTTCACTTTGGTTTAACTTTGACGCTTGGTAGCAGCCATGATTGCGTAGCACGAGATGTGAAGAATGCCGACACCAGCAGCGGTGAGAAATGCTAATTGGCAAGTGCGCGCTGTCACTCAAACGTTTGGGCGCACCTACTCATTCCTTATTATTACAATTTCCTTCATTTTTGAGTGGTATTAAAGTCATTAAAACTGTACAATAACTCAAATGGGAAAGTATAAAAATGATGTAGTGACCAATAAATGTTAAATAAACTTCATGAAGGCATTCCAAATACTGATTTAGTATTGCATGAGTGCTAGTATTGCTATTTAGTATTGCTTTGAGTGGCTACTTTTCAGCTTTTTAATTGAAATAAATATTTTTTCTAACTAAAATGTACTGCAAAATTTCAGATTTTTTCTACAGAAATTTGCACACATTGGTTTAAACATTTTGGGGTGGTAATATTTTTTGAATTTGAGAAATATCTTACCTTTTTTAGGGAGTAATGCAATATGGTATCGCATTACTGTCCCCAAAACTGCATAACTAATTGCTTTAATTAGTTCTTTTTTTTTTTTTTTTGGGAAAGTAATGCTTTATTTACTTTTTCATTATCTTTTCTCACCTGGGCTGGGCTTGTTTTTTGTTAAGGTATATAAATATAAACGCTTTTTCACGCTAAAAGTTAAATTAATTAAGCCTCAGGCTGAAGGAAATGTGCAATCACTCCTGTACAGTAGAGGGCGCTGCTCAAGCTAACCTTTCAGCTCTGCTGACATTTTGGATTGCAGAAGAATAGAATAGGACATGGGAGAAGAAATTTCAACACTCTTATTAACAAAAATAAATAAAAACGCAAATGTGACGTTTATCTAACTCATTTTTGTTTATTATGGATTAATTGTAATGATGATTTAAATGGACAGCGAAAAACTAATGCAAGTGCAACATACTTTTTCTTTCTTTTTTTTCCAGTGTTATTAGACAGGTTACGATCAAGGTTTTTGTGCTCATTAAAGAAACCAGCATCCTTTAATATATGTCTTTCACTGGAACTGATTAAAACTTCACCGTTCAGATTTTAAAAACACTTCAAAGCTATATGTCTTATATTCAGAATCCTTGACAGTTCGTCTAGTTTGCTGCTTAAAGCAGAAACAAGGAAATGTAATCCTACTGAACCACAATACCACAATCTGCAAGTACAACAATCTCTTAAACATATCTTAAAATGAAATATGAGACCCTAAACAGCTTGCTGCATAAAAAGATTGACCGCTGAATTAAATGCTAATTATGAATGGGAAATAAGTACGCTTTTCATCATTTAGTGCTTTTGGAAGAGGTTTCAAATCCTTCAATCTCCTTCAAGTAGCGCAATGATCAGTGTCCATGAGCTTGAATAAAATATGATCGCTTATTTCATTCGCTACTTAAGATGGCTTGATTAAACCAAATTGTTCAGGAATCCAGACCATCGATTTCAGCAATTAGGCCATGTGAAAAGGGGAACAAGAAAAGTAATTTGCAAAGAGATAAGACGTGCTGGCTGGAAAATTATTGTTCATGCTTCCAGAAACATTTCTAATTTGTTCGTCATGATGTCACTGACCATATTCCATCCTCGATATGAGGGCAACAGGTAAGGTCAGTGTGTGTTTTGCTCATTTCAAAAAAGCATTTCAGCTCCAGTGGAGTTGTGGAGGACAAGCTGCCAACGGAAGATGGCATTGTCATTTGTACGAGCCAGCAGCTCTTCCAGGAAAAGAGGACCATTTTTAGCTTGACTTTCAAACAGTTCTGCAATGTACTTGCTGTGGCTCTTTTGAGATGAAATGCCTTGAAAATAGTCGAATTGCTGAGAGATCACCTCAGAGTTGTGAAGCGATGCATCTCTTACACAGGAGAGTCAGTATTTTAGTGCACCACTAAGAGTGTAAATATATACGTCCTTTGTGCCTCCAGCTTTGTGTTGTTTGTAAAAAATGCATCACTTTCTCTAAAAACCACCAGGAAAAGGCACAGTCATACCCTTCTGGCCATCTTCATTGTCAGGCTAATGGTTCTTTTAGTTGACACTGAGGCCCAACACTAAGTGTTTGTTGTGTGTAGATGAAAAGTAACTGATTTGTAGTCTTTATGAATGGCTGAAAGGTCAAAGGCTGTGGAGTTGTCGTCCAGAACTGGTTGATGTTTCTCTTCCTCCCTCAGGTTTTTCCACTGGATTATGTTCTCATCACCACCATCACCATGTACTTTGTCTTCACTTCCATGGCCGGGATTCGGAACTTGGGGATCTGGTTCTTCTGGATACGGGTGAGACACAACATGTAGTTTCTTTTTCAACTATATTCACCTGCTTTATTTAGCAATTTCACGCTTGCAAAGTGTTATTGAGATGTAAATTAAGCCTACTTTAGTTTGAAGGTATATTGTATATAACAACAATAATTAATGTCAATTTTATTTATATAGCACCATTTCCACCAACACATGGTTGACCAATGTGCTTTACATAAAACACACAACACTAGCACAGTAAAGATAAAAGTACACATACAATTTAAAACTAAAAGTACAACAACCATTTAAAAGAAATAAAAACTATAAATAAAATCATGGTAAAAACAGTGCTTCAACCAGAAATAAAAGCTTTGTCAAACAGATAGGTTTTTATATATCTTATAATTATTGTATATCTTAGGCCTGACTTACCAATGTATATATAAATTGAATTCATAATATTCTGATTATTTTAAGCAAATTAATACAAATTTGTGTGTGATTTAAGTGTTAACCTTGATATTTTTTTGTGTGCAGTGTGTATTGTATATGTACTATTCTGTATTTTATAGTGCTGTAGACTCATAGCACTCAGTCATTTGAGTAAAATAAGGATGTTCTTGTTTCTTTTTATGCAGCTGTATAAGATCAGGCCTCAGAGAACCCGACCGCAGGCCCTCCTCTTCCTCTGCATGATCCTTCTCCTCATCGTCCTCCACACCAGCTACATGATCTACAGTCTGGCCCCACAATACGTCATGTACGGCAGCCAGAAATACCTGCTGCAGGTGAGTTGAGGGTTTGTTTGTGTAACAGTCGATCCCTTGTGCTGCACTACATCAGGATTACAGGATTACAGCTGTCAGGACCCACGCCGGTAACACATGTATGTAATGATCAACCCTTTACAAAGCAAGTATTTGAAAGCCTTTCAAAACCTTCTCTCTTCAAAACCCATTAAAGGCCTTCCTGCATCTGTTATTTGTTGATTTTTACTTCTTCAAAGGTCTATAAAATCTATGCGATGTTAAAAACAGTCTGATGCCTTTGACCTGTTTAAGTGTGAACGCTTGCCTGCATGTTCTTCACTGCAAATCTGTACATCCTGTCATATGTAGCCTAGCAACTTTTGGCATAAAATCTGATCCATGTTGCAACTTTTTCTGGCCAAGACCTTCAGACCTACACATGACCCCCGCCGTGCTAAATGATACCAAAGTAATTTTAAAAGAGTATTGTGGGAAAACAAATCTCAACAGACAGTTTGATAAAGCTAGCCAATCCAGGTGCACATAGCAGCTTCGATCAGTGTTTGCCAAATGTATTTGCATCATGTGGTCATTGAATGGCCCATGGGCGTTTGAGGATGAAACTGACAAACTCTTCATCAATCAAATCTGATTTCTATTCACTTTCTGGAAGGTTAGCAGTCATTCTGCATCTCTCCAGTGGTGCATGTTATCCCGTTTGATTACTTCCAAAAGTTTTGCTGCCTGTACGTAAATACAAGCTCAAATGAAGAATAATTTGCTGTGAGTCTGACAAGCTGTCGGAAGGCTGATGGGGCAAATCGTCTGCCGAGGACAGAGAAGGAAGATCAGCTCGCGGCAAGATCAGAACTCCCGTTCTACTTGGCAAACATCACAGCTTGTGTCGAAATCTGACCAATTACATCTGTTCTTCGCTTCTCTGCGGCGTCAGATGTAAATATTGAAATATGTATAAACAAATAGCGGCGAAATACATGTATGCATGTATTTAATTCGTGTTAATTTTGTATTTAATATTGAAAATTAATAGTATTTATTTATCAAATGTTTATTAATATTTATACATTGGATTTTAATTTTCGCATACACCATAGCAGATCAACAGAAAGTACATTTTGCGCTTATAAAAAAAAAAAATCAGTCACTGGTAAAACACCTGTGATGGTTTGATTAAAATATTTGTATTGTATAAATAAATAATAGTGCATAAAGTATTTAAATATGAGTTTACTAGATAGATTGCATATTCTTCAGAACAAGATTTCTGAATCTGGATACAGTATGAATCACATTTTTGCAAAGCATAATTTATTTATAAAATTATTTGACTCGTATTTACATTAACCCATATTGTTCATGCATTTACTTTTAAACAAATAAGGTTTACTCATTTCATCTTGCATACACATCAATACATTATCTTGAAGGGCATGAAATGTATAATTGAAACTTTAATTCAATTTCTGAACACATTGCCATAATGTAATAACCCCAAAAGCTAATGAGTCTGTCTACATTTTGTAATCCTTATGTTTTGTATGAAATTATGCAGAAAGGGTCAGTCAGAATTTGCTTTGTTATTAGTATTCTTGTAAGAGAGAGTTCTAGAAATATACGTGTTACTTATACTCACTCGAGTTTGTTGATTTAGCACCAGATTGCTAAAGGAATTATGCCAATTGGGTTCAATTGTAAAATGGCTCTTTTAATGACGAAAGTGTGCTTGACAGCACTACGTATTTGCATATATGGAAGTTTATAATGGTATTGTCCATCATCTGATTAAGTATTATTGTAATGATCAATGCTAACATCTTTTCTTTCTTTTTTTAAAACTTATACTACCTGCTTTCCCTTTAGCGCTAATAGTGCCATTCACATATTATACCAGGAAAATAGAATGACTTTTTTTTTTTATAAGGTGCAGTATAAATGAGTCTAATTTAAATAAAAAGGAGGCATTGAAAAGATTGACAATGACTTAATTTAAATACTGCAAGGCTATTTAACTGAATTGCGAGTGATTAGTGAACATTTTACACTGAAATAATGCATACAAAACTTGTCTTGTGAATTTGTCCCAGAATATAGTAAGTTATCAGGTGAGCATGAACATGACAAATATGACATCTGTCATGTAATAATGCAAATGCTTGTATATGGTTCATGCAATAATGCATATGGTTAACTTGCTTACGTTTAGAGTCATATTATCCATGAATCACATTAGTCGTATTGTTTTATTTGTCCCCAGACCCCAGTGCCCACAGCAAACTCATCACAGGGCAATCACTCTGCTGCCACCACCAAGATATGTGACGCAGACGCTCCTAAAGGTGAGACTGACATTTTTTTATCACCCACAGAGTGACCGAAATCAGTGGATAACGGTTCATTGTAGGAAGGTTGATGAGAAGTTTAAAGAGAGGGGTATATCATTGAATTATTATTTTACCTGCAGAGATACTAGCCAATAATATCAGAGGTTGTTTACATATAGGGGTTTTAAATGTGCAGTGAAAAAAAGATCAATTAAAAAAAAGATAAAAGATGAATGACTGCAACACACACACACAAAGTATTTTTTAATAAATCTAAAAAATACAGGAATACTTCTGTTCTTTTGAACTTTCTATTAATCAATTAATACTGAAATAGATGCATCATGGTTGCCTCAAACCTATCAAGCAAGACAAATGTTTTCAACTTTGATAATAATAATAATAATAAAAAACATTTTATTGAGCAGCACTTAAGCATATTAGAATAATTTCTGAAGGATCATGTGAGACTGAAGACTGAGGTAATCACAGGAATAAAATTACATTTCAAAATGTATTAAAAGTTGTTTTAATATGTAATATATGCGTGTGTGTGTGTATATATGTTGACAACACTTGCGTGTATACACAAACTTTTACCTTAGATTATCGTGTATGTATGTGTGTGTGTATATATATATATATATATATGCATACATACACACTCTCAAGCTTTTGTTATAATACCGCAACAGCTGACAGTTGTTCAACTCATCCTATAAAGCAGCCTGAATTATGCAAATGAATCAAAAATAATAGTACAATATAAAACTATAAATGTATAATTATAAAAGCAACATTATAAATTTATTGCAAAATAATCAATTGTATGCAAGTAGTTTTCAATTACATTGTTCAGAGTTCTTCATGAGAGTGGATCTATTCCTCAATATACGTTTTCATGGTAACAGCAATTGGTGTCTTTAGTGTTATGTTTGGCAGTTTAGTTCTTCACTGGGAATTTTGCAATTAAACTAAAGGGCCAGTCACACAGCGAAAACGCATGAATCATGCCTGAATTACGCACAGATTTTCGTTTCTGCGCGGAGCGTGCATCGTATGTGTAATTCGTCGGTGGAACGAACGTGGACAGTGATTGTAAGTGGATGTGCGTCAAAGGCGGTTTGTGCGTGATTTTGAGTTTTGAACGGTTACAATTTTTTCTTGCATACAACTGTGCATCGGTGTGCGTTATTCATGAGTCGCCGTGCGTAGTTTATGCGTCGAGTATGCGTGACTATGCACGGGACACGCGTCGCCCGTCAGTGCTTATGCGTCGAAACTGATTCGAAACAGTCCACGTCCACGTCTGTCCACTGACGCCCCACCTTCATATCACGCATGAACCGCTCACGTATCACGTTCATTCCACTGACAATGTGGATTCTGAAAGTGCTTGTTCATGGAACGTTCGCGAAGCGTGCGTGTTTGGACGCTCTCCGTCAGTGATTCATGTGTCTGGTGTGCGTCGAATGTTCGTGGAATACTTTGGTCAATTTCTCGACGCGCAAGCACGCACAAACCCAATCTGTGCGTGATTTGTGAGTGATTTGTGCGTGATCAACTGGCCCTTAAACTGAAATCACATTTATGGAAGTTTCTACGGAAGTATATATCATCCATTAACGACTTCAGAGGTCATAGTAGGTCTGTTTTGAAAGGTGTATATGTTATTGTTGAACATCAGTTTCTCTGTGGAGAAAATTTTTCCGACACTCAACCTTTGTGCCCTTCTAACCCATTATATATGTATGAAACAATTGGATATTTTCTGTTTGTGTTCTCAATTACAGTGAGGTGGCCATGCAAACACAACCTTGACTATATATCAGTCGCCCCTTGATCCAAACCATTCTAAATATTTATTTGTGTCAGTTATGAAGAGGTGAGCAGAGTACTCAGTAAATGGAACAAAATGGATTTTGCAGAGGACAGTATGGTTATAAAAAGCAGCAGCTGTTAATGATGATAGATGAGAGATGAAATCGTAAACCAGCAGGAGACCGACTCCGAATCAGAGTAGGAGATAAAAATCATTTCAGGTGTGATGGACCATTGCGTTTTTGTACTTTGTCAGATTTTTCACATATCCGAGTGTTTGCTTTTGTGTGCTTGGTCAATGAGGAAAGACGGTAAATAGTCTTGATAATACAAAGATATGAAGTTAGATGGCATGCCTGCAGAACATGACCCTTGCAGCTTTGCTCAGTGTTCATTACGAAAGGGTGAGACGGCAAATTGCACAGTCTGTCAGAGGGAGCCCTACATTAATTAAAATGCTGTAAAATTAGTGGCTTAAAACAGCAAAAGTGTTAATTACGATCTATAAGGTTAATTGCCACCATACGTTTGCAGTTAATTGCAGATAGATCTGTGTGTTTTGAGAGTGCAGTGCACAACGGCAGCATCTAGTTCGGCGTATTATTGAGACTGCAGTCAGAGATCGCGTTCTCGTGATGGCAGAAGGTGGGAAAAGGAGACTTAAAAATACCTGATTTACTTTAAAAGCTTTGATTTAATGTTTTAACATGCTCTGCATTGTGACGAGTGATTTTAAGCTCTTTAACATCTAGTTAATTTAATACTCGGTTTGTCTCTCGGTGTGTTTTTGACACATTTTATGAGATCAACTTCAGAACCTGGGAAGTAGAGCTGTAAGTTATTCCTTAATGTCACGGTGGATTCAGATGGGATTGGATATGGTTTGATATACTGTCATCCAGGCTGAGTGTGCAGTCATGATACTGTTTTCCATCCAGAGGAGGGCACTCCGATATTACATTCCAATCTCGTTGAATGATATTAGAATAATAGTGAAATCAAAAATATTAATATGCAATTGGTTTAGTGAACTAAGAAGTAGCCAATCTTCCTTAATGTCCTTAAGACGTGTCCCCCATCAACTGTAACCTTTCCTAAAATATACCTCTGTGCTGGGCTGTATTCCACCTTCTAATTGCTTCTCACTCACTTCAAGTCCTCTGATTCTGCCAGAATATCATCCTGACGGGCCAAGAATTTCTTGTTCTCCCCATTTTTATAGGCTGCTATTAAAAATTCAGGTCATGTTAGACCCGACTTCAGCCGCAAAGTGATCGTATTAGCTAGATATAAGTAAATGTAAGTGTTTCGTGCTCTACTTACTCCCACAGTATGCTGTTGCTAAATTGTTCTGATTCTGAATAGTTGAGAACAAGTTTCTGTGCTGTTGCTAGGGTGTTCTATGCGGTTGCTAGACAGTTGCTGCATGGTTTTAACATGTTTTCTACACTGTTACAGCTCGGGTCCCTTCAGTGTAAGTAAATGCCTCTTGTTTTATCGCCTATCTGGTAAAAAGAAAAGAGTCAGATGGCTCCGGACAGTAATAGCACAGCTCTCCTCAACAAGCTACATGATTTGAAGCATCGTTCATCTTTTCTTAAGAGTTGTGCATGCTGTTCAAATTCCTAACTGTATGAGCAAGAACAATTGTGATGTTTTTGGCCACGTCCACACGAAGCCGGTGCATTCCATATCCGATCATTTTTTTTCCTCGTTCTAAAAACAAATTCTGTAAACACGCCGTCGTCTCGAGAAATATCAGCGTACACACGAAACCACTAAAACCGACAGAAAACGGTGTAGTATATATGCCAGACCAGTATGGGGCGCTGTAATTCTACCACAGATATACACTATACACGGAGAAGAAGACTTTGAGCATGCGCATTACCTTGCGCTCTGTATACGAACCAAGAAGGAGACGACGAAGATGCCGAACACAACAAGAGCAAGAGCAAGAGTGGAGTCTTTTGTATGGACTGACGACGAAGTCGAACTACTACTTAGAGTCACACTCGACTACAAGTCCACTAAGCTCCAAGAAAACGTTGACTGGGAGTCGTGCCACTAAATATTGTGATACACTCTAAATATCGAAATATTGTCGTGTCACTCTAAACACAATCATGTGTTTTTGCTGTTACGTGTGACGCAGCCGACACGTGATGTGATGACATCATCGTTTCACAAAATATACGGATTGGCTGTACACACGAAACCGCAAGGGTGTTGCTTTCATATTTATCCACTTTAGGACCCGGTTTCAGAAAATAGCGGTTTCAGCCGATCCGTGTGGATGAAACGCCAATGCGATAAATAATGTATATGTATACAGTGATCCGCGTCTCTGTGTGGACGGGCCTTTCATTAGCAAATACCTCTAAAAACAAGATGACAGAAAAAGCTGAACAAAAAGAAGATGGTTGTTGAATTTTGAACACTTCCCCATATGCCTCCTTAAAACAATGCTCTGTATCATAACCCAATTAAGTCTCTCAAAGCCAAAATAAGGCGCTGTCTCGCACAATGCAGGATAAATCTGTGCAACAGAAGTTGCTCTGCGGGTCACCCGAAATTGATCCATCTCCAGTTGACTCGCACTTTAGAACCAGTGTAGTTTAGCCGTCTACTTGCCAACCAGCACAGCCTCCCAATCTGTTTGTGTGGGTTTTGGCCTTTTCCCATTTGCAGTCGGTCAGCGGAGCCCAGTCATTGTGTTTCTGCCACCTACCCATCATCAGCAAAACGCCTCATTACTGTTTTCAGATAGAACAGCGCTAGAAAAGCTGTACACCGTCCATTAGCACGGGACTCTCCATCGCTTCACTGTGGGAGATGTGATTTCCATTTGCTTTTATTATAATTACTGTTCACATCAGTGTAATACAGCTTTTGTTAAAGTGGTTCTTAAAAAAAAAAAAAGGTTTTTGACTATCTGCATCAATCTGGATGCATTTGGAATTTTCTTCGAGATTAGCTCATTTTATTTGAACCGAGTTTCCTCTACTGAGGTTTGAATCCATTAGGCGTGCTGAGTGGAATTAAAAGCTCTCAGCAGTTTGTTTTGTGGTACAAGTTAATCGCCAAAAATGTTTACTATTCCAATTTTTCTTATGTTTCTGATTCATCTGCCTCTATCTTTCTCCAGATGGCGTATCGCAACAAATATTTGACTGTTCCTGTGGTTGCCTCTGATATTGAGACTCTTGCCTCATTATCGGGGTTTGATTTCTGTGATTGGAGTCGCTCTAGCTGAGAGGCGGCTGCTTTTCACCCTGAATGATTTCTCAGATCGTTGCAGTGAAGTCAAATTTGCTGTCTTTGTTCTAGATAATAGGAACGGGCTATTTTCCACGCCCGAGTCCAAAAGGACACCGGTTTTAATCTGCTTAATGATGTAGAGAGCTGGTCAGCTTGGTTGAAGAAGTAAGCATTTTGATTGTTATATGTTGACATGATTTATGGCTTTATAGATGTCCGGTAGAGGTAATTCGTATGACAATCTTCCAACAGCCACTCGGATGAACGTTAGTCCAGCTGTAACAAAAGAAAGTCTTTTTGATGTGAAATGTATTATTTCATGTTAATCATAAGATGGTCTGAACGCTCAACAAATAGGCTACGCTGTGGTCCCATGCCACACTTTAAGAAAAAATTTGCTTTTCACTTCTCCCATAGTGTATGGTTGCATTAAACATTTATGGAGCAACAGATTGTGTGAAAATAAATCATAAATGTGCTTTATTTGTTTAAAAATATAAACACATGAGGTGGCGAGGCGAGCCTTTTACTCCGCACGCGAGGTAAAACTAGCATGGGGCAAAAATGTTTTTAATAATCTCTAAGTTAATACTTGTTCAAAACAATCACTTTAGCATTTTTTTGTTTATTTTGATCAAATATGTTTTGCTCAATAAATATTCTGTTATTATAATACAAATAATTTAAAGTAAACTATTTTTAAAGTAGATATTCTGAAAGCATGGAGTAATAATTTATTATAGATGTACAAAATGATTTTTATCATATGATATGATTAATATAATATTTTTTAATTTGATGGTTTCATGATATATATGGTGATTATCTTTAAGTTGGTCACCTCATTTAATATATATTTGTCATGTCAACAAAAGGAAAAGTTAGCCATTTATTTCTTATCATGTTAGAAATAGAAATCAGGGGTGCTTTTTACCCCAAATATCACACTTTTGCATATTGTTCCAATATTGAAACCTGTTGTTTTAATTACCCTGAACAAAACAAAAGATCATTAGCTAGACCTTTGTCTCAAAATATAATCAATCATTTCATAGATTCTCAATTATTCTCATTATCGCTACTTAAATCTACAACAAATAAAAAACATCAAATATTAGATCAAATTAATTCTGCCCGCGATCACGTCAAAGATCAGCCAAGTTTTCGCTTGAATCTTGCGAAGCGAATGTCTTGGAAAGTGCTACAGCAGACTACAGTAACATGTATACGTTTTATAGGTTTACGTTTTGCCATAGTTTCCTTGCTTAATTTACAACCTGCTCTGTTTTCCGTTTATTACTCTTTGTTCAGTTTATTGTTCTGTGTCATTTCAGCTTCTTGTGGTTTGCATTTTCAATTGTTTCATTGGATATTTCCATTTAGTGTTTATTATTCTGAATAAAAGAATATCGTCACATGTCCTGCAGACCAATATTGTTACAACTACTGGTTAGTTTTTATTGTAATACAATAATCCCTCGCCATATCATGGTTCACCTATCGCGCCCTCGGTACATCGCGGATTTATAAATATATTATATGTAAGTCTATATTGTGGACTCCTCTTTATATCGCGGGTTTCTGAGGGCAGATACGTCTTATTTTGATAAGATGATTCGTTCGTTTATAAGTTGATAAGTTAGGTCAAAAGAAATGTGAAAGTAATCAAACAGTAGTAATATTATATTTCCATATTAAAAATATGCATATTTTTTTAGTCTAAAGGCTAAGCACTTGAGCAACACTTGAGATGCTGATGTGGTCATAGTGAGTAATATGATGGTCGTGAACACAAAAGTGTCCCTTGCGGAGCTCTTTTTTTTTCTTAAAGAGAAATGAAGGACTATTTTTCTTCTTTTAAAGAGTAATAAATGGCAAAAGCAAGTCAGGGTGCCTCAAGTAGCTGCTTAATTATTGTAATTGAGTAGTCAATTCAGCCATTTCCCCAATTCTCTCCAGACTCTATTCTCAACTTATCATCTGTCACTTTTAAACCCTTGAGAAGATGAGTTTCTGGCCCCACGTGTCTTCATCCTCTCCGTACCTGTTGACCTGCAGCAAAAACCTGCCCTGCTAGCTGGCCTGTAGATGAAAGAATTGAATAATATCGACTTTTTCTCACTCTCTCTGCGTTTGCTGGCGTTTTTCATCTGCAGTCCACTCGCTCTGCCAGATCGTTCCCTCTTGTGCAGCAACTCTAGTCTTCTCATCACTCTGGAAGCTGCTCTGTCTTGCGTAACAGCCGTTGCACAACCAGGCGTGAGTGGGAGGAAGTGTCAAGCAGGGAGAACACATGCGACAGGGAGGGTGCAGTATCCAACCGAGAGCATCTCTCCCCACAGGGCGCGACCCGTGCTCTCGAACCTCGCATTTCCACGCCTTAAGTCGACAGAGCAAGAGCAGGGTCCTGCTTCGCAGAGCACAGCTTGGTTTGGCAATGATGCCAGGTTTGGGTTGTCCTTCAAGCTCTTGGAGAAAGTGCTTTGTGTTTGAGTGATGGAGAGTGTGGAGAGTGTCAATTAGTGCCACGCGGTATGGGATATACCTGTACCTGGGAGAGTAAAAATGTGTCATCCAGTAAGGTAGTAGGTAGAACTGCTTTATTTTCACGTGAATGTGAAATACGAAACAATCCTAAAGTCAAAATGTATAAGAACTTGTCATTATGGGTTGTTTGTGTTGCCAAGCAATGTAGAAAATTAACACATTTTTATAGACTTCAGTTGATCTGCAGCTGTGGATGCATGTATATTGACTTTTTTAATGGCTTCTGAAAGTGACATCCACTCAGAATTTCTAGTTTGTTTTTGTTTTGTATTTCTTGTGTATGTCTGTGTGCGTGCGTGTTTAACAGATTCACCATAATTTAACATTTTGGCTTCAAGCGATTTTGAAACCACTATAAATTAAATAAAGCGATTATTGTGCCCCTTTTCTTTCCTTTAAAGCAATGCGCTTTCGGCCTTCCGTTTAATGTCCAATCAGTCAAATCATGTAAAGTGACAGCCTGATAAACCTGCTTCAATCTCTATCATTAATGTCAATAATTAAAACAAATAAAGAAAAAGAGAAATCACTCACTGATCTTGAGTGATACACATCCATACTCTTATATAAAGTTAGCCATTCCCTGATCTAAGATTTCAGACATACTGTCTATTAAACAGGCTCTGGGATTCATTGGATCTTGCTATGCATGCAGAATTTGTGTTCAGACCGCTGCTGAAGGCATCTCGACTAGTGAATGCACAGCTGTTGAGTCCATTTGACATAAAAGGCACCGCTTGTGTCTTTACTCTGTGCTTTTTTATGCTTTCAATGGGCAACTGTATTATTTTCCTTATTGTCCTTAATCTTTAGATTTATTTTAGCTTGTGCATATTTCTCTTCCTGTCTCTCTCTGCACCGGTTTAGTGATATTATATTTGTTCATTTTAGTTCAGATATATGCAGTGTATCTGGAGGATCAAGTATTGTTGCCATGACTACCATCCACCAAGTCACTTGGTGTGCCAATAGATTCAGGAGCTGCAAATTAAAATGAAACTTACAATGTTCTGCTCTCCCCTCCAGTCGGCCAGGCATAAATTTCCTCATCCTGTCAGATTGATTTTTAACCGTGGTCTAATGAACGCACGATGCTCGTCTGGCTCTCAGCAAATGCACAGATGTGGTTTGTTTGGAAAAATATATCCTGTTGATTTTTAATGCACTGATCATAAGAGCTCGAAGTGCTGTTGATACAAGATAGAAAATAAATAATAAAGATTTAAAAAATGAAATATTCATGACTCTTTTACATTTTAAGGCAATTTTAGACACCCCAAATGAGATTAAAAGATACTTTAGTCTTGCCGTTAAAAGATTAGTTGTTTTTTTAATGAAAATTGTCAATATTTAAAATTTTCTTTCCCATTGAACATAAATGGAGATGTTTAACTGAATTTAATACTTCCCATTTCCATAAAACATGGAAGGGCCCGTCAAGCTTAAAAAAAACGTTACTATTAATCTATATGATATGTGGGTGATATCTAAGGCCAGATTTACTAGCAGCTTGCGCCAGTCTAGGTTACTATTGTTACCCCCGTTCTCTGTAGGAGAATCGATGAATTGGGATCTCAGCTGAGAGACTTGTACGACTAAACTTGGCAACTAAACGAGCCAATGGACATTGGCATGTGAGATTTGCGTTGCGCACTCCAGCACGCGAAGCGGATGCATAAGGACAAGTGTGTGCGATTGCACATTCAGGTTTTCACTGAGGAGCCGCAGTGGTACAGCAATTGTGGCGATGGGACGTTGCACCCCCATTCCCTCTTTCAGTGAACGGGGGTTACAATAGTAACTAAGACGTCCCCTACCAGTCAGCCACGTTCAACGTTACATCAGAACGACTGTCTATTTGCGATCCCTACCAAAGCTGCACTATTGCTGTCCCCTCCAGTGCCTTGCGTAAGGTTCCTGATCCCTCCGCACCATAAGGATGGAGGATGGGACCGGGCTTGATGCAGGAAAAGTCAATCACAGCTGTTCCTTGTGACCCACTCAGTGAGATTTTGTATAACACCAGGAAATCGTACCCCAAGTACCCCCATTACAGAAGGCACATCCCGACCACAAGGAGGTCTCATGTGAAATTAACACGCATGGACTAGCCATCTGGGCAGTGCTAAATATGGAAGGTCTCTGTAGTAGATCCAGCCTAGTAAGGGTGAAGTTAATACCATGCTGATATGCCTGAGTTCTGCCAGGGAAAGACAAGGGCTTGTCGAGAGGAAAACCATACCGGGGAAAGGTACACATATGGGATCGACGTAGGGATCTATAGCCCAGCACAGGGAAAACTACTGGGCATACCTTGGGGTACTAGGCCTGACGTCGGACGTCTCCACCATGTCTGACCTCTGCTGGTGCTAGAGGAACTTCCAACAGGGTTTGCCAACTGGGGAACTCATCTAAGGAGTGGAATAAGCGCACATATTTGGTCCGTAGAGGGGAATGCTGCAGCAAGCGTGACACCGAGTAGGGTCCTTGTAGGGTCCTTGTTCTACCGGCAAGTGGTGGCGAGTACAAGGGAAGACACTGATTCTACACAAAGGTTATAGAATTTGTTGATTCGTCAACCAACGATGTCTGCAGGTCCCCCACCCTCTTGATTGAAGCCAGTGTCAGGAGCGCTGTCTTTAATGACAGGAACTTAAGCTCAACTGACTACAGAGGTTCAAAGGGGGCTCTCTGAAGGGCAGACAGCATGAGAGAGAGAGATCCCAAGAAGTGATGCCAGAGGTTGTCCCGTCTCTGAGAAAGCAGGTCCTTCCTCAGAGGAATGCACCAGGGAGGGGCTATCATGATTAGCATAAGTTATAGGAACCAGGTCCGGTTGGGCCAGTAGGGCGCAACTAGTAAGACCTGCTCCACATCCTTGCTGACTTTGTACAGTGTCTGTGCGAGAAGGCTCACTGGGGGAAATGCATACTGTGTGCCAGCGCATCTGTGCTGACAGTCTCCTCAGTCTGGGAATATAACAATTGGCAATGGGATGTGTCCGGACCAGCAAACAGGTCTGCCTGCGCTTGGAAGCGTCTCCAGATCAGCTGAACCACCTGCGGATGGAGTCTCCATTCCCCTGGATGTGTGTGTTGTGAGAACTCGTTGGCTGCACGATTGAGCTACATCCTAATTCATCAGTCGTTGTAATGCCGAACGGATACTGTCAGGATTTATTAAAGATAGGTAGTGAAAACTTGGTAATAAAGTCATTGACGGTTAATATTTAGGCTAAACGTTTTGCATATGCATTTGTAGAAGTTTCCCGTACAGACAGAAACATTTATGGGAGGACAGTATCTAAAAATATAAATATTTTGCGCTTCAATTTTGCTCTGTTTAGTAAGTGTGGCCCATAGTCTTTCAATTGACTTAAGGAATAAGGAAACTTGGAATATAGCAAGATCAAAATACTGTATCTAATTGTTGTTTTTTGTTTAAATGATTGTTTAAACCTTTTAAAAGGTACACTATGTAACTTTTAAAAACAAAACTGAGTTTTGCTGAGGAATATTGTTTTGGTTGCGCTTCGACTCTGTGACAGTGCGGATGAATGTGGTTATAATAATGCTCTCTAAACATTCATCAGTTTAGATGGAAATGATCTCAAGCTGACTAGCTGAAGATGTTACTGTAGCTTTAATAGACATGGTGCATCCTTGAAAATATATTCCAGCACAGCTCTACGGCAACCATAATGAAATGACCCTTCACAATAGATAATGCTTTACAAGGATTCGGTTAGAGCTGCGTATGGCAATTTATCTGTTCAAGTCATGCGACCGTCGTGGAGCCCTGGAGGGCAGAACAGTCATAGAACTGCAGCACAAGACTGTCAGTTTTCCATCTCAGAAACAAAAATATGTGAACAAGATGCAAGTTTTAGGGACTTAAGATCCATATACAGCACCTGCTGCAGTATTTCAGTCACTAAAAACAGCATAACATACCAAAATGCTTAACATGAAAAATACTTTGGTTGGGTTGCACCAATAAGCATTAAATTATGCAAAGTTTAACGCTAGTCAAGGATTTGTTGATCTGGGTTTTAGTTAAAGTTAAAGCACTAATACATTTTAAACACAGATTAACAAAACCAGGGATTAAAATTGTAACCTATGTTTTAAACCTTCATCTACAATAAATTTTCTCTGCCATGATAGATACAAAACAGTTTTTTTTTTTCTAAGAAGGATTGATACTGTATTGACTCTTTTAAACTTAAATTTTGAAGAAAAAATAAAGTTTCTTAGTATACATTTAAGCACTTAGAAGTAAAAGAGGGTGAGTAAATAGTAACAGACTTTTCAGTTTGGGTGGACAGTTGAGATTTACCTGATTAACTTTCATTTTCTTTTCTTATAAACCTCTTAGAAGTTTAAGAAACTTGTCTAATCCACTGTTTTAATTAAATTCTCATCTCTCAGCTGTACACGTTCCAATGCTGATCAGGCCTCAGTTTGACTGAAGGAAACATTGGCACTTAAATCTGAAGCATGTCTGTTAAATTTTTATATTTCAGCTCATTGAATTTAGGGAATGTTCATAATACTTATTATAAGATGTAGATGTTTACAGTGTAATATTTTAATAATTCAGTTTAATTGCAATCTAATTGTCTTAGTATTACCATATGATGTAGTCAAAGTACAATAATATGGCATTATTAATTACATTAAACTATGGTAAACTTGCTTTTAGTCAAAAATACGATTTCATAAGGGTCATGTGCTGACATGGGAAGCTAGGACATATTTTAATGCTAAAGAAATGCTCATCCTACTGTCAGGACTGTTCCCTAGCAACAGCATGAGATGTTCAGGAGAGAATGATGTTTGATGTGTTCAAAGATGGCAGATACTTATGCTCGTTTCTTAGAATACATTTTCTTTTCCGCACAACACAAATCACTGTTAAGTCATTATCTGGATGAATTGGGCTTTGCTCTCACAGAGGTTGGCAGATGCCAGTCATTCTGTTCGTTCCTACACCTGAGATCCTTCACCACAATGTGTTCAGATGCTGCTGTAATGAAGAGACAGAGAGATAATACACAAATGTCAGTTATTGATGAATTACTTCTACAGAACAGAAATAAGTTTTTTTATATTTTATGAAAGAGCTCTATCAAAGGTGCATGTTGAATGATTACAGGAAATGTGTTTTTCAGGACAGTTGAAGGCCACAATTGTTTTATTGAATTATATGTATGGCTTAGTTTATGCTCAATGTCTTCTGAAGAACATTTACCTGGAATCTTTTAACATCGAGAGAGTGGGTGTCAGAGGGATATCGAGCATAAAAGAACCATATTTGGCAATATGGTTGCAACAGAACCCTCAGAAAGGGAAGTTACAAAAAATAAAATTTGCTTAATTTACTTGTCAAAATACCATATCTGCTCTTCCATATGAATTGGGTCTGAAACTGTCAAGCTCTGAAAATTAATTAAAAGCTCTATAAAAGTAGTCAATATGACTCATACACTGAATTCCAAGTCTTTTGAAGCCATAGGATCAGATTATGTGAGGAACAGAATGAAATTTAAAGGTTTTGCATTAATTATGTGAGATTTGAATGGGATTTGAGATCTATTTTAACATTTCCACTTTCACTTTTAATAAATGAAATCTTAAAATATAGTTCATTTGTTGTAATTCTACATTTATTTCTGATTGGTCTCATGGAAATTCTTAATTTCAAAAACTAATTTCCATTAATCAAAATTAGAATTTATTAAATGATAAATTATATATGTGTTGTATATGCAAACTGCCAAGTTTAGGGGTAGGTATGATTTAAAAAAAAAGTTTTTTAATCAAAATATTGTAAAACAGTAATATTGTTAAGTATTATTACAATTTAAAATACGTTTTCTATTTAAAGTAATTTATTCCTGTGATGCAAAGCTGAATTTTCAGTCTTCAGTGTCACATGATCCTTCAGAAATCATTCTAATATGATGATTTGATGCTAATGTTAAAAACAGTTGTGCTACTTAAAAATTTAATGGTTCTTTGATGAGTATTAAGTTTAAAAGAACAGATTTTATTGTAAATATATATATATTTTTTTTTTAAATCTGTACTGACACTTTCATTTTGTCAATTTAATGCATCATAATTTAATGCTGAATAAAAGTATGAATTCCTTTCAAAAATGTTACCGACCCCATACGGCTTTAGATGAATTTTTTGGAGTTAAAACTAGAGCTACATTCAAATTCAGTACCTTTTCCTTGGGACATTTTAAAGATGTTCTGATTCAGTAATAGTTTAAATGTGAAGTTTTCACGCGCTCCATTTTCTTTCTTTATGAACATTTACCTAGAGAGATGCTATGGATGACTAGTATGAATCATGAGTCACGTGAGTCTGTTATATTGCTGCTATAAATATGAGGATTGGTAACAGTTGAGCAGCTCTGATATCACTCATGCTCCACTGCTGCGCTTTCAATCTGATTTTTTTCTAACCCCACAAGATTGTTTATAGTAAAAAGTGCCACCTTTTGATTGTATGCAATTTTGCACTTGATCTGAAGCCCTCCCGTTCCGCAGCTTCCAATGTGAACATTACACTCTCCTCTTCTCCCGCTTCTTCTCTTCCCCTTGAGGTCATTCTGGAAAGCCCATGCCTGTTTTTGGCTCTCACTTTTATTCCTTTTGTGATAAAGATTAGCAGATGCTCCATTTTAAGCCTTTTGAGAAATTGTGCCAAATGTAGGCATCTGTTGGCTAAACAAAAATAAAAAGAGACAGACTGAAAGACAGAGGGGAAAAAGAAGGAAAAGTGGAAAGTGCATTTGCTTCCAATATAGTGACTGATAACTGCTATTTCTGTCTGTTCCAGTATATGTTTCTAGCCCTAAAAAATGTTATTTACTCTCATGCTGATCCAACCCAACACAACTGGATTTTGAAGAGTTGCACTGGTAGACTTCTCCATACATGTAGAATAAAGGAGGACAAGCTTCAAAAATTATCAGTAGTACAGTGTTTTCTGAAGACATATGGTCGATTTATATAATGAGGAAAAGACCAACGTGTAAGTGAAAATGAAGATCTTGACATTCTTATGTGTTCAAGGTTAGAACGGTTTATTCTATTGATTTTGGATTATTTCAATTATCAGTTCATTCACTTCACAAAACAGTAGTAATGTTACAATGAATCAGACAGAAAGAGTTATATCTGATTCATGAACAATTAATTCTTTTAAGTTGGATCTTTTTAATAAATCAGTTTGTCTAGTTCTCAAAACCAGTTGTGATTAATCAATCTGCTTTTTGATTTGACTTGCTCACAACTGATCTGGGGTCTCATTTATAAAGCCTGCATATGCCAGTGCCCATGCAAAGGTTGTGATCTAAAAAACTAACTTGACGGGAGAATGTGCGCACCTTTAAGCAAACTTTGGAGACAAAGGGAATTGGCGACAGATGGTGAGGTCCTGAACTGAAGTTTTATTGTAGAAAATAAATGTGAGGAGAACGATTATAATAATTAATGGCATATAATTTTCATCTATTTCATACGTTATATCCACCTTATCATGAAGATTAAATCCAACAGTGTTATTTGTGTCGATTGTTTTAGGCTATATACATCAATTAAAATCCAAACGTAATTCAAAATGTATTTAAAAAGTAATCGTAATAATCAGCCTTAGTCACATTGTCCACAGCAGGAGGAGATGCGTGACTACGTGTGATACAGAATAGCATGAAATACCCTTTTATTGGAGAACAATGCAAGAAGCATGTGTTCACTATAACATTTTCGTCTTAAAATTTCGCCAACAAATTAATTATGTGATTTTGTCAAGGTGTCAATGATCAGTCTATTTGCTAGAAACATATAAATCCTCCAGTGCTCCGGGTATGTAATACTTCATGATGGCGCTGCTTCTTTTTATCACTGACTTCACTGCTGTGGCAACCAAATAACAGCCTCCACCTCCCCTACAAGTGTTTCAATCTCAGCGTCTGAGAAATTACGTTTCTTTCCTCTTTTCTCACGTCGCCATAATTCAAAGTAACAGAAATACACGTTTTCACTTTCTTGGATTAATTAATTGTTGGGTCGCATGGCAGTTTTCCAGGTATATATGGGATTCCACTCCGATCAGCATTCATGAGGTGATTTGCATTTACTTTTTATGGTTAAAAATGGGCGGGATATAAGGCTGCTTCACGTACGCACATCTGCGGGTGATCTGTGCTTTATAAAGGGAACATTGCTTACAGGTGTTCGTACACATGGTTTTATAAATCAGAATATTTTTTGGCGTATGCCATTTTGGGCTTTTGGGTGAGTTTTATAAATGAGACCCCTGGCCACAGAGGTTAACCGCTCCCTTGGGCAAAAAATAAACAGATGAAGTTTCTCACTCAAAGCTGTCATATGACTTCAAAAGGCTCAAGAATATATTTCATGAATCATATGGACCAATCTTATGATACTATAATGTTGCTTTTACTTCCTTTCTGGAGCTTAAATGCCTCAATTTCCATTTATTAGAAATGCATTGAAAAGAGTGTCCAGTGCAATTCTACAAAATCCTCCTTTTGTGTTCCACGGTAGAAAGAGATTCTAATTCTGGTTTTGAATGGCATGAGGGTAGGTAAATGAGGACAAAATGTTCTTTTATTGGTTGAACTATTGCTTTATCAGGGGTGGGCAAACTACGGCCCGCGAGCCATATGTGGCCCGTTGGGCTTTTTAATCCGGCCCGCCAACTTGAAGAAGTTATATTATTAATTTAAATTTTATTATAATTAATATTTGAATAGAATTTTCCCTGTAATGTCAGTGTTTCCCCAACAGATGGGGCCAAGAAACTCTAGCGGTTTTTAAAGAATACGATCAGCCATCATTTTGCCACAAAACATGCCAACTACGCTATCAAAGTAAATGCTACGCTAGTCTCCAAAAAATCGGACGGCTACGGCTCTGACGGCAAATGTACAGACTCAGCACAGAAGATGCTGACGTTATTTGGTTCAATCTATGTGTGTGAACAGACATTCAGCATCATGAACATCTTCAAATCCTGTCACAGAGCCGAGTTAACTAGCCGACACCTATTTCTCAGGCTTTCTGATATGCAAAACTTTGGTACCAGACTGATACCACTGATTTCATTGGTTTAACTGCACCTATCAGGAGTGAGCACACCTGACGGCGTCGCCATTGGTTGAGCTGTGTGCCTCTTCGCTCTGATTGGTGTTTGATTCCCTGTGTTTCCAGGTTGATTTGCATCTCTCTTACGGGGATTGAACACCGCTATCGAAAGGCAACGTCTCCGGTTACTATGCTAACCTCTGTTGCCTTTGAGTCGAATTCAGGACGTGAAAATATCCGTCCTGTTCTCGCTTGTCTAGCTTTGCAGACTTCAGTCATGATTTTGAATTTTTTTGAATGACTGCACTTGTGCTAATACAACTGTCAAATATAAATAAATCAGCCAGACCTGCATCGCGCGACAATTGGCCAGTTGTCAACTGGTGCTGTCCCGTAAGGTCAGAACAAAACAAAACTAACTCCAAGCTTTGATGCACTTGCAAAAAAGGAGATCAACAACACTGTCCTCACTGAAACTGAATGAGTTTATCTATTGTGTTGTTAAATGAATACATTTGGAAAACAATTTTTCAATGAACTCTGATGTTTTGGAACATTGATGTTTTGGTGCCTGTTAAAGGCCAAATCTTTTCATGTAATGGTTTTTACATTTCATTTATATTGGTTCACACAAACACACTATCCTTCTATTCTGGCCCGGCCCCTTTGTCAAATTTTAGAAACCAATGTGGCCCGCGAGACAAAAAGTTTGCCCACCCCTGCTTTAAACCATCGATTGCTTGTTTTCCTCCCTTTGTCTGTTTCTTATTCTGTCTAAATTCACCCCCGGTCTGGTGCATTGAGAGCTGGCTATAATTACACAGCTAAGCACTAAAACAGAGCAGATAATTAAGGAACACTTTAATTAATAGGCACGTCAGGCACAGCCTGGCACAGGTCCATGCTGCCATGTGCACCCCATGGTGTTACTTTAGTGGTAGATGTGGACCGCTGGCACATAGAGAGAATCTAATGGATCTTAATGGAGTCTCATTTAAGAGCCAGTGCACACAGTTTTCATATACATGCTGTTTCTGAGACTGCAAAAAAGCAATGCAATAATAGCATTTGTTTCATATTCAGGCTTGTATTTATCTTTTTTCTTTTTAATATATATTAATAAAGTAATGAAAAAGATTAATGACTTTTTCATGTTATTTTTGTGGCATAACTTAGATTAGCTCCTGCTCAAAATGACAAGGCGCCACATGAGAAGCAGGACGGCTTCCTCAAACCAAAGCAAGAGCACCCTCAGTTGTTCCTGCAATAATATCATATTGGCAGAACAGATTTGACAAACGCTCCAGTGCGTATTTGTGTTTTAGCTCTGGAAAGCACCCTTAGGATTGTCACGATATCAAGTTTTTCACACCACAGTTACCGTGGATACAAAATTTACAGCAACAATATATCGCAATATCTACAGAAAACAATATGATCAGTTAGATTCATCTTTTCTTTGATTATTTTGAGTTTTGCTTTCTTTTTTTAGCCTATGATTCACACCATTGCACAAACAATTACAACAACTGAGACTGCTGCTTTGACACTGCCTAAGAAACAACCAGAAGAGAGAAAATTCTGTCAAGTTCTAAAGTATTATAAATGAGCTTTAACAACACAACTAATACCTTAACTTGTTAACGTGGTCCCAAATCCAATAAGTGGCATACCCAAATTAAAATACATAGTTCATGAAACCTTTCAACTTGAAATCGTAGACTCACTCCAAAATAGTGTTATGGCATGAAGTAAGCATTTGCAGTGTTTTTTTCTTTGGCTTATGGGGTGTGATATCTAAAATCTCACATAGGGCACCAACAGAGCCTGAGCCTTTCAGTTTTGTTAATGAAGTTAATTATTTTAAATAAAGCTGGCAATAATTAGCATACACACGTGTACAAAATTGTTGGTACCCTTTGGTCAATGAAAGAAAAACTCTCAATGGTCACAAAAAAAAACTTTAATCTGACAAAATAATAAATATAATAATAAATAAAAATTCTATGAATGTTAACCAATGAAAGTCAGACATTGCTCTTCAACCATGCTTCAACGGAATTATAAAAAAAAAAAAATGAACTCATAGAACAGGTCTAGATAAAATTGATGGTACCCCTAGAAAAGACTGTAAATAATTTGACTAAAGGGACATGTTAATTCAGGGTGGGTCCACTAATTAGCATCACAGGTGTGTACAATCTTGTAATGAGTCAGTGGGCCTATATGTAGGGCTCCAGGTAGTCACTGTGTTGTCTGGTGACATGGTGTGTACTACACTCAACATGGACCAGAGGAAGCGAAGGAAAGAGTTGTCGCTGGAGATTAGAACGAAAATTATAGACAAGTATGATAAAGGTAAAGGCTAAAAGACCATCTCCAAGCAGCTAGATGTTCCTGTGACTACAGTTGCACATATTATTCAGAAATTTAAGATCCACGGGACTGTAGCCAACATCCCTGGACTAGGCTGCAGGAGGACAATTGATAACAAATCAAAGAGACGGATAATCCGAATGGTAACAAAAGAGCCCAGAAAGACTTCTAAAGAGATACAAGGTGAACTCCATGCTCAAAGAACATCAGTGTCAGATCGCACCATCCGTCGTTGTTTGAGCCAAAGTGGACTACATGGGAGACGACCAAGGAGGAGACCATTGTTGAAAACAAGTCATAAAAAAGCTAGACTGGAATATGTAAAACTAAATGTTGACAAGCCACAAGCTTCTGGGAGAATGTCCTATGGACAGATGAGACAAAAATTGAACTTTTTGCCAAGGCACATCAGCTCTATGTTCACAGACGGTGAAATGAAGCATATCAAGAAAAGAACACTGTCCCTACTGTGAAACATGGAGGAGGCTCTGTTATGTTCTGGGGCTGCTTTGCTGCATCTGGCACAGGGTGTCTTGAATCTGTGCACGGTACAATGAAATCTGAAGACTATCAAGGGATTCTAGAGAGAAATGTGCTGGCCAGTGTCAGAAAGCTTGGTCTCAGTCGCAGGTCATGGGTCTTGCAACAGGACAATGACCCAAAACACACAGCTAAAAACACCCAAGAATGGTTAAGAGGAAAACATTGGACTATTCTAAAGTGGCCTTCTATGAGCCCTGACCTCAGTCCTATTGAGCATCTTTGGAAGGAGCTGAAACATGTCGTCTGGAAAAGACACCCTTCGAACCGGAAACAACTGGAGCAGTTGGCTTATGAGGAGTGGGCCAAAATACCTGCTGAGAGGTGCAGAAGTCTCATTGACCGTTACAGGAATCATCTGATTGCAGTGATTGCCTCAAAAGGTTGTGCAACAAAATAAGTTACGGGTACCAACAATTTTGTCTAGGCCTGTTCTATGAAGCATGGCTGAAGAGCAATGTCTGACTTTCATTGGTTAACATTCATAGAATTTTTATTACTTTTTCTTTCTGTGACCATTGTGAGTTTATCTTTCATTGGACGAAGGGTACTAACAATTTTGTCCATGTGTGTATATATGATGAGATGGAAAAACAGATGCATTTGTAATAGGGGGCATTTTTAAGAACCCACAGTGGGTTCATCATCATCTGGAACCAGAAGTAAGTTGTGATTGTGTTAGTTGATATCTGAGAGACAAAATATCCAGACTTCAAGACAGGATAGGTTTGTTTTCAAGACTCATCTCTGGAGTCCACTCGGATTGAGTAGAATCAGGCAGCTTTCCATGGAAAGCAATGGTCAGAGCTTCAGCGGTCCCGGAACACTCGACTATGTAGTAAAATATGCAGTTTGCTTTTAGAAACAATTGTAAAAAACGGGAACAAACAAAAGTCCTCAAACTGAGAGGTTGAGAGAATGTTCTTCTGATAGTGAGAGAGCACTTTAGAGCACTTTTCCTCTATTTCCATCCTGTTCTTTGTCAGTGTATACACAGAAACAAATGAGTCATCATTAATAATGCATGCTTTCAGAGGGCGCTGCTCCGCTGTACTGACCACACTCTGAACTCTCATTCTGCCACGCACTTCCTTTCAGTCAGTTCCCTCAGAAATTAAAGCTCTGTCATTATTAACTCACCCTCATCTCATTCCAATTAATTTTGTTCTCAGAAAGAAGATTGTAAAGAATTGTTTAACAGCTCTTGCTATTACCATCTCTACAATGACAGTCAAAAGAGGTCCAAATGCGGTCAATTCAAAGTGTTTGAGACATACAATAACTTTGAGTAAAAGACTAAAGTCATTATTCACTAATAATCTTGCACTTCCCCTTAGCTGTATCCAAATTTGGCCTGTGACCAATGTGTTTTCCTTTTGTATTCTGCAAACAAAACAGCAGCATATAGATTTGGAAAACAGGAGGATAAGAGAACTTTCCATAATTACCCCTTTAAGAGTCAATGCTCAAAACGCCTGTCAACACTATGCCACACAAACCGAGCGACCGAGGAGGCTGTGGATCTGAATGGCTGTGGTCTTTGGCAGGCGTTCTCCATCAGCAGCGACCGCAATATGAAGGTGAACCGGGTCAGTGGTGTACACGATGATTTGTTTAGCCAGAGCACTGTAGAGAACCATCTGCCCTGTAATTCAGGTGAGCATCTGCTGAGCTGCAGATGGCAGGAAAAGTGCAGGAGGGGAGGACAGTGCCTGCTCTCAAACAGGTCGAGATTCTACTCAGCCAGAACCAGAGGACTGGTGCTACTGTGTGCGGCCTGACGTAGCTGTCCTTATTTGCGCGACGAAATACCAAAAGTTTGCCATGCAGATCTATCAATCTATCCATCGATCAACCCATCCGCCCATCTGAAGACTTTTTAAACTTCTCCAAACATAGTAATCTTTGCAAAAATAAAAACAAAAAAACATGAATATAAATTAATTTTAATACTTGCTTACATTCAAATTCAAAGTATGATTCAATACAGAATGGCTGTCAATCCTAAAATGATCCTAAAACCGTCAGATAACTCAAACCACATTTGGTACCCCCAGGATTTTTACTTACCGTATGTTCCCGCATGTAACCCGCAGACGCAGATAATCCGCACCCTCATATAGCCCACGGGTTTTGGGGCTTTGGGTAAAAAAATCACATAACCCGCACCTTTATATAACCCGCATCCATAGGTTGATTAACTTTTTTGTGTAAGTTCACATTTTGAATTTCGAATGTTGCTCGCATGACTTCAGTTATCCATACCTGTTCAGGCTCGGTACACAGTGCTTGAGTGCGAAATTCAAACAATAATAATACAAACAAGTCAGAATCAGAAGAAAAAGGAAAAGCAGTGTCTCCCGCTGTGCAGCAGCTCGTCCCTTAAGAAACGTGTTGATCATCGGATGAGATGAGAAGAGCCCGCCCTCATGGCAGAACAGCCAATCACGTCTTGCATGATTGACAGGTCAGACAGCCTATCACCGCCAGCTGTCAGAGTGATAGTACAAGGGCCAGAGACAACTCTCGCAAGAAAGAAAACCAGAAAAAAAATACCGCAAAAAAAAAAAACCTTATGTCCCTAGGGACGTAACAAATATTTTGAAATATTATTACGTGTAAAAAAAATTGTGATATAGCCCGCACCCCCTGCGGGATTTGTAAAATCTGGTATAATATCTGGGTTATATGCGGGAAAATACGGTACATTTATGCATTTTGACAGACGCTTTTATCCAAAGCGACTTGCATTGCATTCAAGGAACACAGTGAATCAGTTCTTGCTTTCCCTGGGATCGAACCCATGACCTTGGCGTTGTAAACACCAATGCTCTACTAATTAAGCTATTTCTATATTTAAAGAAAGCTTACGTCTGATGGAACATTTAGAAGTGAGTGTGAGTGGTCATCGAAAACATTTTAGACTTGCGTTGATACTAGATTTGTGCAGCAGTTGGGGCAGAGGTTAATGCAGAGTCCAAGCGGGACCTTTGACTACATGTGCATGAGATGATAATATGTATAAAACATATTAAGAGCGAGTTCAGTGACCTCTGGTGCCGCGTATGTTTTGTAATGTCTGGGTTTTCCTTCAGATCTCTCTTTTAAGCAGGTTTCCATGTGTCAACCAGTCTCCTGTTGCATGCCAGGAGCAGCTAATTATCTGCATAAACACTATCAGATCTTTCTCTCTACTTCTCCTCCCTTCCCTCTGTAGATCCCACTCTGTAGAGCCACTTCTTCACAAGCAGCTCGACAGATTGAGCTGATTATAACCCTCATGCTGTAGTGACACTCGCTCTGTTTGATCCATGAGCCCAGATTAACTTCTTCATACAGGAACATCTTACATTAGCTTGCTTGCTGCCCACTTTGTGTAGTACGAACATAAGACCAGCAACCTAAACCTCAACCTAAATCACCAGGCGATAAAACGATACCAGTAATTATCGCAACATCATTTTAAACAGCTCTGTGAGTTCCAGTGAGAAGCACTTGAATTCTGTGAAGAACACGTCTTTATGATTTAAGCTAGTGTAAAGCCAGATGAAACGGCACTGACATGTGAAACATTATGCCATGAATGATCCAGTTTGAAGCCTTTTCAATCAACCATGGATTTACTGTAACTGCATAGTAACTGTATTGTGGCAGAAATGTGGGATATTCATATTTTTATTATATTATTAATGTAGCCATATACAAATATATTAAAAGGAGTACAACTTTTGTTATAACAAATACTAAATAAACCTTATACAGTAATCCCTCGCCACTTCGCGGTTCAAGTTTCGCGGCCTCAGTGCATCGCTGATTTTTCAAAAATATTCATTGAAAAATAAAAATTCAAAAATACCGCCATATCGGCAGCCGTATTGCGGAAAGCAACGTTGCTTCATCGTGATGAGAGAGAAATGGTTTCCCAGGATGCCAGACAAAGAGAGAAACTCCCTCAGAGGCTTTGTACACACACACGGCACTCAGACAAGAACGTGATTGGTTCCCGGTGCAAGATCGACCAATGAGAGCACGAGTGGAGTGGGAGCCTCTTCGCCTCTCTAAGAAGAAATTGTTGACGATCCCGAACTGATTTAAAGGCCTCATTATACCAGTGCAGTCAAACCATCATCATCATCATCATCATCACATTCATGGAACCGCACAGGTCTGTCATCGTCGTCATTACTGGAGTCTCAAGATACTACTGTCATTGATGAGTGTAGAGCACCATAATACGCATTGTATGAGAGAGAGAGAGTAAATGTATAATATTAAGGTTTTATAATTAAATAGATTTAATTAAAATATATTAAAAGTATAAATATACATATTTTAAACATTCTGGTATCTACACACATATATACTGAAATTCCAAGGGGCGGGGCAATCCTACTTCGCCGATTTTCACCTATCGCGGGGGGTTCCGGTCCGCATTAACCACGATAAACGAGTAATCATTATCTCAATGTGCGACGCTATGGCTGACCAATGGTTCATTTTAATAAAAGTAGAGTCAGAGAATTTCAATTTTACTTTAAAGAACTGGTTATAATTTTTGCCGAAAATTTAAATTTGCTACCAATTCTGCTAATGAACATCTACATCCTCAAACTATTTCTATGAGACAAAACATGTAATATTATTAATATTGCAGCCTGCACTGCAAACTGTGCCGAAGATACATGCCTTTAAAGTCAGGCAAAGCTATCACCTGCAGACCTGCAGAAACTAAGAAATGCATTTATTTGTTTTGTTAAGGAAAAAAGACTACGGTACATCAAAAAATGTTGCATCTTTATAAATGTTTTGAATATTCTCTCCTAGGTTTGTGAAACCTGTTTTGCACATTTTGTCTCTTCCAACAATAGAGTAGTTTAAAACCACAATTACCCGTCTTTGTTTTTTATCAGAAGAACCATATTTCCCCCCCCTCCTTTTACTAATAAATATTTTCTTTTCTCTCCATTTGTCCAAGCGTTAGCTATTTTCTGTTGCCAAGCAGCATCTAAATATTTGTTTGTCATTTTTATCCTAATGTTTGTTATTGTTTTCACTGGTTCCCTCTTCATTTTCTACGGCTTGATGCTGGATTTCTGGTCAGTGTGACAGGTTAGCTTGAGGCAGCTCTAGCTAAGAGGTTCTCTCATGCATTTAATTGAAAGGCGGCGTGTTGTTAGCACAAACCTGCAAAGCGTGGCTGGTGCAACTACACAAGGCTGTGTGTCGGCAATTACCGTGGCACGCTCTTTGATGAGAACACATAACGTTGTGCGTGTGTGATTACTTTCCCTCGCTCTGCGTGATGGCGGGGTGAAGGCTAACCTACTGACCTTCTGACTCTGCAAACACATTAGCGTTCGCTTATTCCTATTAGACTTACATTAAAGCAGGGACCTGAGCTGTATCTAGGGATGAGAGTACTGTTTTAATATGCTTTAAAATGGCATTTATTCCTCTGATGGCAAAGCCGAATTTTCAGCATCATTACTCCAGTCTTCAGTGTCACATGATCCTTTAGAAGTCATTCTAATAGGATGATTTGCTGCTCAAGAAAGATTGAAAACCGGGACTTTGGTGCATAGAAAGTTAAAAAGAACAGCATTTATTTGAAATGGAAATATTTTCGTGACAAACATTCACATTTTGTTTTGCAGACCAATGCACAGTAACAAGAACATACCTGTTCCTGCACAAGTTTTGGTTCTTCAGCACCATCTACTATTTTGGCAACTGGGCTTTTCTTTTGGTGAGTATGTTCAGTTTTATTATTTGAACTAAAGGGCCAGTCACACAGCCGATCACGCACGAATCACTCACAAGTCACGCACAGATTGGGTTTGTGCATGCTTGTGCGTCGAGAAATTGACCAAAGTATTCGACGAACATTCGACGCATGAATCACTGACGGAGCGCGTCCAAACACGCACTCGTTCCACGTACAAGCACTTTCAGAATCCACATTGTCAGCGGATGTCAGTGGAATGAACGTGATACGTGCGCGGTTCATGCGTGGTATGAAGGTGGGGCGTCAGTGGACGTGCGCGGTTTCGAACCAGTTTCGACGCATAAGCACTGACTGCCGACGCGTGTCCCGCGCATAGTCACGCATACTCGACGCATAAACTACGCACGCCGACTCATGAATAACGCACACCCGGAAAAATTTCGAACCGTTCAAAACTCAAAATCACGCACAAACCGCCTTTGACGCACATCCACTTACAATCACTGACGCTCCACGTTCGTTCCACCGACGAATTACGCATACGACACACACTTCACGCAGAAACGAAAATCTGTGCGTAATTCGTGCGCGATTCATGCGTTTTCACTGTGTGACTGCCCTTTAGAAATGATGTGAATGAACACATAAATCAATAAAAAAATCTAGTAATGTTAATAATGAGTCGTGTTGGCAATGTGTCTTTTGTTGTTTTGCAGGTCTTTCTCATTGGTTTGGTTGTTTCGTGCTGTAAAGGGAAGAAATCCGTGATTGAAGGGGAAGTTGATGCAGACGATTCAGATCTCAGTGATGATGAATATGTACATTAACTCCTGGTGTTGTTACTACTAAAGTCCGGTTTTATTTAGGTTTGGTTGCCAGTCAGAACTGGAATGAAAAGAAATTGTGAAGCAGTTTTGTCTTCTCACAACTCCTTTTTTTTTCCATGGTTCAGAGAGAGAAATATCGATGCCAAATAGATTTTGTGTCACTAGAGGTATTGTCATGTTTAATTAATAGCAGTAGTCTGAAATGCTAACCCGTCTCTACTACTAACGAAGGGTTTATTTGCATGTCATTTTGCTTTGCTGTCTGGAATAATTCAACAAAGAAGTTTAGTTCAAATTTAGTTTGAAAAGGTACGAATGCACATAAAAATGGTTGAGATTCTTATGCTGATTTATTTATTATTTAAGATCTTTTTCTAATGCTGTGCATGTTTTTTTTCTTTCTTTGTTTTGTCTAGCCATAATTCTCCGGTGTTTTTGTTGTGTGCTTTCTTTAATATTACTTAAATCTCTGAGGTTGAATTGCAGTCTTACTGCTTATGACACCTGTAGATTTATTTCACATAGATTTTTATTTTGGATTGCACTTCGGGTTGCACAAGAGAACTTTCAAGTTCCATAGAAATGTATTTATCATATATAGTATTGAACCGTTTTGCAGTTTTCTGAAAAGAACTTTTCTTGATTCGAGATGATCCATTAATAAAGATTAAAAACATATCTTGTTTTAAAAAGAATACAGTGGCTTGATTGTGATTTATTCTTCAAAAATATTCAGATTTTGAAGATTTGGACTTCTTATCAACACTGTAACACAGAACAGAATCGTTTATTTTCGACTTTCTATGGGCCTTTCAAACAAACTAACCAAACGACTAAAACTAATTTAGAATTTAAAACGAGTTGCTCTCAGTATAAATCAGCCTAACTTCTGCTCTAATTCACCTCCACTGAAGACCCACGTTTCAGATCAGAAATACTTAATCGTGTATTTCAGTGTTCATTTGACTCAAAAACAGGCAGTCTAGACTGAGTATGTACAATTCCACCAATCAGAGATGAGCTAGGAGTCTTATGATCATTTCCTTATCCCTCCCAGGTCCCATATGAATAGTAGTCAAGGCTGTACATGCAGAGTTTGAAAAGAAAAAACAATCAGAATGTTTTTTTTTGACTAAAACTATAATTTGTTTAATACTTATATTAAAATAAATTGTAGTTACTCATTTTTTCGCAGAATAGATGCACGACGCCGGCTGGACGTTCTCACTCCTGTTCTTTTTCAAACCCGTCCCCTCACTTTCGGTGTGGGATTCCACTAGTCAAGCATGAAAAATAAGTTGTATTAAAATTCTGAATTGATTACATATTGCCAAAAAAGCACGCAAAGAGCGTTCCCTTTTATAATCACTGAAAGGCTATCATATCTACACTGTTAATGCGAAGATTTACTCGCGTACAAAACTTTGAGTGCTTAGTGGATCTTAACTCTGATTGGCCATTGGGTTCAAGACATCAACAGATATGCTTGTGATTGGCTACATTGCTCAACAAAGTAGAAACTCATAAATGGAAACATTTGACGCTCTCCAGAGCAAACACAGATATGCAATGGATCTTTTGCCAAATAGCCAATATGCTATTACGGAGAAACTGATCTGAGACCAGCAGTTATGGAAAGTGGTTTGGCAGTGACAGAGCATTTCAGTTGAAGGCCAAGCCTTGCTCAGCCATACACATGCTCGGTCTATGATTATTCATCCTTATTCTAAACATTGGATAAATTATTTATGTGAGTGCATTTTGTTGTTTTCATGAAACTGTTGGCTGACAATAAATCACATTTAAACAAACTTAATTTGCTTTCCTGTAGCTCAAACAGTAGAGCATGTTGCTTGCAACACCAAGCTCATGGGTTCAATTTCGAGGGAAAGCAAGAACTGATTAGAATGTCAATGTGTTCCTTAGTCGCTTGATGTCATTTGAGAGTATAGGCATTAATCCACTGTATTTCACCAAGCTCCGCTCTCTTTAAAATGTCTGGCCTCGCCATTGGTTCAATGAGCTGACATGGAGAAAAGAGATATAGATGCACAGTTTTGTGTTGAATATCACTTTATCAACTCATCGAATTGGATCATGGATTCATCTATTCTGTGATGAGATTACTTTCTTTATTCAGAGCTGGAATCAACGCAACTTGAAACAACTGTGTAAAAGTATTTGTTGATCAGCTGTGTTTACCCTCACTGACATTCTCACAGTCAGGAGTAAGACTTTACGGTGGAAACTGAAGAATGAAGCAGGCTCTGCTGCTCATAGTCGACAGTGCTCACATACTGAGAGCTGCTCGAGTCTGTGCGCGTGACTGTGTTTGTGTGCTTATCATGTTCTCACCTGGACCAGATGTTCGTATGATTCATGGCTCACGAAGACACACCAGACTCTCCTAACAGATGGTGCCGACTTTGGAAAGAAAACAACAACTAATTTCATCAAACTTGCCTGTATAATCGACCAAAAAAGAGGGGTTAACTGGCAGTGCAATGTTAAAAATAGCAATGGGGGAACCCTAAGGCCTCATAGAGGGCTAAACTAAATATTGTTTATAAACTTTTAAACGATAGTTTAAAAAGTAAAAACTTTTAACATAAAACTCATCAGTTCTAAGTTCTAATAAATACAGTAATCATTCGCAACTTCGCGGTTCAGATTTCGCGGCCTCAGTGCATCGCTAATTTTTTTTAAATATTCTTCGGGAAAAATATATCGGCAGCCGTGTTGCGGAAAGCAGCGTTGCTTCATCGTAATGCAAGAGAAACGGTTTCCCAGGATGCCAGATAAAGAGAGAAACTCTCTCAGAGGCTTTGTACACACCCACGGCACTCAGACAAGACACGTGATTGGTTCCCGGCGCGAGATCGACCAATGAGAGCACGAGTGGAGTGGGAGCCTCTTCGCCTCTCTCAGAAGCAAATGTTGATGATCCAGCGCCGATATCTGATGATGAGACGCTTCCTGACCTGATTTAAAGGCCTCATTATAGCAGTGCAGTAACACCATCATCATCATCATTCATCATCACATTCATGGAACCGCACAGGTCTGTCATCGTCGTCATTACTGGAGTTTCAAGATACTACTGTCATTGATGAGTGTAGAGCATCAGAATACGTATCGTATGAGAGAGAGAGAGTAAATGTATAATATTAATTTTAAGGTTTAAATTTAATTTAATTAGAATATATTTAAAGTGTAAATATACATATTTTATACATTCTGGTACCTACACACACATATATAGAAATTTCTAGGGGGGCCAACATTAACCGTGATAAAAAGGGATCACTCTACTTCTAATAAAACCTCAAAATGTTACTATTCAGGGTGCATTGTGTTGTGTAGACACCATATTAACATTTTTCCACTTAACAGTTTCCGTTCCGTAAATTTACATTTCTGCATTTCATACATTTCTTCAAAATGACTTACACTGCATTCAAGAAACACATTGACATTCTAATCAGTTCCTGTTTCCCTGGAAATCGAACCCCTGACCATGGAGTTGCAAGCGCAACACTCTACTGTTTGAGCTACAGGAAAGCCGTTTTTAGGCTTCTCGACTCCTAATAAACTCCCTGTGGCTTACATTATTAGCCGTTTAAGTTATTTACACCAAAATAAAAGGTATGCCTTATTCTCTAGAAACATTATTTTTGCCCTACATTTCATAATGAAATCAGACGAGCTCAGACTCGTTTTCCATCAGTTATTTTTCCGTGAATTGGAATATGTGCAAAGAATTGTTGGTGGTTGAAGGATGTGAAGGATACATGTGATGCATCGTTCAGAATGAACTGAATAAAGGACGCGAAGCAAATTCCAGTGATCTTTCAAATTGAAACAGCCTTCGACGGCGCTTGATGACGTCAGCTTTATCGTTTGAGAAGCACCCAACGTTTATGACAAGTTAAGAGGAGGACGTTGCTGCTAATTTATTATCTACCGTATGTTGTTTTCAAGATTTACTTTTCAAGAAAAGTAATTTAATTCTTTAATTGGCAAAGGAAGACCTATGCCAGAACTTAATTTTGTGCAGAACTCCAACGCTTTTTAAAGCATTTCAAGCCCAGCAATTATAAGCGATAGCTCTGGATGACAAAGAAGCTAAAGCTTTGCTGCTGAAATTGTTTGCTGTTTCAGTAAGTTCATTAAACTCTAATAGGTCACGTGGCAAGCGATTTTATTCTGGTTTAAGCTTTATTTGAGAAAACATGGTCAATCAGTAAATTTACCAACTCAGCGAACATTATCGTTATCGTTCTGTTACATGCATTTAATCGGCTGCTGTGAAAATGCCACTTTCTATGATGCGAAAGTAGGCTTTTTGTTTCTAATTTGCTTTGATCTGAGCGCTGTCATGATGTGTCAGCTTACATTTAATTTTTTGGAGTTTTGTATGTCTTCCGTTTTGCAATGCAACCAGTTGTCATCATATTTTGCTGAAATGTACACACCAACTGTGTGATGATGCAATTATTTGTAATGAGGATTTGAGGATAATGAGGATTTATTACATTTTATTTTGGTGACACGAAGTACTGAGTAATAATAATTAACTACATGTACTTACCATAGGTTAGGATTAGGGTTTGGTTTACTTAGCTGCATAGTTATGGATAATTAATAATAATTACTATAGAAAGAGGATGCTGTATAATAAAATAGTATGGAAAATATGCAGCAGTTCTGTTGTTTACACACCCCTTGCAGCGTCCTACTAATAATTACAAATAAGAACAAAATAAAACCATAAAGGATCATACAAATGGCATGCTGTTATTTAGTAGTAGTTTTTGACCTGATATGTATTTCCATAATTTTAAGATAATTAACAATTATCTATTAACAAATAATTAATTGTGCATAATCAACAGTTTAAAATGCCCTACAAACAATATTGATCAGTTGTCAATGCTCATTTAACTGTCCAATTATAAACTTTTTAAGATAATGGGGAACATCTTTTTGAAATCTTGACATGTATTTTTTGTTATAAAAGAATGATGTAAAAGCCGCATTGACTTTGAAACACACAGTGAACTTTAAAAATGCAGGAAGTGATAAAACAGACTTTTTTTATCCGTTCTCTTCATTCATCTTTAAATGAAATACATACTCTTTTTCTCATGCACTGGGGGGTTTAGACCCAAGGATAAGGCAGTCTTCTGGGTCAAGGGGATTTTCTAAACGATACTTTAAAAGCTCTTCTGCTCTGACTGATTTACTATTGAAAGCGAGTCACAGACTGTGTGCTGTTGTCGAAAGTAAAGTTCACAATCACACACTCCCACTGGATTTCCTTATGTTCATACTAAGTGACTGCATAAAGCATGATTTATTTGAGGAGACTGAATTGTATTAAAAATAAAACACATTCACTTTGTAGACATCAAACTTTTGCACAGTTGTGACCAAACGTAATGTACGGAGAGGATATTTGTTTTAAATGATCCTACGAGTTGGATTAAACCATCGAAATATGAGGAAATATGTTTTAAATATGAGGAAAGAACATAGCATTTAAATAGTTTAAGGTATATATCTGGGAAAATTATTTGGCAAAAATACTACAGGTTTAATTTAACTAAGCGCAAAAATAATACATTAAAAAAACAAAAAAGCTCATAGGAAAAATCATGCATGGACTATTACGTGTATGTATGTATACACTCACCTAAAGGATTATTAGGAACACCATAATAATACTGTGTTTGACTCCCTTTCACCTTCAGAACTGCTTAAATTCTACGTGGCATTGATTCAACAAGGTGCTGAAAGCATTCTTTACAAATGTTGGCCCATATTGATAGGATAGCATCTTGCAGTTGATGGAGATTTGTGGGATGCACATCCAGGACACGAAGTTCCCGTTCCACCACATCCCAAAGATGCTCTATTGGGTTGAGATCTGGTGACTGTGGGAGCCATTTTAGTACAGTGAACTCATTGTCATGTTCAAGAAACCAATTTGAAATTATTCGAGCTTTGTGACATGGTGCATTATCCTGCTGGAAGCAGCATCAGAGGATGGGTACATGGTGGTCATAAAGGGATGGACACGGTCAGAAACAATGCTCAGGTAGGCCGTGGCATTTAACCCATGCCCAATTGGCACTAAGGGGCCTAAAGTGTGCCAGAAAATATCCCCACATCATTACACTACCACCACCAGCCTGCACAGTGCTAACAAGACATGATGGATCCATGTTCTCATTCTGTTTACGCCAAATTCTGACCAAAATATCAACAGAAATTGAGACCCATCAGACCAGGCAACATTTTTCCAGTCTTCAACTGTCCAATTTTGATGACCCTGTGAAAATTGTAGCCTTTTTTCCTATTTGTAGTGGAGATGAGTGGTACCCGGTGGGGTCTTCTGCTGTTGCAACAAGGTATTTTCGCCCACAGGACTGCTGCATGCTGGATGTTTTACCTTTTTCACACCATTCTTTGTAAACCCTAGAAATGGTTGTGCGTGAAAATCCCAGTAACTGAGCAGATTGTGAAATACCGGCCCGTCTGGCACCAACAACCATGCCACACTCAAAATTGCTTAAATCACCTTTCTTTCCCATTCTGACATTCAGTTTGGAGTTCAGGAGATTGTCTTGTGGTGTATGTATTTGAGTGTATGTATTTATGTGTGTATATATTTATGTGTGTATATATTTATACACATACATATACAGACACACAACCTGGCCAAAAATGATGTCCACACATTTTGTTTCATTGTGTTTTCACAAATACAGTATGCTTACAAAATCTTTACCAAATGTTAATATTATTTGAATAAAAAGTGAAAACGTTTAAAAAATGTAATTGAAAATTCTCCTATGCTGGACATCACTTTTTGCCACTAGTGTCAACATAACAAAAAAATTTGCTGTTCTGTAATCTTACTGTTGAGACATTTGCATATCCAAATAATCTATGCTTTTTAAAATCATACAGCAGTGTTTTAGTCTCAAAGACAGACGGGCAGTAAGGACTGAAAGAGCCGTTAGGTGACGGTTCCTTTGACAGACCTCAGACGGCATCACTGTCAGAGTCATCCTCCAGAACATGTGATGCAACAAAAACAGTTCTGTCAGATGAGAGATTGAAATGTTCACAGCACTGAAACAGACTTTTGCAGTTTCCCTCCGGATTTTTCATTTCAATCTTAAAATGTTATAGGCCGACAGTGAGATATTATACAATTTGTCCTGTAAATTTTGGCTTTGTCTGTTTTAGTTATTTACACAGTAGTTTTCGAACCTGATGAATGAGTGCTGCTCATATTTGGAAATATCATGTGTAGAGCTTTTTAGGTTAATTTAGTACAAGCATTCTGTTACTTGTATTTAAAACATCTGAATTTCATATTTAGGTAACACTTTACAATAAGGTTTAATTCGTTTTTGTCCATTAGTTTAATTTTAGTTAACATGAACCAAGAATGAACAATGTTTCATTTGTGGCATTTGTGTATCTTAATATTAATTTCAACATTTACTTATACATCATTAAAGTCAAAAGTTGTATTTGTTAACATGAATTAATGAACTAAGTAGCTGAACTAAATAACTAACAGTTCATGAATTAACATGAACTAAACTAACAACTTCATTTTTAAAGAAATAGTTGGTTATCGCCATATTGTATGCACTTCTCTTTTTATGGACCACTTCTCTTTTTATGGAGACTTTTTTGAAAGTCTCTTTTTGTAACTTTAAAAAAAAGACACAAATGGACCCACACGACACTATATTCGTATATTCCAAGTGTTCTGAGGATATTTGATAGGGGTTAGTGAAAACAAAAACAAAAATGTATTCATCATTTAATACAATTCTTGACCTTAGTCATCAGTCTTCTGTGCACAGCATTTGTGAGACTCTATTAGCTCTGCAGTTCACAAGTTGTGAGAAATCAACATGATCAAAAAACACAACAGTACAATGCCTAGTGTATCCTAATACAAAATCCTCACAAAAAGAAATCTGTGTATGTTCTTCTACGAGGTATATCTCTCCAGACCGGAAATCAATTTGTTCTGGTGACAATCAGAATTTAAGCTGACAGATGTGAATGTGATAACTTCTTGTTGTGATGAACACATTGGATATATTCATCTCAGATACATACATACATTCTAAACCATCTTAAAGACACTTCCTAAATGTCTATTTAACGTCTGACGGGAAAATCTTTGATCGGTATTACAGACGAGCACATCACAACATGAAATCAACATGTGATGATGTATGTGTGCTATTATGTGGAATTATTCACTGATGTCAGCACTGCTTACATTAGATATACTGTATATATATATATATATATATATATATATACATCAGTAATGTAAATAAACTAATTTACCTAAAGTAACTAAACACAAGTTATCTATTTTACGTGTCCATTAGTACTGTTGATAAGGTGAAGAACATTTGTGTTGCAAAAGTGAGTTAACACATCAGCGACTACCTGAACATTTAAATCCAGTAATGAGCCCATAAATCACTGCGGTAACGTGAATCTTGTTGGGACGTTACAGGGACAGATGAGCACACGTGTGCTGATCAGGTGGAGAGTGAACACACTACAGAAATAAATAGAAAAATTATAACAGCCTTCATTTAAAAACTGCATTCTGTGTTTACTTGTGTTATCTTTGACTAATATTTAAAATTGTGTGGTCTGAAACATTTAAGTGTGACAAACATGCAAAAGAAAACTAGGAATCAGGATGGGGGCAAACACTTTTTCACACCACTGTGATTCTTATTGTGACTGAGGCGTTAAGATATACACTACACAGTGTTGTTCAAAATAATAGCAGTACAATGTGACTAACCAGAATAATACAGGTATTTAGTATATTTTTTATTGCTACGTGGCAAACAAGTTAACAGTAAGTGCAGTAGATTCTCAGAAAACAAACAAGTCCCAGCATTCATGATCTGCTCGCTCTTAAGGCTGTGTAATTGGGCAATTAGTTGAAAGGGGTGTGTTAAAAAAAAAGAAGCAGTATGGCATTCAATCACTGAGGTCATCAATTTTCTGAAAAACCAGGTGTGAATCAGGCAGCCCCTATTTAAGGATGAAGCCAGCACTTGCTGAACATGCATTTGAAAGCCTGAGGAAAATGGTTTGTTCAAGACATTGTTCAGAAGAACAGCGTGCTTTGATTAAAAAGTTGATTGGAGAGGGGAAAACGTCCTGAGAGACGGGAACGAGACGTTGCAAAAATGCATTTGGGAACTCCACCCACTGCTTGCGACATGCTAATTCATACTAAATCTTGCTTGCGACATGCTAATTCACGTTAAATCTTGCTAGCGGCTTGCTAATTCACACTAAATCTTGACATATTAATGCATGTCGTTAGCAAGATTTAGCATTAATTAGCATGTGGCAAGCTAGCAAGATTTAGCGTGAATTAGCATGTTGCCAGCAAGTTTTAGCGTAAATTATAATGTCGCTAGTGCGATTTAGTATGAATTAGCACGTCGGTAGCAAGATTTAGCGTTAATTAGAATGTTGTTATATCGACATTGGGAGGAGTTCCCAAATGCATTTTTGCAATGTCTCGTTCCCGCTCTCGAAGGGGAACCTATAAAGAGGTGCATACAATTATAGGCTGCTCAGCTAAAATGATCTCCAATGCCTTAAAATGACCAGAATGGCAAAGGCTCAGCCAATGATCACCTCCAGGATGGAGTTACCTGTAAGTACCGCAAAATCCCTCTGCTAAAAAAAGGCATGTGCAGAAGAGGTTACAATTTGCCAAAGAACTCATAAACGGCCTAAAAAGAATTAGAGGAACATTTTGTGGACTGATGAGAGTAAAAATTTTCTTTTTGGGTCCATGGGCCACAGATAGTTTGTGAGACAACCCCCAAACTCTGAATTCAAGCCGCAGTACACAGTGAAGACAGTGAAGCATGGTGTTGCAAGCATCATGATATGGGCATGTTTCTCCTACTATGGTGTTGGGCCTATTTATCGCATACCAGGGATCATGGATCAGTTTGCATATGTCAAAATACTTGAAGAGATCATGTTGCCTTATGCTGAAGAGGACATGCCCTTGAAATGGTTGTTTCAACAAGATGACCCCAAACACACTAGTAAACGAGCAAAATCTTGGTCCCTAACAACAAAATTAATGTTATGGAGAGGCCAGCCCAATCCTCGGACTTTAACCTGTGGGGTGATCAAAAAAGCTGTTTCTAAAGCAAAACCAAGAAATGTAAATTAATTGTGGAATGTTGTTAAAGAATCATGGAGTGGAATAACAGCTGAGAGGTGCCACAAGTTGGTTGAGTCCACGCCACACAGATGTGAAGCAGTTTTAAAAAACTGTGGTCATACAACTATATATTAGTTAAGTTATTCATAGGATTGCTAAAAAGAAGTTTTTTGTACTGTTTGTACAAAATAAACTGTAAACTGTTTGTACAAAATAGTTTTGAGTTTGTACAGTCAACGGCAGACACTGCTATTTTTTTTTAACACACCCCTTTCAACTAATTTCCCAATTGCACATCCTTAAGAGCGTGCAGATCCTGAATGCTGGGTCTGTTTGTTTTCTGAGAATCTACTGCACTTACTGTTAACTTGTTTGCCACGTAGCAATACAAAATATACTAAATACCTGGATTATTCTGGTTGTACTGCCATTCTTGTGAACAATACTGTACATATAATACATACAGTATACATTAAGTTTTGGTTCATAGTTCACACAAAATAATCACAAAACGCAATTGCACGACGTGCTGTCACCACAAACAAATAGGCTGAATACCTCACATCACTTGAGTCAGCATAAGCAGGGAAATCACCCATATTCTATTCTATTCCCAGTTCTAATATTTCTAGGATTGTTTGTGAGTCCTATAAAATACAGTGTATAAATGCTCTGAATTATTATCACTTTTCTTTAATTTGACTAGCTTTCATGTTGAAATTGACTATGATGTGACATTATGAAAAGCGTTCATGTATTAAGGATCGTAACTTAAGCTCCCAGTGTCATGTGAAAGTCCATTTCTTATTTGATAGTTTAAACGTGCTTGTTGAAGTGTTTTAATTAGTTTCTTTATTTTAAATATTTGATATGGTCTGTTGGTGAAGTAGTATTGGTCACTGCTAAGGCGGGGGATTCATTTTTTCCTCACCGGGGATCAAAATAATTCAGCACAGGGATGGATATTTAGACATTATTTAGAAATCCTCCTCGTACCCCCCAGCAAATCACACCCTGGTCATGCTCATGGAGAGCAAGCACATGAATGTTTGGAGCAGATACAGCCGCATTCAGATTGTCCTGCACATGTTCTCACTCTTTAGGGAGGCTGACGACATGGTCTTCCTTCTCCTCTGGCTTAACGTTGCCCCCATTCAGAAGAGCGAGATTGTGAAGCTGGAACCTCTAGCTATTTGCTTGAGGTTTAATTTGAATATGACAGACGTATATTGCATCAACTGCTCTGCTGAAAGCTGGTGACCCATCCAGCTGTGCAAATCCTGCTCCCACTGCCTCCAGGTCATCTCTGGTTGGAAAGCTCATCACCCCCTTCAAAATTCCTATGATTGCCTTGTTCAGTCTGTGCTCAATGTCACGCACAGAGGACTTGGAGATATTGAAGGTCTGTGACACCACCCTGAAGGATGTTGCATGGGCAAAGCAGTAGAGGAACACAAGCACCTCAATGTCCCTTTCCCATTTATGGGCAGATTCCAGTTTTACTGCAGCAATGAGAGACATGATGGATGACAAAGACAGGCGTAGGTGGTCAGCTGTTTCATCAAAATAAAGCAGCAGAATTGGAGATGGCAGTAGGATGTGAGGTTCACTGTCTGTAAGTGTGTGCTAGTTTGCTAGAACGATACATTTGAATAAAGCTTTGTTTCATGTGTTGTTGATTTAAGGCCTATATGAATTTATTTTCTTATTGTGATGGTTACTTTATTTATTTATTTACTCAGTTTTATTCATGTTTCCTATTGTTGTCAGTAAATAAATTATATTCATTTCATTAGTTCATTGCTTGACTGAAAATGGATGTATTCACATCGGCTGCATTAGTCGAGTGTGTATTCATGCGTAGCTGTCATATGACATGTAATTATGTTACATTTAGCTTGTTTTACTAAAATACATCATTTTCCAGTAAGTTCAGCATTTATCATTATTACTGTGTGTAAGTGTTAAGGTGGGCCTGTAGTGCAAATCATTCTGGGGTAATCTTAATTTTTAATTAGTGATACATACATTTTTCTAGCATAAAAAGGCAAAATCATCGAGCAGCAATCGGTTATCAGTGCACATGTCTCTCATAGTGTTTATTTTAAATGCTTTATTTAGTGACAAATCATACAATTTAATATAAAATAACTCATAAAAACAGCACAAAAAAGAGATTTATAAATACCTTTATACAAGTAAATACCTTTATTTATATATATATATATATATATACAATACAGAAGTGTAGTGTTTCTTCCCGTGTAGTGAATTGTATAGCCTCAGAACGTCATATTTATTATTATTAAGCACATAATAACTTGTGCTGCTCCCAGCAATAATACTCTTGATTCACTCATTGTCCCTGGTAACCTCCCGATGTAAAACCAAGGTGACCCTCTAGTGGTGTCCATATTCAATCACCCCATAAATAAGGCAGCATGAGCTGCTCCGAGTGCTCAATAAGTGTCACCTAGTGTCTGTAAGCTGCTTGTATCTCAAATATTTACTCATATCTCAAAGCAAAAAAATAGCTCGAAGGGTTGCTTGTATCTTGTAATACTCGTTGTAACAATGTTCAACGTTCAGGGAGGAAGGAGGTGGGAACCGGCAGACATTCTGCTTGTTATTATGTCATAGCTCACACGTTAACGTTATCATAATGTTAACAGGGCGGATGATTTTCGGATCTCAAACATACTACAGTAATACCTCGGTTTACGAGCGGTGTAAAAGCGGTGTATCGGTGTAAAATAATTTTTTTCCCTCACCCACGCGCATGTTTTGTGTAGAAAAGTCCTAACGCTCAGCATCATCACAAGCATTTTTACAGGAAATATCCTAATGACAACCTCTGATAAAACAGTCACGCGATTCCAACCCCTTTTTCACCCCTTAACTCCTTCATTCTCTCAGCGTCGCTCGGATTGGTTGCATCATTCACCACAGTGCATTCTTTTATAAGTGATTTACAGCAGTTTTACTTCCTGTTGTTAACATTAATTAATTGTGATCGCTATTGTTCATGTAGTGAAATATACTTGTGCAGTACCTCTAAGCAGTAACTGTTAGGGTTCATGAATTCATTGTCTCCTAGTTCTGCCTGAGTGTATGTGTGTGTGAAAGGGGCCGTGGTCACTGATCACTGACACACCTGATTCTCATATCATATGCCTATTTAGTTCACTTCTCTCCACTCTTGTCTTGTCGAGTGCTTCGTTCGCGGCTCCCGGGCGTTCATTCGCGGCCGCTGCTCCCCTGTGTGATACACCTCTGGATTATCACTTTATTTGTTTTCCGCACTATTAATAAATTCACTCATTTGCACTTGAATCCTTGGTTTCTCCACTCTCCCCTCTTCCCTCCTCTCGTCTCCTCCACTGCTGAAAGCTGAAGTGCATTACAGTAAATTGTCATGTATTTTTATAGTTTAATTGTCAATTATTAATTAGTATTTATATGAGATCTTAATGGTTATAATTTTAACTGTAATTAATAGGGTAAAACCCAAAACATATTTAAAATGGGCATTTATAGTCATGTGGAACGAATTTTTAGTGCATTCTTATGGGGAAAATTGTTTTGGTGTACAAGCATTTTGGTTTACAAGCTCGCTCTTGGAATGAATTAAACTCGTAAACCGAGGTATACAAGTATACACTTTCAGGCAATGAAGTATGTAAACGTTTAGTGTTCACTAAGTACTCATTTAAATGAAAGACCTATTCAGTCTGTACGAGCAAGGGTACAGCTCCACCAAATATGAATATAAACATAGCCTAGGCTAAACTTTGTAATATCATCTGTTGCGTGAATGTTGAGTTGAGTTTAAAAAGTGTAATCCTTTTAATCATTATTCCTGACAATACAGTGAGTTTAAAGAGTATTATTAACAGAGAATGTCCTCAGCATTATTTCTTAAAAATAATCTTTCAAATATAAAGATTTACTTCAAATTTATTTTAGAAACAAGTTTGTTTGATTGTTTTTTTGTTGCTGTTGAACCTATTCTTCACAGTCTCCTTCATAGTCTCCTCCACATTGACACGGAGTTGTGCACTTTAAGTTTTTTTTCTATTTGCAATGGCCTCGGCAGCCTTTCTTGCTGCTACTTAAGGATGTTGAGTTTAAGGATGGACTGGCTTAGTGCGATTTTAGAGGAGAATTATGAAAGCTCCACAATGAAAATGACCTCTTTTGTAATGCTTTTTGGAGCCATTGACAGAGCCACGAAGGCCACTGTTGCCATGTTATCTGCGTTCTGAGTTGTATGAATGATTGTATTCATCTGTATTGCATCCCAAGCTCTACTGTTTTCTAGACAACTCAACAGATCAGCCTTATTTACCAGGCCCAGTCCATCATGAAGCGAGAGTGATGGAGGGTAGGCCTGTTTTTTGTGTTTAAAGAAGTTTGCTAGGTTCTCATCAACGGTTTGGCAGGCGATGTAGAGTCTGGAGAACAGTGCACATTTATTCAGTGATTCTTGGTCTGTCCGCTTATTGGAGCTGTATTAAAAAGAGGGAACAAAGAGGACAACTTTGTTCCTCTTCAAAGGGGCGGTGATAGGTTCTTTGCCCTGCATCATTTCTGCAACAAAGAGTTTGTACTGCTCTCAACCCATTTTCTCTGCAAACAAAATAGCATCCACAACAGCTTGGTCTGCTAATTCTCTTGAGTTTAGCTTTAGAAGGTTGTTACTGTCCTCTGCAACGGAGTTTCCCATTTCCTCAATCATGTCAACAAATGCACTCGCATGTCTTTTGAATTTCACCTGGACACTTTTGGCCTGTTCTTGAGGACTGTTTTCAGAGACACCCTCACTGCTGAACTCCATTGCAGTCTGAAACTCATCAATGAGATGAGACACTTCTGGTCCAGCGATGGTCCAGCATCAGCATCACTATTATCTAGTCACCTGAACAGTTATGATGTTGTAAATGGTCATTATAAATCATTATAATCGCTGACCATCAAACATAGGGCTGCACATCACTTTTTTCATGTTATGTTTGGTTCAAGAGATCTAATACAAAATACATAATTTGGTCATGGCAGAAAGCAAAATGGCCGCCACTTGGTGTTTTTGCAATTGCTCCATTTCTGAAAAATGTACTGTGTACCGAGTTTCATGCTTATATGAAAAAGCGATGTTCAAATCATTATCGCATATCATCACATCCCTTTCACATATCATGTGGACTACACTGGAATTCCTACACATCTCGAAACATTCTAAAACATAAAACATATTCGGACGTAATAAATACCACATTAAGGCAATTCTATTATGACATTCTTTACGTTTGCTACTTTGTGCTGTTTCAAATCTCCTCTCCACAAATAAGCTGGTGTTTGGTGGGCATTCTGGCACAATATGGCTGTCGTTGCTTTATCCCCCCTTCTATATGTAAAGCGCTTTATGTGCCAAGAAAAGTGCTATATAATTGTAACAAACTATTATTATTATTATTATTACTACAAGTTTATTATTGACATAACTTATTAAGGGCCAGTCACACAGCGAAAACGCATGAATCGCGCACGAATTATGCACAGATTTTCGTTTCTGTGCGGAGCGTGTGTCGTATACATAATTCGTCGGTGGAACGAACATGGACCGCCAGTGATTGTAAGTGGATGTGCGTCGAAGGTGGTTTGTGCGTGATTTAGAGTTTTGAACGGTTCAAAAATTTTCCGACGCACACCTGTGCGTCGATGTGTGTTATTCATGAGTCGTAGTTTATGCGTCGGGTATGCGTGACTATGTGCGAGACGCGTCAGCCGCCAGTGCTTATGCGTCGGAACTGGTTCGAAACCGTGCACGTCCACGTCCGTCCACTGACGCCCCACCTTCATATCACGCATGAACCGCGCACGTATCACGTTCATTCCACTCACATCCACTGACAATGTGGATTCTGAAAGTTTTTGCACGTAAAACGTTCGCGAAGCGTGTGTGTTTGGACACGCTCTGTCAGTGATTCATGCGTCGGCATGCGTCGAATGTTCGTGGAATACTTTGGTCAATTTCTTGACGCACAAGCACGCACAAACCCAATCTGTACGTGATTTGTGAGGGATTTGTGCGTGATCGGCTGTGTGACTGGCCCGTTAACTCTTAGGAGGAACTTCAAGTAAATATATTAGGTCAAAGATAGTTGGGGGATCCCTGCATTGCATGTGGGCCTCTATATGAAATGCTATGAATTTGTACATTTTAATGTGTTTGAAGACAAAAGCCTTCCAAAGACAGTAATAGATGTTTAATTGACTCACTTAGTGATAATTCAAATAATAATTGTGCTCATCAGGAGCTGATTAGATATGCACCGCTTCAGTTTTGAGAAAACACTACTTAAAAGTGAAATGATTTCTGTAAATCCAGTACTTATATCAGTAGTCCTTAAATGACTGAGTCTAGATCTGTTGTTTTGGACGGTGTCCACAGGTGTCAAATTGAGTGTGTCATAACCACAGCTTGTGTGAGTGGTAATACATGTTGTTTAATGGAGGCCTGTCCTCAAGGAAGCTCTGGAAATAGGCAGTCAATGCTGTAGTAATATGCCTGTATTTTGTGTGTGTGTGTTTGTGGTTGTTTGTTCTTGTGCCCTCCTCTCGGCTCTCTCAGCATGTTAACCTCTCTGCCCTTTTTCCAATGGGAATCCCTACAAACGCTCCCATTGAAAAGCATTTGGGTCTGTCTAGTCGAGCTGTTAACATGATCTGTTTCAGCACAAACGGATAGTTACAAAGGGACTTCCCTCTAACATCTCTGCTCTGCTGTTCCTCTTTTATGGCTGCTGCAAGTCTCATAGGAAGGCTCAGGCTTCACGGTTAAACATTTGTCTGTATCAAGTGTGTGATCTACAGTAATACACTATATGGTCCATAAATGACTAAATCCACTGTCATATCTGCACTCTGGTGCTGGTAAACTTCCAACTCAACAAACCTCAGAATGATAAACCTGCTGTGATGTGAAATGTTGAAATGCGAGCTCTGGATGCACTTATTCATATGTGAAGCTTCTTACAATGAATAGTTCAGGCAATAATAGTCATAAAATCATGAAAACGTTCTCTCAATATTTACTCATCCTCATGTGGTTCAAAACCTGTAACTTGGCAAAACCGGTGCTGTCAAACAACACCATAATAGTATTCTGAAATTAGTCCATTGTGTTTGTGTGCATAAATATACCATCCATAAATATAAATACAATTGTGTAAAAAAAAACAAAAAAAAACTGAAAATGTGACATCTACGCTAAACCTTCTTTTGATCATTTTCTTTTGTCCGATGTTGGAATGAATAATTTTAATCTTCTTTTCAATTAATTGGTTTTCAATCGTTTTTGTTTAGTAAAAGCAAGAAAGACATAAAGGGTTGAAACAGCGTGAGTGTAAGGAGATGATGACAGAATTCATTCATTTTTAAATGATTCCATCCACTTATTCCCTCTTGAATATTTAGCATTTTTGCAATTTTCAGTTATGTTCTTTTGCTGGTTTAAATCTGCATTGAGCGAGAAGTTTGTGCAGTAGTGTGAGAGAGAAAGATGCAGAAAACCCCAGAGAGAGAAGCACTCCTACAACAGCTATTTAAATAATAGACTTGATGGATGAGGAAATAAATATAATTTGGGACATAGAAGGAAGAAAGGCCATTGTACGCAGTATTTGGCTCAAGCACTGACACCATTTCAATCAGTAAGAGGTTGAAATGCAAGAGAAATCTGTTAAGTCTATTTAGAATAGGGTAAAATTGTGCTTACACTTCAAAACCGTACAGGTATCAGTGACAACTGCTCTTGGACACATCACTGATATGACTAGAGGTTGGGCTGTATGATATATTGAAATTAATTTTGTAATATGGCTTAGAGCCAATTATGAAATGGTAAAGGCTAAACTTTCATTAAATATATGGTCTCGGTTTCTGAATAAAGCTTGGCATTGCATTCTTTCATATCAATGCAGCTCATGATACAGAAATTAAAATGAAGAAATAAAAATGAAATAGAATAATGTGTAAATATTTGTATTGTAATTTTTAGAGGTGCAACAGATCACAAATCTCAAGATTTTGAGCTAGACTAACTAATAAAGTTCAAGCATTATTGAAGACAAGTGAACAGTCAGTAATAAAATAAGAACAAATACACTAATTGCAAACATAGCTAAATACTATAGAAAAAGATACAAAGTCATAGTGTAGTGGAAAGTAAGAAAACATTGTCTAGTAGTGTTCAGGCACTTACATGTAACAGTCAAGTGTAAAATAACGCTGCATAATGTTCACAATATAAAAGAAATATAGATTAATGTTTGTTAAAGCAGTGTTTTTATTGTTTGATTCATGTTTAGAGAGCAGCACAGAGAGCAGCAGGTTTATTAAGAGGGCACTTAAGCCCTTGTCACTTTAAGACCGAATGCACGGATCTAACATGCTGACACACACCTGGTGGTATCTTTCTCAACTTCATGGCGGTAAATTATGGGATCAGAATCCCGCCAATTGTACTGCGGTCGTAAATCAAAAGTTTAAGTGCATTTAAAAAAAATAACAAGCGTAAATCAAAATTTTAAACGCATAAAAAACGATGTTGTGCGCAAAACTTAAACTTGTTTGTGTGTTCTTAAACATTTTGCTTTCATTCCTCAGTTTTTTGTGTTCTCTTCCATTTTATGCTCACTTGATATTTTTCTGCTCGCTTGCAATCTTTTTCTCTTTGCTCTCGTTTCCAAGTTCTGCGCTTATCATCCAAAAAGTTGCAGTTCAAGTTTCATGTAAATTAGGGCGGGCATAAGCGTCACCATTGGTCCACTGGTTCTAGATTGACAGCTCTCCTCCAGCCAATCAGTGGAATAGGGGAGTTAGCAGCCCTAATTTTTTATTTGATCATATTGTACTATGATACATGATTATTTCCAAATCCCTGTATTTTTTTCCTATTGAAATGTTTAAAAAACTCTAGCAATGTCAGATATTTCCCAATATCGTGCACCCCTAACAAGAAGTATGAATAATTAACATATAAGGTCATGGAGAATAGGCTAATAGGTTATAATCGTCCCCATTGTCCTGAGTGTCATAAAGACCCAACCAATTCCTGAGCCTTTCACTTTACTGACCAGTTCCCGAAATAGCAGCAGCCCATCTGGACCAGAAAAGGCCATCCTTGCGGGGATGATAATTACTTAGTCAGAGGTCAAAGAATAGAAACTGGTACTTGCTGTGTGATGTCCTGTGCCATTATGAGCACTGTTAAACTGTGTCCATAAGGAGCTGCTGGCAGTAGGGGAGTCATACAGCTGAATAAAACACAAGCTGATCCTACAGGGAGCCATTAGCAGAAGCCTCTACTTCAAAGCAATTAGAGAGCATCTTGGGATTTGCAGTGTTTATTGAAATAATTGAATGTCCCCTAACTACAGTGTGTACTTCAGTTGAGTAATTAATGTTTATGCCCTCATGGCAGACTGTTTGATGGGATGCTTGATTCGGTGCTCTATGAAGGAAAGAGGTTTTAATAGTGGCTCAGATTTAAACTTTACAAGCTAAAATAGCTCAAGTTAGATTCATTTGCGTGAATCATTTCAAACCGTGTCAGCTGAATATATCACTGCCTGAGGAAAGCAGACCAAACATCACTGAGGTCTCCGTGGAATGGAGTAATTCTTCATTCTTGATCAGGCTAAAATTTGTTCTCCAAGCATTTCAGAATTTAACCACAAAGTAAAGCAAAAGAAACTCAATTATTTGCCAATTTTCAAGCTATTAAATGTAAGCAATTAGATACTATGTACAATCTTAAAAATAAAGGTTCCATCAGGCATTTTTGCAGCAATGCAGGTAAAAAAAAAAAAAAAAAATTCAGTCAACAGTTCTTTAAAGGACAATTTTTTTCTTTGCTTAAAGAATATTATTGGCAATGCCAATAAAGAATAAAAAAAATATTTGTAAGAGTTAATTGTGTTCATGCTATATGTTTCTTCAAAATATATGCTGCTTATCTATGCAATGACATGACATTATTAATGATTTTAAATGTCTAAATGCTTTTGGGGTCACTGTATAAAACAACAACAAACAGGCAGCTGTCCATGGTGCTGAAATCACATTTCTGTTCAAGCCACAATCTCTCCCTTATGGCTGTAGTTAACATCACATTTTATAGTACTTACTATAAAACTAACTACATAGAGGGGTAGAGCCGCACGATTCTGGATCATTCTTGACACATTTACAAGATGTTTTGACAAAATGTTAATTGCTGCAGTCTATTTAAAATGCTTAATTTATCCAAACAATTTTTTTTAAACTGATTGAATGAATGATTCAACGTCTCACTCATAAATTCGTCACTTGTTTTATTACTGGATGAATCAGCATTTTTTAATTAATCACTTTACTGTATGATTCAATGACAAATAGTTTGTTTTATACCATGGTCTGTCTGAGTTCTGAATGCTGGATGGTGTGCAATAAAATCATTTAATGCACAGTTAGTTCCGAAGTGAGTTTAATCATCATTTTATATTAATGCACTGTTTCATTGAAGCATACATACACATCGCTCGCACACGAAGATCTGAGATCTTGCTGCACACAAACAGAAACGTATCATCGCTGCCCCACAAGTTTTAATGATAAAATAGCTTTGCTCCCTAATCTCTACATCTCAGCAATGAGGGTGCTGACATTGGTTTTTAAGTAATTAAGCTCACAGCTTTGTGGTGTTTCTTTTATGAAATTAATCATTAAATAATCATATTTATCAGCAACGATGGGGTAACATCTGTGTTTTTGAAGTAATTAAACAACTTAATTAGTGTCTTCCAACATATTTAGTTAGTTTATCTTCTCTGTCTTCTTGAATTACTAATTATTCACTGTCTTCTGGTTGTATTCCTCCATCACTTAAAACTGATGTAATAACACCCATAGTTAAAAAAAAAAAAAAACAGGAGCAGCCAATTTTGACAACTTTCATCCTCTTTCAAATTTAACATTTATTTCTAAAATACTAGAGAAAACTGTTGCAGCTCAGGTTTAATATTACTTTTCAGGCAATTTGTTTGAAAAATGTAAAACTGGCTTCCGTCCACTTTACAGTACAGAACCCACACTTGTCAAAATTACTACTAATTACTGCTAATGGCAGTGGATTTGTGGACAGCTGACTATACTGAATTTGCTCGTTCTGAGTGTGGCCTTTGATGCAATCTTACATAACATCTCCCTGGGAGTTACAAGTACCTGTCTGTCTTGGTTTAGATTGTATATTTTTGGTCACACCGTGTTTGCACAACTCACTTCAGTTCGTACAACAATTTCATATTTGAGCTGTCGCATGCTACTGCTGGTGTTCCCCAAGGCTCAGTCTTGGGGCCTCTTATATTTTATTATTTATTCACTGCCCCTTGGACACAATTTAATTTCCACTGCTTTACATGTCGGTCAGACATCCTCTTGGGTGGTCGAGTCCTAACTTTCTGTCCTCATTCTGAAGGTCTGACTACACAAGCCTAGGCAAGGATTATCTCTTCCATTAAAGAAATAAAACGCTTTATTAGAAACATGTTTTGCCAGTTCATATCAATCGTGGTTCCCTCCTGATCATGAATGGAAGTTGTAATCTGAGCACAAGTGAAAATACAGAGTCTGGGTTGACATACGCTTCAATTCCCTCTCCTGCATGTCTGTCAGAGATGAGTCTGTTCCATCTCTCCATGTGTCCCTTGCTGGACTTACAAGCACCCACCAGGGCCCACTCAGTGTGTGTGTGCAGAATTTCATTTGCTGTGATTTCCCGCTGGCCTGTAATGTGATGGATTTGACATTTTGATTTGCACATTGAAGAACAGAGGAGGACAAACATGTTTTCATTTCAGGGAGTGTGGAGAACGGGGAACAAGGACACTTCTGTTGCGCATATCAGCGTGTTTGGTCCATGTCATAATGGGCTTGTCTCATTTGCTTTATTATTTTTAATACAGTGCCATCTCCAGTCACTGTCAGCAATACTGTCCCTTCCTCCACAACTCATTACTGTGTTTTCTGACCTCGGAGGTCAACATTTGTGCACTAATGAATGCTTTGTCTGATAATAGGCATCATTAGATTGCAATCCTCTCCAAAGTGAAACTAGCAAAATGCTTTACATGAGCTTGTTTTTCATGCTGTCTACTGTTTGTGGCAACTGACAAATTAATTCTTAATTACATTACTACTTTAGTTACTGAGAGAGTCATCTAAACCTTGCAAAGTTCACTTTCCTATAATCATATTTATAAACCACTCTGTAAACCATAATAAGATGGCAGAACTGAAGTTAACAAAGATTAAATTAGTAAAACCTAAAGATTTCATTTTGCACTACTCGAACATGCTAATTGCAATAGAATTAGACTGTTGATTAATCTCATGACTCATACAACTTTAATGCATAATCATCATTTGAACACAAATCTTTTACAATTAGCTGCTACTGCAGTTAGCATTAGCAGACTTGCAGGTGCTAATATAACACTATACTATCACTATATATTTGCATGTACGCAATGTTGTGCAATGCAAAGCATGATGGGAACTCTGCTGCACGCTAACTTAACAGTGTACTATACATGTACAGTCATCCCTCGTCAAAAACCGCGAAGTAGATATAGAAATCTACAGTATATATTTTTCATAATTATTTTTAGTAAACAATTGTATTGTTTCCTTAGAATGGCCTTATTGCGGGAAGTTACCACCCTTTTTCGTGGTCATATTAACAGCAACATTTGCCGTCGTCCCTATGTTCTTCCCGTCCTTGATGTAGCGAATGGTAGATTCGTTGATGCCGTAATGACGGCCTACATCCGCATAGCTTCTCCCTTCCTTCAGCATGTCGAGGAGTTTAGTCTTTCCGGCTAAAGTAAGCATCTTCCTACGACGCTTTGATTCAGTGCCAGAAGCCTTAGAAGGTGCATAACGTTTGGCTGGCATCGTAGGGCTTAAACAAAGTCACAATGCTACCAGAAAAATCGCAAACAACACAGATAAGGATGCAGAGCTATGTCGCGTACGTATGCGTAGAAGCGAACTGGACAACATGGGATGATGGGACACTGAATGCTGTATTTTTATTTATTAATTTACGACAAAAAATTACTATTTAAAAAAATAAATAATTACAATTGGAAAAAAATATAAGATGTATATGCCCTCAGAAACCCACGATATAAAGAGGAGTCTGCGATACAGATCTACATATAATATATTTATAAATCTGCAATGTACCGAGGGCACGATAGGTGAACCGCGATATGGCGAGGGACTGCTGTAGTTACAAATTAACTAGAGTTAATTACTTGTAGCAAGTAGAGTGTCTAAAGTGGACTATCAAAATAAAGCATGACCCATTTAAAGGCCTAAAAACGTATGTTGATGTATCAAAGCTGTTTTTTGTTTTTGACAGTGCATTCATCCAATCTCATGATATCTTATCACCTAAATCTAAGTCTCTGAATTTGAAGGCAAACCATGCTATGTGTAGCATGAGGCTGGCAGTGTTAATATTTGTTATTTGCACAACAGCCAAAGAGAAAATACTTTTTTTCCCCAACTGTAGCTCACCTGAAAACCAAATACAGAAAAAGGCCATGCTGTCATGTACTGTTGGTACTTATAAAGCTGCAGCTCTGCATGACATCAGGAGCATTTGTTTAGAATTAAATCTAGTGTGGCATTATGCAATACACACAATGAGAATGTGTCTACAAACTCATATCATGACTCACACAGCCTGTCAATCACAGTGACTGTGATTTAGTACAGTCCAGCTGGACCTCAACAATATTCCAGGAGATAATTGTGGAGCTTATTGGGATTGGATTTAATACTTTTGCTAGATACAACGCTCACTGATGACAGATGTAAAAGTGGTTCAAAGGGGATTATACTCCTAAACTTCAGCTTCCCTTTAGATATGGGCCTGGAGCACCCTCATCTCAAATGTTCATATCCATTAATATCACACGTAGAGAGTGCATGCAAATCCCGTATTCATCATCCACTCTATTAAAGTGATTTTACGGTGGCCGAGCTCATCACGCTGCAAATGAAGAACACATAATAATCAGTATGACAACACATGTGCTACAAATAGTCAGTGTGTTGTAAGTGTTTGGTAAATGTTTGCATCAGGGAAGATTTTATGTGTAGATGCGTGTCTTTGTATTGTAAGGAAATTATTGTTATTTTGTGAAGGATCATATCTTAAAGCGATGTCTGCGCTACGTCAATTAGATGTCTTACTGATGTTTTTAACATCTGATAAACGTCTTTAAAAGATCGGCTTACCGACGTTCTAAATTATTTACGTCGTAAAGACATACCCTAGACGTCGTTCTGAGGTCTCGGCGACGTAATTTAGAGCACACGCCCTAATATATACATCTTCCAGATGAATTTTACGATATCGCACAGACATCTCCGCGACGTACATGTGCTATCTGGAGAAGCGCGTGTCTGTACGGAGACTTCTGTGCGAAATATATTTAGAGCACATAGCGCAAGAAACACACGTGACAAGCAACGTGTTCACACAGAACATGACATGAATACACAGCCAATGAGACACTCATAAGCCGCGTGTTCACATAAAACAAGACTAGGTGAAAGCAGGCAGACAGTGAAAACACAAGCTCCGCAATACATAACACAAGACATGACATGGCAGTTTACGGCCGATGTAAACAAGAACCGGGTGCTACACAACAACTGACGCCGACAACGCAGCTTAAGCCAACTCGAAACTGCATTTTCTCACAGAAGACAGTGCGCACAAGCGCGAGTGAACACTCATCTCAACATCAAACACACGGAGTATGAATGTCCGAATCCCGACACAAAACCGAAACTGAACAAGACCGAAGTGCCAGAAGGTGAACACCATCCCTGCACAAAAGACATCACAGACAGCTCATTGTGAGTAATTGCAGTGCTTTTCTGTATTTGGTTGTGCTGTGAAATTTTGCATTGTGTTTCTGTATTTGGTTGCGTTCTGACTAATTGCAGTGTGTTTCGCTGTGTTTTTAACTTTTGCATTGCGTTTCTGTATTTCGTTGCGTTTTGAACTTTTGCAGTGTGTTTCTGTATTCGGCTGCGTTGTGAACTTTTGCAGTGTGTTTCTGTATTCGGCTGCGTTGTGAGTAATTGCAGTGCATTTATTTATTTGAGTTGTGAGTGATTGCAGTGCGTTTCTGTATTTGATTGCGTTGTGAGCTTTTGCAGTGTGTTTCTGTATTCGGCTGCGTTGTGAGTGCATTTGTGTTATGCGTTGTGAGTAATTGCAGTGCATTTATTTATTTGAGTTGTGAGTGATTGCAGTGCGTTTCTGTATTTGGTTGTGCTGTGAAATGTTGCAGTGCGTTTCTGTATTTGGTTGTGCTGTGAAATTTTGCAGTGCGTTTCTATATATATATATATATATATATATATATATATATGTATATGTATTTTTTCAACTTTTGCAGTGTGTTTCTTCGGCTGCATTGTGAACTTTTGCAGTGTGTTTCTGTATTCGGCTGCATTGTGAGTGATTGCAGTGCATTTATTTATTTGGGTTGAGTTGTGAGTGATTGCAGTGTGTTTCTGTATTTGGTTGTGCTGTGAACTTTTGCAGTGCGTTTCTGTATTAGGGTGCGTTGTGAACTTTTGCAGTGCGTTTCTGTATTCGGCTGCGTTGTGAGTGATTGCAGTGCATTTATTTAATTGGGTTGAGTTGTGAGTGATTGCAGTGCGTTTCTGTATTTGGTTGTGCTGTGAAATGTTGCATTGCATTTCTGTATTTGATTGCATTGTGAATGATTGCAGTACTTTTCTGTATTTGTTTGTGTTGTGAAATGTTGCATTGCGTTTCTCTTCGGTTGCATTATGAGTAATTGCAGTTTGTTTCTGTATTTGGTTGTGCTGTGAATTTTTGCAGTGTGTTTCTGTATTCGGCTGCGTTGTGAACTTTTGCAGTGCGTTTCTGTATTAGGGTGCGTTGTGAGTGATTGGAGTGCATTTATTTATTTGGGTTGAGTTTTGAGTGATTGTGTTGCGTTTCTTTATTTGGTTGTGCTGTGAACTTTTGCAGTGCGTTTCTGTATTTGGGTGCGTTTCTGTATTTTGTTGTGTTGTGAGTGATTGCAGTGTGTTTCTGCATTTGGTTGTGCTGTGAACTTTTGCAGTGTGTTTCTGTATTTGGTTATGCTGTGAAATGTTGCAGTGTGTTTCTGTATTTGGGTGTGTTGTGAGTGATTGCAGTGCGTTTCTGCATTTGGTTGTGCTGTGAACTTTTGCAGTGTGTTTCTGTATTCGGCTGCATGGTGAGTGATTGCAGTGCCTTTATTTATTTGGGTTGAGTTGTGAGTGATTGCAGTGCGTTTCTGTATTTGGTTGTGCTGTGAAATGTTGCATTGCGTTTCTGTATTTGCTTACATTGTGAGTGATTGCAGTGCGTTTCTGAATTTGTGCTGTAAAATGTTGCAGTGTGTTTCTGTATTTGGTTGAGTTGTGAGTGATTGCAGTGCATTTCTGTATTTGGTTGTGCTGTGAAATGTTGCATTGCGTTTCTGTATTTGGTGCATTGTGAGTGATTGCAGTGCATTTCTGTATTTGATCGTGCTGTGAAATGTTGCAGTGCTTTTCTGTATTTGGTTGTGTTGTGAATATGAATATAAAAAAAATACGTTTCTGTATTTAGTTGTGTTGTGAACTTTGAGTGTGTTTCTGTATTTGGTTGTGTTGTGAGTAATTCCAGTGCTTTTCTGTATTTGGTTGCATTGTGAGTGAATCCAGTACGTTTTGGTATTTGGTTGTGTTGTGAACTTTTGGAGTGTGTTTCTGTATTTGCTTGTGTTGTGAATATGAATATAAAAAAATACGTTTCTGTATTTAGTTGTGTTGTGAACTTTGAGTGTGTTTCTGTATTTGGTTGTGTTGTGAGTAATTCCAGTGCTTTTCTGTATTTGGTTGCATTGTGAGTGAATCCAGTACGTTTAGGTATTTGGTTGTGTTGTGAACTTTTGGAGTGTGTTTCTGTATTTGGTTATGCTGTGAACTTTTGCAGTGCGTTTCTGTATTTGGTTGTGCTGTGAGTAATTGCAGTGCATTTATTTATTTGAGTTGAGTTGTGAGTGATTGCAGCGCGTTTCTGTATTTGGTTAGGCTGTGAAATGTTGCAGTGCGTTTCTGTATTTGGTTGTCCTGTGAAATGTTGCATTGTGTTTCTGTATTTGGTTGCCTTGTAAACTTTTGCAGTGTGTTTCTGTATTTGATTGCGTTGTGAACTTTTGCAGTTTGTTTCTGTATTTAGTTGCATTGTAAACTTTTGCAGTGTGTTTCTGTATTTGGTTGCGTTGTGAACTTTTGCAGTGTGTTTCTGTATTTGGTTGCGTTGTGAACTTTTGCAGTGTGTTTCTGTATTTGATTGTGTTGTGAACTTTTGCAGTTTGTTTCTGTATTTAGTTGCATTGTAAACTTTTGCAGTGTGTTTCTGTATTTGGTTGTGTTGTGAACTTTTGCAGTGTATTTCTGTATTTGGTTGCGTTGTGAACTTTTGCAGTGTGTTTCTGTATTTGGTTGTGTTGTGAACTTTTGCAGTTTGTTTCTGTATTTAGTTGCATTGTAAACTTTTGCAGTGTGTTTCTGTATTTGGTTGTGTTGTGAACTTTTGCAGTTTGTTTCTGTATTTAGTTGCATTGTAAACTTTTGCAGTGTGTTTCTGTATTTGGTTGCGTTGTGAACTTTTGCAGTGTGTTTCTGTATTTAGTTGCATTGTAAACTTTTGCAGTGTGTTTCTGTATTTGATTGCGTTGTGAACTTTTGCAGTGTGTTTCTGTATTTGGTTGCGTTGTAAACTTTTGCAGTGTGTTTCTGTATTTGGTTGCGTTGTGAACTTTTGCAGTGTGTTTCTGTATTTGGTTGCATTGTAAACTTTTGCAGTTTGTTTCTGTATTTGGTTGCATTGTAAACTTTTGCAGTGTGTTTCTGTATTTAGTTGCATTGTAAACTTTTGCAGTGTGTTTCTGTATTTAGTTGCATTGTAAACTTTTGCAGTGTGTTTCTGTATTTGGTTGCATTGTAAACTTTTGCAGTGTGTTTCTGTATTTAGTTGCATTGTAAACTTTTGCAGTGTGTTTCTGTATTTAGTTGCATTGTAAACTTTTGCAGTGTGTTTCTGTATTTGGTTGCATTGTAAACTTTTGCAGTGTGTTTCTGTATTTGGTTGCATTGTAAACTTTTGCAGTGTGTTTCTGTATTTAGTTGCATTGTAAACTTTTGCAGTGTGTTTCTGTATTTAGTTGCATTGTAAACTTTTGCAGTGTGTTTCTGTATTTAGTTGCATTGTAAACTTTTGCAGCACATATGTTGTCAAACTGATGAAGATGTTTTCTTTGCTTTATTTCTTTTCTGTTTGCATGCGTTTTCCTCAGTGCATTGAGCTCTCGGCCACAGTTGATTTCAGTTGAAACGACATTTGCTGCCATTGCACCAACAGTAAATAGTTCACCCCAAAATCACGTCCTCACCTCTATGTTGTACTTTCGATGTCATGGGTTGCCATCAAGTAACATTCTTTAAAATATATTTTTGTTCAGCAGAAGAAAGAAACTCATGCTTGTTTGGAAGAAATTGAGGCTGAGTAAATGATGATAAAATCATTTTCATGGTTGAAGTATTACTTTAAGCAGACAGTATGGGTGATTCTCACGAAAACATGGTTTTAAAAATGTCATGTTAAAATTATTTCAGATATTTGAACCAAAGTCTGAATTATTTGTGCACATTATTTTAAAAACATTAACTTGCAGTTTAAGACAAATTTAAGACAAATGAACAATTTCCAAAACAAGTCCTAATAATAATATATAATAATACTAATACTCTAATGACTGGTAGTTGACAAGGAGCGTACCAATTTGTGTAGGTATGCACTACTCTTCGCTGTTTGTTACTTTAAATTGTACATTTGTCATAAAATGTAAGATGTTTTAAAGAATTATGTCTAGTTCGAGTCTCTCTGTCAGGTTATCAGCTGATAGCGTAATTGCACATAAGGTACACCATATGCGGCACGCTGTTACTCAGAAGCGACTACACTTCCTGTTATTTTTAGCTCTGCTGTGCTATTTTTATAGCCAATGCCGAACACATCACGTTAAAAATACCCAGTTGTTATTTGCATTTAGGTCTGACAAGTTCTACACTATTTTCTGCTGCAGTTGAATGCAGGACATTGAGAATGAGAATTTGTGTGTCCAGTAAAAGCGTCAACAGAGACACGCAGCACGACACAGGAGTAAGTCGACACGCTCTCTGAAGCAGTACGAACATATTTCCTCTTTTATTTACATTCCTTTTTCAAATGTTAACATTTTTCGCTAGAACTCTCTCAAGTTGGCATTTTCTCTTTTCTCATTAAAATAAACTTGGCACAAGTAAAACATATGTAGACAAAAGTTTTATTTACACCATACAACATTTTTGATTTTTAAATATTTTATACAGGGCTGCAGATGAGAGAGCTTTACTGAGCTTCCAGGCAGATTCTGCAGTATTAAAGTTTTGAAATATATTATTCATAAAAAAGTGAGTATTACCTTTATTGCATTTAAAGCAATGAAGAATGTAGCTTGACAAACATTCATTTTTAAATGACGGAAAAAAATCCTCTTTGCCTCTGAATAGTTTTGTCTTTTCATATTATAAAGTAAAAAGTGTAGTCATGGCCAAACGGACTTGTTATAAACTTTTTAAAAACCCGCTCAAGTATATACATTGTGTTCCCGGGCTCGTCTCCCGCTGAACGAAAAACCCAACCCAGCCGCCGCTCGTGTGGGTGGACGTCAGGTCGTGTCGTTTTTCTCTTTGAGGTCTCGTCTGGAAAGAAAGCGCTTTCGGAACCGAATATTTTCCAAGTGGTACTTTTTGAAACACATGATGTTTGATATTGTACATGTCTGCCCCCCACTAAATACACGAGTGAGAATACAAAAAAAAGATAACACAGATGTTTTTTTAGTCTTTTTCTAACATCTTTTTATCGGTCCTTCATCCTTTTGTTTTGTTTTTTGAAATCTTATTGGCACATATTGTCCCTGCTATACTCCTAGAATCCAGATATGTCTTTCCAAGGCTGCATGAAAAGTCTTCTGCGTTTTTGTTCAGTGCAAAATATGTCCACCTTCATCCGTATCCCTGCTTCATTATTCCTCAGACTTCTGTCTGAAAATCTCCCTCCTGGACGTCCAAAGGGAGGCTGACACACTTTTCCCACTCAGCGTTAGTCATCTCCAGAGAGTTCTTTGTGTCTGATTCTAGTACATTCATTGTGGCGTAGTTCTGATATTCACTTGCCGGGTTGAAGCTCTCCCAAGGGTTCTTGTTTGGCATTGCCTTGTCCTACGGAAAAGGACGTGAAGGCGCAGTGTTAGACGTTTTCGCAATATGGTTACTCGTTGAGATGCTGTCAAACATGGAAAATGCACACAGACATGAATCATCAAGCTTTAATTCATGTTCTCTTACAGTGGTCCTAAAAAATATTTAGACACTTGAAATATATGAAAGTCATTGTATGCGATACAAATGATCAATCCAAGTAGCCAATAATCACGTCACTTGGTTTGACATTTTGCGAATTCATGCAATGACTTTTATACATTTGTGTCCCAAGAACACAAACACATCTAGAAGTGTTTGACCTGACAGCATGTTTGGAGTGTTTCCAGATTCAGGAACATCTCAGATTTTTCAAGTGAATAAAAACACAGGATCATTTCTTTCAGTGGTCGGTTACTAAGCAACAGGCAGTGAGTGGCAAAGTTCTGCAGAGCCGATTGAAAGGGAGTAACATGTGACCGATTGGACAGATTGCCAGAAGCTACGACTACACCTGCCATAAACGCGCATTGCCAAACATGGTGCAATTAGGTTCAATCTGTTAACGTAAGCTAATGCATTAGGGTTCTTAAATTAAGAATGAACCATTTTTGCAGCATTTCTCAATCTAGGTTGACTTATTGTTCATTGGCAATTCGTGTTCTTACATAATACATTAATGCTGATTTATTCAAGTTGAAATGTATGTGTAAATTAGCATAGCCTAGATTAATAAATGCAGTAGAGGACTGGTTCATTGTTAGTTCATGATTCCTAATGCATTAACATTAACTAAAGTATTGAGCTTCATTGTTCAATGTTACCCATGCGTTTTGTATCACGATCATCTCTGATCGCACTTAGCTGCGCAATATGGAAATGCCACTTACTTACTACATTAGAGATTGCATTATACAGAAATTTCCCATCGTTGATGGATAATTCAAAATTAAATCTTTACATCATTTTAACTGCTTAAAAAGCATTTGGTCTATTTCCTGCTTTAGAAACACTTTCTCCTCTTTTATTCAGTTGTAATGCATTAGCATTCTAGACTATGAGAATAAGTTTTAAAGAGCCTTTGTGAGTCTACATTGGAAAGTGATCATGAGATCATATCGCAAGACCGCATTAACATTTACACCTGCATTGAATCAGAATGCAGTTTCATTGATCCGATCACAATGTCTGTTGAGTGCATTGGCATTAATCGAGATCAAGAGCATTTGGATTGTGATCCGATCGCAGAAAATGCATGCTAATAACACAGCTAATTGAAAAAAAAATGGCTAAAAATCTCTTCGTTGCTTATCAAATTGAACCTTACAGTGCCAGACAGCTGGAGAATGTAACAGAAAACGACACTGAACACTCATCTTCTACACGGCGCTGGATGGTGGAATGCAATTGTGTTGCAATCGGCTTGCTCGAATCTAATAATCCCACCGGCCTTACAATTACTGATAATTTGTGCAGCGTACTGCGGAAAGCACAGAGAACCTCTCCAATATCTGAAGCAAATCAAGTGTTTTCTGTCCCGTGCATTTGCCAAGCAGCGATTAGCCAATAGAAAAAGAAATAATAAGCATGTTAGCAGCTCATGGCCTTGTGTTTGAATGAGTGCATGAGCATGGATCACAATGACGGCTCAGTCGCTCTTCCTCTCTCTCATCCCTTAATACCTCCTCTTCCACCCCCCGGGGGCAGGCAGCGTGCTATTTTTCCACATGAATACATTGGGTGGATAACTATTAATTCCTTCAGTCACTCGCTTCCTGTGTACAAGAGTGGGGCGCCACAAGAAGACACAGCTAAACATAGACAACGCGGCACCCCCCGGTACTCGGTAATGAGACACACTGAACCCCAGTTCCTGTTACTCACCATGCAGCCCATATTTGGTATGTCTCGAAATCGGTCCAGGGTTTGAAATTTCTGATTGAGTTCCTGGAACAGCTCCATATGCCTTTTCCTGGTGTGCATGACTTTCTGCAATGGCAAGGGTAGGAGGGGGGAGGGAGGGGAAGGGGTAGGGGGTGGGATTTGGAGTTCAGTCAAGCTGAGAACCAGAACTTTGCAACAGTAAAAAGCCTGGCTACTTTCAAAGAATTTATCACCGTATAAAAACGCCGTGCTCACCCTGCAAATTTGGCTGAATGCTATGACAAGGTTATGACAAACGGCACTGGCATATATGAAGGGTCAGTGGTAGCACTTGACATTCAATTTCATTTTTTGGTAAAGGGCTGAAACGCTCTGGGGGATACTGCAAGTGACCTTAAAAATGTGAAAATATAGGCTATTTTTTGATTTTCAGCTTGAAGTCAAGGGATGTAAAAGGATAAAATGGGAATATGTGGTGGCTGACAGCATTGCTTTTATGCTAAACCACACAACGCTTCATAAATCGCAGTTGTGTCAAGACATGCTACTCCAATAAGCTTAAGTGCTACACAAAGTAGTTGTAAATTAAAGGGGCGAAACACAAACGCAACAAATGGCCCTTCGCTTGGTGCAACTGACGCATGCACTTCGCCAAGCAGAAGTTTCACTCACCTCAAAGTCTAGATCCTGGTACCTTGACTTTCTTCTCTGTAAAACCAAGACAGAAAGACAAAAAATAATGTTGTATATTACGAAACCTAGAGAATTCTACTGAAATCTCAAATCTGGTCCCATCTTCAAGACACATACGAGCAAATATGTTCCTTGCACATCAGAGCTAGACTTGGCAGGAAATGCTTTCAGCGGTGGATCTGGTTTAAATATGTTTTCCCCTCAACGCAGACGGTTGATACTAGCGCTTTTCAATGTTTCAGTAATGATGAGAGGTTGAAATGTCTTACAGAGCTTCTGCAATGACCTTTAAGGCCAGAAAAACTCTACATAAGTATGTAAATGCAAGCGCAAACGCTTGACCCATTGCACGCTCTTCACACAAAAGATGGGTCTGAACAACACTAAACTGCTTTGACTTGCATGATACAGACAAAGAAAAACCGATATTGCAAGCTGCAGAAGAATTTTTTTTTAAAATATCTTAAGATAGGCAGAAAAAAAAAAAGTCATACAGGTCTGGAGTAAATAATGACAATTTGGGGTGAACTCTTCCTTTAAAGTCGGTAAATCTATTTTTGATCAAATCAAAATGTCCAGTTAAACAACAGACAATCACTTGGTCTGCTTAAACCCATCCCTTCCTTACAATCGACAACCAATCAAAACAGTAGAAAAAAAGAGATGTCACTACTTCCAACTTATACTGCCAATTCAACTAACTTATATTTATAATATTTTACTACCAAAACGCCTTTGGCTTAATGGATTGTGAAAGCGCTCCACCAATAAAAATGACCTGACAGCAGGATACTTTTCAAACTGTCTGTATAAGACATGCTAAACCCTGGCCACTATAACACACTAACGCACTGCATTATGAATTGAACTGTTCGGTATGCAACATTGTGCTGCTTTGTGTAAAGTACGCTTTTGTCAAACTGTTTACAGTATCCAAGGCTAGATTCGAAGCCGCACCTCTAAGGAGCTCATCGATATAGTTGAGCCAGTTTCACTCCGCGATAGCCCACCGCTCTCCTCCATTTCTGCCAGGAAGTTCTTCACAGCCGTGCGTGGCTCAAAGGGAAGATTCTGCATATGTTCGGGCTGAACGGGGTACTGCTGTTCCATTCCCATGTGCTCCATCCCAGAGTGGCCGAGGTTAAACTCTGCGCCCATCTTGTAATGCATCAGCCTGTCGTGCGACAGAGAGTCCATAGTCATGCTCATCTTGCTGTCCTCCTTCAGCAAGGTGGGAACGCTGCTGGACCCGGCCGCCGACACCACGTTTGCGGAACTGCGAGGCATGACGATGTAGTCCGCCTCCATCTGTCCCGGCTGAGGGTGGCCACTCAGGTCGTGGATGCTCAGCTCCTGCTCGCTCTGCCTGGTGGCGTCGTCCGTACACAGGTATACTGTCCGCCGCATGTCTGCTGTGCTGTCCAAACACTGATCTCCCAGATCGCCCATGCCCATAGACATGTGAAGTCCAGAGGGCTGCTGGATGATGACTTTAGACATGATGTTGCCAGGCAACGTGGAGTAATTGAGCCCCTCGGGACCTTTCTCATCCTCATCATCATTGAGAGAGATGCGGGAGAGGGTGCCAGTGATGGTGGCCGCTCGACAGGAGCCCATGTCTTTGTGGAGGGCTGCAGACAGAAGGAATATCATTAGTAAAAATCTATGCTGTGCTTTAGATGTTGATAAAGAACTGATTAAAAAGTTGATAAACACAGGTAACCAAGCAGCTTAACCAACCAGAACACAATCACAGCCTTCGTGACAGTTTATGTTGACCCTATGCCCTATGACTAACTTATGAAGCTACAAAACTAGCTGTGAAAATTAAAAAAGAAGACAGATTCAAGTGAGAATTACTCTTTATTTTAACTTTGCCACTGCATGTCAACTAACGCTCATTAATTTGCAAATACGTCAACTTGCCTTTCATTAGAGGATTTGTGAACGGTTAGGGTTGGTAGAATAAGTTGACGTAGCTGCAAAGTTACTTCTAGTCATCATCAAAAAATGTTAGCAGATATTAAGCAAACAGTCTAATAATAATCTAAGTAACTTTGCAACTACAATTCATTAAAGTTAGAACAATGTCTAAAGTGGACTAATGAAATAGTGTTACCAACTGTTCATTCTGTCATGTTGTGGGCCAAAAAGTTAAAACAGCATGGACCAATTAATAAAGAAAGTGTATTCTTTTAAAAGAGACCACAATTATGCCTATAGTGTAAATGAGTTTTGATCTACAAGCATTGTAGCTTGGGAATTTAATACTAAAGTTTTGTTAAAAATGCAGGATTGACGTCTTAGACTTGGGGGTTGACCAGGTGCGGTTTGAACAACTTCATCACCATGTTTTGCTGAGGAACAGCCTGGCTGTGCCAGTCCATCAGCACCATTCTCCTTACAACACCTGCTGTTATAGAAATGTGGATTTATTCGGTTCACCTGAAAGAGCCACACACATCTCCAGATGCAATGTCAGAAGAAGCATCAGCACTCTGAGAACAGCCTGTCCTCTGTAGCACAGCTCTATCTCCACAAATCCATAAGGGAATTACTGCCACTGTTCATAACAGAACAACAAGGAGACCAGAGGACAACAACTCCTGCTTAAAAATCCTCCAGCTCTGATGGCAGTCCACACTAATGCATCACACAACATGGCGTCTGATAGAAGAACACAGAAAGGGCTTCAGGCTCAGGACAAGGACTCTCAGAGGGAGCCTCATGAAATCTGTCAACATGACCTGGTCATATAACACCCCAAATGCAAACATATGACTGAAAGAAGGACAACTATATTTTGCATTGATTGTTATAAATGGACAAAATAAACTTTATTTTTAAAATTCCAGAATTAAAACCATTTGGAATTTAAATTAAAATGTAAATGCTTTGTATTGTCTTTATTTTTTGCTCATTTTAGGAAGTACTTGTCAATATAAAAAAATGTTTTAATGGTCTAAAATAGTGATTAATTCATTTGTTATTTTACTTGAATTACTTTGTTTTTGGTACTGTAGTTAGAGTAAAATCTTGGATTAGTTTTTCTGTAGCTCAACCAGTAGAGCTTTGGTGTTAACAACTTCAAGGTCATGGGTTCGATCCCAGGGAAAGCAAGCAATGTCAATGTGTTTCTTGAATGCAATGTAAGTCGCTTTGGATAAAAGCTTCAGCCAAATGCATAAATGTAAATGTAAATAGTTTTATTATGCCGTCTTAATGAAGGACAACCCATGTCCACCTTATCACCTCTGAGCTGATCTTAATCCAGAACACTGGAGTCAGAGCGCTCTTATATTACACTTCATTTCTAAACAAAAACAAGTGTTAGCAAATTGTTACTTGCTGCATTGCAGGGCTACAGTTTATGCTAATTATCTGATTTACTGTGCCCTTGTTACTCAACTGTGTTTAATCATTTATTTCGTTTTTACATAGAATGTGCCATAAGTGACAGTAAAGAAAAAAAACAAAACGTCATGGTATCCGATCATGTGTCTCATATCGATGTCAAAATGAGCTCTGGATGTGATGAGTGACAGGATATTTGATCAGTTGCTTAGTTACTATTTATATGAGTCTCCACCAGTAGGGAAATCTAACTGATCTTAATTCCACACATAACTGTCTAATTGACTGTGCTTGTGTTGTATCGTGCAACGTTTTCACCTTTGGTGCAGACAGAAAAATGTGGAAATGTGATAAGAGCCACCATGTTGTCTAGGGGCATAATGTTGCTACATAAAAACTGAAAAATATCTGTAATGAAGACTCCATGCTGTTTGAACTTTGCTGGCTGCATTTCAGAAGAATAGCATTTTTTAAAACAACAATAAAACAATTCTGTTTTATGCACAAATTTCAAGGGACTGAAAAGCTTCATTGTTCTCCACCAACCATTTACTTAGGGGAGACAATTAAACGGTACACTCATGGATTCACGTTTATTCCATTCGGCAGCTAGATAAAGAGGAACTAAAGATAAAAGAGAATGACATATGTGGAATAAAATAAATATGATTCATTCTGATTTTGATGTGTACATCAATATATGGAAATATTTTTCCTTTTTCTTTTTACATTAGTACTTTAGAGACATACAAGACGGAAATTGCCAGCAACAACATTAAATATATGTATATATTAATAATACAAAGAAAGTAATATGAATTGAATATTCAGTGAAACAAAAAAAAAAAAGGTTTTAGAGTCTATTCAAACGATCTTCTAAAAACCAACACTTTTTCTATGAAAGCGATCACATACCACTGAGAGTTCTCTATGATTCTGATGTGCAACCCAAAAGTTTATTTTCTTGGGACTTTTTTGCGCCAAGAGAGTAAAAGTAATTAGCAAACGCATTAATAGTGTGCCATCTGTTTCTTACCTGATCGACATGCGATGTCCACGTCTTTCTCAAAATCCGTCTGTCGAAAAAAAGAGCAGACAAAGCCATTGTAAAATTAGACAGAACTAAAAAATAAAAACGAAAGCTTTATTTTGACTTTGACAGTTGCAGACATAAAAGCCTTTTCCCGTCTAATCGACCATGTAAAATCAGAATAATACATCAGTTAGGTAATACAGTTGCTACCATGGGGTTATTCTCATATTGTATGATTTTTCTGGCTTGTGTCTGCAGTCTAACCACGTCCCACAGCCTCACAGAGAAAACAGTCATCTGTCGAAACCATTTATAAATAGAATCGGATCATTCAGGTATCACAATAGAGGAGCCATCGACAGTAGAGAATCAAAGACAGTCTGCACATTGGAGGCCTCATTATAGGGAAATGCTTCTAGTTAAGAAACTTTAAATCAAAACATAAATGAGAACTGTGATCATTATGTGCCAGTGGTTCTGCGCGGGTCACACATCTCCGCAACCATTTTAGCAGCAATTACTCCCTCAAGCAAGTGAAGGATGAGCTAGACCGGTGCGAAATATGACAAATAGGTCCCATCTGAGAAAAGCGAAGGCCAGAGGAAAGCCAAAAGACGTGGATAAAAGATTTGCTGGTATTAATTAAGAAAATACAGTTTTCCATATCCTGTCATAACTAAGGGTCTCTTCAGAAGACTTGGACTAAACACATTTAAAAAATCTTAATTTGTATCTGAAACGACATGATGGCAATTTACATTTTTGGGCGAATTATACCTTATAAATACAGTAAGCCGAGTCTTGGATAGAACTTTGTATCGTAAATCATATTGTTTCATGGACTAAAAGCGCTTGATTACATAAAGAGGACTATGAGAGGTCACAGCAGATGCAAATGTTTTATGAGAAGAGCATATTTCAGTTGAGTTTGTGACTGAACTCTCAGGAGACTTGTTTCTTACCATGATCTGTGCATGCCCGTTGGGGAATGTGCCAGTCGCATCGGCATTAATGGGGTCTTGACAGTTTCTTAGGCGACATCTGAAGGCATCCTGAACCTGTGAACCGTCATTTTAGTCACATCGTTGAACCTCAGCAACAACATCTGTTATCATAATGTACAAAATATTTCAGAAAAGCACACTGCTTCAGGATTTGGTCGGAAAGCAGTTTTACTACTGTTTTTTTATGTTCAAATATTTTTAAATGAAACTTATTGCTGCAGATTTGATGTTTAAGAAACTTTTCATCTCATTATCATTGCTGTGCTGTTTAAAATGTTTGTGAAAACCATATGGCATTTTTTTTATTCAAGAACAGCATTTATTTCAAATAGAAAAATTTTAACATTATAAATGTCTGTACTGTCACTTTTGATCAATTTAATGCGCTCTTGCTGTATTAACTTCTTTGGGGAAAAAAAATCTTACTGACTATTTTCAAGTACAGTAATACCTAGGCTTACGAGAGATTTGTACGAGCGTGGAAAGAGATGTGTACGAGCATGGAAAGTCAGAGTGCGAAGAAATTTTTCCCTCGTCCACGCGCATTTTTTTTAGTGGAAAAGTCCTAACGTTTAGCATCTTCGCGCGCATTTATACTGGAAATATCCTACCACAGCCTCTCACAAAGCCTATCACCCCTTCACTCGTTCATTCTCTCAGCGTCGCTCGGTTTGGCTGCATCATTCACCACAGTGATACTTTTATAAGTGATTTACAGCAGTTTTACCTCATGTTGTTACATTAATTGTGATCGCTATTGTTCACGTAGTGAAATATATACGTACAGTACAGCTTATAGACAATGACCTCAAGATGAGTAAGAAAGAAGGTACGAAATTCTCCCTCTAAGCAGTAAAACCCTCCTCTCGTCTCCATCATGCCAGCAGCGACGCTACTCAAAGCTAAAGTGCGCATTACAGTAAATTGTCAAGTATTTTTAGAATTTAAGTGTCAATTATTAATTAGTATTTATATGAGATTTAAAAAATATTTAAAATGGGCATTTATGTTCATGTGGAACGAATCGAGTGATTTTTATTGCATTCTTATGGGGAAAATTGTTTTGGTGTACGAGAATCTTGGGTTACGAGCTCGCTCTTGGAACGAATTAAACTCGTAAACCGAGGTATTACTGTAATTGAATTACAGTTGACTACTTAGTAATGAGTTACACCCAACGCTGGTTATATTACTTCTGAGTAAAATGGAATAACCGAGGGGGAAAAATTGAGGTATTTGATTTTATTATCAGGATTTAATTCAGCTTGAAAAGTGTACCAGAAGGAGCCTAGCAGACATGATCTCTAAATAACAGATAAAACAAAAGGGGCTTGGTGATGTCAGCACAAAAGGAAGGGATTTTCAGAGGCAGGGATTATCAGAGATTCAGGGATTCATCTGGGGATCAGTCAGGACACTAGCAGATTTTAAGATTGAGTTTGGCTGCTCTAAAAGTGGATTTTGTGAAATAAGATGCACACCTACTAGTACTCATGGTTGAGTACCAAAACGTATAATTGAACGACTTTAATTGTATGGTGAAAACTAAAAGTCTTCTTTTGTGTTCCACAGAAGAAAGAAATTCATACAGGTTTGGAAATGTTGATCATTAAAATATGACAACGTATTCGTATTTAAGGTGAGCTATTCCTTTAATGAAAACTGTGCAAGGAGTAAAATTAACTGGACCCGTGAAGAAATTATAGTCTGCTGCCATGCTGAAGGAGAAGAGGAGAATAGTAATGGAATTGAATGGTTCCAGCCCTACCTCTCTTCTGAGGATACAGTGGACCATGACTATCACAAAGCCTTGCAGAGAGTCAAAGACTGCGAAGAGGATCTGGAATAAAATTGAGCGCTTGTCCGTCATGGCCAGCACTGCAGACATCCAGGTGAGAGCTAACAGAGGGAGCACAACACAGGAACTCCACAGGGAGGCCCTGAAACAGAAAGAGAGATGGTGGAATGAACAACAAAACGACAACATTGTGGGCTTTGGTCCCAAAAATATTTTTACCCATTCATTTATGCATGCATTGTCATGGGCATTAAGCACACACACACACACTCAATAAAAAGCTTTTGAACAAACCAACCAGCTTTCAGATAAATCATAACATTATAGTCTTTGATTTTAATCAATATAAAAGTAAATAAAAATCTGAAAATAAATTCAACTTGTGAAGGAACTACTCATCCAATGAAGCATTATGAATGACTGATGACTAGTCATTGACAACAAGTATAAAGCACCATATGTTTATTATTATCACTACATTTTATTGTAATAATATTATTATAATAATTAACTACAGGTATAAAATACAATGTTTATTATCATTTAATTTTGGTTCAATAATAATATCAAATAATAATAATATTCAAATATACTAGTAATTGACTGTTATTATTATAACATTTTTTAAATAATTATTATAATATTTTATATGCTATTTTGAGAATGTAGGGAGGCTACATTGCTTTTATAAAAATTACATTTAAATATATCTTACTGGCTCCTGACATCCTTTAACAACCTCAGATCTCATTGTTGGTTTATAATATATATTTGTATAATATATCTATATTACAATGGAAAAATACATTAAGGGCAGTTTTTACCGAAGTCAACAGTTGAGCTCTAAAGAACACGTATATGTTGAAGAGAAGATTGATTTTGATTGCCAGTTTCATATAAAAAAGAAGAAAGCATTCTCCAAATTCTCATCATAATCATCACCATCAAGAGCACACAGCAAACAATCCATTGTTCCAATAGAGTGTGTCAACAGTTTACAGACAGAGAACAAGAGCCAGCTGTTCATTTAACACCTCCACAATCTCCTTCCCCGAGGTAAGAGGAAGGACACACGCGCAAACTCTCGCATGCGGCTTAATCAGCATAATCGATTTGCTGAGGCATTGCTGGGTACTTACATGGCATTGCTGGCCGTTGTTGCTGATAAAGCAGTAGTTGAGACAACACCGCATTTGGCACATTTTAAAGTAAGTCCTGTATGGGGCTCGCTCATCTGCCTGCAGGACAGCCAATTAACCAGACAACACAAAGGGAACATATTTACCTGGTGATCTGATTATACCAAAACAGAAGTGTGGATATGTCTTTTGGAGATATGGCTCTTTGTGGACATCAGAGATGAAGTGTGTAATTTCTGCATATTTAGTAGCACAAGAATTTGAATCGGTTTGTATGAGCAGCCAAACTGGGCTGGAAATATCTCTATTGGCTCAAATTTCATGCTCAACCTAGGCTGAATTGATTTGATTAAAAACAGTGATATTCTGAAATAATATTATAATATACTTAGTATAAAAATATTACAGTCAGGCAAACAGGTGGCCAAAACGTTTTTATAAAACTGCTGAAAACAATGCTAAATATTTTTGTGGAAACCCGTGATCCATTTTTTTCAGGATTCGTGGATGTATAGACTTACCCTGCTCGATGTTTTAGTTTCTTATCCAGGATCCCATCTCTCGAAACCAGTTTATTAAACACCAGAATGCCAATCACCATGTTAACCTGTTCACACATACACACACACACACATACAGATACATGTTGTGTTTTTGTTTTATGAGGACTTTCCATAGACGTAATGATTTTTATACTGAGCAAACTGTATATTCTATCCCTTAACCCTAAATCTACCCATCACAGAAAACGTTAGAAACTTGCAAAAAACTTAAAAATACAAAGATTTCAGATAGTGTCATCTTTGTGGGGACATTTTGACATTTTTAGGGTTGGACCACACACACACACACATGCACACACAGACAGGGCCTGACGCATCAAACTGTGCGAAAGTGCAGTATAACCATACATCTTCGCCATTGTTTTTAGCACTGATTAAATGTGAACGTTTCTTTTGAATACAAGCAAGAAATAGTTATAGTGCCTTTCAATGTATCTGAGTACTGTACTTTGAAAGTACAACATTACAGATATAAATCTAGTGTTGTTTAAACATGCTGTTGTGTGAATCTATGCCACCATTACATCTTAATTGAGTCTAAGATCAAACTGCTTAATGATGCATATTAATGACGGTGGGGTCACACAATATTCATAATGTTCTACAATGGAGAGAGGCAATTTTCCATTTCAACACTGGCACGCTAGAGTAGTCCAGTAAATGACATAAAGCATTATAAAGGCACTGGTGTGTGTAGTTAAGACTGGTAAACGACTGTAAATAAGCAAAGTGTAAAATTACCAGCACCACTGCAGCAGCAGGTCCAACAAATGCATAGAGAAGACCACCTTCCAATGATAGCCAACAGCTGCAAACACAAAAAAACTAAATATCAGCAAATCTTGCATAAAATTTAACATCAGGCATCAAGTTAATGGGGCATGGCAGTACACAGTCGTATCGTCCTTGAGCGTCTGGGGATCTGGAGCCATATGCCATGGTTCTACATGAGAGACTTTTAGTGTGGAACAAGAACTCTAAAGAGATCTTAAAACACTGTTTATATCCAGGTATCCTCGGGAGAACTAGGTGGGACTGTTGCAGTCTCTTGGCTCTGACTTGCTACTTCATCCTACTATTTAATTGGAATGATTTTCATGTGCTATGTCTTGTCTTTTAAAGATTCTGGGTAAACATGAAGAATGAAGAAGTAGTAAAAAGGTAAGGTGTCTTACTATTGAGGTGTCCCATATCCTTTTGCTTTTGTAAATCCCATTGAGATAGCGACCACCAAGGCAGGTAATCCTTCAAAAAGAGACATGGGAGTGATTAAAGGCCACATACTGGGTAATCCTTCAGAGCTGGAGACATTCACAGCTCATGTACAGTGGCTGCAGTCAGAAGTCAAGTATAAGAAGAGACTAATGCGAGTGGTGCTTGTTTGTGCTGAAGGTTTTGGTTACAAATGTAACCTTGGTTCCCTGAAGAGGGAATGAGACGCTGCTCCAAATGCTATGGTAATTTTTAGATTGACTACGTCATGATGCATGTGTGAAATCGAACCAATGGTGTGAGAGACACGTGACGTCATGAACCAGGGAGCTATAAGCGCTTGCCAAATGCCAGAAGCAGCAGGTAAAAAGAGTCTGAAGACGTCGACAGGCACACAGGAGGTATGGCAAGGTGACGCAGCCTTTCGTTCCTCTTCAGGGGACCAAGGTTACATTTGTAACCGAGACATTCCCTTTCAAGGGAACTTGCGCTGTCTAAAGGCTATGGAACCGATAATGTACACCCCGCCGTGGGCTTGACGAGTGAAACGTAGAGCACTATATTAGCATCGTTTCCGGAGTGATGTTGATGTCTAACTAGTAAAAGTGTGCGGGGTAGAGCAGCCTGCCTCATTACATACTTCTGAAAGCGAAACTCCTGACAAGAGAGCCCTTAGAATCAGCCACATAGGGGAAGGTAAACCGGCCAACTCATAGGCAGGAGAGAGAGCCTCAACTATCCATTACTCATTCTCTGCTTTGAGGCTGGGGCCCCCTTAATCGCACTGGAGACAGCAGATTTCTTTGCTCCTGGTCATTCATGAAAGAGGGGGGGGGGGACAGAAGGCCTGCAGTACGATAGGGTGTGCCACGTTAGTTGGTAATTTAGGCGCATCTAGGGTGAAGGAAGGCCTTCACCATGCCGGGGGCGAACTCCAAGCAAGAGGGTGCAACTGACAGGGCTTTAAGATCTCCTATTCTTTTTAGGGATGTGATGCGAGGAGGAACAGCGCTTTTAAAGTTAGGAACTTGACTGGAACCTCCTCGATAGGTTCAAAGGGGGCCTTGGATAAGGCCTGGAGCACCAAGAACAAATCATTACTGAAGACACATAAGCTGCTGCTTACGGCATTTGGCATGCTCTTATAGTTTCCTGGCTGTCGCTGACGTACATTCACACCATTGGTTCAATTTCACATGTGCTTCACGACGTAGTGAAGCAAAAGTTCCCATAGAGTTTTAACTAAATTTCCCAGCTGCTACGATGCTAAAGTGATCTGAGTGGATGCTAGAGTGACTTTTTGTTTGAATATTTTTGGCCAACACTAAAAATACATACTTACAATAGTAATATAAAATTTGTATATAACAATAATACTAATAATATAATTAAAAAAAAATTAATTATATTTTAACTAACATTTGATTTTTGGGGGAAAACAACTATAATGTTTTAAGGTCCCCTTGTGATGAAATCATGTTTTTAAATATTGTTTTATATGTCTCTGTAGTGTTTTTAATGTGCTTTATAACAAACCATGTGCAAATTCATCAGTGAACACCATTGCTGACTATTTTCTCCTTAAAACTGCAGTGTACTAGAGCAAAAACGCGGTTTGAAATTGTAACTAATCACATCAATGTGCCGGCAGACTTTAACGTATCATTAACTATTGTCTGAAGCAAATTAAATATTTGGTACGTTAGCATATAGCGGGTGAATTATGTATATGATGTATATTATGATGAACTATATGCGTTTTCCACTGACGTTCTGAGTTGTTCAAAGCATTTCTAAGGATACTGATTGTTAGAAGGCAGCTGTGTCACTCTGAGATGATGAACTGGACATTGTAACATGAGCAACACATTATTAGCGTTTTAATAAAGTAGTCATGCAAAAGGCTAATCATATTAATTACTGTTATGTGTCCGACATTGTAAAGAATAATATCATTGTACAGCATTTACTTCAGTAACTTTAGTAAGGTTGAGAAAGTGAATCTCTGAGCTAGTGTGAATGAGTGGAGGTGGGTCTAATTTGCATATTCATGGTTCTGCATATGGCAAATAAACCATGGAGTAGAGTTACTTTCAAGTTACTTTTTAAGTTACTTTCAAGTTACTTTTTAAGTTACTTTCAAGTTACTTTTTAAGTTACTTTCAAGTTACTTTTTAAGGCATAACAGATTTTTTTGAACTTTTGTCATTTTGGTGATCATAGATGAGTTTTAAGGGATATAATTTCTTTACAGGAGACTTTAAAATGCTAATTGTAATTTTAGGAATCATAATAATGTAACTGTACAATATGTAAAATATATATTTATTGTTATTTTCTGAAGATAACATTATCATTAAATAATTAGTTTAAATAAACACACACACAAACATCTAACTTTATATATTAAATGTTTTTCTATTATAATTATATTCAATTTAGTTAAAAAAATACTCACTAATGCCAAGTGATATACAATTAACCCTAAACATAAGCAACAACTGCTTTAGCAAACACCACTGCAGATCTTCAGAAGCACGTCAAGTTTTCAAGTCAAGAAAGACATAAATTCTAAATCGTTTGTGACACAAGAGCAGGTAAACCATCTACAAAGAATCCCTGGAGTTTTACACCAAAACCCAGCATGTAAAACGCAATTACCACAACTGCTTTTGAACAGAGAGGCTGAAACAATCAAACAAGTCTTGAGCTGAAGTATAATATCATTTCTACTATCTTTCTAATCCTCTCTCTCCATTTCTTGGTCTCTCATCTTTGCTGGTCTCAAGCAGGACTTCCATTATGAAAGAGCTCTTTCAGCTCCTGCCACTGTCCCGTGATCTGAATATTAACACCATCCCTCTCACACTGGTGGCTGAATTTATTGATGCAATCAGCTTGTCTGAAGAACCAGCGAAGGGTCTTGTGGGCCTTCTCCTCTTTGCTGAGACTAAACAAAGCTCCACCCCTAGCCACCAGCAGTTTCATCCTCAACCAATCGGTAAGCGCAGTGCAGTGCACACACGACTCCACTGTTCAAAGGTAACATTTAGAGTGGGTGGATGAAAAAAGAGGGGGTATCTGAGAAGGATTAATGAATTTGACCTGGAAACGGTCCATAATGATATGGTTGTTCCATCACAGATGTAAAGTATACCTGTGGATTTATAGTTCAGCTGAACAAACAGCATAGCCTGCCAGATAGTGAGAATGACATGTCTCTTGTGTTCCTATGACCTCTGTAGGGGTCATGCAATTAAACAGACCAGATGTTGGTATTCTGATCCTTAACAGATGTTTCAGATTAGTACTTTTACACTGAGGCACCATTTATCTTAGACACCATTTAGTTCCACCCCCCTCCCAAAAAACACACATTCAAATGAGATAATTTTAACAGACCATTGAATTAACCGAAAAAAGATTTTACAGCATAGCTGTTTACTATAGAATTGATTCATGGGGAAAAAGTTTTATGTATAGAATATTTATCCTAAACCGCAGCCACAGCAACTCAATGCATTTAGGCATGTAGACATGGTCAAAATGAACTAGCGAAGTTCAAATTGAGCATCAAACCTGGCACTAAGATGCGTTTTGGTTGATCGGATCACTAGTGGACGATGCTAAATACTGGTGTAAACGGTCACTAAACCGTTTTGAGATTGTACAGTTTCCACCACTTCCACAGGAAGTCAAAAACACATTTGATCAGATTACTTTCGTAGTGTAGACGCTCATGTGGTCGAATGTGTTTGAACAGCCGCAAATGACCACATGCTTTCCGCCTACTGAACTATTTTTAATTATGTGAAGTGCGCTAGCCAGATGGGATTTAAACTTTGTCCACTGAAGACCTAAGTTTGATTTGAAGACAATAACCATAAAGCACAATGTTCTCTCACCATTCCTGATTTCTAACTCGCACTCACAGCGTTCTGAGCGGCCTTGCAGCTGTCAGAGGAGAAATGAAAGCTGTTGATTTCCGCTGTCTCCAGGTATGTTCATGTGTAAATTTTGCAAGCTTATTTTGTCCATTAGATCGAAAGATCTGAAAAAAACCCCCACATACATAGGACCTCCCTTTGAAGAAATCAGTACAGAAGTGGTTGAAAGTGTACAAAAGAGAGGATTAAAACACCAGGTGTAAACAGGAATCCTCGTCTACATGTGATCCGATCAACCAAAACGCATCTTAATACCAGCCTAATACCAGCTGGTCTGAAGGCAACATGGGGTCCAACCCATACTTGCAAGGTGTACCTAATAAAGTGGCCCCACTTTTTTGTGTTGTCATGCTAGACGTAGACATTAGCAGAGGTGGCTGCTGGTATCCTTCATTCCTTTTTGTCTGGTCATATTCACTTCTTAGCATCCATTGTTATGGGAATGGAGTCATTGACATAAAAAAAATTAAAAGCAGGAGCAACAAGTTCATTTAGTAGCAGACGTCACTTATCAATTCTACCGCTGTCAAGCTCTGAGATACTGAAAACAAAGCCCTAATGAATAGAGCGTAACACTATGGATCTAAAATGCGAGTGCACTAATGCATCCAACTAGGCTAATTCAAGAAACAATTCATGGATACCAATAATTGAATCAATCCACTATCAATGTTGAAATAGCCAAACTAATAAACTGTTCACATATCTTTGTCTATCTTCTTCTGTCATGTCTTTTTCCTCTGCACACAGCAAAACACTGCAGTGATGTAAAGACAGAGCCTTGTTTGTTGCTAGGTAACTGGAGGGATGAGCGTTTGCTCTTCTGTAATCAATTTGATGTGTGCATAAAGTGGTCCTGTATAAGAAACCCTGGGGAGGTATGGAACATACGAGACGATATTTAAAAATTACCCACTCACATTGTCCATATTTGAGAAGTAAACACCAGCTGCATGATGACGATGGAACAGCAAAATTGCACATTAGTGAAGAAAGCGAGACGGAGAAAGAAAGAGGGAGAGATTTAGAGATTCTGTAAATGTTATGGAGATCCAAGCACTCACCCCATCCCAGGCAGAGGAAGCGTTTGCGAATGAGCCTGGTCCGAACTTTTCCTGTCACAGCCATATAGGACTGCCAAGCTTCTGTCAAAACCCAGCAGAAGGACGCCAGAAAAAAGAAGTGCAGAAATGCAGTTGTCATCGTGCATATGCCCTGGATATTCAACACAGAGGGAGAGAGGGGGAGAGAAAGGATCAAATATTAAAAAAATTGTTTTAAGTCAAGTCCAAATGAGGATTTTTGGACTGTCAATCGAATATCACACTAACTGAGCCAGTCTTTGGGTGGAAAATACTCATATTCACTCAAAGTGTATTAAAATTACAGGAAATATGAACTGACTGAAACCACCAAGACTGAAAAAAATTGTGAAGTACAAAAAATGGCTCCCTCAACGCACGTACTCCCTTTGATTTTCATGCAAGGTGTCACAAAAACAACAAAACAGCAGACAGAGAACATGTTTTGTTCCAGACTCGTCTAGGCCATTATTTAGGACTTGGAACTTCGATGGTTTGTATCGTGTTCACAATGTGGTCTTGTGGATATGGTTTGGATATTATTATAATAATTACTACTTTCATTCAGCAAGAATGCATTAAACTGATAAACGTGACAGTAAAGACTTTTACATTGTTACAAAAAGTTATGTTTCAAATAAATTCTGTTCTTTTGAACTTCATATTTCCTCCAAAATATTTAGCAGCAGAACTGCTTTCAACATTAATAATATTAAATTATTTTTAATCATCACAGAAATAAATTACATTTTCAAATATAAACAGAACCTAGGTTATATTAATTTGTAATAATATTTAACAATACTACTGCTTTTACTGTATTTTTATCTAATAAATGCATCCTTCCATCTATCCATCCAACCTCTATTTTCTGTGATGTAAACCTAAGAAAAAAAAAGAAAAAGAAAAAGGACAACGCATTGCCACAATGCTCTCAAACCCTATTTTAATAGCGAGCAAACAATGTTTCCACCTATTCAGTCTTCGTCAGATAATATGAATGAGTCAGTATGAGCAAGTTTAGGTATTATAAACTTAAACACCGTAATATTGATGATATGGCGGATACCAAATCTAGAAAATCTCACTGCAATTAAAACATGTGTTCTGGACACTCACAACACTTTGTCACCAATAGCAAACAGAGGGTATGAGATGCCTTCTGCACCAAAAATCACATCTTTCTCACCAATTGAGGGATATTCCTCATTGATTTTGGCAGTCAGTAGGTCTCATGCAAATCTTTTAAGACTGGGATGATCAGCACGACAAAAGTCACCTCTCTCCTAAAAACTTCCTTGACATTTCCATTGGCTCTTAATTGCTTCGAAGTCCAGAGAGTTCTTAAAATTTTAACTGAAAATTGCTGAATACAACTACATCAAGACAGGGAAATGCTTTAGAGTAGTGTTTCTCAACCAGTGAGACGCGAGTGTCTAGGGTTGCCAACCGTTCCATATAATATAGAATCATTCTGTATTTAAGGCATCAATGCCAGTTTGTCCCGTATACTCAGGCATACGCTCTAAATTGAGAATTAATAATTATTTTGAAACAAATTATTGTTTGATTTGCAAACATTGCCATTCACTGAAGGCTTTAAGACCCAGAAGAATCTTGTGAATCAAATCAGTGATAAACGTGATTATTATTATTATTATTATTAACATTCAGCTGCACAAGAAAACATGTAATCTCCTTGAGGGAAGATGTGAGGAAATAGGGAAGTCGTCTTTCACTATTGTGAGTCAGTGTTATAAAACATTTTACATTTAACTTGTGACGTATTCTTGGACCTCATTATTGAAGCACAAAATAACCAATAAAGTCTCAAGCACCAAAAGCAGCTCATACTAATCCTCTAAGTTCTCATTTAGTTCAACATTTTAAATTCCATTGTTAAAAGAAATGTTTTATCAGCTGAAATTTCAAAGACGTTCAGTTTTATGCCATCTTCCTGAAAAAGACACAAAAAACCTTTTAAGTTTAACATTTTGAACATGGAGCCACATTATATCTATATGGAATTGAACCATATAGCATTTAAAATGAACTTAACAAAAAAATTGTAATTCTTACCCCCTCTATAAAATATTGAATTGCTCAGTAAATATACATTTATCACATTTAATAATCTGGCTTTCTTCTTCATATATGTTTTCTTCAGAAAAACAAAATTAACACTTCTGAAATGTGGTTGATTTTCACATGGAATGATCTAAATCTATGACCTGGAGTTTATGTCTGAGAAGCATTTTTACACTTTTATACACATACTTAACTGCAGATAATGAAATGTCACACTGTGTGATACATTACAAATAATTTGAATGCTCCTTATTTTTCTTTAAAGAATCACAAGTGTCCCAAATTTTCTTTTCAAGAAGTTGGCAAACCCATGAGTCACAAAAAAGTGGGTTGTTACGAAGTAAAAAGTGTCGCACCTCAGAAAAACAAAGATTCCTGCAGTGTCAGACGTTATACTGTGCTCATATGCGGAGGAGTGCGCAGTGTATGACTTTACTACATATATAAATAGATGCAATTACAAGCATGCAACATTGTAGCTATGTTGCCAATTAGTAAGTCATGAAATTACCAAAAAGTACCATTAAATTACATAACTGCTACTCTGTGTTTAAACTGGGAAGGATTTGCATGCAGGTAACATGTTTATTGTATTCAGCTTCCATATGTTTTATTAACAGTTCAGTTCATTGTGCATTGACTATGGTAACTGTAGTTATCTTTGTTTTTCTGAGGTGAGACACTTATTATTTCATAACAACCCACTTTTGTGACTCATGGGTTTGCCAACTTCTCGAAAAGAAAATTTGGGACACTCGTGATTCTTTAAAGAAAAATAAGGAGCATTCAAATTATTTGCAATGTATCACACAGTGTGACATTTCATTATGTGTATAAAAGTTTTCAAAATCCCCAAATCCCAGTTTATTTTCAAGTATGTGTTATTTTGTATAGATTTTGGCAACTCAAATAGTAGAGATGGCGCTTGAAACGCCAAGGTCATGGGTTCAATTCCCAGGGAAAGCAAGAACTGATTAGAACAGAAAGTTGCTTTGGATAAAAGCGTCTGCCAAATGCATAAATGCAAACTTACTAACTCTACTGTAGTAACAAAAACTAGTTTGGGACTGCTTACTGTATAATGTTTGTTCGTCAGTGTTAGTCATTTGCTTGCCATTTATGTGTATGTAAGTACTTGCATGTCAACTATTTTTGTGAAATAAATTTGCTGCTTGTGTATATGTATATATAATATTTATAATATAATGGTGTTGTAAAATTCCCTCTAAACTCCATAACATCTGATTGACAGGAAAAACAGGGACATATCATACTTGGGCAAAGCACGTTAAGGGTGGTGAACTTGGAGACGAACACCAAACACCAGCTAGCCAGCGACAAGTGAATCTGGTAGAAGGAGAAGCTGGGTGCCCATGGCATCGAAGAGAGCTGGGAGCACGGCCGACATGAGCCAGAGACAAGCTGGACGGAACGTAATGAAGACCGGGCTTCCACCTGCTCCCGCTCCACTTTATGTGGCCAAGTTGAATGCTGTGAAAATGGATCAACTGGCAGCATGCAACGGTACACCTGATGCTATTGAGCTCTCTCGTGTTGCCATAAAACCACAACTCCTTAGTAAACCAGCTCTCATGAGCACATGCACAAAATGTCTGGGAGATTTACCATCACATTTATAGCCAGGGTGCATCTAAGCCAGACGACTTCTGTTCTGTGACTTCCAGAATTAAAAGGACACGATGGTTATATAATTAGTATAATTTCTACATTAGAAACAATTAGCAAAACACTTTCTGGATCTTTTTTTGGTAACTTTTATTGATTCACTAACATTGTAAAGTTTGAAGTTTAAGGATCAAAAGTGGAAGTAAATACATTTACAATGTTACTAAAGATTTCTATTTAAAGAAAAGAACTTTGTTCATAGAATAATCCTGAAAAAATGTATCATAGAAATATTAAGCAGCAACTGTTTTCAACATTGATGATGATAATAATAATAATAATAATAAGTAAATAATAATAGTAAGAAGAAGAAATGTTTCTTGAGCAGCAAATCAAATATCAAGATCATGTACGCTTTAAATTGCATTTAAGACTGATATTATACCGTGATCGTACTATTCTTACTAATAGTGGTATATAAACATGCTTTAGGGTTAATATTAAGATGCATTGTGCAAAAAAGGAGTGCTCTAAATAAAGATGAATTATAAATCAGCAAGTGTCAAGCCAAATGACAGTAAATATGTTACTAGATTTGCACTATACTTAGTATGAAATAAATGTGTTTTAAATACATTTTGGTGTAGGTTTTTTTCCACTAGGGCATTAGTTTATATCAAAGCAGAAGTAGGCTTAACCACAAGGCTTTTCAGCAAAATTTTCACACTTACTCTTACATAAACACTTAGCGTTGTCTATTCATAGATACTAGAGGCAGATACTTCAAGACATTTACAACCACGTTTTCCGAGGCATTTCTAGGTGTCAGATGTGTTTCGATCCATTTTCTGTCTAATGCTAGCTGCTTAGCAAATGAGATGGGAGGTGATATGGCTCATGGCACATGCGTGTCACCGCAGGACCTCACTGCCATATGGGCCAGTGCTAATGACTGATGAAGAAACGCTTATGCCACAAAGCATAAATTAACCGCTATGAATATAGTATCGATTGACGCTCTTAACAAGTAGCTTGCGTGACTGTTCAGGCAAATACACATGGAAAAAAACACAAACAGATAAGAAATGAAGCGTAATTCCTCAGGTCAACTATTTAGATAACATCACACAGAGGAACAAGGTGCAGCGAGATCGCATTTGAAGGTATTTGAAGGCACATGATGGCTAACCTGAGTGGGAATTTGACTTGTATCTTTAAGTACCAAATGTACTATATCTGTATGCGTGTGGGTTTGCCTGAAGAGCTGGGCAGCAGAGGAAGTGGAGGGGGTGGCACACAGCCTCAGCTGAAATCCTGAGTACACACTGCCCTTTACAAAGGCAAATTGCCGGGAGATATTGAGCCCACTGTGTCTGTATCCATGGCAACAGAGGAAGTTCAAGAGAACAGTAAAGAACAACATAGCTGACGTAAAGGAAGGCGTGTGTGTGTGTGTATGTTGAAGGGCTGTTGCTGGTGTGCTTTGCTGGGATCCATGTATGCGAGCGTGAGGCCAGGGAGGGTTCGAGGCATTAGCTATTAGGTTAGCGAGTTCATTTTCATACATGGACGATGATTCTCTGGTGTAATGCTAATTCACTTCAATAAGCTTCCGGACACACAATTTGACGTTGAAGCAAATGTGAAAATAAATAAGCCTATATAATACGCTTCAAATGATGAGAAATATTAAATCATGACAAACAATAATGTCTAATGAGATTCACTTGTACACAGCTGAGTTTTATTTATGAAACTGGATGTTTGAACTCTATACCCATAATGTTGAATCAATGCCTCTACACTTCAATTAAATGCAATTAACTAATACATTAACGTAATGAATTGTGAGCAACTCACAAATGAAAAATAGAACATTAATAATCAGGGGCCATATTCGCAAAACATTAAGAGTGAACACTAAGAGTTCTCCTAAATAGCAGTAACTTAGTTAATAGTTTCCCCTTAAAGCTGCTGGGAACAACTTTTACTGAGGAACAGAGGGAAGCTAAAAGAAAGGTTTGGGTTGACCTTGTTTCTATGAATGATGTATAAACTATGCACAGTCATTGGCTGATGGTGGAGGTGTCTCCGTCAGTGATTTGATCACATAAATATTGTAGAAGTTTTGCCATAATCAAATAACAGCTTTAAAATGTAGGCTAAGGGTGTTACTAATTAAACAAGTACACTCACCTAAAGGATTATTAGGAACACCTGTTCAATTTCTCATTAATGCAATTATCTAATCATCCAATCACATGGCAGTTGCTTCAATGCATTTAGGGGTTGGTCCTGGTCAAGACAATCTCCTGAACTCCAAACTGAATGGGAAAGAAAGCTGATTTAAGAACTTTTGAGTGTGGCATGGTTGTTGGTTCCAGACGGGCCGGTCTGAGTATTTCACAATCTGCTCAGTTACTGGGATTTTCGTGCACAACCATTTCTAGGGTTTATAAAGGATGGTGTGAAAAGGGAAAAACATTCAGTATGTGGCAGTCCTGTGGGCAAGTATGCCTTGTTGATGCTAGAGGTCAGAGGAGAATGGGCCGACTGATTCAAGCTGATAGAAGAGCAACTTTGACTGAAATAACCACTCGTTGCAACCGAGGTATGCAGCAAAGCATTTGTGAAGCCACAACATGCACAACCTTGAGGCGGATGGGCTACAACAGCAGAAGACCCCACCGCGGACCACTCATCTCCACTACAAATAGGAAAATGATTGGCACGAGTTCATCAAAATTGGACAGTTGAAGACTGGAAAAATGTTGCCTGGTCTGATGAGTCTCGATTTCTGTTGAGACATTCAGATGGTAGAGTCAGAATTTGGCATAAACAGAATGAGAACATGGATCCATCATGCCTTGTTACCACTGTGCAGGCTGGTGGTGGTGGTGGTGTAATGGTGTGGAGGATGTTTTCTGGCACACTTTAGACCCCTTAGTGCCGTTTGGGCATCGTTTAAATGCCACGGCCTACCTGAGCATTGTTTCTGACCATGTCCATCCCTTTATGACCACCATGTACCCATCCTCTGATGTTACTTCCAGCAGGATAATGTACCATGTCACAAAGCTCAAATCATTTCAAACTGGATTCTTGAACATGACAATGAGTTCACTGCACTAAAATGGCCCCCACAGTCACCAGATCTCAACCCAACGGGAACGGGAGCTTGGTGCCCTGGATGTGCATCCCACAAATCTCCATCAACTGCAAGATGCTTTTCTATCAATATGGGCCAACATTTCTAATACTTTCAACCTTGTTGAATCAATGTTACATAGAATTAAGGCAGTTCTGAAGGCGAAAGGGGAGTTCAAAAACACAGTATTAGTATGGTGTTCCTAATAATCCTTTAGGAGAGTGTATATTATGTTCAGCTAATTATCAGTGAGATTGCACAGTTCAAGCAAAACATCCTTTCGCCACAACTCCTCTCTCTTGGCTGGGTAGATATCCTAAAGCTTTAATTGTGGAAAATCTTGTATTACAATATGTTTTCTAAGTGTTCTCAGTTAGTTCACAATAAGAGATTTAATCAAAATAAAATAAAAGAAGATAAAAAAGTAAAGGAACCCATGATGTTGAACACTAGAGATGCACTGTGAATCGTATTGTAATATATAAGAATGAACTAACATTAACAAACACAGTAACAAAAGTATCGCCAATGGAAAGTTCATGTTAGTTAAAGCACAAACTAATGTTAACAAATGAGACGTTATTGTAAAGTCTTGCCTTTCTTTTAGTGTTGCAATGTTTAGGTTCTGTAATTTCACTTTAATGTCAATGAAAAGGTTGTTAGTCACTTATTGAAATGCCTTATTTACAAAATTGTCACTTCATTGGTATTTAACAAGTTTGACTGTCTGAAGTCCGTATGCACTTTTTTTCTAAGTCGTGGGTGGAATTGAAGTGGTTTGAAGCGAATGTATACTATGTGTGGAGAGCTTTCACTCAATATCATTCTCATTTTTGACGGAGGTGGCGTTTAAGAGGCTTTTGCATCTGAAGTCTTCATATATATTTTCAGATTAGATCATATTCAAATGTATTGTCATTCTGCAACGCAGAAGTACAGAGCCAATAGTTCTCAGTTATGGTTTATAATATGCATTTTAATTCAAATAAAATAATGAAACCTCCATGTTGTTGAAAACTTGAGATGCACTGCCTTGGAATCAAATCATGACTCTCTGAATCATAATCGAATCTTGAGGTGTGAGAATATTCCTGGTCCTAATGTCAAGTTTTTAGTTCTCTCTAAGCATTTTTCATCTTACCAAGGGTGATGCTTTAAACAGCACTGCTCTTTTGTTTTTTTACAGGAATACGTTTACGTCATTCCATCATTGCACTCACACATTGCGCAGGGACCAAGCTGTCAGAAGATATCTATAGAATACGGTCTTCCTCACAAAGCTCAACCAAAAGGCTGGGGAAAACACACCACCCCAGATAACATCTACAGATGCCAATGTCATAATTCTGCCAGTGCAGTAGGTCAGTTTGCCCATTAAGCTGTCTTTAATTATTTATCATTCAGCTGTTCAAACATGAAAAAGACTGACTCATTTTACCCCAAGGCACAGTTACAGATAAAACAAATTAGAGCATGTTTTTTTTATTGAAAGCTATCTCTACAGATCATCAAAGTGGCTGATGTGTCAGAAGCATTCAAATCCTTGACTTTAAGCTTTTTTTGATCTGTGAGTCATCCGTCACGGTTACTTATCAACAGAGAATCCTTTCATTTCATTCTTCGAGGGAGCTTCAATATTCTCCTTGAAGATGTGATTAAATGACGCCATGAATAATAAAAGAATTATAATATAGCGTAATCTAAGTCGTTTAAAAGTAAATATGTGATGGGAATATGAGGTCGCAGCATTGTCCTCTGCCAATGAGACTCAAAATGGAATAAACTTCTGATAATTGGAGGGAGCGACTTAAAAATAATCAAAAATTTAAGTAATTACTTAAGCCATTGATTCAAAACTGATATTCAATTTAGAATTTTGAAAAGTCTTGCTTTTAGAACATCAATCATAACTTGGGTATGTGGTCCCATCAACCATTTTTTTCCATTAAACCTCACTCAATTTCTTATTTCATCTCTGATTTTCTAACAATCATCTCAAAGAAACCAGTTTTAACCCCTGTTCAAAAAAAATATAATAATCTATCAATTTTTAACCCTACAAGAGAATTATTCAACAGCTCTTTGGCAGTGGCCAGGTGACAAAAACCATAAATGTAGTCAATTTAAAAAGTACTCAACAGCTACACTATTCCATTCCCTATCTTCTGAAGCGACATGACAGCTTTCTGTGAAGAGCAGCTCAAATCTAAGCCAGAGCTGTAGTTACAGCGGGTGTTTGAAATAGCGCAACGCTCTCACGGATAAGCACAATGTAAAGGAAGTGTTGATATTGTAAGCCGTGGCTAAGAAAGTCAAAATGACATGAGGCTGATATCCAGGCCAATTAAGCCAGACTCATTATGCAGCAGAAAAGAAAATGTTTCAAAAGGATCCTGTTCCCCGACTCTGGATATTTCAGGGATCCTGCCTTCATTAAACTCTTGAGCTGAAGCACGATATCTCAGTTTAACAACTATTTATTCACACTCTGTCAAGATTATTGTTCGAAATGCTTTTCTCCTCGCCAATTAATGTTACATACTCCCCACATCAAACAGCACTCTTCAGCTGTTTGAGCAGGGTAGTTTCTGTTTTGACATAAATGCCTTTTCCTACATTAATATTTATGACAAATGTTGCTGCTATGCCAAGATATGAAAATGTTGCTTTCTATTATTCAACAAGTGAGGTAAAATAAAAGCACAGAGGCTACACTAGTAGCATCTAAACAATTCATAAAGTATGGCGGCAAATATCTAGTATAGATACCCCAAATGATCATATAGCATTTTCTTCTCTCTAGTTTTCTTCCCTGCTGCCTGGATTAAGACTATTACTAATGTCATCTTTTGCAAAACGAAAATTCCACCGGAAAAACCCAGAGAGGAAAGTAAATTACGAATGCTTTTCATCATGTTCAAGCGTTATTCGGATCAGTTCATTCCAATAAAAATCCTTGATGTTGCGTTTGGAAAGGTGCCGCGGGCTATCCTCACATCTTAGTACTTGAGAAGATAAACAAGTCAGCAACTGATCAAAAAGAAGTTTCACATAAATACAGACAATAAATTATAGACTCGTCTTCAAGGTGAAGATTAGAATCATTTACCTCTCTAAACATGAGGTTTTTGAGGTCTGGGGCAAAGAGATACCGAGAAGAGTTCAGGGGAGCTGACCATCACTCCTTAAAGGGATAGTTCACCCACAAATTTCTCCATTTTCTTACCCTCAAGTTGTTCCAAACCTGTATGAATTTCTTTGCTCTGCTGAACTTAAAGGAAAACATTTTGAAGCATGTTTGTGACTGAACAGTTGTAGGGCACAATTGACTTGCATAGTATGAAAAAGAAAAAAACTATGGAAGTCCCAACATATCTTTTGTGTTCAATTTTGGCTGACCTCAAAAGGATTGTGCATCCCACAGAGATGACTTTTAAATTCCAATTCAATGGATTTGAGGAAATGAGGTAGCAGATACGATACTCAATACTCAAATTTGAGTTGGGAAGTAGAATTAAAATGAATGTGAAATGGAACTTTTAACAAGAAAAGAAAGTTTGTCAGTACTGGCAAAGGCTTGCTTCAGTTTTAAGGCTGTACATGCTTTCTGTACTTTGAATCCTAATATATACTGCAGTTATTAGAACGACAGATAGGTAGATCATTTCACCTGAGAAAGAGTCTGTATTTGAGAGTCACTGTGGCCCTCAAACCAATTTCACTTAATGAAATGATCCAAACTCCACTCAACTCGCTAACGTAACTGAAAAGTCTCCTTCAACATAATTTTTTCAAGTTAGATCAACTTTACACTGAAAGATTGACTTGAAAGTAAAAGTTCAGTGCCTCAAAGTGAATAAAGTCAGGTCCATATAAATCTGCCGTTTCGCTCTCACTGACAGTTAGTACATACTGGCACTCACATACTTCACAACGCACCACTGAATTAAATGGCACCTTTTCTTGCAGCGGGAGATAAGAGGACGTCTCAGAGCACCATTTAATAATCCTAGAGCCCCATAAGACACCTTAGGTGCTGCTAATGGATTAAGCGCAGACTTGGTGTATGTCCGGCTTACTCTTTTAAAAGAACTGCAGCACAGAACATAGGTCTTTAGCTCTTAACTCAACACACATTAGAATAGATGCATAGTAATTACTCATAGGTCTTATAAAGGGTCTACTGCAAAAAAAATCATCGATATTTGTGCCACATTGCAACTGAAAAATCATCTTTAGTAAGAGCAGGGTTGCACTGAACATCTAAGGGCCCGTCCACACAGAGACGCGGATCACTGTATACGTATACATTTTTTATCGTATTGGCGTTTCGTCCACACGGATCCGGCGTTTTGGCTGAAACCGCTATTTTTTGAAACCGGGTCCTAAAGAGGATAAATCTGAAAATGACACCCTTGCGGTTTCGTGTGTACAGCCAATCTGTATATTTTATGAAACGATGATGTCATCACATCACGTGTCGGCTGCGTCACACGAAACAGCAACAACAATAATGGCGGTTATGTGCATGCTCAAAGCCGCCTTCTCTGTGTATAGTGTATATCTGTGGCAGAATTACAGCGCCCCATACTGGTCTGGCATATATACTACACCATTTTAGTGGTTTCGTGTGGACGCTGATATTTCTTGAGACGATGACATGTTTATGGAATTTTTTTTTAGAACGAGGGAAAAAAATGATTGGACAGGGAATGCACCGGCTTTGTGTGGGCGTAGTCTAAGGTTTCTATTATTATTTTTTTAATGTTTTATTCACTAACCATATAACCAAGTAAGTCATGTCTCCTACTACTTTCATAGCTGCCATTAAGTCAAATCTCACGAAGGTTCAGGCAGCAGGAAAAAGTAAATAACTCACAGGGACCATTGTCAGCAGCCTCATTTTGTGTGGAGGGTAGTTTAATCGCTTTACATATTTGATGCAATAAGGATGTCAAGCTTTGTTGCACTAACAAAACCGAATCATTCTATAATGCATCTTTTGCTTATAATGGTTGTTGATTGGTCAACATTTTTTCATTTCCCATTCACAAACAGAAAGGCAGATTTGCATTCGTTTAGGGAAAACGTTGAAACCTTCCTCATGCTAAATGTAAAATGATGTGGTGTGGAATTAAAGAGGAAGATGGCAGTGTGTATGATCAGCACTGACAGGCCTTCAGATAAACTCAACATTCAGAGAAGCCGCAGGCTGAGTGCTCTCTCTCTCTCTCCCTCTCTCTCTCTCTCTCTCTCTCTCGCATGGTCATCACGTCATACAAGTGACCTTCATCTGGAAACAAAAACCTGCACCTTCTGTGATGCGTATCCATCGTCTTCACCAGTGATGAGGCAAGAATTATACTAAATTACTACTTGAGAGTGTTGCAAATGGCTGCAAAAAGAACTGGCAAGACAGTGATACACTAGAGAATGCCATTTTATTGTCATGGTAACAGAGGCACTGACAATTTAAAACGCTGTACTGATGCCTTAGATGTGGACAGAGCAGAGGTCCAGATGTAATTACGGTCCATTAATGGCAGACCGGACCAGATGCACTGCTGTCATCAAGACTTACACTGTGTTCTTAGAATAATGACTTAAATAACTATAAATCATACCTCAACAAACAAGCAGATGCATGTCTAATACAAATAAATTCATTAATAATAACGCTACGTAAATGGCATGTTTAATGGCAAACTATCCGTGAAGACACCAAAGCTCTGTTCCAAAACCTTAAGGCATTATAGGCATGCTCCCAAAAACAAAAGCTGTTCCAAAACGCAGGCAGCGAAACTATTCTGCCTTCAAAGATATTTCGTTTTGTCTACATTCCAAAGGCAGCATCTCATGTGGTGCTCACAAATAAGGAACCGGCTGAATACACTGCAATAAGATTGGGAAATTATTTAACCAAGATAATGGATGGAGAAAAATGCATTGATACAAAAATGTAAACGCACCCTCCTTATGCAATTCTATTGTAATTTGGTAATATTTTGATAAAACCTTACATCATGAAAGTTAGGATTAATTGACAAGACAGCTTTAATGCTCTGCCATGACGCTTGTTGACGCGGATGATGGCCTATAGGTTAAGAAATCTTCTAAGTTAACTTTAGCGCTCTGTTTCCAACTGGTAAAATTACAAACAAATGCATCCTCCGAGGATATGCCCAGTCCACTGCCCAGATTTGTTTGATTATACCATTTGGATGCTCAATTGATCTGGTGAATGCACATTTTTAACAGCTTATTGTTCATTAAGTTAATTGTCAATGTGACACTGCATTGTAACGCACACATATACAGACAGTAGTGCGCACAGAAACATTCAGTAGCGTCAACACTGTTCTGTAACATAAATAGCTTACAAACTAAACAATTCTAACATATTTCTTAGCGACTAAAACCTACAGCGACTAAACACCTATTAGTACACACAATAGTTATTGTTCATTTGTATCTGATTTAGAACGAGCAAAAATCGGAGCAATATAATGATCCAAAGACAAAAGAACTGCTAAAAATAAGCAGTAATGTAGGAGCAATACCATGGTGTGCAGCGCTGTCATATGAAGTCCGAGTCTCAGCTCGAGGATCAGCTAATCAACGTCGACTTGACTTAAGTCACATAAATTTCGACATAGAAAATCTGAAGTCATTCAACCCCTAATGTAAATGCAATACTTTGATCAAACTAATGCGAACTAATAACTAAAGTCACATTAAACTATTTTAATTGCAATGAACATGCATGTAAATACCTTAATCGCATTATTTCCGCTCTTTGCGCATTTGCTTGGACGTATATGGATGACGTGTCGTTCACACACCTTCATAAATGAACTTTATGAGTACTAATGAAGTTTTCCAGAGTTTTTTCAACTCTGAATCGCTGAAATTGCACCTTATCTTCATCTAGGAACGTTGCGAAGAATGTGACCAAATAATATTTGATACTGCCGTAGAAATGCATTGGGGTATGCAAATAATGGCGCTAAAAATAAATGCAATTCTTAAGGATTTATCAGAATAATGGAAATTGCATGTAAACAGGTGAAGAGTTTTGCATTTGTCGTGTAAACATCTTACTGCGATTTAATTTTGTGCTTTTTGCATAAAAAAAGCATTATTGGTGCACATGCAAACAAAGTCATTGTGAATGTTACACTGTGCAAAGAAAACATTTTCAACAATTGATTGGAGTAACGTGTCTTGAATTATTGAGTAATAAATTATTGAATACTTTTTCTTTGCACAGTTTACATTCATAAAAGTGGCGGAAAAAACAAAACCGTTTTCATTGTTTCAAAGATTATTTTAGAATTATTGAGTTTCTAAAATATTAAAAATGGATTTAAATACATTCCTACAGTCTTCCTTAAAAATCCTTACATTTATTTAAACAGCAATGTTCTGACTTGCAGATCTATAGCTGAAGAAGCACTGCTGTTTAAATAAATATGAAGATTTTGGAAACAAATTTTTTGGTATAAATAGTTATATATTGTTTCTTTGAATGATCTAATAACCTTTTATTTTATCTTGTTAAATTGCAAAGCATTAGAACACTTTCAAGCAGCATTACCATAAAATAAAAAAAAACATTGGTCTTTTAAAATGTTTTATGGAACTTTCTGTTCACCTCTTCTATTTTCTTTCATAACCCATACGCCCTCAAGGTGCCAGTCAGAGGAACGCCAGTCGAGCATCTCACCAGGTGATGGAACAGAGCTACAGTCAACGTCTTCTTTTGATCAGTTTAGAATGTATCAGGATATTCATTTGTTTTAACCTTGGGAATTGACTTCCATCCCAGAGCGCTCGTTAGAATTAGAATGGGGAAAAAGCTCATTTGTGCTGCCAGAGAAAAAAACTGCATTGAAACGTCTGACTGTGTGACTGAGTAATGTGTTATTCCCGCAACGGCGTTGACTCACTCAGAAGCCCTATCTGTGTGGGCAGCGTAGGAATAACGTTCCACTCTGTGTAAACCCTCCTCTCTGTGATAACCAAAAAACCACCAGCTGTGCTAGTCCTGAGAAGCTTGTAAGCAGTGAGAAATCAACCTCTTTTATCTTGTTTACTCAAACGAGGGCAAATGAGCGTCATTTGTAAGCGTGAGAGTGAATAATTAATCTTTGTTCTTCCCAAGTTCTGCAATTTCCCATATCCAATCATCTCTGATGTTGAATTTGAAATGGTGAATGTGAGAAAATTTGACTCTAGGATCTACTGATCAGGATCTGCATCTTATAATTACATCTTGAATGACTTATATCTCCTCACTGTGAGTTTAGAGGAAAAAAGAAATAATTCGGAGCGTTGCCATTTAGCTGGGAGCCTATTTGGTTTTATTTAAAACAAATCGCAGACATGTAATGAGCTTTAAAATGCTTTCGCCCTACCTGGATCCTGAAATGTAGACGTTGCATTCACAATGACACCAAATGTTCAGATTCACGTGGGCTCTGGATATTGCACCAAGAGTGTTATATAACTGAACCATTTGGGCTGTGAACACTAAAGGACTTTTGCCTCAAGTTTATACATGATGCATATCTACTAATCATCATCACATACAGGATCAACTTTAGTTTAAGCTAATTTAATAGGAAATAATTCCATATTTCAGTGAGTAAAAAGTATCCCAGCTTCCTAAACTTCACTCAGCTGAAAAAAACTGCGTGATGATAAAAGTCTGTTTAGTCTTTAAGGAAGCCGATCTCTTGGAAAAGGGTTAGGACAGTTTAGATTTTGACATCAAAACTCAAGAATAATAAAACTGAAGCATGTAACAACATCAATTATTCAACGTGCAAAATTTTATGTTTATGGAATTACAAACTCAGAGCAAAAAAGTTCACAGTCACATGTCTGTTCTATTTGTGGTTTACACGGACACAATGTTTCTTGTCTTGTACCTGAGTCCGTCCATTTTGCATTTGCATTGTATAATTCAGACGGCAGCCAGCTATTCTGGCTAATGCATTTAGTGGCTCTGAACACAGAGGCATCATCATCATTTCTCCTTGGCATTGGACGCAGAGCGATGTACTCGTTTGATAAAAATAACTGCTACGGCTTGCAGAGTACTAATTTAAGACTCAAATATAATCTAGTGTACTGATAAACAATAGTGAGAAGAAGCTCATGCCAGTCTGAATACACAGGGGAAATCGTTTAAATTGTATAACGTCTTACATATTTCAAATCAGCAATAAAGAAATAAAATCCATCAACAATGGGCTTTAAATCACACAAAGTACTGCTAAATACGTCCTTTTAGGAATAAGCTCCTGGCTATTTCAGGTTCAGTTTAAATGAACCTATAACAAAAAGCCATTCGTTTACCAGACATTTGCCAAATGAACCTAAACTGTTCCTTTGGGTGAATTTAGGGGTCGAGTGTCTAATCAGCATCTGAGAATAAAAATATCAGCAAATATATTGCTTACCACAAGAAAAGAATGCAATTTGTTTCTACAAACACAATATGAGCATATAACAGAATGCGCCGCTCTCTACACAAGGACTTGAACATCTGGATAGGTAGGTAGGTCACTTCAAAAAAATTTAGGCCAGCCAGCTTGAATTTAAGTGAGTCACAATGCCTCAAAATAGAGGTATTAAAACAATCTGCTGGGGTGGTATGATATACAAACAGCAGACATAAAAGTTCTTCACCAGTATTGAGTAAAACCAATGTTTCGCTTGCATTATAAATCCGGAAACGTCTAGATCGACATAATATTAGTACAGAGAAGCTGTCTGGCATGCAAGGCAAGCCTACCAAAATCAACCCACACGCAAACTGAGAAAAAAATATGAACAAAATGTCCACTCTGGATTCTCATATTCTCAGTAAATGCGTGGTGGCCTTCATCTAAACTGGCAATATCCGAGTAAATACGTCAGAAACAGATCAAACTGAAATAGTTACCGCATTATGTGTCTGCGTCTGTCCAACTAGTATCAGGATATTGGAGCAGATGATTGAAAGGCAGAAATTGATCAGAATGATTGATCTCTCTGACCTGATGTACCTGAAATGAAAAGGTATATCAAAGTTAAATTCCCCCAAAAGTGCCGTGGCATTATTGGCAATATGTCTTGTACGTCAGTGCACTTACCTCCATAGAATAGCATACACCACAGCCAGCGTGATCAAGGCCAGACAGGACAGACCACAGCCCACTATTAGAGTCACAGATGGAACCCCTGAGTACTCCATAGCCTGAGAAAGGCACACAAGAGCTTCAGTGAGCCATTTTCAAACCCTTGTACCACTAATAAAAGCCCATTTCAGTGCCTTGTAATAAAGCACATTACAGGGCGCTTGCTTGTTGCAGCACAACCATTTATACTGCACAAATTCAGAGGATTAAAGCACAAGCTTTTTTTGCTCTGCAATTCATTTCCCCCATTCAATCTCCCCTTCATATGAACTGAATGTGTTTAGCCCCCATTCAAATGAACAATGCTAATTATCAACAGGTGGGTGCTTAATGTCACAAGGCATAATTAACTAAAATGCATAACAATCTCCTTTAAGCCAAGCCAATCCACTTTTCAGGTCACTTTGCAAGCACAGCTCATGGAAATCTCCCAAACAGAATGTCACTTTTACATTCAAATAGCATGTTATCATGTTATAACTATGACAAGATTCATGTTAATATTAGGAATGTGCTTTTCAACTAATTTGTTAGTCGTTTAAACGAAAAAAAAATGTGTGAAATTTTTTTCACTTTTCCACGCCACGCTTTTCCTTCTGGAGAGGCGTGTGTGTCGGTTTCCATAGTGATGCCCGCGACAATGAGTTCAATAAACAGGTAAAAAATAAAAAAGTATATATCTTTCTTTCAGCTGAACGTGATCACAGTGATGGACAGTTGTAGTAAATTATGCAATGTTTCGGCTCATCTCTCCAAACATTTCCGTGTCTGTGATTAATATGGCTATGCTCGGATCCAGTGGAATCATTATGTCAGTTTGACATAAGAGTTTATAAAACACTTTTCTTTCTCCTCCTACTTTAAAATACTCCCAACACCGCGCTTGTCTATCAGTGGTCATTATTAAACCCGCCGCGACTGATTTAAACAAAACTCATGGGAGATCTGCGGTAAAGATTTAGTTTCTGCTCGGATGACATACGTATCTCATTTTAGTTTTGCTTATTTATTCAAAATATTCACACACTTGTGAAATATCAATTACCTGATATTCCAATTCTCAAAAATGTGGAAGTGAATGCGTTTTGTGCTTAAAAGCCTTTATAATGATCATGTCAGCTGATGCGCGACAGGCGCCGCAGTTCAGAGAATCTGATCCGTCGGATTTACAACACGTAAATTCAGTCCCTTCTCTCGAAATACATGACAGTAAGTGTCCAGCGAAGTGGGAGAAGTTTATAGTTACCTATGCAATGTGTATCTGATATGAATAAAACACCTTGTCAGTACTTATGCGTATTTAAACGTCTGAAACCTAAAATAAAAGGTACAAGGTAGAAAACTAAATCGCTGTGATATATGACAAAAACTGAGCGTGTCTGTCGCGACCGCAGCGCCAGCCAACGCGCAAAAACGTGTTTGAATTTAGCAATTGATCATGAGACGCACAAAACGTTTTAATCCCGCGTGTAAGAGGGTTACATGTAAGATTAAAATGTCATTTGAACAATAAAATCTTGTGTTTTTTTTTTTCTCGTGTAGTCGACTAGTGTTTTTGGTGTCGACTAGTCGCACCCTGTACCGTGTAGTCGACTACACTCGCACATCCCTAGTTAATATATGACAATGTTCCCATGAATTAATTATTTAGTTCAAATCATGCAAAATAGTGGTGTTTTTAGTGGTATTTGATTTCAATGCTTCTATCAAAATGGTAATTGGGTCTTTTAAATGTAGAGTGGGGGACTTTCATCTGTCTATCAAAAAATGCAATTGACTATTTAAACTAAGTAGGGTCTTTTCCCGACACATTGAGCTGTTACAATTTCTCCTATTTATTTGTATATGACTGGGTGGTCTTGACCCCCATAATGTCTCGATTTGGTGTTTAACATGCATCACTGGATGCTGAACATCATTTTGAACACAATATAGAATCACTGAACACATATTATGTTCACATACAGTATTCATATTGGCTTATATATATATATAACTACCTGTCGTCTTTAATTGTTGCTTGTACTAGTTTCACAGGCCTTAACTAGTGCATATCCCAGCCAGTCCATTTATTTATGCCTTTTCCCCCAGAATCCCATCTGACAGCCCCCCTCAATCCAGCTCCCAAGAGTCACAAGTCATTGTGACATATCAGCCGTGCATTGCAATGATAGGAGTTATCAAACTTTGCCCCTGCTGCATCACAGAGACGCAAGACAACACCATCATTTTCACACGGGAGCCATTTATTCACTGACTGGTCACATGGGCAGAGAAAAAATGGCTGCCTCTTACTCTGTAGTGTAAAACAGCCATGTTTTACTGTCTGCTGAATCTACTAGTAAAGAGACCACAATTTATGGCATTATAAATCACATGCAAAGCTTATCCAAATGCTAGGAGCTCTATATAATATAAGGTAAAAGGTTGATTAATGTTATACGATTACATTGCTCTACATCAATGAGACAGGGACATTTAATAGAGGAAGAAGCCATTATTACATCATATGAAAGCCATCATTTCTTTTTGCACAATCCAGGAAAATCTGCAAAATATCTCACCGCTAAGATTGATTTTACTCATATAAGTAGCTAATGTAATAATCCCAGTGATGAAGAGGCTAGAGCTGATGCCACCTCAAACGCCAACATATCCAAATGCTTGCAGCCACATTTAGGAAAAGCAAAATAGAGATTATGATAGTCCTAATTGTTGTTTTTTACCCTTGATTTACATGAAGCTGATATAGATGGTGAAACCATAGTAAAACATTTAACCATAGTAATATATTTATTTATATATATATATATGTGTGTGTGTGTGTGTGTGTGTGTGAATCTATTAATACATAATGTAATGTTTTAATAGCAGTTAATCACAGGGGATTCTGAACTCTCTTTCTCTCTCTCTCTCTCTCTCTCTCTCTCACACACACACACACACACACACACAGCTATGCACAGGTAGATTTCTATCTTAATCAAATATGGCATAATTAAAGTCAGATATTAATTATCACTTTGCAAACCAAGCACGCACTTTAATCAATACAGCATCTCTCGAGAGCCTCGTAGAAGACAATTCCAATACTTACTATTTCTCTGGGTTGTTGAGCCAAAATGGCGAAGGTAGACACCCGATCACATAAGCATTTGGTGTGGGATGCATCGGTGAGCACAGTTCTGCATCCTTTAGAGCTCCAGCTGCCCCAAGAATCGTTCCTACACAACACAGGGAAGATTAAATCGCTTTAACAAGCTTGTGCATCCGTCGCTCTGAATTCTCAACAATGCGCTCTCCTCTCACCCACTTCACTTCTTACTTTAGCGACAGAAAGTAAACGCAATTTCAGTGCAGATGGTATTGAGTGCGACTGAAGCGCTGGCTGAACGCCTCACCGCTCACAGATACACTCACACCACACAGCATAATAAACCCCAACCTGTGATTCCTTTGACGCTTTTCCTCACGTTCTGCTTCAGCTTTCTCGTATCTCTCTCTCTATCGATATGTATTTCCCACTCGCTTTTCTAATTAGCGCCTTTTGGACGCTTTCCTGAGGGAAAAAATCAGCCTAGAAACGGCGGACGGCATCAGATTGATACTCTCTTGCCTCCTGCCTCGCGCTACAGCGGAGGGGGGAACAAATCTCACTAACAGTCGCCTTTTCTTCTTCAGTCATCCTGAGCACGGCGTTTATCCGTACATATATCAAGTTTATCTCATTTTACAGCTTTTGTTTTCACAAGGTTACTTCTCCGAAACGTAAACGTCAGGGAAAAACCGAGCACAACTGTTAACCACCCCGTGGAAGCGGGCTGGATGGTAGCAGCCAATTTCTCGTTCTCTGGCTAGCAAAATGATAGAATAGACATCTCACCTATTTATTAATGCTTACACATCTCGGATGATATTGCAGTGGTTACATCTAAAGATCGCAGGCTGATATATCTTACTTGACTTAGCTTGGTAATTAATAACTGAAAGGGGAAATAAGCTGATACATATCATTCATGCATGTTAACTGATCAATGTTAGATTGCATTGTTTATCTTGTGTAAAACATTCACACCTGGACTTCTGATTGACAACAACAACAATTTTTAAACTAATTTTTTACTATGATTAACCAGTTGACACTGTGTGATATAAAAGCAGCATTAAATTGGAGTGCCTTCAAACGACACATAACAAATAAAGCCTTTTTCCGGAGGCTGTATAACATGACACCCTTAGCAACTTTTCCCTGAGGAAGACTATGGAGGGTTATGTCTGCACATCTCCATAATTAAACAGCAGCAATTGCTCTCTTTTCAAGGTTTAATTATGCTTTAAAGCTCACTCTTTTTCATATGCATGGATAGCATGCATAATAACTTTCATTAAAAGTGAGTAATGGGCATTATATAATAACATATCTGTAGTTCATATATATTCATTTGAAAATTTCATGGCATTTCTAAGTACCTGAAATATACATTAACTAATGATCCTAAAGCACTTCATGCATACCAAATGACCCTTGGTTTTGAATCATATTTAACTGCTGATATGTAATACAACATAAATCAGGCTGGACTGATTCGCTCATGGAAGATGAAGTGTGGCCCTGTCTTGTCTAACAGCATCGACAGCAAGCCAATACCAACTGAATCCAGGCTTCTTTACTTTGGTAATTCCAGTTTACAAAGCTGCTATGTTTCTGGAAGTTGAATATATTTTCTACCAGGGAGAAGGCAATTTATTTTCCGTTTAGTTGCATCTGTTCTCTTGTTACTCACTTGGCTCTTCCGGTCTGGGTGGAATTTGAAAGACACACAGTCTGTGGAGGAGTCTGTGGGTGTATAAATTACGCTAGGCTCAAGATAGACTCGGTTTCTAGGCAATTGTACGAGGAGAAACTAATGACTTTAAATAGCCGACATGTGGCGCTGTCCATGGTACTGAATCACTACATTTAGGGTAGAAGATAACATTAAACAGATTTGACCACAAAAAACTATCTTCTCATACTTTAATAATAGTATTTTATACCAACTGAAGTGTTAGTTTTCTGGTGGTAATTCACTTCATAAAGGAAACTGTGCTTTAAAGTGCCAGAACGGTGGAATCAGGGATCTATTCATGTCTGTTTTGTGGATACTTTCTTACTGTTTTTTAAATTAAGTATTGGGTCCAACAATAATCTTTCAAAGGCACTTACACAAAGCAACTCAGCACTGCACATAATTCAAAGCTGTATGAAAAAAGTAGTATTGGACACCTGACAACAATACAAACACAAAATGCTCACCAACCACGTCTTCAGTCCTATACAATTCCAAAATCAAGGGAAGGGTATAGATATCTACAAGTATCTGTGTGTGTAGATAAACATATTTATTGACCATTTTTATTAACTGAAATCATTCAAGTATCTATGTTGAATAGCACTACACATGCAGTTAATTTTTAATAATTCCTGAGGTGACAGCTGCTTGAGACTATGTCTATATCAACAGGTAGAATTGGCACTACTTTTGAAGGTAACTAACTACTTCATTACATTAATGTATGAAACATATTACACCATAATAATTTCCAAGCATTTTAAACATTTAGCAAATTTACCACAAATACTTTTTATATCAAATTTTAGGATGCATGAAAATGGAACCTTTTTCCTGAACCACTTTCATCATCTTTCTAAATTAGTTTTGAAACATCATTACTTCATTTTTATATTTAATCTCGTGGTGTGACAAATTATATTTTCAAAGTAAAAAGTACAAATATGTCATATTTTCAATTAATGTGAGGTTATAAAAGGTCATAATATTCATAAAATCACTTGGGAAAAAGTCTCACTTGTCACTGCATGTCAACTACACATAAACCAAGACAACATGTTAATGCCACATAAGGTCATCAAAATCTATACCAATTTTCTAAATCTGTGTTTTATATGTACAGATAGAAAGATAGATGATAGAGACAGAAAGTATATTATAGAATACTATAGAATAAACAGACAGACAGACAGATAGAGAGAGAGAGAAAGATAGATAGTATGTTAGAAAATACAAAGAACAATACAAAGAATAGATGGATGGATAGATAGATAGATAGATAGATAGATAGATAGATAGATAGATAGATAGATAGATAGATAGATAGATAGATAGATAGATAAAGGGATGCTAATTTTTATGTGAAATAAAGAATATAAGGCAATCTTTCAGAAACAGAGCTAGGGGCAAACCATTACAAGAACTTTTTCTATTCCAATCTATCTCTTCAGAGGAACATTTTATGAGGGAAAACTGGAGATTTATCTCAAAGTGTGGTCGTTCTGTGCCTTTTCATACATGCGAAAATTGATAGAGTTGTAAGTATTCAAGCGAGAGTCTGCATGACCGATCCAGAGCTAAGCAACATTTTGTCTTAGAGAGAAAGATTCCGCCTTTAAATGAAGGTACCTTATCAATTTCACAATAATGGGACATATACCAAACCTTACTGATAGATTTGCAGAAACATCTCATCAGTTGTGCTGAGACGGAGAAGAAATCATTTGAATCTGATTAAATAAAAAAACACTATCCTTGAAGCCATGTTAATTTAAGCCATTTAAATAAACAAGGTATACAAGCAAACAAGACTATAATGGTGACTAAAGGTATTTGCAACATATTTTCCTCTTTTTTTCCCCTGTTGCTCATTACCATTTTGTAAAACAGTGCCATTGTGCAACTACAATAGAGGTCCTCTAACAAAATGAACATATTTCATTGTTTTTCCGTGTTCATGGTAATCAACTATATTCAAGTCTGCATAACTGAGGAATCCAGTCTAGACACAGTTTAACCTCAGTTTGTCCTCCAACCTCATGTTTTTCCAAATCTGTATAACTTTCTTTCTTTCGTGGTACACAAAAGAAGAAAAACAATAGACAGTGTTCCTGCTGTTCCTGTTTTCCATGCAATTACAATGTAAGGGGAACTGGAGCTTTCAAAAGGATGTAGAAGCACCATAAAAGTCTGCTCTATATGCTATATCTTCCAAGTTTATTACACCTTTGTGTGAAGAACAGACCAAAAGTTAAGTCGTTTTTCACTGATAATCGTCCTTTCCAGTGAGCTGTGAACCCCCACAACCCGGATCATTTCTACAGTGAGTCAAAATCAAGAATCAGTTTTCACTGATTCACTTCAAAGATTCAATTCAAAGGAACAACTCTTTCACGGCTCACTACAGTGGAGTTCACTTATCGACCTCGGTTATCGTCGACGTTTTTGAAGTGCAACCGCAACAAAGCATTTTAGAGTTTGTAAAGAAACCATATTAACCGCGTGTGCAAAACTTACAGAACTGTGTCAGAGCGAAATGACTGTTATGAGTGAATGTTTGTGTGGTTGTGCCTGTGTTTACGTTATGAGCGATGATTGTGTTTGCAATGTTGGAGAATATAATTAAAGGTTTGTATCAAGAATCAAAGGTGTTTTTTATTGTATACTGGTAAATCTCTGCTGTTAGTTGGTGCACATATGCCTTTAGTTGTTAGCAAACATATACAGTCTATGTAAATTTTTATAGCATGCCGATCGCTTCATCAAACAAATCGCTATATTGACTGTTGGTTATCTTGATCATCGGTTATCTCAACGCTTTTTTGCAACCGCCGAGGCCGTCGACATAACCGTATTCCACTGTATTTCTCATATGAACACATCTAGGATTTAAGGCGGATAAGATTTTTAGTGAATAATGACTAAAATTTCAGTCTGTATTCCACACAAAGCTATTTTAAGAACATTGAATATAGTTTACGACTGGAATTGACTCTTTCTATAATGCTTTTTTGATGCTTTTGTGTCTATTGAAGCTTCACAGGTTCAGTCCCCATTCACTGTAAAATCCTCCTTTTCATTCCTCAAAAGAAAAACGTCATACGGGTTTAGAACAACACGAGGGTGAATAAACAAATTATTCCTTTAAAGGTTCCACTCTGCCTGAACTCGTGACGTCAGAGGTGAAAAAGATGAGATTTCTCATTCACATTGAGCTTGTATACTCTAGCGAATATACATAAATTCTTCCAAGAGGAAAGGCACAGAGTTATGATATGAATGTCATTGAAATCAGCAGCTGTTTCCCCACATTGTTTGAGGAAATCTCTCGGGGCTAATTACAATTGCACCTCAAAATATGCACAATCATGGCAGAGAGCGCTGACGGAGTTCTGCATTTGCGTTCCGTAATTGTTTGCTTGCACAGGCCAATTTTGATTTTGTGCAAAGAGTAAACACGTTAACGAACAAATTTATTAATGAACATGCATCCACGTAAATAATCATGCAAACAGATTAGAGACTAAACTCAACAGCAAATTTATTCAAATTTATCATGAATAGGCATGAAATCCACATTATTTGAGCCCAATAAGAGCGGCTCTTTTTTTGATAGCAAATATGAAGCCTGTTTATATGCCTGAGTGTTTCAGGGCAGAGAACCCAGCCTCTTTTTAAGCCGCCTATAATAACACCACAGGGCTAAAATCCATTCCAGTGGCTCAAATTACACTCAAGGGGGCAGACTCGGGTGGCCCTTCATTCAATGAAAATTGAATTTGGTAAATACGGTTTCTCTATGTTCTTATCGGTCACCGCACAGAGAGGCCTGGCTCATGCTCGCTCATATTGCTTCTGAAGCACCGTGTAATTTTCATATTTGAAGATGATTAAGATTAAATAGAAGCCATTTTCAATTTGCAGCATGGGCCAGACTGGACTAAATAAGTAAATAATTAAATGACTGGAATTATACAGATATTATGTAATTATTGAGTAAGATCACAACAAAACAACCCGAATGAACACGATTAGAATGTTATAGGCATAAGAGATGATTCACACAAAAATCATCATGCATTTCTAACCCTGCATTAGTTTCAAAATTATATTTTGAAATGTACATACAGTGAATGTCATTGTATGGGCGAAAACTATTATCTTCTTTGGTGTTCCATTGGAAAATCTTCAATTTTGGGTGAGGTATGCCTTTAACTACTTTTATGGTATTGCTTCAGTGCTTTTCTGAGCCAAAAATAAAAATCAAAGACTATCAAAATGGCATGGTACTATTTACTAAAGTAAGTAGAACTTGTTAGAGCTACACATATTTCTGTGTGATCAAACATGACTCAAAAAAAACCCATCCCTTGCATAGAACCTGTCGTCACACAGCCAGGCTGAAAGAAATCCGTGCTTTATTAATTGCACGCTGAGGAACAAAGGGGGAAAGGCTGCCAAATCCAAATGGACTTAGATGAAAAGCAAAGACGAGACTCAGTGTCTCTAAAGAGGGTCTCAGAGCTAAAGTCACAAGCACAAGTGACAATAGAGAATATTAGATTCTCAAAATCCACCATACAACGTTTATTCTAGACAAAGAGATGTCTCTTGGTACTGGCAGAGAAGCTGCTTTGGTGGTATTAGTTTAGTGGTTAAAGACCTGAACCCAAACACTTTCAGTTAAATCCTCAGAAGGATTGGATCCATTTGATAAAATAACGAAATGTTCCTTGTTGAAGTCACTTTAAATGACTTTTGAATGACAAACCTCAAAATCAAATGTATAAGAAATGAGCCACCAATACAGTTATGCACTAACTATTGTCCTCCAGAAAGAATGAAATTATGTTTATTATTTTTTTCATACAGTTTCTACCTTATATCTCATGTACCAAACTATCAACAGGTTCACCACCATTTCTAAGTTTTTCATTTATTTGATCAACAGTAAAAGCAGTAATGTTGTGAAAGCTTTACCATTTAAAATAATAGCTTTCTATTTTAACATATCTTCTAAAAATCTAATTTATTCCTGTGATGGAAAAGCTGAAATTTCAATATCATTACTCCAGTCTTCAGTGTCACATGATCCTTCAGAAATCACTCTAATATGATTTGGTGTTCAAGAACAATTTCTATATTATTATTATTAATGTTAAAAATAGCTTAACATTTTTGTGCAATTTTTTTCAGGATTCTTGGATGAATAGTAAGTTCAAAAGAAGCATTTACTTGAAACAGAAATCATTTGTAACATTATAAATGTTGTTAATTTGACTTTTTATCAGTTTATAATGCATCCTTGCTTAATAAAAGCATATATATATTTATTGTTTAAGCATTCTATATTTAATGCATTATAAACATATTCATTATGCCTTGTAATGTATTGTATGGTCTCATGAATAATTGTAACCACGGTTATAATACATTGTAATACTGATCTATTCATTGTTGCACCTTTACTAATGCATTAAACACATGACATATAAACAGCTTTATATGTAACAATTATTTTTTAAATATTCTAATGCATTTTACAATTACAATTTACAATTATTTATTATTGAATGCATTATAACGTACATTATGAATACTGCATATAATGCATTATACAGTAGAACACCACATTCGACATGGAATGCAGCGCAAAAGCACGGAAGAACTTTAACGTTAGCATAGCACAGACGATATGGGAGAGGATATGCAGATATGCAGATGCTGGTGGGAGCGATGCTGACCAATAGGAGAGCAGGATTGTAAAAAGTGTTCCCCTTCTTAAATGGACTATTCCAAAACTTTCCCCTCTGAGAGAGCTGACGGATGACTAAGGTAAAACAGATCGGCTGAAGATTGTATATATAGTTTATTGAATGAAATACAGGAAATTAGTGCCAATCGTTGAGGTTTTATCGATCATGCGTAACCACACATCTATGCACCTTTAATAAATACCAGTTTTGGATTATTCCCTGAGTGAGACATCATTGTTCTGACCGGACAAACTGTAGCCTTCATTCAACCCGAACCAAAATCAGCGAGAATTTCAAAACACAACTCGGAAATGTTTTTTCGCATCTCGATCATTTTGTCGTTACTCGGGCGAAAAAAAACAAGAAATCTTTTATCGTATGTTGAATTTTTCGGAAAGTAGAGCATTTCGTAAGTCGGGGTTCTACTGTACATGAAAGTGTTTGTCACGGCTGACTGAGGATGAAGATGAGGAGAAGCAGAAACGGCAGCAAACCTTATTTAGCTAAAAAGACAAGCATCCAACAAAAAGAATAATCAGAGGGTAACAGAACAGTGTACACAGTGCACAAACAACACCAGACCGTGAGTTCAAAGAACTGAGGCTATTTCCTGTGAATGTGTAAGACTTCTGATTCATTAGCCATTATAGGGAAATAACAAGAAGAATAAGAAAGTTCTGTAAATGGTAAACCTATTTGCACTACAAATCAGTATGTTTATAATTACGACAATACATTAAAATGATAGGGTAAGAAATTCTAGTTTGCAATATTAAGCAGCATAACAAGCTTTTTTTGTACAGCTAAACAGAACTGGAAGCGAATGACTCCAGAAGCAGGACACATTCAAATGACAGCACCCACTCTTGCATTGAAAATAAGGTGGGTACATGTGAACAAATAAGGAACAGGTGTGAGTAGTCAATGAAACAATGAGGAACTGTGACAGCAGAAGGAAACACAAGGCATGACAAACTTAAGCTCCTTGAAAATGAAACCCAAACACAAACCAGAAGTAAAGTGTTGTCTAAATTCTGACCCCAAACTATAGAACTGTAGTGTATATATATATATATATAGGGTTAGGGTATATATATATATATATAGGGTTACTGTATATATATATATATATATACAGTAGTACCTCAAGATACGAAAGACTCAACTTACGAAAAATCCAAGTTATGAAAGCAAAGACGAAAAATTTTACTGCTCTACATACGAAAAGTTTTCAAGATACGAAAGGTTTCTGAAAGTCCGAGATTCGCCCCATAACAATTTTGAAACTCGCGCCGCACGCCGCCATCTTAGTTATAGTAGACTCGCCACCATCATCCTGCTCTCCCATTGGTTCCTGATGCTAGCCAAGCCATGAGATCCTTCTCTCTAATTGGACAGCATCCCTCCCATCATTCATCTTCTATACGTAGTGCTGGCGTGCTTTAGCTCAGCCGAAACTTTACATTTTTTATGTGTTTTCGTAAAGTTAAGTGTACGTTTGTTATCTGCCGTTTGTCCTCCTCCTCCTCTGCCGCCACTTTCGGAGATAGCCTCACTCGAAAGCTAAGCTTCGATATTTTACATTATTTCATTGTTTATAGGTCAATTTAGCTTTATTATGAAATTGAATGGGGTGTTTTTGGAGGGCTTGGAACGGATTAGCCATTTTACATGTAAAATGTGATACGAAAAGCTCATTATACGAAGGCCGCCTCGGAACGGATTAATTTCGTATCTCGAGGTCCCATATGTATGAGAAAAAAAAGGTTCACAATCTCATAATGTACTATCCCCTCATATTATTTTCTCCAATTAAATGAGAAAACAGCTGGGCCAGCTGTAATGCCTTGCAGTGTTTGAGGATTTGTCCGTTTCATTTTTGCTCATTACTCACTGGAGTAACAGGATCTAAAAGGGCACTGGTGGCAATGACAATCTCACAGTGCACTTCCGTTTCCTGTTGAAGCTAAAGGTTGTGTCTTGGGTTGAGGTAAGCTGGTCCTCGATCTATTCTGAGAGACAGTATTCACAGAATAACATTTGAATGTGGATTCTTTTCATTTCTCAAAGTCAGTTGCAAGGCCAATATTACTACAAAATGCTGTTTGCAATCCAATAGTGTTTTTCCTAATCACAAGTTATCCATATTTCTATATGGAACAGAGAACTCTATACAGAGAAATTCTATATAACCATTTGAATGTACTTTTGCTCAGTGGTTGTTTGGATGAAATCCAATATTGAGTCATTTCAACATTTATAGCTTCATTGCTTTGCGTTAGATGCAAGTTATTACATTTTGATTCAAGATTACAAACACATTTTTGTTTTTACCTGAATTGTGCAGAGTAAGACCGATAACGGGCATTAATAAAAATAAATCGGGTCAGTTCTGATTTCATGTTGACTATAGCGAGAAGATAAGAGCAGCTTGACAGCACCGCAAGTGTTCAAAATATTGTTCTATCAAATGTATTCTCTGAGAATAACACGATCAAAATTCTATTACTGCTAATGTCAACCACTGTTTCACCCCGATGGCAGCGGAAACACGTTTCCATGGATACAATGCTCAATATTTCAACAAGCTATTTATTATTGCCCATGAAGTTATTGTATTAAAGGCTCATTTTCCCAAATCAGAACACAATATTGCACACATCCCACTTACACACACACTGATTTCAAAACTGACTTTCACTTACATAATAGAGCTGTCCCACAGTGCGCAGAATGGATTCATTGTTCCCTGCAAGAAAACACACACACTGTGATTGGACAAGCGATACAATGATTAGACATATCACAGTACATACCGATAAAGAGACATTTTCAGTACGATAGCCAGTATCTCAAAATATAAGTCACATTATTTAATAGATACATTAAAGAGGAAAGGAAAAAAGCTCCCATTGTAATTATGTAGGCCATATCTTGATGACACAATGAGGAGAGAAATAACTGGTGATGGCAAATTAATTATCAAACTAATTACTGCTATTTGTCTGTTTATTAATGAGCCTGCAACATATGTCAGAGGTATTATAGAGCTCCACTTTGATTGGCTGTAGTGAGTTAAAGAGAAACAGAAGACCATATTTCAATCCAATTTCAGCCCACATCCACCCGTCTTTTAGTTTCTCTTTAAAAGACCATATGTTTCATTGCGTTAATATGTTTGCATTTTACATCAATTACGAGGGAGGATTTGGATCAATTGGATTAGTGTTGCAGGATCATAGATCATAGGCGTGCAGTCCCTCTGCGTACCCAAACCATTCGAAGGAATGAGGTTGTGGACTTGCTAAATAAGAGTAACACCATAAAAATGACTGTAAATTCCTTATGTAATAAAATGTTGGTTATATGTATGTAAATGTCCGTCATTTATTTATTTGTAGTTTTCTTCATATCTGCCAGTTACAAAGGGTTTCGGGTTTTTCGCCTGCACTTTCTTGTTGTGCATTATCATCATTGGCCCGTGGTTTCATTGGTTTGGGTGATTTCAAGCTCAAGGAAAGTTGTTCGCGAATTGCTCACCCAAGTGGAAAAATGTGGTGTTGCTGCCAAATCTTAATCCCTAATAATTGCATTGTATTTGACTAGGCTTTTACAAAAACATAAAATCTGTTAAAGTCAGATACCTAGAAACTGGCGATCACATCACTATCTACATGCTTTTAGAAATCAACATCTAAGATAAGTGTACACTCTTTTACTCAATATCTCTGTGCATATTGCGTAAATTGCTTATTAAATGAGCAATCATAATAGTTTCATCAAATTGTTATGTTTAACAGTCTTGTGGCGTGATTTACTAAGCATATAAAGGGCGATTCACACAGCGAAAATGCATGAATCACGCACGAATTACGCACAGATTTTAGTTTCTGCGCGGAGTGTGCGTCGTATGCGTAATTCGTCGGTGGAACGAACGTGGACCATCAGTGATTGTAAGTGGATGTGCGTCGAAGGCGGTTTGTGCATGATTTTGAGTTTTGAACGGTTCAAAATGTTTTGTTAGTGTGCGTTATTTATGAGTCGGTGTGCGTAGTTTATGTGTCGAGTATGCATGACTATGCGTGGAACACGCGTCGGCCGTCAGTGCTTCTGTGTCGGAACTGGTTCGAAACTGCGCACGTCCACGTCCAAAGTTTTAAGAACATTTTCGCAGCAGCAGATCTATCCCACCAAGACCAAATACATTAACATTGTCATATCTATTACCATTCCAGTCTCTCTGAGAGTTGTCATGACATTACTACTGTAGCTATCTGAAGTTGTTAATCAATAGTATTATTATATGTATTTGCTAACTTTTAGATTTAACTTTTACATTTCTTAAAGTCATGTGTTTTTTTGGCCTTCAAATAAAGACAAAAATATGTTGATGACATCTGTGAATGGAGAAATGTTAATTGATTGCATGTATATGCATGTAATGGCATATTAGCATGCTCATTTAAACCAACAGACCAATAAAACAGTAAAAGAGTCAAAAACTAGGAAGTTTTCTAATATATGTGACCTCCATGTTGGCGTCAATTAGTCTCTCTGGATTGTGTTTGTGAAGCGTGTTGAGATCTGACTGGTGCTTACATTAGCTAGATGAGCTAACTCAATCTCCAGCTGGGCTTCTGTAACCCTGGGTTCTGGTCGGACAGTCACAGCAATCACTTTTGAATTCACAGCAGTGTTATTCCTGTGGGTCAGATCACAATCCCACACAACAGTCAGTTCAAGCTTGAACGAGGAATGCTCATTTCATTTATTTCAATACTTCCATTATCATCAGCATTGATTTTTGTTTAAACCCTTCATTCTGCACATTTTAATGGAAAGAGCTCATTTAGCACGGAAGTATCTTTCCAGGTTGGAGTTTAGAAAAGTGGTTTGCTTAATTATTGGTGTTTCACTTCAAAAAGTGCAAAGTTACAGTATATTAAACACAATAAATTGAAATCTGTTTTTCTTAAGTTTGATGTTGTTGTTGTTGATTAACTCTAAATGATTGCCTCTGGGTAAAATGATAGCAAATATAGATGAAAAGCAGTCATTTGTCATCACTAGACTCAAAAAGTAGTTATTGCTTTTTGATTTCATGATCAAAACTAATATTTGGTGGCTATGTATATATTTTTAAACACATTCAAGTGCTTTTATTATAAGTGGAAGACATACAAAATTACTTTGATTTTTAATCTTCTGGTAGACTTAGAACTTAAAATATCTCTCTTTCCTTGCATGCTTTCTTCCTCCTCTAAACCAATTTTCCTTGTGTTACATTTGTCAGCTTGAACTGTTTAGGGTATGATTTCATGGTCCATTTAAAAAGAAGCAAATACAGAAAATGGATGCCCAACATGTAGCTACTCAAAAGTCTGCATTGAGAAATGAATTTCTGAAAGTAACATTAACGGTTTGTCACACTCTTTATTTTCGATTATAATAGTCAGAACTCACATGTATTGACCTGAAAAAAAGAAAAGAAAAGAAAAGAAACAACTCAGTGGACTTAGCCATGGAAAATAAAACAATATGTCTCTGTGTTAGTCGATCCTCCTAAAAGCAAAAATGAATAATTTTGAAATCTGTGCATGGTTAACAAGCCTCTTATAACACAATAACACGAGACTCTTGAAGAGATAATTCATCCACAATTAAAATTCTGTCATTATTTACACACTCATGACCTTCCAAACCCATTTGACTTTCTTTCTTTCATAGATCACAAAAGTCGATTTTTAACTATGTTTTTTGCTAAAATTATTTTACCGCATAATGAAAGTAAATGGTGTCCAGGCTCCAAAATGATTAAAAAAGGATGATTAAAGTGGTCTGTATAATTTGCATTACACACTACTTTCCAAGTCTTTTGAAGCTATACTCATTGAAAATCTTAACTGAAAGCCATGGTCATCATTTAACTTCATTAGATGGTAAGGAACAGCTTTGCTATGAATTTCTCCTTTCATGAGGGTAGAAAGATTGTTCATTTTTTAGATCCGTACATATTAAGTGTTGATCATCATAGTCTTCATGTCCACCAATGCGATCTGTCTTAACAAACCCCCTAGCCATGTTGTATTGTTTTGTTTATTTTAACACTTTTCTTTATCTTCCACTGTTTGTCCTGATCTTCATCTCCCTATTGGCTTCAGTGAATCCAACAGAGCTCAAGAACAGAGGAACACCTTTTTTCTCTGTTCTTCCATGAACTCTCTCCCTGTCAGTGGGGATTCCATGGAGGAATCATACTCGGGGTTTACTGAGATTTGATTGACAGCTCAGAGCCACACCAGGAAAGGTCTGTTCTGTCCTGTATGTGTCTCCGGAGGTTTGAGCACAAGTCTCAAAGTCTTGAGCAGTTTTGATCCCGAGCTTCAAGACGGACTCCGAGGACAACCAAGAATTTTTATTCTGACATACAGTCTGGGAGCAAAAACACTATAGTCTGTTTTAGGACTAAAGTCAGGTGGAATTTGAAGGAACAGCTCTCTGTGTGTACATGTGTTTACAGTATTTAGCACTAGACGCTAACACATTAGCCACATTACTCAGAAGGACAAATTCCTTGTTAATACCATAATAAACAATGTCTATAACGGGCATGTGAACTAAAGGAATGTTGCAATCACAACGTGTCAGAATTGCCGTAATTACGAGATGACAAATCAGAGATTCTACTTTAAGCAGTTTACGTCCTCAGACTTGGAAATTATTAGTTTCTATGGCAACACTCACGATGCCAAATGAATCCAACCAGCAAAATACATCACTACATTAGTTTTCATATGGGCTATACCAAAATAGTGGTAAATGTTGAGGACATTTAGGTGTTTAGGACATCATATGGCCTTTCCAAAAACAAACTTCTAATGATGAAAACATGAATGCTTTGAAACTTGGAATTGAATGCAGTTTATAATTCATATGCTAAAAAACACTTTCGCCCCTAAATTCAAAAGCATATAGCAAGAATACACACACACGCGCACACACTGTATATACCTGCATATATATGGCGAGAATCTATAAAAATGAAATATGGAGGTTTCAGATTTCAAAACTTTTACATTTGAACTAATAATGCCCCCAAAATAATGTGATGATCATATATGTAGTAACACTTAAAATGTATGGATACTTGCTTTTAGATTCAAACTGTTACGTGTAATTTTATAGTGAGTAATATGTAATAGTTAATAATAATTAATAATCCGTATACTCATATGAAAGGAGAAATTAATACTAAAGTGCCCAAGCTGTTCCTTTGCATTTAATGAGAGTAAATGGTGACCATAGCTTTCATTTAAGATTTTCAATGAGTTTAGTCAATCGTATAATCCTTTTTTTTCTTTCTTTTTTTTTGCATGACATGTTGACATTATAGCTTGCCATTTAGGGCATTAACCTGAACATATATGCATTAATTGTATGTATAATAGAAAGAAGAGAGAGTATCCGGTGTACACGTAACCGTCTAATCCTTCGGATTTTCCTGGCAAAAACTCCTGATTCCTTCACATAAAAGACAAGCTACACCTGGACTAAAAATTAGTCTACACCTAGGATGTCAGGGAAGGTTTGTTTTAAGATATTCACACGTCAGCAACGACAACAAAAAGCAATTATTACCTGTAAATTCTTAAATATAGCACCTTAAAGAAAAATAAACAAATGACACTGTGGGAGAAAATCCCAGACAGGTCCTCACAAATATATAAAACTTGCACACATTAGGCACATACTTTTCTTTCATTTCCTTAAAAAGGCACTTATCAATCATAGAATTGCAGTGCAAGCATAATTATTATGCAAGTTGATATTCCAATCATATTTTTCTTCCAAGCACATTTTACCAATCCCAAACCACATCAATCTTAATAATTACTATTCGTTTTGTATTTAATCATTTATAAGCGATTTATCATTTTTAAGGAAGGCTGAAAGTGAAAAACTCCTATGTGTGCATATTTCCCAACACTTCAGCTTGTGATTCTTGATAAGTGTGGGTCATATTTCAGGATTTTTTATCATAGCAAAGTCTCTGAGATCCTGACCTGTTGTACTTCTATTTCTTCACCTCAATTTATTCTTGCAGGTAACTTGTGTCTTTTTTTATTGGCCGTTTTCGCATGCCTCTCCTGAGCCAGTGAGCGTTTTGTTATACATTAGTCAAGCCTTAATTTAGCAATTTCTAGTATTGAATAAGTATTGCAGCCTTCTCAAGAGTAATTAATAATGTTTGACTTTTCAATGCGAGTTAAATCTCTTTTTTTGGACCATTTTACCTGTAAAAAGAAAACCTGCTGACCATCTGAATATAATGCGCTTTTTACTTCCACCCATCCTTGACAATTAAATATATACATGTATATGATTAAACACAAAATGTATAGTAGTTATTAAGATTGATGTGGTTTGGAATTGGTAAAATGTGCTTGGAAGAAAAATATGATTGGAATTTCAACTTTCATAATAATAATTATATATATATATATATATATATATATACACACATATGAATACTGTATATAGCATGATGATTATCCAATCTTTCCAAGTTGGGAATCTCTCTCTAAATTCCCTGTCATATCTTTGTAATATTTCTAAATGACCGGAAATGAACAGAGTCTTACCGTGGAGCGGGCAGCATAAGGCCAAGAGTCTTGAAGAGAACCATTCCGAGAATGAATACAGGAGATCCATCTATATCTGTCGGAAAACAGTCTAGGTTAGATGATTCAATCATCACATTATGTAATCGTATCAAATAGCATTTCCAGACAAAGGTGTCCTCAGCTCCCTTTTCAACTTTATACACAGCAACATGGAAGGTTTTGCTATAATTCTGTGTGCAGGTTTGTTTCAGAGGCAGACAGTAGGAATTCGCTCCTAATACCTTCCCCTTCCATGTGGGAATCTTTTAATCCAAAGTAATTGAACCAGATTTATTTTTTCCAAATCTACAGGAATTAATTAACCTCTAAATCTGCAAAACGCTCATTAAATATCAGGTCTCTGGCCAAACAATATTCCTGACAGCTAATCCATCATAAATGTCCTGCCAATAATGAATAAAGAGGTAGATTAGGCTATTCTAGCAAGGTTATTGATAACTAAGATCAAAGGTCTTCTCTGCGAACAGGAAGGCTAATCCTGGTTCAAACTGCTCTGTATAGCCCTCTAGTCTAGCTCAAGGCAAGCTGGAGTGAGTTATGTATTAAATCAATCCTTCATTACTTTCCTCTGATACATTTCAGATAAGACTGATCACCCTAATTAAGTAAATAGTCTGGTGCGCTGGTGCTTAGCTCACTTTACTATCATTGTTCGAGAGGATACAGCGAGTGCTGTGTCATCTGAATTGATGTGGTCTACCAAGTGTAGTCTCCTCTAAAACAGGCAAATGGCAAGTGGTTGACATAATCTCATAATCTTAAAGCTATCCCATTAAACGGTCACAATTTTTGCACAATCGTATGGTAGTGATTTCAAAATAACTGAAAATGCTGTAATTTTGTAATGTTTTATAATGATGATTTTAAACGTAAAATGTCTATTAAGAAGAAGCATGTTCATGGCCTGAGAAATGAATAAATAGGGATTGTAAAGTCAGTCATTATCATAAAAATAAACTCCAACGGGGTGATCAAAACACCAATGGGACGTTGTACATTCCCCGCTGTACTGCATCCCACTCATTATACAAATAAAATATTATTTAATGTAGATTTGATAATTTGAGTGTATTTTTATGTAAGAAGACAGAAACCATGGAGTGATATAAGAAACAATATCAGTACAACTATTTATTTTTCTATAATGAGATGTATGCAGAAATATGTAGCAGTTGACCAATCAGAATCAAGTATTACAGGAAGCTGTGCAATAAGGAAAACAAAGATATATAATGTGTGATTATTGTTCAACTTTGCTGTTTGTCCCCCACATAGACTTATGTGAAAATCAGTGAAATTCTACTTTGCACTTTTTAAATGCACTTTATTTTTTTTAGGCCTACCAAACGAAATCAATCCCGTCCTTTTATTTTGTTTTATGAGTGCAAAGTTTTACCTGGTTGTTGGCTTCAAGATGTCAAATTGACTCTAATAGATTAATCACCCTTATATGGTTTAAAATGCATAAAAGTTCTACCAACAATTATTTTATCCTGCATTCCTTGAACATATGGAGTCTAAGATGCATTACTTGTCAGAACAAAACATAATGCTAACATGGGTTGAATGAAACCTAGCTTTTAAAATCTAGTTAATCAAATGCATTAAACCTTGTACTAAACAGAAAATGTACAGTATCGTCAACTTCTACAATGTGGCATCAAGTACAGTACCTGCTGTCTGGGGTATAAATATTCCTTTTGGAATGACAACTTTGTCCTCTGAGTTTCTGGCCCAGTCCACCATCCCTTTCCGTCCCTTCATCGGAAAGTTAATGTCTGTCGTCACAGATGCTGCAGGCACCCTCTGTATACATGCAACTAAAAAGAAAAAAGCAAATGTTACTAGTTATTAGTAATTACTTGGGTGATTATCATGAATTAAAAACATTTATGTTAACTGAAATAAAGCTTAAATAACTAAATAAGTTGAAGCACTACAATTATGAACAGTAAATAAATAAATAAAAATAAAATATGCATAATATGCAAAGTAAATTTTATCTACTAATTAGATGTAATTTTCTAAACCCAGCTAAATAATTAACATCAAAACTACAGCACCTGTTTATTTTGTTTTCCGAACTTCATATTTTTTGGCGTCATTTGACATTAAACCAAGGGTAAATATGTGTTTTCCAGGAAAGTGTTAGTAAAATATATTTGATAATTTGTTAATATATTGAATATGAAAAGTATAGAAATGAAATGCATATTTTTATAGTTTGCATTTCAAAAATAAAAATAATATCAATTTAAAAGTAGTTAAAGCAATTTTAGGAATTTCTTTTAAAATTTCCATTTTAGTTTGTACTTCCTCAATTTTAAGTTCAATTCTACATCCTACTTCAATTATTCAAGATTGAATTTAAAGTGTTAATTTTGTTAAATATTTTAGTTTTCTTACTCTTAGTCCTGTGTCAAATTCACAGGACAGCTTTGGTTTTGGCTATTAAACATCAACGACGTTGAAAGAAAAATAAAAAAAACAGGTTCAGAGTGCACATTTTTGAAAACGATACCATTATGCATATTATGTGTTCAGTCTGTAGGTGTGTAGTTTCTTTGCAAAGTGACATCGCTAACTACTGGCCGGGTAGCAGAATACAGCATTTTTAGTCATTTTCGAGAATCCATGTGAACGGTGATCATTTTAACAACATTGTCACAACCAATAGTCACAATTTTGTCCTTCTGTATAATAGTTAAATTAATAATCATTATTATTTTGTTTTCAATTTTTTCCGATCATCGGCAGTGCTTTCGTGGGTTGTCAGATTGCAAAGATTAAGTAAATCACTGGGCAGAAAATGTATCCTTTTAACATAAAAGCTCTGATTGGGGGATTTAAGCTCTTGACATCTGGCAACTGCAAGCCTGAAAGCTTGCAGAGAATTGTAATATTTTGCCTTGTGACAAAAACAAAGAGAGATTTTGGTAAGGTTTTATTTTATAACTACATTCTAGTAATGTTAAAAAGATTAGTTGATGAGCATGTTTCATGATAGTTTTGTTAACGAAATTAACACTACTTTTAAATACCATGGAGAGAGAATCAGCAGGTAATGAGCGCTGAGGTGTGAGCCTTCTGTGTGTGTGTGTGTGTGTGTGTGTATGAGGAGGAGGAGGAGGAGATTGGCAGTGCCGCCAGCTGCTGTGTGTGGGGAGCTGCATGGAGGAGGGCATTAGTCACAGGAGCACATGGGGTAGAACTGAAGAACGGTGGGTGAAGTAGCTCACACCTTAAGCTTGAAAACAGCATGAGATCACAGGTCCTTTAGTGATCTTTACTTCCACACAGGCTCCTCTACTCAGGAATCCTGCTTCATGTTATGTATTGCAACATTTAAGGCAGCAACTGAAGTTTTTATGTTAAATTAGGTGGACATTTTTAACGACTGTTAACATTGGACATTGTTAACGACTAACAACTGTGATGAATTGAGTGTCCATGGAATCTGATGAGCTTCGGGAAAGACAAAGACAAAGAAACACCTTTGACTTAATGAAAACAAACTACAATTCCATGTGGTGTGACAGAGCGCCCCCTCCCAGGAGGCACATCCTTGCGCAGTGGCGACGAGATGAGGAGGATGTGGCGAAGGGATGGTGAAAGGGGCTGGCGCAGGGATGGCACACACAGGTAGAAGGATGTGGGTCTGGAGGAGTACGGATACCTGGAGGAGGCAAAGGGATGGTGATGGGAAGACGATGGGACCCAATGACCACTACCACAGACCTAGAGCACAGCAGGGATGACAGCCCAATCGAGGGAAGTAGAAGCTAGGGTGTTCCTGTGGCCAACAACAACCTGGTGACGACCAACGGAGGCGGAGCCAACTGTTTCCAGGGGAAGCAGATAGAGAGCTGATGGACTTGGTGATGACCGCTCAAGGTGGAGCCAGATTACCCGACGGCTTAGGTGGATGTGGTGTGACAGCCAAGGGGAAGGAGGAACCCACTGTAATCTTAGGGGTGATGGAACAGAGCATAGTTAACGGTCCACAAGTCAGTGGCAGAAGCAGAGTGATGACTGAACAAGGAGGAGCCAGTGGGATGAGGAAACCCAGTGGAAACACAAGGTTGAGGCTCTCTGGTGGAGCTGAGTGTGGGAGGAGCCAAGGCAGAAATGACAGGTCCAATTCCCCACTGGTTAAACAGCAATGATTCAGAACGGACAGATGGTACCAGGTGGGAAGCTTTACCTCTGTAAATCTATCAGCCGGTCTTTGTTGTCCAATCCTTCCAGAATTCCCTCTGTTGCTGCTGTCGCTGGCTCACACCTCTGGTCAGCCACACTCTGGTCGGCACTGTCCCTTCCTCTTCAGGCTCTGGCTCACGGTGGGTGGTCAATCTCCCTCTGTGGGGGGCTCTTGAGAAGTCTCTGTGGTCAAGGGTGGGGGTGGACTGGGCTCTGAATCTGGCTGCAAAATGCGTGGACAAATGCTTTCCAGACATCTGATGACGGCTTCCCTCCAGTTAAGTCCTGAGGTGTCTGTGGGGTTGATGCAGTAGTTGATCTTGATCCAGAACAGTGATTTGAGGGTCTTGTCGTCATAATAGCAGGTGATGGCAAGACTACAGAAGAGTTAGGCTTAAAAATAAAAAGTCAACGCCCTCTTGGGAAATCGCTGTAAGTTTGGTTGTGCATTGCATATGATTGCATAAGGATCGGTTGCTCTGTCACACGACAAAGATGATGATGATTCAAAAGCGTTTCTTTAATGAAGATAAATACAAGTACTTCTTATGAATTGAGTGTCTGATGAGTGGCAGGAAACTAAGACAGAGAAACACATGTAACGGAAAGAAAACAAACTAAAAGTCCATGTGGTGTGAGTGTGTGACAGTTTTTGGCCATAAAACATTTATTGGCTTATTGTCCCACCTGTCTTCCCTCATTACCTGTCCAGTTTGTTCCCTATTTATTATCCCTGTGTTTGCTATCGTTGTGTCACGGAATATAAATGGGAGGACTCAAAAATGCAGGAAAAAGGAATTTAATATGACAATAGATAAATGAACAAACATACCAAAAGAAACACCCAGGAGGGCGAAAACATAACTAAGAAAATAACTGAACATAAACCAGGGAGCTAGGAAGCACAAGTACAAACCAACAGGAAAAACAGGAACAACCATGGAGAGACATGGAAGACAATGACGCGACAATGGACAGCAAACACAAAGGGCTATATGACACAAGAGGAAAGATATCGGAAGCATGTGACAACACTCAAGGGAAACGAGGTAACAAGGGGGTGGGGCACATGTTGACGGACACCTGTTCACAAGATGACGAGACGACACGCAATTGGTGACAACCAACCGCGTGAGAGACGGACGACATGAAATCACATGGACACGAGACCGCGCAGGAAACGTCACGCAAACACGAAGAGAGAGCAGCGTCAGGGTTCTGTCGACCAACACTAATAGAAACCGACACTGACTGACAGAACCCTGACACGTTGTTGTCACTTGTTGTTATTTTTTCCTGTCGTCATGTCGAGTCGAGTCGAGTCGAGTTGACTTAAGTTGACTTAAGTCAGGTCAAGTATTGTTTTCCCCCTTAGGGTAGTTCTGTTTGTATTTTTTTGTTTTATTTGTGTTATAAATGAAGCCCTTCTCTGCATCATTGGGCTCTTGCCTCATCCCTTCACCTACATCCCTGACATAAAGAGCAGTGTTGTGAAGTAAAGGGATTCTCTTATATGCACAGGTTCTAATCATTTCCTTCAACAATGATTTATTCAGCGCATTTCCCGCTGTGTGTGAGATCCCTTTAGTTGCTTTAGAGCTGTTTTCCTGCTCAAGTCTGTGGTGAGGCACCGCTGTGGGTAACGGTCCTCAGGGACCCCAGCCAGGAGGCAACGGCACCTGCGCCCACCTGTAACTAATGAGCTTAATGACTGGATCCCACCAAGCGATACCAGGCCATTTCTGTCACGTCAAACATTTTGGTGCAATCTCGCCTCAATGCGAAGGTTAGACTATTTATTGTAGCAGACGACAGGGTCTCTCAACTCATCTGAGCAATCAATGCACACAAATCGATGTCCATTAGACACATTAAAAAAAATCTAATTTCAGCTTGAAAGAGCTGCAACTAAGACAAAATCATTGTTTATTTTTACGAGAAGACGTGCCTTGGAAAATCTTCTGCCTCTGCAATCAAGGTTATTTGGCTAAAAGCGGATGCAACAGTGTGTCGCGCTGACAGAAGGTATTTATTGCGGTGTCAAGAACGTGCTATAAATTTGACTGGAAATGATGCTGCAATATCTTACTATGACGGATGATTTTCATTTGGCTAGCACAAGCAATACCGCTTTGTTCTTTTAATCAAAGTGAGCAGACTTTGGCTAAGATGGTTGTTTAATTTCACTGAAAATTATAAGGAAATTGAAAAAGCTGATCTCAAAATTAAGGGTTAGTTTAATTTATATTTTAGTATTTTGGTCTGTAATGGATGATGTTAACTGATAAATAGTTAAAACTTTACACAATTCATCAAACAAATTGCATTTAATATACTATGACTTTTGCTGAAAAAGTTTTATGGCATTCAACAAAAATGTGGAAATCAAGAATATAAGTTAAACATATTACATCATTGCTTTTGTAATGGTATATTTACGTATACACACACCATCTGTCAGGGTTCTGCCACATTCTGTCTAGTAAATTATTGTTGTTGTGGCAGATCTCTGACACTACCGTAATATCTCAAGCTGTGTGTGTGCGCGCGGCTTCGAGTGCTCAAGTCGCGTGCACTCTTGTCTGTGTAACGTCTTGTGTGCGAGTTATGATGTCCGGTCCCGATACTTTGGTCTGGTTCAGTTTCGGTTTTGTGTCGGCATTCGGACATTCATAACTCATGTTTTCGTCTTTGTCACGAGCTCGTAAGACGAGTGTTTACTCGTTCTCACGCACTCTATGTATTGCGAGTGGGCGTGGTTCAAGCTCTGCTCGAACCACGTTCTCTCGGGTCTGTGTGCAGTGTTGTGAGCACACGGTTCATGTTTATATCAGCCGCATGCTTTCATGTTGTGTTTTTGTGTTGCGTCTTTGTTTAATGTGAACACGCGGCGATGTGCGTTTGCTGTCCTGTGCTGCTTCGTTGTACTTTTTATGCTGTGTTTGGTCCAAGTGTCGAGTCTTAGTCTAGTTCCAGTCAAGTTTAGTCCAAGTTGGTTTTTCCCCCACAGGGTAGTTTTGTTTGTATTTTTGTTCTTGTTTTTCTTGTTTCAATACATTTTCTTCCCCCTTGCGATTGCATCCTTCCTGAATTCCTTGACACCATCATAAAAGCACTGATGTTTTACATGTTTAACAAAAGTCTTGAATTCCAGATTACATTGTTCTATAGCACCTTTTAATATGTTTTGTCATCTCGATATCACCTCAGTAATTGAGTATTGATGAGGCTATTACTTTGCCTACGATCTGAAAGGCATTTTCAAGAAACAACATTGATTTTGAGGCTGCATAATGAAATTACTGGGTAGGTATGACTGTGGAATTCCGAATGCCTTTATGCAGTGGTCCCCAACCTTTTTTGTCCCGCGGACCGGTAAACGTGTGATAATTTTGCCGCGGACCGGTGGCTGCTCGAGATTGTTGATTGTTGGGGAGGGGGGGGGGGGGGGGGGATTGTTTAAACACACCTCCTCACTACCAAAGCTGCAGCGCAACAGCCACTTGCAGCCGCTCACGGACCGTTCCGCAAAATTGATCCGCGGCCCGGTACCATTTGATCCACGGACGGGGGGTTGGGGACCACTGCATCCCAAGGAAATCCAAAGATTCTGAATAAAGTCTTTTTAAAGTTAGTTTACAATTCATTTAATATAAATGGCTTGTAATCAGATAATAAAAAGTAGGCTACAAATCAACAGAGATGTAATGTATCGAACAAGCATGTGTTTCAATAATGTTCTTGGTTGCCTGAGTGATTATCTAAAGCCTCTTTCTGCATCAGTTTCTGCAGCAGTTGAGAGACGCAACATCACTCAGTTTCAACATCAGACTAGAAGAAGAAGTTTCAATCACAGCTTTACTTTGCCTTGTCAGTGGATGACTAAAATGTTTATGGTTCTCCTGCATCATTAAGATGTCGATGTTCTGACTGTGCATTTTATCTTATTTTATCTTTTTTTAAATCTTTGGTCCTGTCTGAACTGGCTTGATGAAGATTCATTCTTTCCTGAAAAAATAAAATCTAAACATCTGTGCTGTGAATTTTTTTTTTTTTTTTTTTTTTGTGATGAACAAGGTTTTTGCTATCTACATGTGGCAGTCAGCAGGTAAATAATTAGAAATGGTACTAACTAACCATTAATAAGATACAAAATAGAGCTCTAAAACTCTGATTATTTTTATTTAAATGGCCAGTGAAAGGTGTTCAACCTTCAAAAATCTCAGGAGGTCCAAATAAATATTATATGAGCTGTTTTGGATACAGTCAAGGTCAAGATCGTTACATTTAATGCTTGCGGTATATGCTTTCATGAGACACCAAAGTGTACTACATTTATAGTCAATATAGAAAAACCCCCTGAATGGTTTCAATTCAAATATAATTTTTATCCATACTAAGAAAGCATCTCCAATTATTGCTTTCTCATAATACCAGACTTTGAATGTCTGGATATGTCTTTGTGCTGTACAAAACGTACACTTTGCAATCCCGTCAATGTTTTATGGCAAGCTGCATAAAACAAGGTAACATTAAAGAAGATATGAAAGGTGCCCTTCAATGGAATTAACTTTTTAATGATAGTAGGGTATATAAGCATCACTCCAAGCAACAGAGACTCCTCTGCGTATCTCCTCTATGATGGATAGGAAGGTCATCCTAATCCATTCATTTCATATTTGTTGAGCTCTGCAATTCATGGAGATTGCAATTTCATGGATCACTGTTCTATGCACGCGAATAAGGAGAACTAAGAAAATGTGCTTCACCCCCGGAAGCAAGTTTTTATTTAATTTTATTTGCTCTTTAACTTTGATTCTGTTCAAATGACTGGAAGGGAATCAGTATTTGTGCATGAGCCTACATTTAGCATTGTGTCACAGGACTTTACGGTGGAAAGCATGAGTCATGCTTCACCTTTAACCTAAAGTAATAAACAAAACACAAACAACAAAACAATCAGACAGGAGGTCAAAAATGTCGTCTTTGAAAAATCAAAATCAAAGCACGCTGCAATAGATGTAACTGAATCGAAACACGGCCACTTCTTTTCCGAGCTGAAATAAGACAAGGCTGTTTGCATTGGAATTTAGCACATTAAGTGGAAAGGGCTTGATTTTAATTAACATTATCGACTGGCAGTTGTTTGCCCCCCTCCATGCACCATTTATCTTCAATTACTGGCAACACGCAGAACTGACGAGGAGAGTCAGCAAGACGAGTGGCTTGTGGGAGGGGGTCTGCAGCTCTCTTACCCAGGTTTCCTATCATCAGGTAGGCGTTGTGGAAGTCTTTCATTCCCAGCCCAACGATGTGGATGAACTCTTCAATGACCTGCATGAGCTCCACAGATCCTGGGTAAATCTAGAAAAAAGGAATCGTGGGAGACAAAAGGAGAGAAGTGGAAAATGTTACTAAAATGTATTTCAAACACAGGTACAATCTGACTTTTCAATGGATTTGTAATACAATTACATTTAAATATCTGAAATTAAATCAAACTTTTGGTGCCAAACTTGCAGGCTTAAAATGTTAGAGTGATTTCATAAGACGTGCATAAAGAATGATAAAAGAAACAAATTGTAGAATGAGTGAATGAATAATAGATGGACAGACAGTCACATACAGACAGACAGACAGACAGACAGACAGACAGACAGACAGATAGATAGATAACGACAGTATGTTATAGAATAATAGAACGACTGATTGAATGATAGATAGACAGATAGATAGATAGATAGATAGATAGATAGATAGATAGATAGATAGATAGATAGATAGATAGATAGATAGATAGATAGACAGATAGATAGATACCGACAGTATGTTATAGAATAATAGAACGACTGATAGAATGATAGATAGACAGATAGATAGATAGATAGATAGATAGATAGATAGATAGATAGATAGATAGATAGATAGATAGATGGATGGATAGATAGATACCGACAGTCTGTTATAGAATAATAGAATGACTGATTGAATGATAGATAGATAGATAGATGATAGATAGATAGATAGATAGATAGATAGATAGATAGATAGATAGATAGATAGATAGATAGATAGACAGACAGACAGATAGATAGATGGATGGATAGATAGATACCGACAGTCTGTTATAGAATAATAGAATGACTGATTGAATGATAGATAGATAGATAGATAGATAGATAGATAGATAGATAGATAGATACCGACAGTATGTTATAGAATAATAGAACGACTGATTGAATGATAGATAGACAGATAGATAGATAGATAGATAGATAGATAGATAGATAGATAGATAGATAGATAGATAGATAGACAGATAGATAGATAGACAGATAGATAGATGGATGGATAGATAGATACCGACAGTCTGTTATAGAATAATAGAATGACTGATTGAATGATAGATAGATAGATAGATAGATAGATAGATAGATAGATAGATAGATAGATAGATAGATAGATAGATAGATAGATAGATTGATTGATGGATAGATGGATAGATGGATAGATGGATAGATAGATAGATAGATAGATAGATAGATAGATAGATAGATAGACAGATAGATAGATAGACAGATAGATAGACAGATAGATAGATGGATGGATAGATAGATACCGACAGTCTGTTATAGAATAATAGAATGACTGATTGAATGATAGATAGATAGATAGATAGATAGATAGATAGATAGATAGATAGATAGATAGATAGATAGATAGATAGATAGATAGATAGATAGATAGATAGATAGATTGATGGATAGATGGATAGATGGATAGATGGATAGTATTTGACAAAAGCAACACTCTAAGCAACACTCAGACTAGTAAAAGCCCTTGGACTGACTCTGTTGGAAAGAGACTATAAAGTCTTTTTAAAGGGCACTTCCTCATCCTGCATCCTGTCTGTTCAGTCCTTCACAAAGACAAACTCATGCAGTAGAGTGATTGTCCAGGGCTCAGAGCCTCTCCAGAGGGCCAGCCATCAGTGTCAGAGCAAATGCGGTGGAGGAATTCAGGCCTGTGGCGCAGCGCCCTCCCGATTCCACCGTCTCAGCCTGTCAAAGTCCCTGTTCTCTTTCAGTCAATAGCATCACGCTCTGCTGATCCAATCCTTGACCTTCAGGTGACTGAACTCAGCTATTTACATCTGCAGTCGTTCTGAAAGTCCGCAAAGATCTTTAGAGGAAACAGAAGGGCTAAGGAAACTTTTATCAACTGCAGGCTTTGATTTAGGCTCATCAATGGAAATTGTTTCTTTCTTTTTTCCAATTAGAAAATACAATGGGTACAGCAATTTTAACAAATAAGCATCATTTAAAGTCAAATGCAATTTGCTTGTTCAGAACTCTCAGAAATTGCTTGATTGTATTCATCAGAAATTCATTGGATCATGAAAAGTGGGTGTTGCATAGCATAATAGAATCAATTGATTGGAGAAGAGGGGTTTAAAAATAAGAGTTAGAGTTTGTTAGTAGTAATAAAAATGTTCATACTCATGTTAGTTCATAGTGCATTGATCAACAGATTTAAGTTAACAACTTTTGACATTTAAAATGTAAAGCAGTATATGTTGAGATTGACATTAACTAAGATTAAGAAATGCTGTTTGAAAAAGTATTTTTCATGTTAGCTAATGTAGTATACCAATGTTAACTTAAATTTTTTTTTTTCTTCTTCTGGTATTCTTCCTTCTCTAAGAATGGTACCTTTTCCCCTTGTCAGCACTGATATTGATAAAAAAGTAAATCTATTAAAAATGGTTTCTGTTAATTAAAAATGAAATAAAATAACATAATACAATAAAATAAAATGCTGCCTTGGCAAATAACAAAAGAAATAATAAAATAAAACCAGCATGGGGCAAAAGGCACACAGTATTAATACAAATAAGTTAGCTAAAATAATATGTTTTAATAATGTCTAAGTTAATACTTGTTCAAAACAATCACTTTAGAAAAGTTTGTCATATTTTCTGTTTATTATGATAAATAAAATAATGAATTTGTGTTCAATAAATATACTGTCATTTAGAATGTTCATATAAAAATATATTTAAAATATACAGAACAAAATGTATATTCTGAAAACATTGAATGACAACCAATAATTTAATATAGATTTAGAGTAGTAATATATATATACAGTTTTTTTTTATTACATGACAAGATTAATATAATATTGTTAAGTATGATGGTTTCATGATATATATGGTGATTATCTCTAATTTGGACACCTTACACCTTAATATATGATATTTATCATGTCAACAAAATGAAAAGTTAGCCAGTTATTTCTTATCATGTTCATTATTGTGCCTTTTGCACTGACAGAAGGGATGCTTTTTACCCCCAATATCACACTTTTACATTTACATTATTAAAAACTGAAATTTTTTAATAGCTGAAATTTTTTTTTCACTGAAATTTTACCAGTTCTTAGTTGCTACTTAAATCTACAACATAAAAAAACACACATACAAATATTAGATCTAAATTAATTCTGCCAAGTCAAAGATAAGCCATTTTTTCACATGCATCTTAAAAAGAGGAAGTTTTGGAAAATGCTATGGCAAGTTTTTGTGCCATCAAGTGGTTTGGAGTAAAAATAAAATCAAAGGAGCCTTTTACTCCGTTCCTTCAGCCCCGATGTACTTGATATATTGTATTGTGTGGATAGATAGATAGATAGATAGATAGATAGATAGATAGATAGATAGATAGATAGATAGATAGATAGATAGATAGATAGATCTACTCTATGGATTAATGTCCCATATGATAGTCATCATCTGAACCCTCTCTCCTGGCTACAACGAACAAAGCACAAAAACACATTGCAGCTGATCTGCAAAAGACAAAATAAATAAATTAATAAAAACACAGGTGCAGAAAAAATAGGACTGAGTGACATTTCATAATTAGCACCCTTAGTGAAGTGCAGAAACAGGGCGATGGAGTCACATATCTAATAATCCCCCTGGCAGGAGTCGGGCTCTGCATTCACATGGGGGCTGATCTTGGGCCAAGACAATCAGACAGGCTGCAGACGGGGAGAGAGTTGCTGAGGCCACGCAGGCGGATCGGCCCATCCCCCTTTGGTCAGACCGGTGGGGGACAGCAGAGAGCATCCCTCTCCATGGCAACAGCACTGGGCTGCTGAAGTGTGCAGGGAAGACAGCAGTGCGGGAAATGGCCGAGGCTGACAGCCATTAGATGAACCAGCACTGTTGCTCTACTGGGCCATGCAACTATATTCATTTGTGCTGTCATACGCTGTGTAAAAGTATTGGGCACATTAGTATTGTCAACCCCCAAAAAAATGATATTTAGCTATTTATCGTTTGCTGTAATGTGAAAGTAGGAAATATCAGTTTCAAACATTCCTTTTGCCATTTATCATGATAATCCAGTGAGATTTTTGTATGCATGAGAAATCTGGCAACAGCCGGTGCTCCACACAGAGATCTGATCTCACCATCATCAATCCATCTGTGATTATACGAAGAAACAGAAAAAAAAAAACGAGACAGACTAGATCCAGAAGAACTGAAGCAGATTCTGTTTCAGACCCTCCCGAGATCATTATTGTCCCACCACCAAAACGGTCATGCTGGATGATCTTGCTCGCAGAATAACGTTCCCCACTACATCCCCAGACTCTTTCAAATCTCTCACATGTTCTCAGTGTGTGAACCTGCTCTCATTTGTGAAGAGAACGAGGCTCCAATGACGGACTTGAATTCTGATGTTCTCTGGCAAATGCCAGTCAAGCTGTCCAGTGCTGAGTTGCGAGCACAGGTCCCACTAGAGGACATTGTGCCCTCATGCCACCCTCATGAAGTCGGTTTCTGACAGTTTGGTCAGAAACATGCACATCATTTTGTAGGGCTCTGGTAATGCTCCCCCCAAAGTTGCGGTTACTAGTCCTGCTGCTGGGTTGTTGCCCTTCTACATCCTTGTCCAGCTCTCCACGTGTAACGGCCTGTCTCCCGATATCTCTTCTATGCTCTTGAAACTGTGCTTGGAGACACGCCAAACCTCTTTGACCTCCTGGAGAAGCAAGACTACCTGTGCAACCTGATTGGGTTGCAGGTTTTGCCTCATGCAACAGACAGTGACAAGAACCCTAACAAAACACAAAACTAAAAACAAATCAGTCAGAAAGAATAATTATAGAACAATTGTTTATGGCCAACACCTGCATAATCATTCCCTGTTTGCCTCTCTGGTGCACTTGTTGTCACTTGAAAGTGATTCGCAATCACTCATACTTTCCTAATTGGACAGATTAATATCCCTGAAGATTAACTGATTAGGTGTTATACTCTGATGATTTAAGTGTTCCCTTAATTTTTTTAGGAAAGTGTGTAAATGTTGTATGTATATACTATGTACTATATATATATATACAGTGGAATACGGTTCTGTTGACGGCCTCGGGGGTTGCAAAAAAGCATGGAGATAACCGATGATCAAGATAACCAACAGCCAATATGGCGATTTATCTGATGAAGCGATCGGCATGCTATAAAAATGTACATACACTGTATATGTTTGCTAACAACAAAATGCATATGTGCACCAACTAACAGCAGAGATTTACCAGTAAGCAATAAAAAACACCTTCGATTCTCGATACAAACCTTTAATTATATTCTCCAACATTGCAAACACAATTTCGCTCACAGCTTAAACAGTCATAACATATTCGTGAGGTCATCACACTGTACTAGATTGCATACTTTCTTGCGTTCTGCCTGTCTAATGTGCTTTCTCAACAAATTTGGCTTCGTTCCGTCTTTTAACAACTGGGTTCTTCAATCTGCAGTGGCGCTGAGCAGAGCACGCGTCAGAAAAAAGTACGAGGCTTAGATGAACACACACACACCTGCTTTTGTTCTGACGCACGCTCTGCTCAGCACGTAAGAACGATATGTGCTTTCACTTCAGAGAGTGCTGCGCGGCGCAGAGAGAGAAGCATCACTGACAGAGCGGCATGCAACGCAAACTCAGCGCATGCGCAGTGAACTAGGTACGCTCATGAGACACGATATAATCATGTGAAGTTGCAAATTTGTCCCACTTCAAAAACGTCGACATAATAGGATTGGCGAGTTAACCGAGGTTGAGATAAGTGAACTCCACTATGTATATATATATATATATATATATATATATATACAGTAATACCTCGGTTTACAAGTGACTTGGTATACGAGCAAATCGGTGTACGAGCATGGAGGGTCAACTCGGTGTACGAGCAAATTATCGGCGTGCGAGCAAATTTTTCCCCTCACCCACGTGCATTTTTGTGTGGAAAGTCCTAACGCTCAGTATCGTCGCGTGCATTTTTACTGGAAATATCCTAATGACAGCCTCTCATAACACAGTCAGGCAGTTCCAACCCCTTTATCACCCCTTAAATCATTCATTCTCTCAGCCTCACTTTGTTTGGCAGCATCATTCACCACAGTGATACTTTTAGAAGTGATAACATTAATTAATTGTGATTGCTATTGTTCACGTAGTGAAATGTATACGTGGTTCATGAATTCATTGTCTCCTAGTTCTGCCTTTGTGTGTGAGTGGGGGCTGATCACCGACACACCTCATATCATCCGTGGACATACACTTCTCATATCATCTGCCTATGTAGTTCACTTCTCTCCACTCCTGTGTTATGTCCGCGCGGTGCTCCCGGAGCTTGCGGTTCTCGCGTCTCCCGGAGCTCGCAGTGCTCGCTCGCGCGCGTCTCCCGGAGCTTGCGGTGCTCGCTCGCGCGCGTCTCCCGGAGCTCCCGTCTCGATTATCACTTAGTTTGTTTTCTGCACTATTATAATAAATTCACTCATTTGCACTTGAATCTGGGTTTTGTGTTTTCCCCCCCTCTTCTCTCTCGTCTCGTTCACGCCAGCAGACACTGCTCAAAGTGCATTACAGTAAATTGTCAAGTATTTTTAGAGTTTAATTGTCAATTATTAATTAGTATTTATATGAGATCTTAATGGTTATAATTTTAACTTTAATTAATAGGGTAAAACAAAAAGAATATTCAAAATGGTCATTTATGATCGTGTGGAACGAATTAATTGATTTTTAGTGCATTCTTATGGGGGGAATTGTTTTGGTGTACGAGCATTTTGGTTTACCAGCTCGCTCTTGGAACGAATTAAACTCGTAAACCGAGGTATTACTGTATACACAAAATATAACTTAGTTTTGCTTGTAGAACGTGTGTGTAATAAGTTGTTTGAAGTAATATAATAAAATCATTTACTACTTTTCTTGTACATGGTTTAGGATATGGAAGTAAATGCATCCCAATTCTATAAGCAGACAGTAAACCATCAGTTAATAAAACTAATGAACCCTGTGTTCTCAAGTTGTGAATTTGCGAGGCACTCACAGCCTCCTCTCTTAAGCACTTTTTTTATTTTATCACTTTTAAATTTCCCCTCTCCACCCGAACAAACAGCACCGACTGCCATGAATCTGAGCTTTGAACTTTAGACTGGCAATCAAAGCTCAGCCAAGCTGACTCTAAAGAAGAAAAGGGAAGACAGACAGACAAGATAAAATCCTGGGAGATCTTTAAACGTTAGGGCTTTCTAAGGTCAGTCATTTGACAGAGCCAGTGACAACCCTCTCAGATGTCCTTTAATGATTTGAGGAACTTGGAGATTCAATCTGTGAAAAAGCAGAAGAGCGACGTGAATGGAAAACAGGTGCCCGTCTGTCCAGGGACCGTTTAAACCATGCAAAGCGACCGGCTACGTGACCTGATCTCTGAATACACCCTGAATGAAAAACATCTTACTTTTCTTTAAAAGCCTTGTGACACTACCCTACTTTAAACTCCATTAAAGGGCTAATTCTGTTGACACACAGCACCCAGTTTCATTCAAGGACACGTTTTACCAGACTACGGGTGAAAACATTAGACGAAGGAGCTCCAAAGCAGCTTACGTTTGATAGACAGTAACATTACCACTGTCTGCTTAAGAGGAATTACCAGTTCAGGCTAAAAGGAAAGAAATAATATTTAAGACACTCAAAGCAATAATAATGCAGTTGGAGATTTTGCTTGAGTTTCTGAAGAACATTCAGCTTCCCAGATTCCACGTCCCTCTGGGGATCTCTCAAAGAGTGTGAGGAGACAATGCCATCACCACTGACGGAAAGCATGAACGCTGGACATATGCTGCCAATGCTGCTGCCATCAAGTGGACGTAGCGGATATTGCACATGTCCTTCCACCAATCGGCACAGCAGGGAGGTCGGTTTTTGGCAGAGAAGGTTTGATTTGACGCAGCCCAGCCTGTGGAGACAGGCACCTCTTTGACCTGACAATTACCTAAAGCATCTGCACTGGTGATGGCAATCGATTCGCTGAGGGCTCATCACACACTATACAGCTGCAGAGTGACACACAACACCAGATACTGTCCTGCAATGTGACTGTAATAAAGCAATCTCGACACCAAAAGCTTCAAAAACACACGCTCACAATATTCAGACCCACCTGTTGTGCGTCTTCCCACTTTTCTCTGTTCTCCTCTTCTAGGAGGTTGCTGACGATCTGAAAAAAATTCTGGAGAGAGAAGAAATTGTGGTTAGTAAAACGTTGCTGTCACAGGAACAGACTGGTAACATTAATTGTGAAAGATCTCATTTCAGTCTGATTAATAACCCAATAAATCCATTTAACTTCAAACTTGATTAGATCAGGTGTTAACCTATTTAAAATGCATTGTAATCCTTATTTATTTTTGTTTGTGGCTTTAAGGCAGTGTTTTTCAACCTTTTTTGAGCCACGGTACATTTTTTCATTGAAAACGAAAATGTTAAAAAATGAAACTCTGTAGCCTATATTAACAATATATAGTCATTCTTATTAAATGTATCGAATGGGAATCAAATAAACACAAAGAATATAAAGTATTTTAGGATTAATTCGTTTAAAAAACGTTTTTAGACCAATTATTTGAAATTGAATCATTTTCCACGGCACACCTGACGATCTCTCACGGCACACTAGTGTTCCACGGCACAGTGGTTGAAAAACAGTGCTTTAAGGTATATGATATTACACACAAATATTTATGCTGATAATGTATTTTAAAGCTTTGTGCTTATTATAAAGCATTATGTATATATTATGCATTATACATGATAACTTTGATGCATTTACATCACTGCACTTCACCCATAGAATAATGTTCTGTTTGCCATATATTATGAATTTGTAAAACACTATTGTAATGAAAATTGTGCTCTTAATATTGTTTTATGAAGCATTAAAAAAGCAATAATGTACTTGAGGAGGACTTGTGCTCTTGTGAAAATGTAGCTGTGACTGTATTCATAAAAATAGCATGCTTTTTGCATCTACTGTTTAAATATATACAGCCTATGAAAGTATTAAATCAACTTTAAATTTCAATTCTACACAGTCCTTGAACAATCAAACAAGACCTAGTTCCTATCTGGAATGTTTGTCCCTGAAACGGCAATAATGAAGAATCTCCTCTGCATTTTAAAAGTCTAAACAAACAGTGTCTTGAGGAGTTACACCGAGGATCACAGCAGAGATTTACAGAGAGATGATGGGATATGTCCAGCGGCCTCAGCTCTAAAACACACCTGGGATTTCCTGCTGCTTTCAATTCAGGGATTGGTTGATCTTTCCTAAGCACTCGTATGTGCAGAGAATTAAAGGCGAAAAGAAAAGAGAACGTTGGTCGAGTTTGAAAGCGCCTGGGAGAGCCGTCTACTCTAAGACTGGAACGAGAGCTGATGTTTGCTGCGATGACTGGGCTAAATGAGATATTCAGCTGGATGTGTGCCTGTCTTCTTTTTTTGTTTGCTGCTCTGCCTCTGTGCCACGAAAGGCAAGAGAGAGGCAGCGTCTTGGCTCCGGCACACTTGTTTTTCTACTTGAATGCTTATGCTCCCTCTGGTGGTAATGCGTCCACTTAAACACAGCATTAATACGTTCCAAAACACACAACCCACCCCAGCACACACACATATGCGTGGGGAGGAGGGGCTGCTCCGGTTCACATCAGGGCTCTGATAAAACCTCCCACACCAACCCAACACACAAACAAAACCACATTACACTCCATATTATGTAAAAATACCCAGATTCTCACAAGCAGGTCATGAGAAATCGGTTTATTTTGGCATTGGGAAGGTTATGACAAGGCTTTGCGATAGAATGAGATAGACTTAGTGCCTATCTCTTATCAGCAGCTGGCGTACGGTGTCACAATCCCATAAGCTCTCTGTGAGGGGCAAGAACGGAGAGATATTTATCAGTCACGGTCCCAAGTAGTGACATTGCCATTTTGAAGGTGCAGAATGTGTTTTGCTAACTTCGGCTATTTTGCTAACTTCAACCAAACGCATGTAATATCTGGAGAAAGCTGTCAGCATTCCCATTCATCTCAATTGCAGTTACTTGACTAGCATGTCACCCTTCAGACACGCGGGACTGGTACGTTGGAGATAAGTATTTTAGAGTCAGTCATATTGCCAATTGTAATATTATGTCATGAAAGCAGTAACTGGCTGATAGAAGCCATTCAATAGCAAATACATACTGTGTAATTGCAGTAATGAAATATTTACAGTTTTTTCTACTGTTCAAAAGTATGAGGTCATATTTTTTTCTCTTATGCTCACCAAAGGTGCATTTATTTAAAATAACTGGTTTCTATATTAACATTTTAAAATGTAATTTATCCCTGTGATGCAAAGCTGAATTTTCAGCATCATTACTCATTATTCAGTGTCACATGATCCTTCACAAATCATTCTAACAAACATTTATTATTTATTATCAATGTTGGAAACCGTGATACTTTTTTTAGGAATTGATGAATAAAAGGTCAAAAGAACAGCATTTATTTGAACTAGAAAGTTCTGTAACATAATCTTTATTGTTTATTATTTTAATTTTTAATTATTTTCTTTCAGAATAAAAGTATTAATTTCTTTGTAAAAAAAAGGAAGAAAAAAATCTTATTGAAGCAAAATTTGGAATGGTAGTATATGTTGCATGACCAACATTCAAGGCTTAAGATAACCACAAAAAAGCAAAAGCAAAAAAGCAAACCCCTCCCTCCTCCCCCCCTGTTTCCTCTTTTACCTGAACGTCATCAGAAGAGGGTTCATAGCTGGCCCTTTTGAAGGTGTCAGTGACGTTTCGTAGAATCTCCACTGAGGAAAGAAGGTCGCCTGCATAAAAATTGCGTCTCTGGGTGAGGTCCAGGAGGACCTTCGTGACCTGGGACATGCCGTCCCCTGCCAGATTCCTCTGACCTTTAGCAAGGTGCCCCTGGACCTGAAGACAGACACAGGGAAAGAGACTGGGTTCTGTGTATCCTTCAAAGACTGAGTCCTGCTCATGTTACAAACATGAATGAAGTTGTGGTACATAGAACTAGCATTAGTATTTAAAGGTGAAAGGTGTCATTTCTGTTCCTCAAGTAATAATAAACAGAATTGATTAAATAATGTTTCTCAAATTGCAAAGGTCTAAATGGTCTATGGAACATTTCCACCCATTTTGTCAGTGGGGGAAATATGGTCAAAAATAACAGCGCTCCACAAATGACACCTTTTCTCAACAAGCAGAGCAATTTGAGGTATCAAAATTGTTCAAAATTCCAAGCTAAAGTATTGTATGCTACTAGTCAGCTCGTCTTCCACAGGCATCATTCAAAATTTTGGGATCAATTTTTTTTTTTAAATGTAATATTTTTATTCAGCAATGATGCATTAAATAAGTGACAGTATGTATATATATATATATATATATATATATATATATATATTTTTTTTTTATGATACAAAAGATCACAAATATATTTATGTAACAAAATATTTATATTTCAAATAAATGCTGGTTGTTTTAAATGAATTATTATAATTTTTTTACATTTTCATTAAATTATTTCTGATCCCAAACCTTTGAACAGGAGTGTATATCTTCCCCAAATTTTAAACTGGAATAAGAGCATCAAAAATGACACACTTCACCACAAAGCAACAGAACAATGAACAAATATGCATAAATCACGCTGACATTATAACATTATATCAAGGAAAGAGACTGAAGAGTCCAGATAGAAAAATGTGTGTGTGTGTGTGTGTGTGTGTCTGTAGCCCAGGTATATGCCTACGTTTGTACAATATAAAAATCATTATGTCTATGCAAAGTTCCCATAAAACTTGAAAACACAACATGTTTTTTGTGTGTGTGGGTCAGATTTTGCCTACACTGACCAAAGACCAAAAGCCCCCAACAGGATAACAAACCCCACAAGGGAAGTGACTTAATAAAAAGTAATAAATAGTGCCTTAATTATTTTTTTAAGAGGCAAGAAGGTGCGAGAGCTAGGGGATGGAAAATGTCATTACCTCAGTATAAAAGCAACTACAATGGAAATTCTCCTCTATGCTTTTTCTGTGAGATGCATCTAAAGCTTTACCGGGCAATAACTCAACGCGTACGGCATTAGAGAAAGACTCCGATAAGAAGAGGAAGCTGAAAACAAAACAAATGAAAATCATTCATTTGTGTCCAGCAGGTGCATTCCGGCGGAGCTGGAACAACCATCTTCAAGATTTTACCGGAAATTAGAGCGTGTCCTCCATTAACGCGGGGTCTCGAAAACTGCAATACTAGCGGTTTAATTTGCCTCTCCGATGATAGCAGTTTATCTTGCAGACCTGCGTGGTGGTCTGGGGTGCTGGGTGGGGAGGTACCAGTGGAAATAGTTTGGGTGATCGTGACGACTGCTGGGATAATTTATGGCACGTCACAAACAGAAGCAGAGCGCAGGAAGCTGACTTTGCACCTACTGATTGCTGCAAGTATCTGTATTCATTTGCAATGCATCGAGCGTAGCTGGGTTGCTCCCAATAGGCCACCCCGCGGTGATCCAGTGAGCAGCGTCGACTAGTGGTGCCTGCAAAGAAGGAGGAGGGAGAAAAGAGAGATACAGAGACAAAGAGAGAGAGAGATACAGAGAAGGGGCTTATACTTGTTCTTGCAAGTCTTTTTTTCCTTTTTCATTCCACCTGCCAGCCCACACATCTTTCAGCGAGAGGAACGCAGGGATAAAAGAAGCATCATCTAGATGCGGCTGTTGCCAGATCACATGCGCCACACATGTGCCACCGCAGTGTGAACAAACTAAACTGTAATTACATGCTTTAAAAGACTGCTTATAATTCCCGCTCACAGAATTACCATGTTAACCGATGGCAGCTGTCATGCACCGATTTGACTTTTTTGTTTTTGGCGACAGCGAATGGAACCCTGCAACCTGAGATATCAACAAGACTGTCACCCACACGTGGGAGCCAATAAACGAACGCACAAAAACCACATTTCGCGCCTCCGATCCGTCAGAGCGTGTCTACCGTCTCGCATTAAATATGCATCCTTGCCTTTTGAAACAATCTCACCACACCACACCACACCCACCCACCCCACACACGTCTTAGCAGCTCTTTTTCCAACACGGTTCCACCTCCCGCTAGCCAGCCAACAGCGTAAAAAACTCGGCCCACCTGAGACGCAGCTGCCGCCAGCTGCCTGCCCCCAAGCTGAGGCATCCAAGCAAGGACATCCAGCCCACAGATCACGGAAAACTCCCACAGAGCCGGATCAAAGCGGACGCTCTCAGATCTCGCCATTAAAACACATGGCAGCAAAGAGGGGCCCTAACCAGATTTAATCTCACACACACGCGCTTGCGTGAACATCACACAAACCTCATCCAATCGTGCTTGTGCGCAAAAATAGGACAAAGCAAAAGTGAAAAGTTCTCATCCATGTTTTATCCTCAGTCATTCCTTTCATTCCCAATTAATCGTTTCCCAAAAGCTTAAACTATTTCCAACTGTTTGATTTGCTCATTGCAATGAGGATGGAGTTTAATTTAATTCCAACCTCATAATGAATGAAGATTTTCCAGCATTTTATGCTCCCGCCGTCAGATCCCTCTCCAGTGCTTTTGTACTATCCGAAATGTTGACGTGTGTTTTGCAGGAAACAAACATTGTAAATCCAAATAATTCCACCCACAGGTTGACACACTGTCTCTTTTATGTATAAATGATATAATTAAATGATCTCAAGCCAAAAAAATAAAAATGCGCAAGTGCATTTGGGGCTATGGTGGCAGTCCTCCCACATATAGAAATATATCCACAAAAGACATTAATCCATCTATACACGCATTTGCAGTCAGCCTCTGCTCGCCTAGTTCTAGTTCGCTGTTATCTGAGTTTTATTTTTTCTCCAACACCTGCTCTTTCAAGGACATTGTTATGGGGTACCGGAGCAACTTCACAACAGGAGATAGCAGGAGGTCACAGGAGCTCGACAGAGAACAGTACAGCACCTTCTGCCTTTTTCAGACCACAATCAGTAGGGCTCACACCTCAGGAGAGAGTTGGGGACGCCTCTACAGCATATCACGAAGAAGCGGTTTCTCTCTCTTTTTTATTTTTCCCCCTTTATGTCTCCACTGAAGAAAGCGGCCTGGCAGAGAAGTTGACAAAATGCTGGAGGGTTCAATGGTATGCAAATGACAAAAATCTCTAGGTACACACAGCATAAGCCATTTAAAGGCAGTCGCAGCAGTGCTGAACACACTAGTCAGAAACATTTGTCATCGTAGCCTACTGAATTTATGAATAATTTCAACATCACTGAAATAAATGCACAGCAAAAGAAAAGCAGAACAAAAAACATAAGCTGTGTTCTTTTTCTTTTCTTTTGAAAGCATCTGTGACTATTCTTCCTTTGTGTCTTTGTGTTTGGCTGAGTGCTCTTCAACCGCTGACTGCGGTGGCTTTTCTTACCCGTGGCGTTGGGCGGACACCTGTTGAAGGCCAGTTCCCCAGAGGGAGTTCTTCTCCACAGCATGGACACAGCGTAGTCCTCTGGGCATATTTCATAAGGAGCTATGGTTCAGGAATAAAAATACATAGTTGGACACATTTTTAGTAGAAAAATAATTCAGTATTATTATTTATTGACATTTGAGAGAGAACAAGGAAATGATGAGAAATGGAGAATGGGGAAAGGGATCGGAATATGATGCAAGAGTTTAATTTCACATTGCCCACATATGAATACCATAACATTTTTGGTCATATAGTTACTGCAATATTACGGAGCTCTGAACATGCGGGGGAAAAATATGCATATCGTGGTCAAAAAATAAGATTTTGGTAACACTTTACGATAACTAACTTGAACTAACCATGCACAACACATTTGTATTTGATAATCTTTGTTAACGTCAAAAACCCAGCTGTTCACGGTTTGTTCGTTACTTTACAGTGCATTAACTAATGTTAACAAATAACTTTAACTTTCTCTTGCTGTAGAAGTGCAGTTTATTAGTTCATGTAGTGTTATCAAGAAGTTCATGTTCCCTTTATATTTAACTGTAAAAATAATTTCAAGCATTAAAGATGATAGGAATGATAAATTCAGTCAAAGATGCGCAAACAATTACGTCAGGAGTTTATATAACTGTACATGCAGAACACCTATGAGTGTATGGAAAAAATACATGTATATGCATGAACATAAAGGACTGTTTCCATGGAGACTGTTTCTAAGAATACGATGACATCATTTATGTGATATTAAATACCCATTACTGGTTCAAATTGCGTTGACCATTTTTGGCTGGAACATACAACTATACTATATGTTCATTATTCCAGTGCAAAAACATACATGGAAAAAATAATTATCCCCACATCTCTCTCTCATTCACCCCTCTCAGCCCATTCGGATATAATTGACTCTTGGGGCTCAATTATTTGCAGGGTTACCTGGGCAACGCTGCTCGCTGCATCTGCGGACCTCCTCCCCACTGCCATCGCATGGCTGCCCTGTGACCGCCAGCCCCTGGCACACACGTACCCTCCGCTGCCACCCACCGTCACAGGACTTAGAACACCCACTCCATGGTGCCCATGCATTCCACTGCCCATTAGCTGAAACACAGACAGACAGACTGTCAAGTCAAGTTTATATAATATTTAACGGAGGTCAGCTAGTAAGAGTGACCGACGCTAGACACTGTGGTCTTTAACGTCCTTGTTAGCGCGCCTGCCACCCAATGCCAGAAACACCTGTTTGAATTCTGCTTGGAGCCATGCAAGTAGAACCGAAAGGGATACGTTGGTGCCGTGACCCAGATGGGAGTGAGGATTAGTGGGGTTACTTGCACAGCTCTTACTACTTGCCCTCCATTTCACTGGCAGCTAGTAAGAGCCATGCAAGTAAGTCTCACTCTCCTGGCCTCAAGAGTAGCACAAGCATCTTACATTACGGGCTGCGGTCTTGAGCATCCCTCTTAGTACCAGAAACACAGATTCGAATTTCGCTCTGAGTGGTGCAAGAAGAACCAGGGGGTCGGGGGGTGTTACATTTGTGTAGTGACCCAGATGGGGGTGTAGTTTAAGGGGATGAGTCTAACGGAGTCCTCAAGTAAGCCTCAGTCTCCTGGCCTCAAGAGCAGCACTAGCAAATGATGCCAGAGGCTGCCGTTCTGAGCATCCTTTATAGCGCACCAGCCTTCCATGCCAGAAACACCAGTTCAAATTCTACTCAGTGTAGTGTGAGTACAGCTGGCGGGATTTCACTGGTGCCGTGACCCAGAAGTGAGTGAAGCTTTGGGGTGAGTGTAACGGAGGCCAGCTAGTAAGAACGTTGTAAGTGTCCCACTAGCAACCAAATCTAGGGGCTGCTGTCTTGAGCGTCCTTAATGGTGCATCTACCCCTCATGCCAGAAACGCCGGTTTAAATCCGGCTCTGAATGGTGCAGAACCGGAGGGGTAACAAATGTTTGAAATATTTCATCATTCAGTTTGGCTCAGTTTAAGTTGTGTTATCATCTGTTAGTATCAGTGCAGTCAAATCAACAATATTACTGTTTATTTTAAGTATCTTTTAAACCCCAAGTCAAAGGTGACAGTACAAGGAGTCCAGACTCCATAAGGGGATAGAAATAGAAAAAGAAAAAAAAACATTTGATGAAACCAGGCTCAGTGGGTGGCCAGTTCTCCTCTGGTTAAATGAATGAACATAGTGTGATTTATGATTCCAGGCTGCATCACAAGTCAGACTGTCTGCATCATCTTATTCAGTTCATCGTCTCTAACGTTCCATCTCTCTCATGCTTGATAATTACATTGAACCTTTTTGTGGATGTGCACTCTTAAAAGTTTTTTGAGTCATCTTCTGTGAAAGCTAAAGGATTACCAGACGTATGGTGTGGAACATTATAAAACACACTCGTTTGCAAAGGAGGGTTTGGCGCATTAAAAACCATCCAGTTTCTTGTCATGTTGACATGCTCTAGAGGCCACAGATGCAATAAAACCACATTTTTGGCAGAATTCACTCTTGATTTAATTAATAAAATCATTACCATGATACTTGCAATGATGGGATATTTTTCTCTGCTTTATGAGCATGAGGGTGCTCTATAACTGGGATAATAATTTTCCTCACTTTGCCAGTCCTCAAACATATTTTATGGTAAAGTTTTAAAAGGCTTCGGGTTGTTTTACGAGCATCTAATGAACAGAGTAAAATATTGTTTCTTGGCATTGGAAAGGGAAAAATGAAAAAAGACAGATGTTGCCTTCAGTTATGCTACAAATCATGTGTAAAAGAGGGCATGTTCACCTGTAGACCAACAGTCACCTGTGCTGAATGTACCTTGTGTTCAAGGACACATTTACATTAACATTTAGACTATGTTGAGGCTGCTGGAATGTTACTCTGAAATCAATAAATATGGTCAAATCATATAAAAGCACTGGGAGATACAGTATTTGACCTCTACGCAGCTTCATATAAAAGCCTTTTATCAAGGCACCTCCATAAAAGTGTCACAAAGTCCAGTTAAAAAAAAGGCTCAATATCTGAACTTGTACAACCATTCAAGCAAATAAATATTCTAACACTTAAAAGGAAGTAGTCATTACTCTATCTTTTGTCATATATGTAAGGCTTCTCTTTCAAATTATCTTCAGATATGGAGTAAATAGATTGCATGGAGTAAATAGATGCATTCACAAATGCTTGCAATACGGAAGTCCATTTCCGCCTTATTTTAAATGCAATAAAAAGGTATAGTTAACGTAATTTTAACTTCATTTCAGTCCCAGCTTATATTAAGTGTATTTAACTACAATGTACTAGCAGTTTAATTAATCATTTGATACAATGTACTTATTGTGTACATGGTACATATTTGAACAATTAAAATAGTTAAATCCTGCTAATTACTTACAAAGCATTGAAGGGTTTAGCTCCTCAGTACTCGAGTGAGCTCTTAACGCACTACAGTCCTTCACGTCTACTGCGATCCCAAAATTCTGGCCAGTTGATCAAAATACCTAGAATATCAAAATCAACTGCAGGCGGACGATCATTTTCCTATTTAGCACCCAAACTCTGGAATAGTCTTTCTAGCCTTGGTCGAGAAGCAGACAGACTCTGTCAGTTTAAATCGACACTAAAAACACATCTCTTTAACCCGGCATACACATTATCAATTTCTATTACTCAAATGATTGTTAGGCTGCATAAAATAGTGTCAATCGGAACTGGGAACACTTCCTATAACACCTGATGTAATTGTTACATTGTAAGAAGAATAGCATCTACGCTGATGTTAGTTTCATCTTTATCCCGAGGTTACCATAGTCAGCCAGAACTGATCCATATCCAGATCAGATGGCGAACCTGCAACTAAACATGACCAAAATGCAGTCCTGAATGTCAGCAGAGACTGTGTATACTAGACAATTCCTTGTGAAGGCCTCATTGGCACAGATTCTCAGCAGAGACCACATGAATCAGAGAGGTCCTACACTGTACCCTATGGTATAAGGGCGATACATTTATGATAGATTTCCTTCAAGCAAAAGGAACTGGATGAATTTTTAAATGCTATTGATCCCAGTCTGAATTCTGACAGTGTCCGTTCATTGGTTAGAGGAGATCTGACACCCCCGAGGGATGATGACATCATTATGGAATAGACTAAATTAACTAATCTAATAATTGATTACCTTTATTAGATCAACATTGAATCAACATTGAACTGACTTATAGTGAACAACAGCCAAAATGGATAATTTCCCTGTTATCACTCTAAAGCTGAAACAATCTGTATTTTATAAAGCACTATATATAAATTAAGGTGACTTGACTTTAATTAAAGAATACCTGTATATAATAACATATGCAATTGATTTCTGTAAGTACAGCACAAGTGTTTTCCAACACAACATGGATACAATAAGTACATTGTAGGTAAAACATTTATTATAAAGTGTGCCCTTTATTTCTTGTCATTTTGACTATATATCTTACATTTTCAACTTCATATCACAACAGCAAATTTACGGTTAAAATAAGGAAAATAAGACTCTATTTTTTTTAAAACATGACTATGCCGACATTACTGTTGGTTACATGTTGAATGTTGATCAATTTATCAATGCAAGTTAAGGTAAACACATAGAAATAACACAAACACACACATACACATACTTATATATTTTTATATTTCATATATAAACTCTGAAAAATAAATATTAATGTCTCATAAAAATTTTACCAATCCCATGCTGTGGTTATGCACATGATAAACAAACGTCTTCCATTTTAGCTTTGATGCTACAGCATCTCACACTCACACTGCTTCAAACTCACAGAGACTTTCTGTTATCATGAACCACATAAAGCAAGAGTCTTGCAGCTTACAAATATCATGCTGAGGGGCCCCTGTGTGTTTTAAAGAACTACCTGCCAGGCATACTGTGTACGCACTCTCAAGCAAGACCCACCACTACGGTGTCTCAACACAGACTTAAGCTAATGCCTGAACATTCAGTATATAAAGCAGTTTCCTGACTGTTGAAATGTTCATGTTTTTAAAACAAAGTTTTATGGCATTTTCTCCGTATCTGTTGCTACATGTGTATCAGAAGATTACCGTGCATATTTAGTAAATACTCTTTCTTTCCTGTGAAACTGAAACAAAAAGATGACTTATCTTGTCTTATTCCATTCACTACTGGTCCAAACTTTGGAATACTTTGGGACAAACGTTTTAGAGAGAAGTTTCTAATGCTCACCAAGGCTACATTTCTTTGTTCAAAAATACAGTAAAACATTATTAAAATTATGAAATACTATTTCTATTCAACTGTTTAATATTTGAATATATTTTAATATATTCCAGGCTTCAGTGTTACACAAAATTTCAGAAATCATTGTAATATTTCTAATTGTTGTACTAAATAATTAACTATTAATAATATTTAAAATGTTTTTTGTTGCTTAATATGGTTGTGGAAACCTTTGAAAAATAAATATTTTGTAACATTATAAATGTCTTCAATGTCACTTTTGATCAATTTATTGTGTCCCTGTTAAATAAAAGTATTATTATTGTTATTAATGATTAACTTTATTCCAGATTAATTGATTAATTGATTAACAGCTTTATTCCAATCTTTTCACTAATGTACACTGTACACTGTTTCAATAGACAATAATAATTGTGTTCATCAATTGTGAAAAAAAAAAAACCTTACTTTGGATACAGAAAGAAAATATACTGTACACATAGTTTGAGCTTTGAATCTCAAATGACCTTTGAGATTCAGAAGAAACCTCATACATTCAGTCGTACCTGTACAGTCAGGATTGGAGCATTCTCTGCTCTCCGCCCAATGTCCTCTGCACTCAGATCCCCCATGAGCTGCTGCTGAGCACTGCCTCTTCCTCTGCTGCGTCCCGTTAGCACAGGTCACCGAGCAATCGCTCCACGCACTCCACTCCTGCCACTGCCCATCCACTGTGGGCGCCCATGCAGAACGCAAATACAGCATTCCACATGGAGAAGAGAAAATATGGGAGAAAGAAGAGAGAAGTAAGTTTCCTTAAGCTGGCCGTGGAACATTTAACTTCAACATCTTCTGATTAAGCCAAAATTACCTGCCATATTTATGTTCTAATACAGGGGTCAGGAACCTTTTTGTCTGAGACAGCCATATACCCCAAATGTTTTGAATATGAAACTGTGAAGAGCCATAGTCCTGTCGACCAGCTCATTCGATCTATTGACGATCCATCATATATCATCATCATATCATCATATATGGCTCGCAAGCCATAGGTTCCCGACCTCTGTTCTAATATAAGGTGAAGTATGTAATGTCTGTGCCGCTAGTGGTACCAAATGGAATTGCAATTTGTTTGCCCAGTTCCACTGGGCATGATATAATATTTTAAGCTTGCAACACCAAAGTCATGGGTTTGATTTCCAGGCATTGACAAATACAATTTATATCATGCCATGCAAGTGGTTTTAAATAAAAGCTTCTGTCATATGCACAAATGCTTGAAAACAATGCTTTTTTTGTATTTTATATTGCATTTAAACAAATCAAGAAAGGTGACATTGAATTTTCCATTTGTGATTATGGGCAATAAAACAGGCAAACCATTTATTTTTTGACTATAGCAACCACTCACAACAATGCCCTTGCAATCTTCACAAATCTGGTCAACAATCTGCATCATGGTGGTAGCTGTAGCACAGGCGTGCACTATTCATATTAATATCTACATGATATATCTACAATATAAATAATCTAGTTATATTAGAAATTCTGTTTGGAACAGAAATGACACATTTCCCCTTTCAAGGTTAATTTTCTCATATGGAACATTTGCTTTTATTAAATTTTGCTAGTGTTGAAAATTCAAAGTTTTTTGAACATGAGTGCTTCAATTAGAAAGTAATCAGGATCAGGAGAGAACTGATATAGGAAACAGAGAGAGAGAGAGAGAAGAAAATCACATAGATTCGGAATCAGGGCTACTGTCAGCCTGAATAACCCCATTAGCCCCAGGGAAAGAGGTAATAATACTGCCTGAGTGCCTTAGATAGCTTGCAAACTAGCCAACATGACCCAGTAAAAGGTACTCTTATACTGAATATTCTAGGCTTGTGATGTGTTCCACTCTCAATCGGAAAATAAATGTTTTTTCACACGTGAGCTCTGAGGTCAACTTTAAAAGCTTCGGACCAAAATATGCAAGACAGAATTTGGCAACAGCTCAAGCTTCGGGTGAGCTGACGCTACAAAAACACAACACAGAGGTGTAAAGAGGGGCTAATTGCATCTTTTTTGCTGAATGGGACGAGACTTTTAAAGCACGAGACAAACAAAGCTGACCAAGATTGGACAATCTGTTACAGTACTTACCCATCTACAGTGTATAGAAACTCAGCATATTTTAAGTGGCTATCATTCACAGGCGATTGTGCTCAAGTGATTTTTACTTCAGCTCTATTCTAGGTTGAGCATGAAACAACGTTTCTCTCAGCCTTATGGGTTTTATTGCCCGCCACACGTGGCAGCTTTCAACACGCCAAGAAGCCTTGTGAGGGCATCCATTTTGTCCCATGTAATAAACTATTCCGTAATTGATCCTGTAATGTTCCACCGCTGGCAGCTGCTGCTTGCTCCCCAGAGCCACCTCCATGCGAGATGAGCTTTGATTCTTTATAGACGGGATCAAACATTGAGGGCCTTCCATGTCAGGCCTAATTCCACCAAATCATTCTCAGAGGACGATGGCTCACAACCGCATCCAAATTAGTGGAGTGGTCTTCAATTTACAACAAAATTGATTACGGTTAAAGAACGGCTAGAAAAGCAAGAGGCTCAGGGGAACACAGAGGCATTGGATTCGGAAAAGAGAGAGGATGACTCAGTACGGAGGAGAAGAGGGGCGAAATGAGATGAGAAAAGAACAGAAGACAAAAGGAGAATGAATAAAGTGAGAAAAGAGAGGGAGAGAGAGAAAGAGAAAAGATAAGGGAAGAGAAGAGAAGAGACAAAAAAACAGTAGGAGATACAAGACAAGACAAGAATGGAACAGAAGATGAGAACCAAACGGAGATAACAGAGGATAAGAACACATGAGTTGAGGTGGGATTATAAGTTAGAGATAAGAAAAGAAAGGAAGAGCACATGCAAGAATATTTGTGAGAGGGCAAGACGAGAAGAACACAGAGGAGCCAGAAGGAGCTGAGATGATGCGAGAAAAGGCAAGTTGAGATATGAAGATTGTGCATCTAAAGCAGACAGACCTGGGCAGAGGGCGATGTTGCAGAGTTTGCTTTGGGTCTCGGGTCCATCGCACGCTCTTCCTCCATGCTGGGGCGGAGTGCATACCCGAGTGCGGGTGCGATGACCCCGTCCACAGGTGAAAGAGCAGAGACTCCACGGAGACCACTCTTCCCACACACCGTGCACTGCCAACAAAGGATAAGAGTTAAGACACATACACACTGCTCACGGCACACACACACACCCACACACGGCCTCATTCAAATGCAGCAGTGAAACACCTCCAGCACTGACTCTATGGCTGCTCAGCGAACGCGTTTATCAACAGCTGTTACACAGCCGCAATGAATCAAAACAACTGCATCATTTCCCCTTTTCTTTACAATTTACCTTTCCCAATCCCAAAACACTCCACCCCCATCCGAGTACCACGGCTGATGACATTCTTTTGTCTTTGCGTGATGAAAGACATGCCGGGAGGGTTGCCACAGCCGTGCTGCATTCGTCTCGGTTCTCTTAGCATACTTATCAAAGTCCCAGGTGTGTGTTCTGCTCGTACTCTTACTGGGGCTTAATCCAGTCATCAGTGTCAAGACCGTTGGGCGCCGTTTCCCCTCCAAACGTCAAATCCCCCTCTCTAATGCTCTTACTGTATAATGAAAATGCCAATCCCACTCAAAGAGCGTTAATTAAAAACAAACTCTTGGAAAAATCGGTGCAAAAACCAGCTCAATGACTTTGCCATTAACTGAAATATATATATTTTTGATTTGCTGTTGGACAAAGAGTGTCTATGTTGTTCTTTTGACTTGTAGGTTTGCAGATGAACTCGACAAGTTGTTTTAAAATGGTGGGTTGTGAACTAAAAAGGGAATAAACCAATGCAAATAATAAAATGTCACTATCCCTAAAATTGTGCTTAGTTGGAATAGCAAAATAAAAAGGCTTATATGCTGTTTTTTAAAATATTTTATAATATTTCTATGCAAACTAATTTGCAGCTTGCTACACTAACGTTCAAAAGTTTGGGGTCAGTGGGATTATTTTTTGTTGTTGAAAGAAATTCATATTTTTATTCTGCAAGTATGACTAAAAGCTTTTATATTGTTACAAAATAATGTTTTGTTATCATGTAACTATCCTTTTAACACTGATAATACTATGGTATTTTACTTGAGCAGCAAATCAGCATATTAGAATGATTTCTGAACACTGACGCAATGGAGTAAAGAGTGCTGAAAAATAAGCTTTGATATATGTAACAAGTTATGTAACATTATTTCACAACAATACTTTCTTAACTGCATTTTTAATCAATAAATACAGCATAGGTGAGGATAAAAGACATGTTTCAAAACATAAAAAAATCTTACTGACCCATAGTGTAAGCTATTAATCTACCATTCTCTTATTATCGAAAAATAAAAACAAGATTACATGTGATCGTAGCTATATATACTGTATATATATATTTTTATTTTTATTTTTTTACTTTTTGTATCACTTTGCTCAATTTTATGTCTATTACGTTGCCACTTTATATTAAATGTTAAATCAAGGTTCTAAAGCAAAAATCAGGTGGGAGCGACAGGATTTGATTGAAATATGACATTTCTCTTCAAGAGTAGAACAGAATTTGTTTTGTGTTTTTACCTCTCATAGAACCAATGCGCTATATATATATTACTAATACGTAATACGTATACGGGTGATTATATGAACTTTCCCAAACTATGAAGCACATACTGTAGAGTGAAAGCATTGAGAGCTAGTGCATAACGTCTTCCATAAAAATAATTTTATTTTGCCTAACACATCGCATAACCCAGTAAAATATTGTAAATAAGGGTTGACCTCAAAAGAAAAGCAATGTTGTGCTCAATTAGGCTGCTGTCCAAGCTATTCCAGAGGGAGAATAAATGGATTTATTTAAGCATTCAAGAGTCATGGTGGTCTTATATTTCTAATATAAAGGCCGTATGTCATTTATATGTGCCTCCGAGTCTTTTCCAACACCAGACTTATCTGAGATGGTGTTAAGTTTTGTCTCAAGATGGTTTGAGAAATTGTGCACTCAACAGCAAGTCTTTAATCTTGGATGCCAAGCAGCTCTATTAATGATGCTTAAATTTATGTGCAGGAAAGTTAATTAGCTGCATTTATAAATCCTTCTGTTGACTGCCAGCAAAAACTGAAATTTCATAGCTTTTTTAGTGCTTTAGTATTAATATATATATATATATTGTAGGGGTGTAATGGTTTTTAATCACGGTTTTAGGCTCAGGGTTTCGCTATACGGTTCGGTATGTGCTAGGTTCAGGGAAAAAGGGGAAAAAAATAAAAAAGAACAAAAAATCAAACTACAAGCAAAAGTACTTATAAATAAGATAAGATAAATAACCAAAGATACAAATAAAATAAACTTTACCATCTATTTAGGTACAGTATGAATAAAGTAATCAAATGAATAAAGTAATCAAATGAAAAATAACATTGCATATAATTTTCTCTGTATAAATTAAATAAAGATTAATCATTAGTCGAAGTTACAAAAGCTATTCAGTCAAGAGCAGTGAGTGATTTCCTTGTCTTTTGTTGTTTTATTAACATTAAAAACACATACACCTGGAATATTAGGCTGCTGTCACTTTAAGACATAATGCACAGATCCTGATGTACATGTCCGCTGTGAGTGGAGAACGGCACGTTTGATTTTTTTACCGAGAACCATAACACCCCTAATATATAGTATTGGTCAAATATTGCTGTTTATTTTACAAATCAAATTATAAAAGCTGAAGATGATTTCACCATCAGTAACAATTTACACACACACACGAGCGTGCACGCAGGTTGGGTTTCCCTGTAGTAAATGTACTTTCCATAAACACAATGATTTTTATTTTTTACAATCTGTATACTCTATCCCTAAACACAAAACTTTCATTTTAAAATGTTTAAAAACCATTCTTCTGTATGATTTATAAATTGTTTTCCTCGTTGAGACCAACAAATGTCCGACATGAAATGTTCACCAAATGTCCCCACAAGGATAGCTTTTTTTGAGCTTTTGAGCTTTTTTTGAGCTTGTGGGGACACTTGGTGAAAATTGCATATCAATAATACTGTGTAAACCACATTGATTTGGCCATTTAAAAAGTCTTAAATGAGCTGAATTGCCTATTTTAGAGCTAATGGTGTAAACAAAACAAGTCTCTTTTAATGCTCCTTTACTTAAAATAAAAATCCAGTTAGCTTGTGACATAAGTTCAATGCCGCTGAGGTAACGCGTAAACAGCATTAATTTACCGATACCAAAAGTCCTAAAAGAGCTGAACTGCATTTTCAGAGCTTGTGATGAAGGAAAAAAACCACAACAACAGAACAAGCCTATTTCCATGCCCTTTTACTTGAAATAAAAATCCGGTTAGCCGCTGACAGCATGTTCAATGGCGCTGAAGTATTGTTGAGGCTAACTCCATTAAGATGGCACCTCAGAAAATGATGAATTAAAGGTCGATACCTCCAGTAATTAAAGATTTTAAAACAGTAGGGTAATTCAGGTTGCTTTTCTGGCCACAGGGGAGTAGATTATTATTTTGCCCCTTTCGTCTACATTTTTCATGTGCATGCACCAACAAACACTCTTCTGACAAGTTTCGTTTTGTGTCTGACCAAGTTTCTGTTGGAATTATATAAACGGTTGGCTAAGTCATACATTGAGAAGAGGAAAATGAAAAGAGTGAAAAAGTGAAGGGGAAAATTGATAAAGCAACATAAAACAGAACATAAATGACAAGATGAACGACCAATTACACAAGTGGAAAAAGATATATAATAATTATGAAAGTAATCATATACATGGATATAAAACACATAATATGAAGCAATGACAGCAAATCAATTAATTTAAAAGAAATGACAGCAATGTTTTGCCCTGAAGATGAAAGATATAGATTCTGAAGGACAGTCCAGTGTCTGAGACTAACACTACCTGGGCAGGGGGCAGTGTTATTGCACACCCTGGATTCTCTTAAAGGGCCGCTGCAGTGTGATCCGTAAGGTGAGACACATGTTCTTGTTCGCACCTGCGACCCTTGACCGCATGTAACTGAGCAAGAGCTCCACTGGGACCACTCCTCAGCACCAGGGTCACCTGTAGGAGAAGGGTGACACCAGTTAAAAGCAGTAAAATGGTCATGTGACACCCCGAGGGGGTGGAGCCAGTAGGAGCAGGAGGGGCCTCACTAAGTTACACACTAAGAAGCCACAGTAAATCTGTGAACGAGCTCAAAAGGAGCATCATATATTTGATATGATCCTGCCTGAACGACTTTCAGGGCTCATTCGTTCCGGAGCAGAGATGCCCGGTCCAGCTACTGGAGATCTACTTTTCTGCAGAGTTTAGCTCACACACACACATATTGATTTAGATCCTGAAGACCTTGATAAGCTGGTTAGGGTGTGCTTGATTAGAGTTACAATAAGGCTGTGTCCAAAACGCTAATATCCTGTCTACTAAGACAACTACATTAGCTCCTATCTTGACCAGAAAAGAGATGATCTTAAGGGGAAAGATCGCTCACCCGAAAATCCATTACACACCCTCATTTTATTCCAAACTTGTATGATTTTCTTGTATTTTGAAGAATGTTTCAGCTTTCTAGAACAACACTACTGACTTTCACTGTATGGACAACATTAAACAGATACTTCTTGCATAGAAGAAATTCATTCAGGTTTGGAATGACATGAGGGTAATAAATGATGAGATTTTTTGGGCGAACTATCTCTCTAATAATTTCTCATAATCCTCTGTGTGCGGTTGGTTAATAGAATAAAAATGGTATCTGAGAGAGGAACTGAATTAGAATTTAGCTTATAAATATAATTTATAACTTATGATATAGTTTAAAACTTAATAGCATACGATTCCATTTCAGCTGAGAAATAAGCATTAAATATTCATTAGGTTATCCTTAATCTCGCTTGAATTTGTTCTACATCATTAGACATGACATTATAGCTTGGTCCTAAACTGGTTTTCTTTAGGAAAAACCTTCATACAGACATGCTGTCTGTTAAATCATTGACTGACCGGGAAGCAAGACATCTGCCTTTGGTTTCGCACACAGCTTAACTCTGCAAGAAGAAAGATTTCCAGGAGCACAATAGAGCAAACTTGTCCTGGTGATTAGACAAGATTGGCCCATATATGATAATGGCATTAAACAATAATACAATTTACAAATATATTAAGAGATTACATTCACAGTTGACAGTCAAAACCCGATTGAAAGCATTTATGAATGATTCATACATCTATGCATGTTCAAAGCAGGATCATATTGATTTTACTTTGTGGCCACAAGATAAATATCATAATAGTAGCTTTTACTATGTTAGCACACTAAGATTTGAGATCATTTATATTTTAAAATCATACATGCAACCAATTAGATGAAATCAACTGAAAGGAAAAAGGCAAACGAAACTAATAGATGAATATATAAAATATGATAAACTATGCAGAATGCATGCAACATGGCTTCTAAAAGTTAGAGAATGATATTTGATGAGAGTTAGTTTTCCACTAACTACAGTTGCACAGAATAACAGACCTCTGGCCCTCAATCTAGACTGTGCCGCTCTCGCTCTTAGATCTCCGGGATTTATGCTAAAGCTTCTTGTCTGTTTGAAGCGAAATCAATTAGAATTGGAGATTGTCGAGAAAGAAGGGAATGTGGTTCATTTCTCCCAGCATATTCAGCAGATCACAGCAATTTTCAGTGGCGTTGGTCACATTTGAGATTCTCTCGATGGAGGAACTTTCTATGGCGAATCCAAACAATCAAGGCTGCTAGAAGTTCTGTTTGATTATGGTCCTGAGCTGGAAAACATTACGATTTACCAACTGTAATGTCAATTCAATCATTGGCATTGTTTGCTGGCATTAGAATGCATGATTGCTAAATAATGTTTATGCAGTTGTTGGTTTAAAAGCATAGGCTGCTTTCTGGCAAACACAGAGATTAGCTCACTAATGTGTTCACTAAATTCTGCGCTCTGGATCGGCTGTAATTCCCAATGAGCAATTGCATGGCCAGACCAAACACTAATAAGACATTTGATTTCCAGAGAAATTTTGACACTGCCAAACATTTAATAAGCAAGAAAATTGTCTCTCTAAAAGCACATGTTATCAATATCCACAGTATAATGATTCAATTGCCATGTAATGCTGAATAAAGGGATAGTATGAGAAGAAAAATGTTTAATGTTTAAATTTTGCCTGTCATCAGCAAATACTTGGATATAATGAATTTTATTGTATTTATTTAATATGCTTTTTTTAACAGTGAACAGTTATTATCTCATGAGCATATTGATCATAAATAATTTCATTTAAGATCAGATGCTCAAAATGTATGCAACCTTTTTAGTTGCTAGTAGACTCAAGATTTGTTCTAACTTCCAGAGAAACTACTGGCATGCCCTTGGGCACATACGGACAATTTCCTCTGCCATTCTCAGAGATTAGATTAGATTGAAAGGTGGATCAACTCTGGATGAAGTGGCACACAAACTTAGACAATCTGAAAATGAGAAACTAAATGTAGGATGAATGACATTCTATTCAGATTTTCATTTCTAAAAGGAAATAAATCCACAAACACAAAAAGACTGGATTGGAATGGAAACAAGGTTGTTAAGGATTAGTATGCATAATGATTTGCAACTTAAATGAAATTAAGTGCTACACAAATGTCACAAAACTTCAAACAAAATAAGATAGCCTCCCCGTTATAGCTATAAATAATTTAGGGTACATGCAGAGGGTGGGGGGGGGGGGAATCCAACAAGAAAATCAGGGAAATTAAAGCAACAGAAAAGAAAGAGAAACATATTCAAGTTTCTACAGTTATTGTGTTTTTTGGCACTTTAAAAGGTAATGTATCAGGGTTATTTCGGCTCTAAACAGCTGGATAACCACATATGTTAACTGTTAAATGTTAACCATATTTTAGTTAATCTCTGTTTAAACAAGTCTGGGTTATATTTACTGATTTTAGTGGTTAAAGTGGTCATAAAAAGTGTCAAAACAAATAGAAACCAGAAATTTCAATTGGGCATTTTGTCAGTATGCAAAAAAATGGCCAATTCTGTTTTTCTCAGAGTGGAAAAGGGACAGAAAATAAATATGATAAATAAACATTGTCACTTAAAGGTGCAGTACAGAAGATAGCATGCAAGTGACTTAAGATGAAAATTAAGTTTAGTTTACATAGGAAAGGAAAGAAGCATAACTATTGTATTACCAGTTTGTGCCATAAATTTAGCAGATTCATCTCGCTCCTGTTGGCCCTTTGTGTCATGTACTGATCTTGGCCGCTGACTTTTTACAGTATGTTCTCCGATCATTCCATATTCTAGGGACAGAATAGAGGTTCATGAAAACTAGGCTTTGATACAAATCTTCAGAAAGAGAGAGAGAAAAGGGAACAAAAAGAGCTTAGCACAGTTCTGGAACGTAGAGGTGGCTCGCAGTACATGGCTTTAAAACAAAGTGAAAGTATATCACACATGGACAACTTTATTTAACTCGTCCTTCTTGCCGTTTAGCTTTAGCCTTTCGAGAAAAGCAGAGAACAGTGCACAGAACGCTTTATCAGTGGTGAGCTGGGAGTATTAATTGAGCTTATAAGCACAGCTATGACACATAGAAACACATGCAAAATCAACTTACATTGGCTTTTAAGCAAGACGTTGAATTAACCTCCAAAGCCCTCCCCTCTCTCCCTCCCCTACCGAAAACGAACAAAAAAGAAAGGATAAAAAAAGAGAAAGGAAAATGTGTAAGCCATTGGAAAGCCACAAAGGAAGGAAGGGGGGTGGCGAGGGGAGAGGAGGGGAGGGAGGGTGTCATGGACATGCTAGATTGATCCACAGTGCCTGCAACAGATCCAGGCTTTTGGAATAATTAGTTAGTTAAGACCCAGAATTAGTAAAGGAATTATGTGCTGTTATATCTAGCAGAATATCAAAAGATGAATTATCTCGCCATTGTACGCTAAGCTGTATGTCGCTAGGTTTGGATTAATTACACTCTTTTCGGCACAACAATATGGTTAATTTGTCTTTGTTCTTATCGTAATCAATTAATTCATTAAAAGTCCTTCGTCGGAAACAAAGTGTTCTGATTCAAAAAGCCTCACCGTGAGCCTAATCATTACCCCAGTTGCTTTTTGAGACTATTTTTACTCGTCTCAATCCATGTATAAAATTTTTGCTTTTTATTTTTTATTTGCTTTTATCTTTAGTTGCCGTCTTGTTTTCAATACATGTTTCATAGATGGAGTTGAAACAGATTCAAAACAATGAGACACAGCCATGCTTCCATTGCTAATTGGGAATTACTTCATTGATGTGAGTGGGAAAAGACAGCACATCTTCTTCTAATTCGCCCTGAGAACAGAAACCCTGATGTTACGACAGAGAAGCAAAGGTTTGAACGGTCATTGGCTGTGTGTGTTTAAAAGCTACACTGAATATAATGCAGTTGTGGAAGATTTTAGGCCTGTGGCTGCAAGAGCCATTTGGTCATACACGTGTTTATGGCTCTGCCCTTGACCCAGGTGGGCCCTAGAGCATTTCCCCACTCCCTTTCTGCTTTCTACAGTACAACTTAAAAAAACAAACAAAAAAACGAAACGAAACAAAAAAAGAAAAACATTCAAAGCACTGCCTCGTCCATGCCCACAAAACATACTGTATAAATTATAGCAATGTCACACTACAAAATTGTTAGTGTGCTTGTCCTCAAGCAACACATTTTTATTTCATTGACACAATGCCGCACTGGAACTGCATTTGAAACTGGTAATGTGTGTAGGGATAATAAATAAGGACTTTTCTTCAGTTCCCGCATGGAAGTTCCAAGCAGCTGTGAAATGAGTAGCTCTCCCAAAAATGAACATTTTAATTATGCAGTTCCAAACTTTTAGGACTTCTCTTCTTCTGTGGAACAGAAAAGGTTACAATTTAATTGAAGAATACCAGCACTGTTGTTTTTAGCCATAGAGTGACGAGTGCTGTCAAGCTCTAAAATGAAGAAGAAGAAAAAAAAACCATGATAAAATAGTCCATACAACCTGTGCTATATATTCTGCGTCTTCTGAAGTGTTTTGATAGCTGTTGTGTGAAGGTCTGACTAAAACCTCTGCTAGCTCTCTAAACAAATATGGCACCTTTAGTCACATGGTCATGAAAAATTGCCTATGAGTAAAAGATTAGAGCGTTTTCCTTTTTGGGTGAAGTATTCCTTTAATGAAATGAGATCATTAACAATCAAATAAACATATAAATTAAAGTCCCTATGGAATAAAAATGGAAGTGTTTTGGCTTTTAATGTGAATGTGTTAGCTTTAATTTTGTCAATTAGCTAGTGTGCTCAAAAACAACGACATAATTTGAATTTAGAAGTCAATATGGATCAATGACTTGCTCATCCGATTTTCCGTCCAATCAAATGCTCTCTAGAATCGAATCTAATGCGTCCCGCTCCTACATTAGAAATAGATGATGAATATGCGGCTAAAATTGGTCACTCCCTGCACATATGTACTATTTTGTACATGGTGAATGGCACATTGTGCACTATGTAGGATATAGGGAACAATTCAGACAGTGTAAATATGCTTTTCATTGGGGTGAATGAAGTGTCACGCGAACCGCCTCGCGCACACAGTCTGCTCCGGTCGAGAGACTCAATAGCACAGAGCAGAAAACGTATCGGACCCATTTGAATTCTGCACAGAATGCTATATTTTTAAAGCGATATGGAGGAGATTAAGAGGAGAAATGCTTAGAGATAGGAGGAAACTGCGGCTTTACTGAGCTCAACAGTTCTGGCTGATCTGTGATAAAAACAAAACGAAAATATAAAAAAATATAAAAATGGAGTAGCTGTTCAATATGACTAGCCCTGTCTTTCTGTTTCAGTGGAAATTACATCAACACACTGAAACATTTTGCTTGTCTCAAGGCACTTCAATGGGACTTTGGAGATCCAATCTCACATTTGTCCAATTCATGTTTATACACTGATGAACTAAGATTTTTGAAAAATACCTTTTTGCTTTTTGATTGGTTTGAATGTTTCATAGACATTTTATACTAGAGTAAAATAAAATCAGCTCGTAAAAGAATAGTTCACGCAAAACTGAAAACTCTGTTATCATTTACTCACCCCATGTTGTTACAAACCTGTATGAATTTCTTCTGTGGAGAAAAAAAATAGACACGAGTAAGTGAAATATCAAGTAGACTAAGCTAATAGCCATTCTCATATAGTAAATGCAAATTATTTGGTTGATTAGTACTATTTTAATCACATGCACATATTTAAAAAGGGTATTTGCTTTATAATGCTTGTAGAATTAAAATAATATTGCTTTTTTTGTGTGTGGATCAATAAAAAAAAAGTAAAAAATGTCCATACAATGAAAATCAATGGATCCCAAAATGACTTTGGACCCCTTCATCCAATCTGGGGATATATAAAGACAGGTTGTAACAACATGAGGGTGAGAACATGATGATATATTTTAATTTTTGAGTGAACACAAGTATTTTTGTACTTTTGAGCAATGAAAGCTGTAATCATCATTTTCTCAGCTGAAAAGACCCATACGGTCACTAGCGTATATTTTGCTCACATTGTCTCTGGTTCCCTCATTATGTCTGTCAGTTAGCTAACAGTAACTTCCACGGTTAACCAGCTATAACAGTACCAACACAGCACCAACCAGAATGAATGTGTACGGTCTAGCATGGAAATTCAGGCTATTGTATACTGCTCTTTTCAGCAGAGACAACAAAATATCTTCTGGGAAACAGGCAATATACTTCGGTATCAGAGCGAACACATCCATGTTGTGAGAGAGAGACGTTCCCATTAGAGACAGTAAACTATATCAGGCTACATTGATTGAGTCTCAATTGTTCAATAGAAGAATCACAAAGTCTCTACAGACCTAATGAATCCTTTAGCATCACTTCTGCAATAGCAGGTTTCCACAGCAACAGTGAGTCAGAGAAACAGAGAGGGAGAAAGTGTTTAAAAAATCAAAAATAACTATTCAAATAGGGATTCAGTAGTGGGATTCATGGTAGTTTGCCTTCTGTCAGCAAACAGACATAAGTAAATTTTGCCAAGTGTCGTTCACATATAGCAAACACTACTTACGTGGATGATTAGCATTATTTTTATAGCACTTGGTTTTTAATTTGAACTCTCTTTACATCATCCATGAGCTTTAATGTACGTTTTAACGATCAAAAAGGTTTGTAAAACAGATCTGTTTGTGAGTTTATAGTGAGCATGGCTGAGGTCAGGGGTGGAAATCATGGAGCTCGATCCACAAACGTCACCCGGCTGATGAAGAGCTTATCAAACACGTCCACAACATCGCTGAACAAGAGGTGCTGCTGAAAGCTGTGATCAAGGCAGCTGCGATGTTTGAAGTGTGAAGAATACAGAGGTCTTTGCTCAATGTGATCGCACATGAGACCTTTGCTCTAAGAGAGTGTCCATCTGTCAGGGCGTTAGAAATGAACACAACTGTTCACTACAAATAGCACATAAGTGTGTTTCTTCAACTATGGGCACATTTTGGCCCTGTGGAAATGACTACATAAAAACATACTTTTCACATTCTCTCTATCTTATGTGTCAGAGAAGAAATTGTCTTTTTCGTCACCATTCATTTTGTGGTGGAAAGGACTTTTTTTTCTTTTTTTTTTATAAAATGGGCAAAACCTTTGTCTTGCCAAGATTAAATTCATAGCAAATGTTCTATTGTGTCTTTTCACACTTTTTGCACAGTTTGTCAGAATTACAGCTTGACTAAAAATGACACATAGTAAAAAATATTTTGTTCACAAGTGGTTTTTCTTTGTTGTCTTCACACCTCACATTTCTCATATTTCATCTCAAGATGTTCTTCACTGACACTGTTGTCTCCTTAGTAAAGTAAACTTTTGAGAAAAAATAACAATAAGTACAATCAACTCTAAGTCATCTCAACTTAAATGACATTAAACTAATTAAAATGGTTGAATCTCATATAACTCTTAAAGAAAATTAATGTAAAAACATGTTGTCATAATTTATTGCTCATATGGCTTTCCTGTTGCTCAAACAGAAGACCGTGGCGCTTGCAACGCCAAGGTCATGGGTTCGATTCCCAGGGAAAGCAAGAACTGATTAGAATGTCAGAGTGTGTCTTGAATGCAGTGTAAGTCGCTTTGGATAAAAGTGTCTGCAAAAATGTAAATATAAACTTTTTACAAATATATATATATATATATATATATATATATATATATAATTAATTTTAATTTTTGATAAATATTGATAATATTCCCAAAACAGGGTTAAAATATTAATTTATTGTTCTACTATATTATTTTCTAAATCATGTGGATTATGTGACATTGAAGGTTGGAGTAATGATCCTGAAAATTCAGCTTTACATTACAGGAATAAATGAAATTGTATAATGTATTAACATAGAAAACAGTTATTTCAAATTGTAATATTATTTCACAATATTACTGTTCTTACTGTATTGCCTTGGTGAGCGAAAGATACTTTTTTTCAAAGAGAATTTTAAAAATCTTACCAACCCTAAACTTTCGAAATAAAAATATATAAAAAATATCGATCTGAAAAGTAGGCACGATAAAAAATATTCCAAGTTTTAATGTTTTAAACTACCTTGAGACATGGAAATCCATTGCACCCTTTGCACAGTGACAACTTCCATGGCTCTTTATTTTTATGCTTGTTTGGTGTGACCTTATGTCTTGATATACAGTAGTGCAGAGCCCTTGAGGTCTTGAACTATGAAGAGAAAACATCCTGTGAGATGATGCAGGGCCACAAAAAAGAAAAAAGAAACAGTCCGTGTTTGATTTATGGTCCAAGAAAACTCAACTGCAGCCACCACTGTCCTTTGTTCCACTGGAAGTTCAGTACGGGTGCCATAAGCCCATAGCAGCTGTGGTGATCAAACATGAACCAGAGGCACGAAGCTCAGCCCAAATGTTCTGATGCTGGAACAGCAAGAATTTTTGTAGTCCTCCAAAGTAGCTACCCATGATAGATTGCATTCAAGCTATCTATATTAGAGTCCAAGCAGACAGCTATCTATGCATGTGCTGGCTCTCCACCTACACTAGATGGGAATGGATAGCCCTGCTCTTTACTCTAACAATAACTTGAAAAATAGGGGACATGCTGTCTAAAGGGATTCACCCCGTGTGATTCAGACTCACTTTCTGTGCAATGGCTAAAGAGCATCTAAATCATATGTAGGCTTGTTCTGAAAAGAAAAGAAAAAAAAGATGCTGTTCTGTCCAAACACCCAGAATGAGAGAAAGTAGACAAGGGGAGTGAAAAGAAGAGTGTGAAAGCTTGTTTCTGTCACAGAATTGAAAAACCTTGAAACTTTTTAGGAACATTGTGACTTTAAATCTCGCAATTCTGAGTTATAAATGCGGAATTGTAAGTTATAATGTCAGAGTTGTTGGACATGAACCCTAAGTTCGTGAAGGATTGTGAGCAGATTTGCTAAATTTTTTGCTCAAAATTGCAATTAATAATAACACAATTGCAAGTTTAAATTTAAAAATTCTAATATTAACTGGCAGTTGCAAATTATTAAGTCAAAATTGCGTCAGAATTCCGTTATAAACTTGGAATTGCAATATTAAATCACAATTGCAAATTATAGTCATAATTGAGGGATATAGCCTGGAAACTGTGAGCTATAAAGTTTAAATTGCGAGACAAACTCAGAAAAAGTCAGAATTGTGAACTATTTTGCTCAGTTGCTTGTATCTCACAATTCTGACTTTACAACTTTGTAACTCATTATTGCCTTGAATATTTTACAATTATGAGAAAAAGAATCAGAATTGTGAGTGTATATCTCATAATTGCAAGTTATAAAGTCAGAAGTGCAAGTTTTAATTTCATAATTCCAAGTTATAAACTCGACATATTAACTTTATAGGGAGTTTTAAAGTCAGAATTGTGAATTTATATCTCGTAATCGTGACTGTATTTCGCTGAATTTTTCGATTGTGATTTTATAATTTATGATTGCATTATATATTTTACAGTTCTGAGGAAAAAAGTCAGAAATGTGAGATATAAAATCACAATTGTGAGGACAAAAAAGTCAGAATTACCTTTTTATTCTTTTTTTTTCTGTGACAGAAACAAGACAGAGCTAGACACTCAAAGGGAGATCCATTCCCAGTGTCATACATGAAGGAGAAACATACATATTCAAAGCACAGAGAGCCTTTTAAATTATGATGATGTTGAAATCCTGCATAAAATGAGGGAAATGATGAATGTTCACACCAGATAATGATCCAGAGAGAGGAGAGTATCAGTTGGATGTTTCAAAAGGTTGCTTCTGCACTCAGTAATCTTGCAAAATACACCGAAAGCTTTTGCTATTCAGAATATGCACTGAGTGGTTTTCCTAGGGCGAGAGGTGCTTAACAGCAGTCCAGAGGCATAAACAGGACCTTGTGAAATTCAATGAAGTCCATTATTCTATGAAACGTTTACTGACAATATGGTTAGAGTTACGATCAGTGACAGCGCAGACATGACTACACGACTTGTTCTTGTACTAGACAAATTTATGCATATACACTTGACAGCAACAGAGAATCTCTGATTTTGATCTTGGACTCTTCTCCAAGAAAATCAACATAACAGCTGTGAAGTAAAAGCATAATTTTATATATATATACAGTAATACCTCGGTTTATAAGTGACTTTGTATACGAGCAAATCGGTGTACGAGCATTGTATCGGAGTGTTAGAAATTTTTTCCCTCGCCCATGCGCATTTTTTTTGTAGAAAAGTCCTAACGCTCAGGATCTTCGCACTCATTTTTACTGGAAATATCCTAACGAAGCCTCTCACAAAGCCCATCACTCCTTAACTCGTTCGTTCTCTCAGTGTCACTCGGGTTTGGTTGCATCATTCACCACAGTGATACTTTTATAAGTGATTTACAGCGGGTTTACCTCGTGTTGTTAACATTCATTGTGATCGCTATTGTTCACGTAGTGAAATATATACGTACAGTACAGCTTATAGACAATGACCTCAAGATGAGTAAGAAAGAAGGGATGAAATTCTCCCTCTAAGCAGTAAAACCCTGCTCTTGTCTCCTTCACGCCAGCAGCGACGCTACTCAAACCTAAAGTGCGCGTTACAGTAAATTGTCAAGCATTTTTAGAGTTGAATTGTCAATTATTAATTTGTGTTTAAATGAGATCTTAATAGTTATAACTGTAATTAATAGGGTAAAACCAAACAAATATTTAAAATGGGCATTTATGGTCGTGTGGAACGAATCGAGTGATTTTTAGTGCATTCTTATGGGGAAAAATGTTTTGGTGTTTTTTGAGTTACCATATTTTGAGTTACCAGCTCTCTCTTGGAACGAATTAAACTCGTAAACCGAGGTATTACTGTATATATATAATTATGGTTTTACTTCACAGCTGTTATGTTGATTTTCCTGGAGAAGAGATCAGCTGTAGTATAAAATTCACAAAATAAACACAGCACACATAATTTGTACAAGTGGTTGAAAGAAATGGGCGCAAAATTTCCCTTTTAATATGTCTTTAATATGTTAATTGTTTCTCCTAGACAGCAATGAGATAATGAGATTAAACTGAGAGCAAATTTAGATGTTTCCTGAAATATGTATCTAAAGTGAGAGATAGCAAACTGCTCTATGTATTAATAAAATGAAAATGATTGACAGTAACCCAAATGAATGAGTTCAAAATAACCTTTAAAAAGGCCATATTATGCCCTTTTAGTCTTCATTTTGTTTTGGGGGCTACTAGAATAGATTTTCATGCTTGAATGTTCAAAAAACACATTATTTTTCACATTTTACACACCTGTCAGTTTCCCCAGTCTGTCAGTAAGGCTCTGTTTAGTTCCTGTCTCAAACCCCTCCTTATTAAAAGTGCAATGTGTTCTGATTGGTTGGCTGGACCAGTGTGTTGTGATTGGCCGACCGCATTAAGCGTGTTTTGGAAATGTCACATCCCTTACCATAACAGTGAGTTGGTGAGTCGTAACACACTACTAACGCAACTCAACCAGGCCTCGTTCATTATTTGCATATGAGTTAGATGGGAATTATTTAAATGAGGGATATTGTAATGTGTTCATTGCCAGAAGGAAACTACAATCAATGTGTGTCAGGGAGTTCAAAAATAAAGTATACAGTGCAAATATAAGAGTACAGTGTCACAATTGTTGTTGGACACATTTCAATTAATCTAATTAGATTTTCCTTCTTAAAAACCAGGACAATAATTAATAATGGCAACTAAATGAGTAAAACCAGTGGGCAACATCAATGCTACCACTACTAGACACATAATACACAGATCTTATAGTAGGCGTTTCCCAAAGAGAAACACTCAGATGTCAGGCTTGAGGGGGAGGTGTGAGACATGGCCAATGTCATCTAAGTTTCCATTCTAAAAACACTGGTGTGTATTTTACATCAGCTCACACTTCCCCAGCGAAGGTTTCAAACCAGGATTTCAAATGTCTCTAAAGAAATGGCCAAAAAGGAGGAGGTTGAGACATTGTGAGAGCTTACATATGCGACTAGTTTAGTAACTAATGTATTCAAGTTGTGTGTTTACATCAGGAATGCTGAAAAAAGACCTGACCAATGCAGATCGAACCCACTTGGTTGGTGAAAACAGGGTTTGTTTAACACATGCTGATCCAACAAAACCCAAAAATCATTAGATGTTTGCATTCGAGAGAACAGTGCGAGACGTTAGACGTCATAGTATTTGAAAAAGAAAAATCGTGTTGGTGATTTAAACCATGCTGTTTTGTACTAGAAGGAATTTCCCTACAAGTTTCAGCAATTCAAAAAGTGCTGATGGATGCCTTAAAATTTTGCTGAGATGAATTCTCAGCTTGTGCCAGCGGTCTTGTGCATAATCAAACCTTCTCACCGTCAGAAAATACAACTGATAGCCCACTGTCTGAGTTGTAGGTCTTGCTTATGGGTTTATTCATTTTTAATAGCCTGCTGCAAAAATAAACCTTTCTCTAAAGGAACCATTTTATCTAATGCGGTGTACGGGAGTGAATATGTGAGGCAGCACTCACCAACTCTCACGTAAACTGGCCTGTCAACGCGAAGAAAAGGAAAACGTTCGTGCTCCGGCATCTAACTCAGATTAAAAGCAGCCAGATGGGAAGACAGAGATTTATCAATGCTTTAAAGAACCTTTCAAAGCTGTGCCTCGTACATCACTTTCAGTTCTTTCAAGAAAAGCAATTTACCCTCCCACCCCGTCACAAATCTCGCACCGTGGAACCACCACCTCAGACAGAAACAAACCTCATTTTCAGGGCACACTGCTGACTGGTTAACCCAGAATGCACCCCGAAATTACTTAACGGTCAATGAATCATTACGAGAATGGCTCTTTTAGAAACCGACCCGCACCTTTTTCCTTCACATGTCATTCACTTGTGCGTTCTACTGTTTCGTGTGTTCCAGGCCACTTTTACGGAGAGCAATTATGCGCGGCCTTGATTTAAGTGGAAAAGCTTTTTCAAAATAACTCAGCCATTCTTTTCAAAGGGGTTACAGCATAAGGTGGGAGGACATTTTTTTCTGCCTGGAACTGTCCTCCCACTGCTCTCGCTGTTGGCAATCACATTCAATTCAGCCTAAATGCTTGCTGTATAGAGCTGATGCTCCACGCTGGGGACATGGGGATTTAAGCCAAATAAGCAAGCTGAAATACAATCGTTACAAAAACGCTGTGGCGAGGAGATGAGATTCACGGTTGCTCGAAAGATTTCTCAAGGCGTCAATATCAAGTATATTTCAGTACAGGCCAATTACAAAAAAAAAAGAAGAAGCAAAATGAGCAGTATTAATTGCAATCTAAAGGAGTGTCACGCAATGATCCATTACGTTCAGCTTACCGTGTGAATATTTCATTCACCCAATGATAATAACAGTAATAAAGCATACGGGCACAGATCGCAGAGCTTCTGTTGAGGAGGGAGGCGAGAGAATCAAGAGGTTCAAATGACAAATGGCCTGCCAGTCAACAAACCCTCCGTCCTCATATTGTTTCAGTATAACACTGACACGCAGTTTCCTCGAAGCACACACACCTTTGAAATACTCTTTTAAAGGACACATCCATACTCAAAACCTAGTGAGCTGCCCACATAGGCTGCTGCCTTATAAGACAGCATCCTAAATGAAATATAACGCTCTTTATAGGGAACTCCGTAGGGCATGTAAAAGTGCAACTCGCAAAGCTCACAGGAGACTCGATGTGAATCGAGAATGTTGCAGCATAATACGTTTTATAGTCTTTCTGTCAGGATCATCTCAACCTCTGGCTTATTTTAAACAAAAATGAGACTGCAGGCACTAGCAAATACTTCTCATTTTGATGATATTTTGAGCACTTGCTGTATAATGTTTTCCTTTGGCTTTGGAGAATGCTGGACGTACCAGTCGCCATAAATGGTTCAATGTAACCGGTGATTACTGTTACTGTTTAAAGCGATAGTTCACCCCAAAAAAAACACACTTTACTCACACTCGTGTCGCTGAAACCTCTTTAACTAGATTCAAAAGATGTACAGTGATCCCTCGTTTATTGCCGTTAATGTGGACCGGGTAGGTGAAAATCTGCAAAGTAGGAAAGTAGGAAAAATCAGCCAATCAGCTCACGGGATACATCTACTCGTGCTCTCATTGGTCAATCTCGCGCCAGGAACCAATCACGTGTCTTATCTGAGTGGGTGTGTACAAAGCTTCATTGGCGAGTTTCTCTCTTTGTCTGGCATCCTGGGAAACCGTTTCTCTCGCGCATCACGATAAAACAACGCTGCTTTCTGCAATACGGCTGCCGATATGGCGGTATTTTTGAATTTTTATTTTTCAATAAATGTTTTTGAAAAATCCGCGATGCACTGAGGCCGCAAAACTTAAACCGTGAAGTGGTGAGGGATTACTGTATTTTTCATACAATAAAAAAAGAAGTTTTCTGAAACTGTGTGGACTAATAATTGCATGCCAGGGGGCGATTTTCAGTGAATAACTTTTTGATAAAATTCAGTAGACTGGGAACATAGGGCATGAGTTGTATGGGTTACTTTTATGATACAATTTCAGAGCTTGATCAATTCAATCTCCTTTCATTTACATGCTACAGGGAGTGAGTACATTTCAATTAAATTTTTAGGTGAACTATTGTCAGGGTTCTGTCAGTCAGTTTCAGTTTGTAGTGTGTTGGTCGACAGAACCCTGACACTGCTCTCTCTTCGTGTTGTGTGAGGCGCATGAAGTTTCATGCACGCTCTCGTGTCCATGTGATTTCATGTCGTCCGTGTCGCGCGCAGTTGGTTGTTACCAACTGCGCGCTGTCTCATCTGCCTTGTGAACACGCGGTGATGCCGCTTACATTCGCCGCATGTTTCGTTAGCGTCTGCCCCGCCTCCTTGTTTCCCGTAATCATTCCCGGCTGTCTCGCATCACTACCTTCCCTCGTGTGTCCTATATATATATATATATATATATATCCCTCAGTGTTTGCTGTCCGGCGTTGCGTCGTTGTCTCTCCATGTTTGTCTCTCTATAGTTGTTCCTGTTGGTTTGTACTTTTGTTTCCTAGCTCCCTGGTTTATGTTCAGTTGTTATCTTAGTTATGTTTCCCCCCTCGTGGGTGTTTCTTTTGTCTGTCTGTTTATTTATTTATTGTTAATAAATACCCCTTCACCTGCATTTTGAGTCCTCCTTTAAGTATTCTGTGACAACTATCCCTTTAAGTGAAGTGTCCAGCTAATCCTCGAACCCACTTCTCACACAGTTGACACTTTAGGCAGAACTTTATTTGACTATCTCCAGGAGTGAAACGTATTGCTTGAGTGCTCTGATACTCAAGGAAGCGGACTGTCTGACTGACTGATGTGTGTAACCTTGCATGAAATGAGTCTCCACTTTCCTGCCCACCCCTAGTTTCCGACAACCCTGATCTGAGCTAGTCATCTCATCACATAACTCTGTCCAGCATGCCGCTCGTAAGAGGCTCGACGCAGCGGCAAAAAGTTCCCCACTTTAAAGCAATGAAAAGCCACATCTCGACCTTTTTGCGTAAGCTGGATGCGTTCAGGGATATGCTTTGAAGCATGGAATGTGAGACGGCAACATCGTTTTGAGATGTTTTCAGGTTTTCAGAGAGAAATGGATGGAGTTGATTGCGAAGAGCACAAGCCGTACCAAAATGTTGTTTTGTTTGGATGATGAAAGCCGTGTTATTGGTAACGTCAATTTCGGAGGAGTGTATTATCAGCATAATCTGGTGCATCAAGCATGTAATTGTTAAAACCTCTTTTTACAGAATGCCGCATCCCCCTTAACTCTGATTTTATACAGCACACTGGGCATTATAATGATTTTGGCCAAAGCGACGTAAAGGATAGGCCCTGTTTCATGGCTCAATGACTTTACATTTACAATATCAGGTCTGAGTGTGTCCCAAGCTCAGCTTACAGCAAAATCATTTTTACATCACTCATGAACAACAAGTCACACACACACTCAATCTCAGCAGGGAGGCAGAAAGACATGCCCCAATCTCACAAAATCTGTGCTTCCGTAGTTAACAGCAGATTACTAATGCAAAGTAGTTTGAGTGTTGGATCAGTGTGAATATATCTATGTAAGAATAATACTTAAAAAATTATTGTTGGTTTAAAATTAAGTGACATGGCTAATAAAAAGTTAGAGATTGGTTTAATCAACAGAAACTCAAAATATGTTATCTGAACAACATTATCTAATTCAGCTTGACAAAAGAATAACAAACGAGTTATGAGTTGTGATAATAAATTATACAAAAATATATTTTACAGCACCAATTAGTAGAAAAAATTCTAAATGTACAGTTCAGTTTGAGACAGAAAGCAATAAAAAAGAAAACAGCAATACATAAAAAAGGGGTTGGCATAACAAATTTTAAGTTTGAGTTTCTGCATCAATATTTACAATGATCTCATTCGGCAGTACCACACAGGGCACCTAGATGGCACTCTCATGTTGTCTATGCTGTGCTGCAAAGGGAGCTCTGTTGCTGAGAGAGACACACAAATGATGTTGAATATACACACACCCACACATAGTTCAGACCGCCCAATGCCAGTTCCGCCACGGACTGCCTGGGAGAGCCGTAGCCCGATTCTGTTTTTCCGACAAAATAAACAAGTGCATTTGAATTCAGCCCACCAGTACTTACGGCCTAATGCACGTCAATGAGGCAATAAGCTGCAGCGCAAATATGCGGCTTTCAGTATTTTCATTTCTCCTCACTTAGGTGCCTAAAACATTCACACAAAATAAATCAGCCAGATTTATTATAAACGCAGCTCATGAAAGCGCAATGGAAGCATTAAAGCAGCGGGAAATATCCGCAGCCCTGGAAACTGCTTGGGATTACGTTTAAATGTCATGATACCATTATGTAGTCTGTGAATTCTCAGAGACTAGTTTTCATCAAAATACTAATCTGTGCCATCAAATCACGTTAACAAATGCATTTTCATTCCAGAAAAAAGGGATAATGTCTAAAGGGATATGTTTGAGATGTTGACCAAAAAGCATTTTTACACATTTATACACATCAGCTTTAACAACAGGCCTGTGCGGATCTCATACGGTGACTGCAGTCACATATATCCTTCCGTTAATATTTTTCCAACCGTTCAAGCTTCAGTGTTATAGATAAAGAATGAGATCTGTTGATACTGGGCCATATTTGTCTGATTGTGATAGGTTTCATCTATTGTGCTTAGGAAGTTTATTGATGTTGAGCAATGACTGAGTATGCGTGCAACATCAGCTCTTTAATAGTAGTGAGTGATCGCAAAGAGCAGAATGTTAAGACGCTGTGAGAGAAGCATAAACGATCTCTTATGTAACAAATACATTAGCATTAGCATTCATCAATTATGATTTCACTTCAAGTTTAAAAGAAGTACTTTTTAGTAGATGTTTTGTATCCACAAATCCATATATCTGTGTAAAGTCAGCAAAGTTATGTTTTCTTTAGCATATTTACAGACATTTCACAATGCATTCAGGGAATACATTGTATGTTGCTCCTAGGGAAGTAAAACCACAGCTTTGGCTAATTTGCTAGCTATTTGCTAGCCTGTATGATTTGCAAGCTCCAGGTGTGTTAAACACCACAGAATATACGGTTTATGGTGCTGTTGGAATATTTATCCTGACAACAGCCATATTTAAAGTTCACATACTGTACAATATATTTCCTCAGTTAGCCACTGAGATGCAAAATGGTGCGTTGTGGGTAAAAGTTTGCTGTGACTGATCAGCTATGGGTGAACAAATGAAGGCTTTACATGATTCTACTGGATGCACTAAAAATACTCGAATTTTTATATTTTATTAACTAATTTATATATATATATATATATATATTATATAAGCATTGTTTATATATACTGTAAGTATGCTTGAAACAGTTAATGTACAAGCTGATTACTGCTTAATGTACAATCAATATAGCAAATAGTCCATGCATAATTGCTGGTTGGTTGCCCAACCTGGATAACTCTTTTTGGCTGTGTCTCATTCCACTCCTTAGATCCTTTATGATGTGAATAAGTAAATTGTAAACACGCATTTAAGGCATTGGAGCACTGGTGACTCAATTATCTTGACATAATTATGAGGTCAGACTATAAAACAGACTTGGAACATATCAATAATATTGATGTGTAAGACACAATGGCTGGTCACTATCATTTGTTTGGGAGAAACGTGGGTCTTAAACCACCTCATTTCATTTCAGTGCTCATATCATTTAATGAATGCAGTATTTTGCTAGTAACAGACAGAAACTCTCCCCAGTAACATACATAAATAAAGGAATCGATTGAAGTTGTATTATCTGTCTGATGCCCACTTATTTAATGAATGAACGAATGAATTAACTTTTTCTATTTATATTAGGAAATCTCAAAAAGGCTGCATTTATTTTATCAAAGATAAAGGAAAATAAAATGTAATATTGTGAAATACTATTTCAACTTGAAATAAATGCAATTTATTTTTAAGATGATAATATTGCTGTGATGATTTCAGCATCATTATCCAGTCTTCAGTCACATTCTATCAAATCATTCTAATATGAGAAATTATCAGTGCTTCTGCTTTATAATTTTGAGGATTTGTTTCCTAGAAGTTTTATTGAAACAACAATACAATTGAATTAACATTATAAATGTCTTTAATGTCACTTTTGATCAATTTAATGAGTCATTCCCTGATAAAAAATATTCATTAAGTCCAAAAAACAGTCCCAAAACTTTTGAACAGTATTTATTTAGTGTATAAATTAAATATATATATCTATATATATATATTCAAAGGATCAAAGGACAAATAAAAGGAAGATTATATTATTTCCAGAGAACAAATAGTGCATTGACAAAAAAAAAAATTCACCCCATTGGCAAAATTCGTAGTGAGTTTCATGTGAGGTTAAACAATTAAGGGCTTTGGTGACCGCAATATAATTAATAACGAGCTCTTGAGTTTCCAGCACAGAACAGATACAGTGATTGACACATCAAGGAATGCGCACTGTCTTCTCCCGTAACGATGTTCAAAGAAAATGCGGAAAGAATTTGGCATAAGCCACCAGCAAATCAACCATTTCAACGTCTTAATATTCCTTAATGGCCACTGCCAAGACCAAGGAGTTCACGCCAAGAGCTGCATCTGTCATGTGAAAAACATGCCACAGTATTATTTTTTTTCACCTCTAATGTGGACTTTAAAAGATAGAAGCATCCCTTGTGGCTTTGAGTTATGACCATGGCTGTCCAGATCTAAAAAAACAGCCGTTAAAAGAGCACCTACAGAGTGGACAGACAGAAAGTCCCTATTTAATGTCCCCGGCTTGTGCACTCAGAATAAAGGCCCCTGTAATGGCCACACACTATTATAAGAGCACAATTCCTAAAGTACCCTGACTGATGGAACTCCCATAACTCATATTCCTACTGCAGTGCTGCTCCTGTCACCTGCATTACACTGACAAATTCAACAATCACTGACCAGCGCTCTTGATCTAGCAGACACGGAACGCATTTTGTCATATGTGCAAGGCAGCCATGAGGAAGATGTCCGGTGCAAGACCAACCTTGGCTCATTGATGAAGCTCATGTTAAGGCAAATACGCATTACTCAATCCATAATTCAAAGAGACGCAAGAGACAAGGGCAAAGAACATTGGGAAGACAGCCGCAAGAGCCTCCCTGGACATAATGCGGAGATGCAAATTCATTAGAGCGGACAAAATCACACTTAAGGACATAAAAAGGTCACCAAAACGGTTTGCTTTATGACTGATTTTAAACATGCTGAATATATAAATATACTCCTCAACTCAAATTGTAATACTTTTTAATTGCCTGCTAGGATTACATTAAAAAAATCATTAAGTTTAATAAACTAAACAATGCAGAGCTCATTATTGTGGCAAAATAAAACTAAATTTTCTATTCGCTTGCTATTTTGCAGATTATATTCCATTCTGATTGTCTATGACATGTTTTGGTTAATATTTATTTGGCTGAAAGAAACTAATGGAGAGTTATCATTAGAGCTATTCATATTATTACCTCTGGAAGTTGTATTTAATCCTTCTCCTTTTATAGCCAATTTAAAATAAGCAACAATAAAAAAACAACAACAGCACGCTTCACAGCATGTTGTTCAGATCATTACTTTCATTGGAAAATAAATTAATAACTTTAATTTAGAACAGGAATAGGTGAGAATACAGTAGTGCAACCATTTTAAAATGAAAATTAACCATGGGGTTAATGGTTTTACTTTTAATAAATAATCTATAACCTCTGGAAGATAGATACATACAAGTTGATGTAAATTGTCTGTGATGTGAACTTTCAGAAAGTGCTCAGTTGTAAAATACCATGCTGTGTTCACCAATGTCATCTTCTGATGAATTGAATCACACCCAGAGATGAATGACTGTGATTGCAGTGTATTATTTTTTCAAAACAGTTATAATTTGTTTTGACCTTCGCCAAATACCGTAACTAAGGGCAAATCTGTCATTACGCTACCTGGTGCGCCATCATTGTGAAATAGGACTTTTTTGCCGTCTTTCTGGGTAAAATAACACCTTGTGGTTTGACTATGATTAGTATCTCATCAGATTTAAAGAATAAACAAAATCAAACCAGTATATATAATACACTATTTAATATACTGTATATTTTCCAATGTATATATATATATATATATATATATATATACACAGTATACTATGAATTTGGGTGAGATTGGAATAAATAAAATATATATATATATATATATATATATATATATATATATTCATTCCAATCTCACCCAAATTCATATATAAAATCAGACTTATGCAGATAATTGCAACTGAAACTGAAAATTAATGTGTCAGAGCACACAAGTAGCACAACATATAGGTCTGCTTGGCAGGAGGGGATTATTTAGATTTGCCAGTTCCATGTTAACAGTGCATATATTTCAGCAGAGTGTATGTGTGTGTGTGTGTGTGTGTGTGTGTGTATGCGCAGGCTTTCTGGACAAACACAAAGTGACTCATGTATCCACTATAAGCTATGCAGCTCCAGCTGAAAACAGCAATACTCTAGAGTTATTAAAATTCTATCAGTGCTGCTTTCACTCCCACCCCAAACACACACACAGTCAGACACACACACCTTACACGAATCAGCAGGACATGAAATATTCACTCCGTGGCTTTCTAGGACATATTTCTATGATGTACAAATAAGGTCCCATGCAAGAGATGACTTGTATTAATACCTATGACAATTTCATAATGCATAAATTCACAGGGTTAAATGAGTTTGCATCATCTTGCTTTTGTTGATCTCAACAGAGATTGACAAGTTCAAGATAACAACAATTGCTCAGGTCGCACCGTCCTTACAGAAAGGTATCTGTGAAATAACACCACTGCAAGAATCAGATTTATTTATGTATTTGAATAAGAATCTGATCCCGATAACCTCCCAGACACACCGGGAGCTGAACATGTTGCTAAGATAGCACACAGACAGCTGGCAGTTTAGGACAGACGGTTCACAATGCTGTCCGTTTCCTTAAATAGGTCATCGTTGGCGAGGAATATTCCGCCACACCCCCTCCAGGCGGTCACTGCACGACACTCATAATCTTCCTGACCATGTCGAAGTACGCATGACCATCAGACATGTTACAGAGTTTACTGATGTCCGTGGACCTACATCATTTTCTAAAGGCTGCATTGCAAAATGGATATGACAGTGCATTGATGCATACTAACTGAAAAAACAATGCTTTTCAGCCTTTTCCAAACATCCCTCACGGCATGCGATCCAGGACTGCTTTTAGCATGGCTTGAGTAAATGAAGCATGAAATGGCTTATCAATGATGGACTTCTTGTTCTAAAGAGCCGCGGAGGCAGCCAAGAATAGAGGCTCTATTGGAAATTAATTGTTTCTTAATGCACACCGCCACCGACGCCCACCGTCGCAAAGTTAAGCCTTGTTAATGTGTGCAATTAGCCGTCGGACATTCTTTGCTGGTCACAAGCGGTTACTAGAATGCCTTGAACTGATTATCATTCCGCACACTTCATCCTGCAGTGTTTTGACCTGGCATGAGACACAGAGCAAATATGCAGTGACCAGGTTGGGTGAAACTCAGAATTGAAGAATCCACTCCTTTGCAATTCATGGGTGAATTTCAATTGATCCGGCTATGGCCCAAAGGACAGTGAATTGGCATGAGAGGAAACTCAGTTTACTGAATTCAATACAGCAACACAAGTTTTGTAACACAGCATTCATGATTGCATTATTCATTTTAAGTAATTATGCTTATTTATTTCCTGATATGTCAAAAACCTTTATTTTCTCGACAGATTAGACAGATTAGATTCAGTGTCAAAACAGTTAATCAGCCATCTTATTTTAACAAATACCACAAACTACTTTTTTTCAGATGCTAATTATAAATATTAAGACCCTTTAATACCAAAAAGTTAAATGAAGGAAATATATAATGTCAGGAAATATAAAATCACAGCTGTACAGTAGAGGGCGCAGCTCAAGCTAACCTTTCAGCTCTGCTTACATTCTGGATCGCAGAAGAATAGGTCGCAACACTCTTACTAACAAAAAAAATAAATAACGCAAATGTTTATCTAAGTCATTTTTGCTTATGGTTGAATTGTCTCATTGAAGGTCAGCAGCAAATTCATTGGTTAATAAAGTGAGATTAAATACATAAAGTATATATATAGTTATTTAACCTTGAATTATAGCAGGTTTATGTAATATTCTTTTCATTCATTTTTAGGAATGCTGAATCTCTTTTTGTCTCTGCTCACATTTATTCTAAAACCACAATGGCCATGATGCTTACACAGAGCTCACACAATGCCTCGGCAACTTTACTCTCAATTTCTCTCAACATAGAGACAGGAAAGCTGTCAGTTTATAAACAGGAAAACAAAGTAACTTGCTTAACTTATTTGAAAAAGTAGCTCAGATATTTTGCTGTAAATTAAAAAAAAAGTAATGTGTTACTTGAAAAGTAATCTGATAACATATTTCGTAACTAACTATTTAAATATATACATGGCTGGGAATGCTGGCTAACGAGTCCAGGGAATGAATTTTGAGGGGGAACGGCCTTCCAGTTTAAATCAGTTAGATTTTTTAAGGAAATTAAAGGCATTATTTCTAGCTTTCATTCACTCAGTAGCCTATGAAAGCAGTCAAACACATGCTCAAAAAAAGTAATAAAAACGTTTTTCTGTAGTTAGTTGTACAATTGACCTTAGTTTTCGGCCTCAATATTGGACATGCTTCTCCATCTGTTCGCATCCTCACAAAACCGATAATCAGAGCAGACCACTTCAGATAAATAAGCAGGGATAAACCGATGTTTTGGAAAATCTGAACAGAAATTGTTCCTTTAATAGATGTGATAACATACAATTTGATATGGATAAAACTGAGTTTACATCTTAAATTTAAATGTTTCAGTCTCTTTAAAAGATATGCTCACATGCTGTAATTTGAACACCATCTTTCATCCGTAATGTTCACATTTTTAATATTTGCCCTGAATTATTAAAGTCAGAGAGCATTAGAAAAAGTCCCTTTTGCTCAGTTTCAAAGCAGTGCCATCCGCTGTGACATTCAGGAAGATTGAAATGCATTATATGCCTGCACAATGTGGGCTGTTCTTCCAGGCAGCGAGCGATGCCGGAGTAGCCGAGTGAGAGAGACACCGCAGAGAGTGAAAAGTGGAAGGGCCTTTCAGACCCTTTGACTCCCCAGATCTTCAATAACTGCTCTTGAATAGCCTGACTGACCTCCTGTCAGCTGGGCCGTCTTACTCCCAAAGACCCTGTCCGACACATTCTCTCAAATCCCCCATGGCTCCCACTCAATAGGCTAAAGGAAACTGTGTTTTTAAAGAGGATGCAGCCACACCTACTCTATGCTTTCTCTCCTTAGAGAATGTCACAGACAGCAACAGTCCTGTATGTGTGTGTGTGTGTGTGTGTGTGGCAGGGAGCCTCCTAAATAAGTTGGATTAAGAAAATATCGCAAAAATGACTCGTTTATCTACAACTACAACACTGCCCAACAGCAATACCAGCAGAAATAAAGCAAGCGTCTGAAAACAACAGGACTGCTAATCATGTGAATGTGTCACGCCTAATTGCCTCCTGTATCTCTAGCATCACTGATGGCTATCTTTACCTAAGACAAGGTGGGTATTAAGCCAAAGGATTGATTGTTCGCATACGGGTTACAAATCAGAGAACCTGGTTTTTGTGCACACCCTCTATTTTCTCCTCAGAAGATCATTACACAATCAATGCATTTGTTTTGCATGACTGGATGTGACCATTTGTTTCATCTTAAACAGCATGGGCTCCAGACGTGAGTCTCTAACAGATACAGTTTTGTAAAGTTCAACAGTCTTAGAAACCTTTTTAGACGGCCCTACTGTGAGCTACAATGTTGTTAATCGATGAAATATGCTTATGTTGAAGCCATGAGTACACATTATTTCTAATTGCTTTTAAAATAACAGTGTTTAACGGTTGAATTAGTGGTGAAAAACACTACACTACCCATGATTCTGTACATAGTTCAAACAAGCAAACAACGACAAAAGAGCTCTTTAGCTCTGCCTACTTGAAGCATTGTGAGTCGGTCTACCAAACTACAAAATATTTGTATTTAAATGTATATATTTTGCAATTAACTTAAAATAGAATGATACTATATAACTATATAATCATAGATTGTATTGCTATAATTTACCTCATGGCTGGTTGGCTTCGTTCATGACATATAATGGAAAAAATACTTTGGAACGAACACTGCTGAAAATTTGGATGGGCATTATTGCACTCTATGGAGGGGACGAGAGCATCTCCTCGTACAGTAAAAAAGCTTTTTAGTACGTGCATCTCGTTTTCCAGTAAAATATCTAAACGTCCTTAATCAAGATAAACTGACTTGAGGGGAAAAATTGCATTAGATAAGACTTTGTGCAAGATTTTTTCTTGAATTAAATTTATTTTTCATACCCCATTGGCAAAAAGATTTTTTCCCATGTTTTAAACATAACATTCTCTACATTTTTATTAGACGTATGCATTAATGATTTGCCAGTGGGGTACAAAAAATAAACTTAATTTAATATTATCTGACAACAACATTTACTATTTTAAGTAATTAAGACATTTTTCCATGTTTTAAGGACATTTTTATATATTTCTTTACTGTAAAACATTAAAACCAATGAATAGGAAAATCATTTTTGGCAGTGTACTAATCAGTAAAATGCAAGAAGGCTGTGTCCTTGGAAGATGGCATGTCTTAATCTAATTAGAATTTATTAAACTCTTGATGAAGTTGAAGGACATAAAATCAGGGCAATTTGGTCTTCTTTCAGTGGGTCGTGAGAAGTCAAATAGCCTCTCAAGATACACAATCACAATCATTGATTTCTAAATAAATGAATCTGATCACCTGTGAATAGAGTTAAATGCTCTTTGTTTCATTGCTTGATTTAAGTAGGTCATTTTTAATCACATCATATATGCTGTCAGATGAATCCTGATGTACGCCGCAATATAATCAAATCATGTTACTCACATACAATTCTTTGACAGAATCTGCAGCAATTTCGGAGGAATTCTAGCTAAATATTGGGGGCTGAGAGCATAACATAGTTACACTATTTGTAGCAATTAGCGATTTTATTATTTTATAGTATTAAAATGTCAAATCTTGAATATAAAATATAGAATCAGTATATTAATATAAAATGTTATAATAATTGCATGTATATAATAAGATATAGTAGTATAGTTAATATAGTAGTATTTGGTTATTCGTGTGATCGTCACATATTAGTCACCTTTATACCTTTGTACAGATACATTATCTAGAATAAAAGAGCTTTAAGAGCTTTTGCTAGGTCAGTGATATCATTTAAGTCTCAAATACAGTCTTTAAATAATCTTTCTTAGGTCAGGTTCGCATATAGCAACAGAATATGATTGTCAATTCTGTATTTGAGCGCATAATACAGTTACATTCGCAGTTCAGTTATTTACAGGAGTGACAACCGCATTGTACAATGGAACTCGCATCATTAAATCACAACCACATTCTCGTTCGCTGTGTGAATGCAAACAGACTGGACAATAGTAGACTGTCACATCATACAGTGTGAGAGACCCGCTCTGTAAATGTGTCTACAGTGTGTTGTGGGTTTTATGTGTGGTTTTAGTAACTTACAAGCGAAGGAGATTTGAGCAGTGTATCATCTGAAGGTTTTAGATCACTTCACTGTTGGTCCTCTATGTTTTGTGCTCTATATGTGCCTCAAATGTTCCACTCTCCACCCAGATATCAAAGATAAAGACAGATTTGATGAATGAACCTGCGATAAGAATGTGATAAGAATTTTTGGTTTTATGGTTGGCACCATCTTTGATATTACTTTGCTATGGTTAGTGGTAAGAGAATACGGGCTTGACTCCCATTGGACGTTCATACAGACCGTATTCAACACACTACTTTAAGTTACTGTGTGAACAGAACATTTCGAGACGCGGACCTGTAAGTAAATGTGGTTGTCAATCCCAAAAACTAACAGTGTGAATGTAGCATTAGTGCACCTTTAATTTCTGCCACTAAAACCAATGAAATTCAGCTCATTTTCTCTGCTGTAAGTCAAAAAATGAATGTGTGCAAGTATAAGGTTTCATTATTGATGGGCTTTAATTTGTCTTTCTATACCTGGTATTTATAGTGTAGAAAGGACAGAATAGTTAAACTGTCTTTCTCAGAACCAGCTTTCTTAGAATCAAAAGAAAATTATTATGTTAGTAAAAGTGCATAATTTATCGAAGAAAAATGAGTTTCATCAGTATTTGTGCAGCAGAGAGACACTTGTGCTGCAAGGTCCCAAGAGAGCAGGCCAAAATCCAACACCACAAGTCTGAGGCTTTTGTTTCGGCATGCATTCTTCAAGATGCAAAATACATCATAGGCCCAACAGCTTTTACTCCATCTGTGGCATACAAACGGTTTCCAACATGTGGATTGTGAGTTCTCAGTCTTGCAGAGCTAGACTTTTGACTACGACCATAGACTGGAAAAGTAGAAGCATAACCTTCACTCTCCACCAGTGTAGAAAAGTGAAGTCGTCAATGTCCAAATAAGACGCTGACATCTTGGCGTCCAAGGCTGACATCAACGCTCCGCCCACAGCTTACCACAGAACAACTCATTATATCGGTGTGAAATAAACAGTTATGGAAATGTAGAAATTAAAGTTCAGTTAGAAAGTCAGTTCACTCCAATTCCAATCTCAGCTGTCAATCATGACATCACACCCTTTTTTATTGTATCAAATAACTAACTGATGCCACATCCACACGAAGCCGGGGCTTTCCCTATCCGATCATATTTTTTCCTCATTTAAAAAAAAAATTCTGTAAACACGGCGTCATCTCAAGAAATATCAGCGTACACACGAAACCACTAAAACCGACTGAAAACGGTGTGGTATGCCAGACCAGTATGGGGCGCTGTAATTCTGCCCCAGATACAGAAGAAGAGAAGAAGACTTTGAGCATGCGCATTACCTTGCGCACTGTATACGAACCAAGAAGAAGAAGACGCTGTTACGTGTGACGCAGCCGACGCGTGATGTGATGACATCATCGTTTCACAAAATATACGGATTGCCTGTACACACGAAACCGCAAGGCTGTCGTTTTCAGATTTATCCACTTTAGGACCCGGTTTCAAAAAAACGTCTTTGGAAAAAATGTATTTGAAGTGTAATTTGATTGTTTAGTTTGTCTCACGTCCCTTTCAATTACACGGAGAGATGTGACCTATACTGCATCCAGCCACTTAGGGGCGATAGAAACATTTTGGCTTCACTTTTCAGGACACTTACTACCGACATATATTCTAGTCCACTTTAAAGCTTGTTCTGGTGAAAAAACTCCTATTTAAACAGGTAGAGACCATCAGACTGTTATGTAGCACGACCAACCAACGTTAGCATCTTTAGACATTTAGACATAGACGCATCAATCTAAAAACAAATGACCCTAATGAACTGTTGAAGAAAAGGGGACCGAAATGATCTACAAACGATCATACAGCCGAAACCAAAAAGATTGTGTAGACTCCAAAAGTACTGAATGTAGATTAATGAACACAACTCTGCATTCAGATATTCAGTTTGGCTATAGGATATTGCTTTAACACCTTGAAAACATTTAATGCCACGAATCCCACATCCAGCACTCAAGAAAAGTACTCAGCCTAGCGTACATAATCTCCCCCTGACATATCAAGTATATTATGATTCCAATGTTGTACATTTTGATGCTCATGTTTTTTCTGAACATATTTAAGCCTTCACAAGAGTATCTACCTCATTAAAACGGGTTCGAGGATCAAACAAATGCAACAAGTAAGCGACTGAATAACCCACAACATTTAAAAGGATTTTATGAAATCAAACGGGTCTTTGCAAGTTAGTGAGGCCTGACACATCAAACCAAAAGCAATGCGACGCTTGTCTCTAGTGTTATCATCAAAATAGAAGAAATCTTGCAGTAACAACAGCGACTACACACTCTGTTGCTAGTTCTCGAAGTCGACAGCAGACCTATTTTAAGTAAGTAGGTCAAGCAGGAAGAGGGAATGAGTCCCGTAGTCGACTAGTTTTATAATTCAGTCACATCTAAACACATCAACTGGTTTAAGTAGGTCCCCTGGCAGAGGAGATCCGCTAAATGCAATTAGGTGAAGTCATTAGACAGTTCTCGATACAGCCAGATGAACGGATATGAGTAATGCAATATGAACCTGATAGATTCACCTAAATGCATGTAAAAAAGGACTTTGGAAATCAAATAAATGTGGAAATCATTGACGAGCAGAGACGGTAGCCATATGAAAATAAATACTGAATGAAAGCTCTTTCAAGACGGAGTAAAAATTAATTGCATGAGGACAGCGCACTGTTTCCCTTTTAAATATAAAACAAAAAGGATTTAGAAATGCTAACAGAGCCAACTAACGAGCCAAGACACACTCACATGGCATTTAATTCAAGTTAATGCAAAATCTCGTACATTCATTTCGAGTCGGCATGGTCAGCATTTCTGCAAACCCCAGGCATCTCACTGAGGAAAAATTCATCACATATCTCATTAATAATTCATCTTGCACGTCTTTGACCCTCTCAGATCTTAAAATGACTGCCCTCTCTTCATTTTGCACAGCCACGATCAGAAGAAGACATTCAATGAACATGTCAACCATCCTTCATATATCCACAAACACCCAGAACAGCTTTCGATCTCATCAACATCAACAGACAAAACACATTAAACATTTCCTCAGGGAGCAGAAGAGGTATCAATCAAAGTTGCTTTTTCTTCTTCCTTAAACTCTTTCTGTCTCTCTCTCTCTCTCTCTCTCTCTGTGTCCTGTCTTTCTGCTCTTATACTTCTCTTCAGTACTTTACCAACTCCCCATTGCCCAGTTCCTCTCTCTTCCATTTCCATGCCGGTTTAGTGGTTTGAAAGATTAATAAGCAGCTGGGAGCAAGGATCAAGTCGCATCTGTTATGCCTTAATATCTGAAATTAAAGTTCTAATGGGAAAAAGAGCAGTCCTTTTCCAAAATGAGAACTCTGGCTATACTATTTTCATAATTCTATTTACAGCTCCCATGCGTTTGGTTTTAGTGCTCATAATATGCAGATGTTTACTCTATAATGTGTCTACTGCCTTGTAGCCTGGATGATATTATGTGCTTTTAACTAGAGTACATAGTACAGCATGCGTACCTGTGGCGAGCAGGGCGGGGTCGAGGGACCGTGAGAGCGTCACGAGAGCCGGTGGCGTGATGGATAATGAGCGACACCTGCGAGCCATCGGTCTCTCGTCTCACGGAGGAGCGGAGGCTTAAAAGGAGGAGCGACGACAGTGAAGACGAGAGAGGACCAGGCCTGGGACTTTATGTTGTGTTTTGTGTGGGCGGCAGTCGACCGCGAGGGGCTGCCGCCATTACTTTCGTTTTGAGTTTATGTTTTATTTTCACCATTAAAGTGTGTTTAAATGTCTGCCGGTTCCCGCCTCCTTCCTCCCTGAACGTTAAACATTGTTACACTGGTGCCGAAACCCGGGAGGTTGGAGGGACACGCTGTCGGAGAGCCCTCGCTGCTGGGAGGACTCGCGGTGCTGCGGAGGTCGGGCAGCGCGAGAGGGTGAAAACCGCGAGCGTCTGCCCGAGGCGGTGGTGCTGGAGCGAGAGAGGATCGACTGGGACGGCGAGCTAGAGACCGCGCTCCTGGGACGAGGTGGGAGGCTGCCGTCTGCGAGGGAGCGGAGGAGTCGCCCCGTTTGCCAGCGCGCCGAAAGCCTGCTGCCGTCCGCCATGCTGGGGAGGAGCAGGAAACGGGGGACTCGCTGCCGGCTGCCCTCGAGAGGAGTCGTCGCCGGCCGCCAGGAGGCGGAGGAGCGCCAAGCCGTCCAGCGATCAGCGTCCGGTGCCACCGCATGGCGCCGCGAGGAAGTCTCTCGGTCAGTCGAGGACCGAGAGTCAGCGTGTCTGGGAACCGGACCAAGATTTTTTTTTTTTTTCTTTCTTTTTCCTCTCTCCCCTCTCTCGTCGCTGTCGCTCCTCTTGTCTCCGTTTCCTTTTCCCTCGCCTCGTCTGTCCTTACCCCCAGGTACCACGGCCGCCGTGATCGGGCCCCCCCCCGGAGGAGGGGGGGGGGGGGAGTAGAGCGCAGTCTCGGGAGTACCCCCCGGCCTGCGAAGGGCGTTGGGGGTATGTGGCGAGCAGGGCGGGGTCGAGGGACCGTGAGAGCGTCACGAGAGCCGGTGGCGTGATGGATAATGAGCGACACCTGCGAGCCATCGGTCTCTCGTCTCACGGAGGAGCGGAGGCATAAAAGGAGGAGCGACGACAGTGAAGACGAGAGAGGACCAGGCCTGGGACTTTATGTTGTGTTTTGTGTGGGCGGCAGTCGACCGCGAGGGGCTGCCGCCATTACTTTCGTTTTGAGTTTATGTTTTATTTTCACCATTAAAGTGTGTTTAAATGTCTGCCGGTTCCCGCCTCCTTCCTCCCTGAACGTTAAACATTGTTACAGTACCGTAGTACAAACAGAGTGCATTGCTGTCGTTACACAAACAGGGGATGTAAAATGCATTTGGATTGGAAAGATCTGCGCGTGATCTAACGACGACGCACAAATTAAAGAGCACAGACACAGTCGGGTCATTTCCATAATGGTCAATGCAATCTACCAAGAGCACATCTAATTGAAAATATCATTTTTGGGGGTGTTAAGTAATGGTGCAAATACCAGTAGATTGAGAAGTGCAAACCTTGGTAAATCACCTTGCATAATTAATTTAAATACTTTCCTCATTTCGCATCTAAAATGTGAACTCCTACAAATGTATATGACTTTTTTTTTCCTGTCCATGGCTTTTCATTGCGTGTATTTACTAAATCCTTACAGTAGTTGTTAATGCACGCTGTTAGCATATCTGGCCCTTGATGTAAGAATGACACTGCATTAACATGACATTTTTTTAATTGGCAAAAATACATGTGCTGTTCAAAATAAAGATAAAAAAATATCTAAATCTTCACATATTCAATATGATGAAGTACAAAAATAGAGCTTCCGGAGAGGTTTTCTCAAATAACCTTTTAGTGCACAGTTCTTAAATGAAGCATTTTCAAAAACTGTTTCCTTCACACACAAAACCATTCTTTGCGATGCAAAGGTTCTATCAAAAGGTTAAAGGTTCTTCATAAAACCATCAATGGCAATAAAGAACCTTTACACCTGTGGTGACTTATCGAGACTCTTGAAGTCATTACAAAAATGGCAGAGAGAAAAGCTTTTACATTTGCAGAAGACACTTGCTGATCACATGCTGACGTACGAAATGTACTGTAGACATTATATTTGCAGTCAAAAAATACAAATCATCAACAACTAATATCTTCTACATGTTGACAATATTTCATAACATTAAAATTAAAGCGTTCCGAAGCTTTAATAATGCAGAATAATTACTCTTCCAGTCTACTGACTGAGCGTGATTGTTCATTTAATGTTCTCATTTGTTGAGTATATTTACTGAGCTTTTGAGAAAATCTTGTCATTTAAAAGAGAAAATAAGGTACCAGTACACCATATATTAAGACCTTCTCTTCATGCTGGTACATACAGTACATAACCGTTTAAATATTTCTGACAGCTTTGGAAAAACATGACAAGACTAAGCCCTTGTTAACAGATGGGAAAAATAACACTTTAGACTATATAATACACAAACACTATTCATTTAACACACAGAAACACAGAGTTTCAAATGCAAAGCAAATTCATAGTTAAAACAAAGACTGACCACCCCCCCATCTCCCCATATTTTATCGTTACTAGGCAACCAGATTTGAGAATTCCGACCCGACGGTATGAAAGGCTGCTCTTAAGAGACAAGAAATTCCTTGTCAATTTTGCACAAAAAATACTGTATATGAAAGGTAGTTGAGTGGGAACCGAAGCTGCAGATCAGAGCATGAAAGAGACCTGTTTTTTCCCCTTCTCTCTCTCCTTTTTTTGTGGAAGAGAGAGAGTATTCGTCTAAGAGGCGACATCCTACCACAGGAGGAGGGGTTGTGACCAGAATGGAGAGTAGCTGAATTGAATGGACCAGGCCATAAATGCTTTTGGGAAAGAAGGAGAAGCCACAGAAAGAGACAGAGAGGGGAAAAATAATGAAAGGGGAGAGAATGCGATGTGAATGAGTGGAGGGCTGAAAAGGAGACAAAGCCGACCTGCAGAGTTTACTTCAACGGTGTGACAGAGCATTGAGTCACTGCATAGTTGCCTGAACTGAGCTGTTATTGTATATTGTATTATATTTAGCAGTTTTAGACTCCCACTACTGCCAGTTCTGGAGAAGCCTGTTTAAAAAAGAACTTGTCAAATGAAATGTGGCATCTACAGAGTTATAGTAAATTATAACATTTCTGATTTAATTGGATGAACTCAATTCCAATGTATTGATCAAATCAGATTTTTTCAAATTTTCACATTGTTGTTTTAAATGTGGCCAGTGTGAACAGATCTGAATCTGACCCGTATTGGATTTAGTACCACATATGGAAGTGGCCCAATCCGAAATTGAAAAAGATTCCATGTAGTTTGTGTCATAACAAAAACAGAACTGAGACACATATGAGCAAAACACTTAATTTGGGACACATTTACCTGCAGTCTGAACAGAACCTATGGATCAGGCTCAAAATCAATTAATTAATTAATTAATCTTGTCAAGTATTCAACTTGAACAGATAAATGTATTCAATACAGCCAAAACAACACCAATATAAAATTATAAGCTAGAATACATGTATAAAACTGCATAACTTTCGCGGCCTCAGTGCATCACGGATTTTTCAAAAATATTCATTGAATAATAAAAATTCAAAAATACCACCATATCGGCAGCCATATTTTGCGGAAAGCAGCGTTGCTTCATCATGACGCGAGAGAAACGGTTTCCCAGGATGCCAAACAAAGAGAGAAACTCTCTCAGAGGCTTTGTACACACCCACGGCACTCAGACAAGACATGTGATTGGTTTCCGCCGCGAGATCGACCAATGAGAGCACGAGTGGAGTGGAAGCCTCTTCACCTCTCTCAGAAGCAAATGTTGACGATCCCAAACTGATTTAAAGACCTCATTATACCAGTGCAGTAACACCATCATCATCATCATCATCATCATCATCATCATCATCATCACATTCATGGAACCGCACAGGTCTGTCATCATCGTCATTACTGGAGTCTCAAGATACTACTCTCATTGATGAGTGTAGAACACCATAATACGTATCGTAGGAGAGAGAGAGTAAATGTATAATATTAAGGTTTCATAATTAAATAGATTTAATTAAAATATATATAAAGTATAAATATACATACTTTAAACATTCTGGTACCTACACACACATATTATTCCTTTACATGAAATGCTCACCATAATGAATCAGACTGTCCCGACTACTGATGGGTTAGTTGTTGGGACTACTAACCCTAACGGTTAATATTAACGGTATTGTTGTACAGATATGTCGGCTGAGTTTGTTTCTGTGCAAAAGGAGGATATTCCTCCCAATGCCACCAACCCCCTGAACCCCCTGACAGCTCTCAGCATGACAGATCACCAAGACATGAAACGCATCTAAATTATGCCAAGCACAGCTCTACCTCAACGCTCGCCATCCCACCACTGGGTAAACTTCTCGATGAGCAGGCTCAAGCAGGAACTTTTCACAGGGCTTTGTCTGCTTTTGGAAGCGCTCACTACTCTGCTGTGACGGCCTGTCAACGTCAGCCTGCAGATCGCCTGCAGCCCCTCTTCAAACCATTAATCTAAATTAGTGCTCTGACAAAGTGTCAAAACATTGAAGCTCAAATGTGATGTATGCTCCAGAGGACCCCATCCATTTTCACCCATCTCATGACATTGACGTGTGTAAATGCATAAAAGTACAAAGGATAATCAAAATGATTGCAGGAAAAACCTTAGAAAATGGGTGGAATGGGACTGCGAGCGATTTTAGTGTAGCGGTGAGATCGCTGATCAAACCCTTGAGATCTCAAACAATCCCCATGAGGAATGACAGGAGTGCTTCACTTTCAAACCGTATTAATAAAGTATAATTAGAACTGCTGCTTTCGCCATGTCACAGATAACAAAAAAGAGCTAATTCTAGTGTTGCACTGATAAGACGAGAGTTTTAAGGAATATATCTCTAAAATTAAATGTGACACAAAAGTTGTAAGCCTGAAGACTTGGTTTGTCGCTCTTTCATTTAAAAAACAAACAAATTTATTGCAAAAAATATTGAGAAGGTAAAACTACAAAACTAAAAGTACATGTCAAAACAATAGAAAGCAACAGTGTATTTTAAAACAAGTCTATGTTTAAGTTATATGAATCAATATATGAATCAAGCCAATTAGCTAAAAGGTGAATCACAACACTACGAACTTTGATTTTTAAGCAAAAAACGTTTTTTTTAAACACGTACAAAAATACAAAGGTATAGACTGTGTACTTAACGGCTTTAGTGAGCGAAAGAACTACGTGACTACCCATGCATACAGCATAATAAAAGTTATATGTATGGCGGGAGGAGTCAATTAGGCTTGCGTTAGTGATCATTTTAAGTTTATTATAAGAAGCTATCATTATAGAGCAGTGTTTAATATCAAACAAAAAGAGGAGGACTTCAGATTCATCTCCAAGAACAACAGACGTATTATCCTCTTGTAATCTGCCATTGGTAAGTAGCTACTTTGGGAGGCTTAAGCCCTTGATGTATTATCCAAAGCCCCTGATCTTTTGGAAGATTCATAAAACATTTAATAATATAGATTTTAATATACATTTTTGAACTTTATTCAAATATCTTTGACAGTTGCACCTTATTTGCTTTTTCAGCTTCTTGTGACACATTTTTAAAACACTGTATGAAGCTAAAATAAGTTGAACTTATTTATACTTAAAAAAAACGTCTTGAGATGCTGCTCTCTTTTCTATTTTGGTTGTATTTAAAAGCAAAAAGTCATTCTGTGTGAACGATTTGTTAATTTAGCTCACAGCAGTTTTAAAGCCTCATTGCCTGTTGTAGCCAGTAGGTGGGAATCTCAGGCAGCGGGTTTCAATAAACCATTATTGATTCAAAATTGGTTTTATATGTCTAACTTCTATGTGCACACAAACTCCACTGCTCTTTTACTTGCAAATACAATAAACAGTGACTACAAAACATTATAAAACTATTATAAATACAGTCCAAATGACTTTTGTGCTATTCTTCTGAAGCCATGTGATTTTTATGTGAGGAACAGATCTAGATCAATGAGTCTCAGTCAAAAATAATTTTTGTGTGAAGTGGATAAAATATTTGGAAACATTGCTAGTTTTCTCATGAACACAGCTTTACTAACTAACGTAACCTACTAACTATCTAACAAACCATTTATTGTAATTTAATGTAGATGGATTTGGAAATGATTTTGAATAAACTAATCAATCCTTCCTATCATTACTCTTCCAAAACATTAGATTAGAATTAGAAATACTAATAATTTTGATTAATCCATATGCAATTGACTCAAACCATTCTTAGTAGAAATGTGCCTATACGATATATACAGTTCTTTTTTAAAATAAGAAAAATATGAAGTAAATAAAGAGAAACAACATCAGAGCATAGCGGAAACATTAAAGCAAAATACATATATGCACAGCTTTCATACAGATTATACAAAACAGATCATTTAAAAGCAATGAATAAATAAAATGACAGCGTTGCCCATTTTTATCTTAACTGTTTATCTCACAACCTTTCAATTCCTGTAGAAATGCTGCATTATTAGGCTGAGCAAAACGGCACCTTGTGTTTTTTCACCTTTGAATATCTGACCTAAAAAGTGAAATAAAAAACAACTCCATCAAGGTATTTTATAAGCATATCTAGGGATATACGAGCAGATTTGCCTCTTTCTTCAACTATCTCCCAAAAGAAGACTGAGAGACAAAAACGAAACATTTGCAGTTACGAACATCAAGCACAAATCACAAAAATATGGGCTAATACAATTATAAACCTATTGTGTTTTACTGCACCGCTATCTATGTGTGTCCTCTGAGTAAAATCAATTCAGTTGGCTCTTGGTAACCTAGATGTTTCAGCAAAATGATACATACTTCAAAGGACGAAGCTGTATTTGTTTATTTATTTATTATATGTGCATGCAACCACTGTAAACTTTATATCATTAAAGATAGGTGTGAAAGAAAAATGGGAGCCATAGATACTGTTAAATCTAAACAGCATTAAAAAGTTATAAAATGGAGCATGCTTTGCTGTTTATTCAAAGCATGATGTGTTTTGAAGTTACGTTCAATTGTTATGTGGTGCATATGAATCAAATATGGCAATGTAAAGAGTCCATAAAATCTTCCACAGCAGGGTAAAGCTGCAGTATTTTTTCTTTTGTTTACAGACTTCATTTCAGGCAGATATATTGTTAGTAATGGAACTCGAAGCCCTCATTAATACTGAAACTGACAGACTTTTGGAAAATAAACTATTCAAAAGTTGGTATAATGCTGTACTATGCAAACAAAACAAAAACAACATTAAAAATTCAAAAAATAGATGGATAGTTATTCGTCCTCAACATTCACCTCCTCACCATCCCATGTATTACTCTATACAAACGTGTTTGGACGCATTAAAGTCACATATTTTCAAAATTTTAAAGAGGCAATAATCAGGAAAAAATAAATAAAATAAATATCATTTTTCTTTTTCCGTTAAAACTGCAGTTTTAAAGTGGTTTTAAAGGGTGTTCTTCCATCTTTAGCAATAGTTAATATTTTTTCTCACTCATCAATGGTGCTAACAGGCCTCAAAGATAAACGAAATACTAAATACTTCTTGCATACGTTTCAATTGCACTGGACAGAGCCTTCGCACTTAAACAGCGCTGGCGCAGCCCACACCTCGTGTGACATAAATGCTTCATTTCCAATTCACTACTCTCCTTTCTTGCTATAAATAAACACCCCATGACCACAAATTGCTTTTCCATCTTGTATAAAAGTCTGTGGTGCACTGTGCCTCCCCGTGGAGTAACACAAGGTCACTGTCCTGCAGGACCAGGTGGCACCTCTTGGCTGGGCTGGAGGCATCATCCTCTTCAAATATCTATGGTAATGAGGCGGAAGCTGTGTGACAGTCCAGCCAATGGGGAGTCAGAGCATGTCGGTGACTCAGGTGTGGGTATGAAAGAGTCAGAGAAGCAAAATTAAGGCTCTGAGATGTCAGGATGACTTCAACGACATGCCAGGGGACATGCTAATTATAGTAAATGGAAGTAAAACAGGAAATGTTGATGAATTATCATCCGGGGCTATGCGAGATGGAACTTTGGGAGGGGAATGCGAGATAAAATGCAGACTGGAGTATTATAGTAGGACTGGAGTATAAGATCCGATGGTGAAACCATTTGCAGCAAAGTTATTAAGCAACCAGAGTAGCATTCCCAAAACCGGTGCCATTTGTGTGTGTATTTATATATATATATATCATCTGTAAATACATAAATCTAGTAAATTTAAGTTATTTTTATACATGTGTACATTTTCTTTATCTTTCATCAGTATATTCATCAGTGTATATCATTATATATTTAGTGATGTGAAAAAGAGTTTGCCCCCTTCCTAATTTTTAATTTTTCTGCATGTTTGGGACACTCAAATGTTTCAGATCATCAAACTAATTTAAATATTAGTGAAAAAGATAACACAATTACACACAAAATGCAGTTTTTAAATGAAGGTTGTTATTATTTAGGAAAAACAAAATTCAAACCTTCATGGGCATGTGTGAAAAAGTGCTCCTTAAACTAAAACCTGGCTGGGCCACCCTTAGCAGAACTGCAATTAAGCGTTTGCGATGACTTGCAATGAGTCTTTTACAGCGATGTGGAGGGATTTTTGCAGAATTGTTGTAATTCAGCCACATTGGAGGATTTTTGAGCATGAACTGCATCTCAATAGGATTCAGGTCAGGACTTTGACTGGGCTACTCAAAAGTCTTCATTTTGTTTTTCTTCAGCCAAACAGAGGTGGATTTGCTGGTGTGTTTTGGATCATTGTCCTGCTACAGAACCCAAGTTGGCTTCAGCTTGAGATCACGCACAGATGGCCGGATGTTCTCCTTCAGGATATTTTCGTAAACAGCAGAATACATGGTTCCTTTCATCACAGCAAGTCTTCCAGGTCCTGAAGTAGCAAGACAGTCCCGGATCATCACACTACCACCACAATATTTTACTGTTGGTATGATGTTCTTTTCTGAAATGCTGTGTTATTTTCCCCAAAATCTTGGGATCATCAAGATGTTTTCTGGCAAAAATTAGACGAGCCTTAATGTTCTTTTTGCTCAACAGTGGTTTTTGTCTTGGAACTCTGCCATGCAGGGCATTTTTATCCAGTCTCTTTCTTATGCTGAAGTCATAAACACTGACCTTAACTGAGGCAAGTGAAGCCTGCAGTTCTTTGAATGTTTTTGTGGGGTCTTTTGTGACCTCTTGGATGAATCGTCACTGCTCTCTTGGGGTAATTTTGGTTACCTCCTGGGAAGGTTCACCAGTCCACGTGGATGTCCATTTGTAGATAATGTCCCAAAGCTTTAGAAATGTTTTTATAACCTTTTCCAGACTGATAGATCTCAATTACTTTCTTTCTCATTTGTTCCTGAATGTCTTTGGATCCTGGCACGATGTCTAGCTCTTGAGAATCTTTTGGCCTACTTAATTTTGTCAGGTAGGTCCTATTGAAGAGATTTCTTGAGAACAGGTGTGGCAATAATCAGGCCTGGGTGAGGCTAGAGAAATTAAACTCAGGTGTTTAACCACTGTTAAGTACTTTTTCACACAATGCCATGTAGGTTTGGATTTTGTTTTTCCTTAATAATAACTACCTTAATTTAAAAACTACATTTTGTGTTTACTTGTGTTATCTTTGACTAATATTTAAATAAGTTTGATGATCTGAAACATTTGTGTGAAACACAAGCGTGACAAACATACAAGAAAAAAATGAAACCAGGAAGTGTATATTTGTGTAGTAGTACTCAAAACCTTTTTTGAAGGTCTTGGCCTTGTCTCTGTCTCAGACTAAGAAGACTCTGGATTTTATTGCAAGACCAGTCAAGACCACAACTGCGAGGAGATCACTAGTCTTCCAGCATCTGATTCATTTAATAGTGAAACACGTTGCTGAAAAAAAGATTTTGCATTTTTAGCAATGTATTTTTGTATTAATCTGCTTTGAACAAATCGGATGATTCCGTGATGTCAGTTTCATATTTAAAAGTAGACCTATCGCTTTATTTTTCCATCATATTTCTTTACACAAATGTTACTTTTAAAAATTTATCGCAACTTATATCGCAATTTATTTATGGAGGTGTAATTGTACCAATTCAGATGCAACTTCTGTGAAGTTTCTGCAACACAAAGATTAATTGTATTCTTTGTGATTTGATCAGTAACAGCCATTTCTCAGACAGTATGTATGCATCTTTTAATGATGATTCATAGGAATTAGGGGAGTGCTTGGTCTCGCTGTATATATATATATATATATATATATATATGTATGTTTTTACATTATATTACTTAAAATACTAATATAATAAAACTACTACTTAGAATAATATTATTTATGATATTAATAGTTTAAAACAAATGTTTAAAATCACCTTATTAAATAGGAAAAGGCACTTTTCTCGGTTAATAGTAACTACTTATTATTATTGGTTTTAGTAATTTTAAAGGTCTTGAAAAACTCTTTCTGAAGGTCAGTCTTTGTCCATGATTTTAATTGCTCATCGGCTTAAACCAACATTTCCTCCAGCCCATCCTCCAGAGTCATGCTGTTCTCAAACGCCGCAACTTAAATGTCAGGATATCAACTGCTGATATTTGCACATCTTTCCAATCAGTCAGCAAGATAATCTTTAACTCCATGTTAAGGCTCCACATTACTAATAATGAATCATACAAGCTGCACCCAACTGTTTCATTCCAACCTCACTGGATCCAACCTCATCCTTCAAAAACAAATGAGCGTCTGCTAAAAAATAAGCCAGTACGGTTGATTACTTCCTTTTTCACACATCATAAGTATTTTCAGTCCTCCTCATTCCATAATTAGGAACGATCATGTGTCTGTTCTAAATGCTTTATGATAGGTCTATATTCCAGTACAGCATGGCTCAATTCAACCTCTTGAACAACAGATAAGCAGAACTTACTTTTGGATAGACATTGGTAAGTAAAAGATCTAAATATGGACAGTTTTTACAATTTTAATAGTTTAAGAGACGTGCAAATCTTTATGAATTCTTTGAGGTTTCAAAATTATGTGACTCGTTGGTTGATTTTCTTTCATTTCTAAAAAAAAAGTTGGTTAATTACATAATTTTAACAATCTAATTTCAAGCAGTTAACATTACGGTTTCTTTCTGTTTTATGTTATTTCTAAAGACTGGTCGTGAAACTTTTCACTAGTAATAGTGGTTATAATCCAGTTTCATTTCCAGCAAGTCTTTATTCGTAGAAGTTTTCACAAGAAAATGATCAATAAATTGATATTGCTTGTTTTAGTGTCTATCCAAACATACAAAAATGCATGTACGAATAAATGCGAATGAAATCAAATAGCAACAATCAATGTAAATTCAATGCACGCATACTGTAGTTAGAACATTAAAAGATTAAATGTACTGTTTAAGAAGCCAATTAATTTCCTGAGTTGATACAGTAGTACCTCAAGATACGAAAGGCTCAACTTACGAAAAATCCAAGTTACGAAAGCAAAGACGAAAAATTGTACTGCTCTACATACGGAAAGTTTTCAAGAAAGGTTTCGTATCTTTAGCTCAGCCACTCCGCACCCGAACACATTTTTATGTGTTTTCGTACGTACATACGTTATCTGCCGTTTGTCCTCCTCCTCTGCCGCCACTTTCGGAGATAGCCTCACTCGAAAGGTAAGCTTTGACATTTTACGTTATTTCATTGTTTATAGGTCAATTTAGCTTTATTATGAAATTGAATGAGGTGTTTTTGGAGGGCTTGGAACGGATTAGCCATTTTACATGTAAAATGTGTTCCAAGATACGAAAAACTCATTATACGAAGGCCGCCTCGGAACGGATTAATTTCGTATCTCGAGGTACCACTGTATTTAATATGTCTAAACAGCATTACTTACTGTTTTGGGTGTTATTTTGGCCCATTTGGCACCAAATTTTTCATGTGAGTGAAATATTTTACTGATCAGTGACCCAGATTTCAAACAGCAACACATACTCTCAATTAGACTGAATTTGATACTAAAAGGAAGGACATTTATCTTTCATATTTGAGCCACGCCAATAGCAATTTGGTCTTGCGTTCATCATCCCGAAAGACTTTCTCTCGGCCTCTTTTCAGCAGACTGAAGCAGTTCGTTTGCACAATCCATTGTTCTTTTGATTTTAACAAGATGCCTATTCCCTACTAATGAAAAGCAGCATGATCTCATCATCATAATTTTTGACTATAGGAATGGTGTTTGACTCACATGACTTTTGAAAATATTGCCTGAAAGACTCCATCCTGCTCTCATCATAAGCGAAAATTAATTTCCCATACCGCCTGGGTCACTTTTTTTCCCTTTTACCGAGCTGTAGATGTGCTTTCACATGGATCTTATGAGTAATGGCTTCTTTTGTACCACCCTCCCATACAAGCCAGTGTTATGTAGAGCTCTGGATTTAGCTGACACTTTTACTCAGTTCTCAGTTACTGAACTCTGTAGCCCCTTCAAAATGATTGTTGAGCTTGTAGCGACTTCTCTCCCAACTCTCCATCATTTTCAAGCCGGGAGTTTTGAGAGATGTCCTTTCTTTGACAGTGTCTCTGTGCTTTGATATAGCTTTAATTTCCTGATAATATCCAATGCTTCCCACAATGACATCCAAACACCCTTTGCCTAATTTATTTGTCTTACTTTAAGTTCTAGGGAAAATTCCTTTATTTGAAAAATGTCTTTATTTTCACAGCAGTCATTAAGTACTGCAGGGTTTTATCCAAAATCTGCAGTACTTATTTTAATGATTCGCAGGTAGAAACCAATTTCAGGCAATTGTGTTCCTATTAGGGCTATTTTTCCCTCACCTGATAAAAGTCTGCACTACCAATATGTTCTCATTAGTATTATTAGGTTTTTGCAAGAAAAACGTTGTTTCTGGCACACAAAATATTTAAAGGTTTGACTGAGAGGTACAATATAAATGAATTGACATATTCTAAAATGTAAACACTTTTACATACAGTGAGTGTGTTCAACTTTAGAAATGTACAAATATTTCAAATCCTCTGTCATGTCAATGAAGAGCTTGTCAGAACTGGAACTGCCAGTATTATAAAGATGTACCAAGGTAGTGTTTCACAGAGCATGATAGCATTGCTTACATTTAATCGAACATAATCATGAGACAATAAACAGCACATAAATCAAAACTGCAAAACGTTAATGAATGAAATGTGGACCCATTAAGAGATATAGACTGTGAAGCTTTAGAGGTGTTGATGGATCTACACCATCTATTTTTTGATCATCATTTTGAATCCCATCCGGAGGTAGTCTTTGACAAACACCCAATTTTCTCAGTTTTTGTTAATAAATATCCAGATTCAAGTGTTGATAAAAAAGAATGCACAAAGCTAGATTTCATTTTCACTTGTAGGATAGTTGCAGTACAAACTAAAAACGTATTTGTAAACTTATATACTCAAAGTTCCCATTCAAGGGAACTCGTGCTGCGTCAAGCACACTCTGTGTGATGTATCAATGTATACTGTACAATGTGTGTACACTGTATACTCCATGTATCTCTGCCCTCACCCGCTGGATCTAGTACCTTCTCTCAGGGTTGGGAAGCACTCTATGCGGTTCCTTCTGCCCAGGGAGAGGTACCAACATTGCAACTATCCAGTTCTGAGGGGGTGGATGTTGTCATTGTCAAAGCTGGAGATGAGGATTCGCCACCTCACTCTCTAGCTTGGGTTGGCAAGGCTCTGGTCCCACTGTTGCTGAGGCTATCTAGATCTTTAGATTTTTTAAAAATAAAAATAATAATTAGAGGGGTTAGAGACAGGCGCTGCCTTATCTCTACCCTCACCTGTTGGGTCCAGTGCCTTCTCTGAGGGTTCGGAAGCATGCTCTCCGGTTTCTTCCACCCCCGGAAAGGCACTTTCGCTGCAACTATCCAGTTCTGAGGAGTTGGATGTTGCTGGCACTGAGGGTGATGAGGGTGGGAGCTTTCTTTGTAATTTGAGAACCTCCTCACACCGTGCTAAACGAAAGAAGACCTGATGTCAATGGCGTCAGGTATTTAAGGGTAGTCCCTACCAAAGAGAACGACTCATTATGCGGTGCCCTCAGGGAGCCGTTCTGCCAAACTTTCCACCTTGCGTGCTTCAAGGCACAGCAGTCCCCAGCGAGCGTTCGTGTCAGTGTCAGTGGAAATGTAGCATCACCGGGACCCTAGGATGGCCCTTGAGCTTCCAGTTTGGTTGTTTACATTTTCATTTATGCATTTGGCAGAGGCTGAGGCCCAGGGAATGTGGACTCCACACAGAGGTGGTGGAGCAAATATGCTATGGTACAGACTTGGCCAAAGCTTCATCTTTGTTTGCCGGGACTTTGTTTGACGAGTCCTTCTCACCTTGATTGCCCGCTGTACCGCGAAGAGGTGGTTCCGGGACCTAGTGTCCCTCCTCGCCGAGTCTCCTTTGAGATTCTGATCGGGAGGGACATGTTTCCCCATGCAGGTAATGCAATATTGCACCCCCAGAACTGTGGGATTGTGGACTTGGCCTCTGAGAGGGCCGACCTCAACACTCCAAAGCTCCTGCCATGTGGGAGCAGACATCCTATGGAGGCTGGGGCCAAGGCCGGGAATGGAGACCCCACCCTGAGGTGATGAAGCAAATATTTATGGTTGGCCAGGCAGGTGGATCTGTTTGCATCTTGTGAGACTCTCACATCCAGATCCTCTTGGACTGGATGCTGTGGTACAGACCTGGCCGAGGCTTTGCCTGTAAGCATTTCACTGATTGCTCTGCTCCAAGGAGTTCTGGATGGGGACAGGGCCCATCTCAATTTGTTCGCTGTGCTGTACCGGGCAGAGCTGGTTCTGGACCTAGCGTCCCTCCTCAACGGCTCTCCTCAGGAGATTCCAATCAGGAGCGACATGTTGTCCCAGGCAAGGGGTGCAATGGTAAACCTCCGTCCGGAACTGTGGAGATTAGGTTGTAATTGAGGTTGATGAACCATTCTCTACTCCAGCCCTAATGTAACCAAGACGTTAACTACTGTTACACTTATGGCTGGTTTCACAGACAACGCTAAAACCTTGTCCCAGACTAAATATAATGCATATTTTAGCTGTCTTAACTAAAATCTTAATTATGTCTTAATATATATCAGTGTCATTGTCTTGTCTCAAGATACACAGCAGAATTTTTTTTTTCTAAGGCACATTTCTAAAAGATACTTAAATGTCCAAATGTACTAGGGCTTATTTTTTGTAAGTGGACTGTCATAACCAAATATAAAGTATTGAAAACTAAGAAATCTAATGAAGTCACCCTAAAAATATAGGAAATATACAACAATGCACAACGTCACATCAAGTAATACATAAATCCGAGCTTTGAAATTCATACATTCTTTTAGTAAAATAAGAGGATATGCAGGGTACATATGATATTAAAATGATAACAGTTAAAATACATGTAAACCTTTAATTTGCTCTGCTTAGCAGAGGTCATGTTTACATACGGTCTGCTATAACCAGTGGAAACTTTCGTTTGATGTTATAATGGGCAACATATGGCATCTGCTCTAATCAAGTGTGGACAAGTTAGTATGCATGCATCTGTTTGGACTGTTGGCAACTATGGCGTGCACAATTACATGAAGCAGATTGATGTGTTATTCATATCTCTCTGCACAGAAACAAGAAACAACAGTCTTCTACTACAATGCAGTTCTGAACACAGCAACAATATGTATATCAAGACATTCATTCACAGATGCAATTTCATTTTTAGAACAGAATTTATTTCAACTAAATCTAGGTCAAGATATATCAGTTACGTTTCTGAGAAATGAATACGGAAAAAAAACACTTAATAAAAATCTGAAAAAAGTCACTTTAGTATGCAAGGTCTAGATGACATTTAGAGGCAAAAGTAGTCGTGGGGTATCAGACAATGATGAGCAAAACCTAATATGACAGACGCTGTAGAGATGATTGTTTCATATTTGGTACTGCCTAAAGGGAAGTACTCATATTTTATAATGTGGTCATTAATTCTCCTGAACTGTGGTATTACTTTAGATTTATTAAGGAGTTCTGTTGCATCTCAGTGAAGACAAGAATAGTTCCTAGAACATATCCTAAATGATGGATGAAGTCATCCATTATGAATGACTAGGTTAAAACCTAGTCACAAACAAACAAACAAACAAACAAACAGATGAAGACCAGTAGACTGAAATATCTGAGTCTATTACTTTATGCAGCCAGACTAATCTGATGAAATTGCAAGCTTGTAGGTATATGTTGTAACACAGTGGTTCTCAAAATGAGCCAAGACCTATAAATGGGCCTCAGGTCTGTCTGTTGCTATAATATTACGGAGAACATGGGGGAAAATACAAAATATAAATAAAAGGTATATATGATAGGAAACAAACACAGTGAATCATACGGTAAATGCATTTAATGGACAGTTCAAGCTTGATTTTATCAATACATTGATAAAAAACAACTATATGTTCCACAGAATATACTGTGAAGAGATTAAAAAAAGACATAGATAACACAAACAACAACTGACAACACAAGAGTGAGATGGCAGAGCAAAATAACACGTTACGAATGGAAGTGACAAACAGTTGTGTTGATGATTAGTTAAACGGTGTCCATGGTGATTGACGAATGGCGGAAAAACTTGAACAAAGGAATATGTGACCGAATGAAAACAAACTTTGAGTCATTACTGTTTCATGCAAATGAATCAAACAATTCTAGTGAAAATAGAGAATCAAAAGGTATATGAGTCATAAGATAAAGATTAAAACTGTAAAACTAGACTAATGGCGCATTTTTGACCAGACAAAAATTACATTGAAATCATTGTGTAGCATATATATAATAATAATACAATTAATTAGTAGTAATATTATTAATAGACTATAGGAATTAATAGGAAGGAGACATTTTTGGTGAGGTAGGACGGTAATCAATTTTCACAGACTTTGGGCCCCATTCAGGGTAAAAAATTATTCTTTTAAAAGACATTTTAACCATTATTTACACCTTCAATTTTAAAACCAGTTTTAAAAATTGTGATTATAGACATCATGCATTCATAAGATTTGTTTTAACAGCAATGAAAAATAATAAAAAGCAAGAAAACCCACCATGACATTTGAAAAAAAAAATATCTTACTTTGTGCTTACTTCTTGTGTCCATTAGTGTAACACACAGTAAGGACACGATTTTTCACTCCAATCTCAGAATGCAATAGTTTTCTGAGGCAATCGAACCGACAACACAGTAGAGACTTCCACTGGTCACATGATCTGACCACTAGAGTCTGGAAGCATCGCTTGTTTCACATTATTGTCTCATATTCCTTCTCCTAAGATACAATAATATTCTGATCCAGACCGTTTCACATAGCTGGATCAATTACTGTTAATGCATCATCATAACTAGGGGCACACAAAGCAGAAGGCGCTGCCAATATCGTCTGGCGGGGCAGAAACATGCCCTCGCATTGCTTTCATCTCTGCATGCACCGTGATTCATAATTCATTATTTGTAAGAATGAATGAGAAAAAAAACAAAACAAGTTATCTCAAGTTATCTCAGCTGTGCAATTCATCTAGGCATAAAAAGCAAGCACACATTAAGGTCTAGTGCATTAAGCAAAAAGGGGGAGGGAGAGCTTGTTGTGCACCAGCTCTTCTACAGGCCTTTTCAAACACAATAGATAACTCAGAAACCCTTAGAAATACTAGAATATTGTGCAAACATGATTAAGGTCTCAAAAAAAGTATTAGGGTAAATCACTTTAGATTTATGCTAGATTTTTGAATGTGATGCTTCCATTCTCAATCGTCAGAAATGGCATTTAAATGCGGAACCATTTTCATTTTCAGCCATCATTTTCTTCTTTATTTTTCTAAAGTAGCCTAAGGGGATGATCACACAGAGCTAGGTTTTGTTACGCGAAATGCATAATAGTTACTATAGTACTGCAGTTATTATAGTATGCAATAACTGCAGAGCTGCCGTGCTTAATGAATGGAAAAGAAGGCAGGGTTTTGACTGCAAGATACGGTTCAACGGTTGGACGTTCATCTAGTGCTTTTTCTATGTTTACATAGAAAAACAATTAAGGGTACGTTGACACAACAACAATGTGAAATCCAAAATCCATTTCCTTCGCATACAGACAGTGTATTATGCTGCCAGGCCAGTACTTGGCGATGTCACATTAAAAAAGACACACCATGCCTATAGACTGAACTAGAAATACATATGCGTATAATGCGCATAATTACGTCATTGCTTTCTCAAATTTGCATATTTGTTGTTTACATGGTTTTGTTTTCAAAAACTGTTTTTAAAAGTTTGCTCTTTCAGGCCCTCCAAAAGCCAAAATGTATAAAAAGTTTTCAGTTTTCATTTGAATATGGTGTAAAAAGCCTATAAAAGCAGTGCAACTTCCCAGAAACAGTTTTGACAGAGCTTTATGATTGATTGGCACAAACCAAAGTTCTTATGTCAGAATGTTCGGACCTCGTACACGCTGCTGGTAATATGCATTCTTTGTTCTAACACAGTAATGTTATACATCGGTAATGATAAATTGCCAGAATACAATTTACCAGAATTTCTGAAAAGGTCAATGACCTTAAATATCAAACAGAAATGGAACATAAATGTATATTGGACTAAAATAAATGCAGAGACTAGACTTCCTCCTCCTAATTTCAGAAGACTACCAAAGTGATTGTGTTTGCAGTGATTGGTTAAAAGGAAAGTTGCTCCAGGAACACGAAAAGATTCTGATCTAAGAATACGTCCTACTTTGTCTTTCTTATATGAAATGCAGCAGTTATTTAGCAGTGACTCTACATGGATGGAATGATGATGACATGATAGAATGATAGAATGTCAATGTCCCTTATCCCTGCAGAATTTTAAAACTAAAATAACTTTCAGTTTTGGCCACTTTAAATGCTGACAGCAAATGCAAGACCTGGGTTGTTCAATAATTCAATGGAAACCTTTTTGTCCTCTTTGGAGCAGACAGACAACATTCGAAGACAGACTTCGACTGACACTCTCCATTCACTCACAGAAAGCCTACGCTTCTCTAATTGCACAAAATCATAGTTACAAAGTTTTGCAGAGCATTAGGTTGTAGGGCATTAAGCATCATTACTCTTTCCTTCTATAATGCAAGTCAGTCACACAGTTATTTGGGTGATTGTTGAATATTGAGCCAAAGACTGCATGGCCTTAAATTAAATATGGAGAAAGAGTAAAAGCTTTTTGAAAAAGCATTATTAAACGTGCAATCTTCGTTCCATCAGAAGCTAATACTAAAAAAAGTGCATAAAAACTGTACGATTCTTACAGCATTTTATGAGAATGCCTTAGAAAGCACTTACGTAAGTAAATGGTCACAAAGAAGAAACTGAGTGAAATAATAATAATAATAATAATAATCTATTTGATTCTTGTCAATGAGATTACTTACAAGCCATCTTGTACTCAATAAAATGTTGCTAGGCAAAAAAAAGGAAAAAAGAGACAGTATTGTAAGTGAGAGTATGTTTCAAGAGTATGTTTCATTCATACTGTAAGACAGGGGACACTTCCTCACAGAAAATCCAAAACGGATTCATAAAAATAATAACTTATGATGTTCTAGGAAATCCCTTATATGTGTCACAGTCATGTCGTGCCTCGTCACTTCCTGTTACATCCTGTATGATCCTTTGTGTTTCCGTTTCGTTTGCCACTCCCATTTTTAGTCGTGTCAGGTGTGTCCCATTATCCTGTGTATTTAATCCCTCATGTTGTCCCTTGTCTTTATCCATTGTTAACGTTCCTATGACTCGTGTGTCCGTGTACCTCCATGTTTCGTGTCTCCTTGCTATTCCTAGTTATTCCGAGTTTTTGTTTGTTTATGTACAAGTGTGCTGTTTTCTGTTCATAGTTAAAGTGTTTTCGTTTTTGTTTTTTTTAAAGAGTTTTACGTTGATCCCTTGCTACCGTGCTTTCCTTGTTTTCACCATCCGCTACACTCCACACTCGTTACAATATGGTGAAAGGCATTCAGCTATTCGCTGTAGGAGCAGCTGAATAAAAAGCAGAAACATGAACAGTTTGTGTTATTGACAATAAGGTATATGAATAATGCAGTGCTAATTGACAGCTTTTAAAATGTTTTAAATCGTTTTACAAATTAAAATAGCTATGCTCTATATACATATATATTATAAAGTATAATTTATTCCTGTGATCAAAGCTGAATTGTCAGCATCATTGTGGTTTTCAGCAGCACAACTGTTTTCCACACTGATCCAAAACATAATCATGTTTTTTGAACACCAAATCATATTAGAATGATTTCTGAAGGATCATGCAACACTGAAGACTGGAGTAATGGATCACAAGAATAAATTACATTTTAAAATACATTCACATAGACGACAGCTATTTTAATTTGTAATACTATTTCACAATATTACTTTACTGCATACTGTCTTTACTGCATACATAAATGCAGCCATAGTGAACAGAAGACACTTCTAAAAAAAACATTAAACAAAGGTTTCCAAACTTTTGACAGGTAGTGTATATTTTCTGCCTTACTGTTTGATACTTTTTTACACTGTGTGTAATCCAAGAGGACTTAATGTCGAACTGTTTGTAGTACATAAACCAATCAACATATTTTATATATAATAGTGGTTATTGTTCAGTAGTATATGTGATTTCTAATTAAAAGCAAGAGATGAGATTCAAAAAACTAAAATTACAATTATAAGAAAGGTCAGATAAAAACTGGTATTATACCTGACATTTCTGTTCCCCTCACTTCTGAAATAATGGATACACCCCTGCGAATACCCAGGAAATATAGAAGTCATAAGTTCTGATGGGCAAATAATAATGAAAGGAACTACGCAAGCCACAAGTATCTGCCAGGAACTGCAATCAAAACTGTTCTGGGAAAAGCAGACACAATAGATGCAGTCCAATATTTATTACTAGCAACCATACTGATGCATTGCTATCCTGTATATTCGCATTTCGGCGGCATTAACAGAAATAATGACCATTTGCAAACAATTTCCCTGAAAGAGAAGTATCTAGCCAAATTAAGCGTCATGCACATGGCCTACTGATTTGGAATACAAGTTCCATAGGGGGTTAATACATTAAATAGGATGCATTAAATTGATCAAAATGAACGGTGAAACTTTTACATCATTACAATAAAAACATAAAAAATGAATTTTAAATAAACCTTGTTCTTTAGAACTTTCTGTTCATCAAAGAATCATGACATTGATGACAATATTGCTGATAATAAAGATAAACTGCACAATTGTTTTCAACATTGATAATTATAAGAAATGTTTCTTGAGCAGCAAATCGGCATACTAGAATGATTTTTGAAAGATCATGTGACACTGAAGAGTAATGATTCTGACAATTCAGCTTTGCCATCACAGGATGGCATTAAAATACATTGCTCAAAAACATTAAGGGAACGCTTAAATCATATATTGGATCTAAATGAATTAAATATTAACATTGAAAATCATATTTATAGTGTCCAAAAGGAGTGTCCAAATTCTGTCCTGGAGGTTTAGCTCCAACTTGCCTCAACAAACCTGACTATAAGCGTCTAGTACGCCTAGTAAGACCTTGATTAGATGGTTCAGGTGTGTTTGATTAGGGTTGGGAAAAAAACCTTGCAGGATAGTTGCCCTCCAGGAGCAGGATTGGACACCTCCGACATACTTTCTAGAATTGAAGAAGAAGAGTATGTGACAACTGTCAATGGAAACCAAAATCATCAACACACCCCGGGATGGAATCAAAATCTTACCAAAAATCATTGTAAAAACTTGTCTGGCAGTTACAGGCTGATTCAACTTGCATAAAGTTCATCATAACAACTCATAATGTAAGTAAGGGAACCATTGGCTAACAGGAGGAGGTCTGTGCAATCCACCCCAGACCATTACTGACCCACCGCTAACCCGGTCATGCTGGATGATGTTGCAGCATAATGTTCCCCACGGCATCTCCAAACTCTTTCACATCTGTCACATGTGCTCAGCGGGAACCTGCTCTCATCCATGAAGAGAATGGGGTTTCAATGGCGGACTTGAAGTCTGGTGTTCTCTGGCAAATGACAAGTCCCACTAGAGGACGTCGGGCATTCATACCATCATCTGGAGGTCATTGTGTAGGGCTCTGGCAGTGTTCCTCCTCTTCCTCCTCGCACAAAGGAGCAGACACCAGTCCTGCTGATGAGTTGTTTCCTCTTCAAACTGTGCTGGGAGACGCACCAAACCTTCTTGCACGTATGGATGTACGGAGGAGCAAGACTGCTTGTGCAACCTGATTGGGTTTCAGACACTGCCTCATGCTACAGACGGAGACAAGGACCCTAACAAAACACAAATCAGTCAAGAAGAATAAGAAGAGCTTGTCTATGGCCACCACCTGCAAAATCATTGGCTTTTTGGCAGTAGTCTCGCTGTAGTCTCTCCAGTGTACCTGTTGTGACTTTCATTTCCATCAAAGGAGGTGAAACTGATTTACAATCACTTATGCTTCCTGATTAACTGTACAGGTTGATATCCCTGAAGTGTAATTGACTAGGGTGTTATACTGTTATGATTAAGTGTTCATTTGGAGCAGTGTAAATCAAAATTGAAAATAGTCAATTTAAATGATGATATTTCATAATATTACAGTTTTCCTGTATTTTTTTGTCAAATAATTGCAGCATTGCTGAGCATATATGATTGTTTACAGTAATCCCTCGTTTATCGCGGTTAATGTGGACCGGAACCCCCCGCAATGGGTGAAAATCCGTGAAGTAGGATCAGCCAATTAGCTCACGGGGATACATCCACTCGTGCTCTCATTAGTCGATTTCGCGCCGGGAACCAATCACATGTCTTATCTGAGTGCCGTGGGTGTATACAAAGCCTCTGAGAGAGTTTCTCTCTTTGTCTGGCATCCTGGGAAACCGTTTCTCTCGCGCATCACGATAAAACAACGCTGCTTTCCGCAATACAGCTGCCGATATGGCGGTATTTTTTTCCTTTTATTTTTAGATGAATATTTTTGAAAGATCCGCGATGCACCGAGGCCGTGAAACTTGAACCGTGAAGTGGCGAGGGATTACTGTATCTTAGCTCTTTTTTTGTAAGTTGCATGATTATTATATAGAATTATTATGATATGATATTATATAGATTATTATGATATAGAAAACAATACTATCTTTTTTTATGATAGTGCAGTAACAATGACACACCATTAAAAAAGTGACAGAATCACAGAAAAGTCCCTCACTGATGTTTTGCAATGATTTAATTCCTTTAGTATGAAACAATGAGCCTCAAGCTGTATATAAAACAAACTAGGTATGACCATATAACTTCAAAGCACAGCGTTTGTTAAAAACTATCGATTCTGTGTCTATGCAGCCCTCTCCATGTGGGTCCTCCAGAACCCTGCTGTAGTCTGGTATAAATGCGGCAATGAGCTGTAAATCATTAACCTCTATCTCTAACACTTTACTGCTGTGCCAGCAACATATGTCAGGACCAATCCAGCTCCAATGAAGGATCACTTCCATCCAGCATCCATAAGCTATGCAAATTATAGAAGTTGGAAGATGCACTGGAGGGGTCTGCAGTGTGGATGGGAAATGGAGGGTGAAATTCACCTCAAGGATGCAACAGAGATCCCACATATATTGCCACTCTGGATAAAAGGTCTGTGCGAGCATGCAGCCCTCTCGCATGCCCTGCTGTGATAAGCCTGGACAGGAGAGTGAGCAATCACTGATTAAATCGGTGATTTAGCCCACGCCAGCACCCACCCGCAGCCGTGACCCCAAGGTTAGAGACTGCAGCAGATATCTGATCATGAACAAAATAGCTCTCAGCTGGTGGGGCTCCTACACTTGGGAATTTTTCAGTGGGGGTCAAAGGTGTGATCCATACACATACGCAGGGGGCTGATTCAGGAACAGCTGTGAACAACACTCCGCCGGAGAGAAAACAGCACTGATTATCCCGTTACACTTGACCACTCTGACAATAACTGCAAAATTAGCGCAATTACGCACACAATTTAATAAAGCATTTTTAATGCTAATGAAATAAATCTCTCATTGTTACAGCAGGGAAAGAAAAGTAGATGGAAGGATCTTATTCCATATCAAAAAATCGAATTTTTTTCATTTTAGGGAAAATATATATGAAATATATAAATAAATAAATATATATATTATTTTGCAACGTAGAATTAAGCTATTTTCTTTGAATATGTCGAGACTTCTGAAGCTCAAGGTAAATAACTATAATAGTAACAAATTAAACATATTTGCACTACTGACAGTGTTTATGATTGTTATCATAAATTAAAATAATATGATAAAAAAAATACCAGTTTGCAATATTAAATAGCATAACAGACTGTTTAAGCACTCTTACGTTAAAAATAATGTGGATACAGTAGGGCCCAATTTAAACCTGCAAATAAACAGGATTTAGAAATAATCTGTGAAGAATTCAATGAAATGTACATTTTCAAATGTTTTAATGAAAAAATATTTAAGTACAAAAATAACATAGAAGCATTTTTCAGCAGTAGTCGTCTCTTCTTCGGAGTAGAAGTAGTCTTCTTATGTTTAACAAATTTTGCTTTTACGTCTATTATTTAGCCAACTGACAAGATATTCTCTCACACACACAAAACACAAATGCTGATCCTTCTCACTATCAGTTTTCTTTCACTAATTTGTCACTGCTAATCAGAGAAGAAAGCTGCAATCATTGCACCTTGTGTGTTGAAGCAACATGCTGATGACAGCCAAAGACTTCTTCACTGATCTGATGAGCATGAGAGATGCAGTGAAGTACACTTGTGGACTTGAGGACTTGTATTCCCAGACTCAGACAAGCATCTGTTCACCTCAAGAGCTGCCAACTTGCATCAAGAAATTGAAAAGTATAATCACAAAATTTGCTTCAGATATTTTTGAATTTAAAAGACAAAAATATGTACGATCATAGTGATGTCACATAGTACGATCACATGCACGTAAGATGGACCTTTATGCATACCTAAAGATTCATTAATTTTGATTGTAAGGTAAAACCCCAATTTTCACAGACAAGGCTTAAGCTAGTCCGAGACTAAAATGCATGTTTGAGCTGTTTTAACTGAAAGCAACTTGCACTGACATATCTTAAAATATGTATTATGCATTTTTTTTTCTAAGGCACATTTATAAAAGCTACTTAAATGTCCTAATTGAACAAAAACTAAGCCTGGGAAGGCTTCCCACCCCTTGATTGGGAAGGGGTGACGTATTAATGAAATTAGTTTGGGAAGGGGTGACGTATTAATCTAAATCATGTCTAAAAGAAATGTTTTCCTTTGCGTTGTTTGTCAGTGCCACTGTCAATGCCATCCTCGCCCCCCTGCTTTATTATTCATGCGAGACCAGTAGTTGGCAATGTCACTTTGTAAAGAAACACTGCACCTATAGACTGAACACATAATACGCAGGCGCATGACATCACCATTTTCACAAATTAATGGTTTTGTAGTTTACATGGAGACCTTGTTTCAAAAACCTACAGTTTGAAACACGTTTGTAATTTCAGACCCTGAAATGCCATTGTAGTGTAAATGAACAGCCAAAACGCATACAAAGTTTTTTTTAGTTGAAAACAGTGTGGGTAAACGGCCAATCAGATGAGGGTGTCAACTTCATTTTAATATAAAAAAAAATATTGTAATAATTTTAAACCTATTTCTGCTGCAGATGTAGTATTGAGAAACCAACTTTTAATCGCAAAACATTATACAACATCCATTGCTAAAACTTACTGATGTTTGTGTTGCTGTTTTTCCAATAAAATGATATAAATTCCAAGAGGATGACGTCATCAAAGGAACATTGCTGAAAATCACACTACAAAATACTAACACAAAGTGGTATTGAGTACACAGGAAAAGACTATAAATTCCAATGAAACAATATTCTCAAGTTTTGTCTGAAGCATCTTCATTGAATTATTGTAAATATACACACACACCCCTACTTAGTAATAAATTGCCTTTTCTTCATTTTTTGACCTGCTTAATGTAACGTTGACTCCAAGGAAGATTGTTGGATGTTTTTAAAAATAAGACAAGATTCATTAAATTACACAATCCAAAGAACAATCCAATATATGACAACGTGTACAAAGAGGGTGTACTCTAGCACACACAATACCAGACAAAGAGTGATAAAAAATGAGGGACTTAAACAAACTAGATCAAAGAAAACACAAGTGACTGACAAGAACATATATGTGACACTATATGTGAAATTACATACATCACTTAATTTTAATACTGTGATAAAAGAAAAACATGTACTTTATATTAAATTTTTAATCTTTTTTTTTTTCATAGTTAGTCTATGGCATGACTATATATGAAATTAAGTATGGCTTGTAAGAGTCACACCAGCTTGAAGGGCTTCTATGATGCCCTTTTATGAAGTCTTGATTTATTGTGAACAGTGAACAGTCTTACGAAAGCGACAGCTTACAGAAGCTACTGTAAACACTACATCAATACTGTAATGTTAGTTAGCAGGCTAGCACAGGCAAAGCTTTTACCTTTGTTTACATCGTAGCATGTACATAAAACTTATAATTGAAACTGCTAATAGAAAACTAGAGTTGAGCTGGATACTCGGCTGAAATGAGTATCCAGTACAGATAAAGCACTTTTGCCGAGTACGAATATTATACGAGTAATACGAGTCAATATCTGTCCTCGGATTGAATAAAAATCCTCATTGGGTAGCTGACTGTGTCTGCGTTCTGCGATAGGCTAGTCACAGCGCCCCTCCCCTACACATGCAGATTTTCTGTGTCTCGCTCTGCTCATTCACACGCAGAACACTGAGAAGAGAACAGCTCTCTTTCTCGCTCTGTCTCTCCCTAAGTCACTCAGCTTCGCGGGTCTTTTCCGCTAATGTTTAGGTTTCTTCAGCTTCAGGTTTGTTTTTTATTTCGGTTTCTTTGTAGTACTAATTTATTAACCAGTAGAGTTCTGGTAAACGTGGGGTTTGTTCATACGTGGTGCTTGGTAGAATGTGACTAGCCTGAATGTAAAATTCAGAATGGTAGAATGTCTGCCTGTCGGAGATTTATTTTAATTTTTTTTTTTTTTACCGTCTGCTGGCTCTAACCAGTGTTTTGACTAGACGCAGAAAATAATGATTACAAATTATGATTTCTTCATAATTGCAACCGCATGTGTTGTATTCATTGTTGCAAAACTTGCTCTGTATATAGTTGGTTTGTTATCGTGAACAAAACCATTGATCTGAAGTTCAATGCTGATACTGTCATGTAAATTGTTTTCTAATCAGCAATAAATATAACTATTTCTGATCAAACCATATCAATTGTATGATTAAAAATAACATACCGGTTAAAGCCCCGTCCATTTCAAGACATCCCGCCCACTTCTGGGTTAGGCCCCGCCCAGTCCGAGTACAGATACAGATTCATATGGTTAACAGATACATTTACAGATAATTCTGTACTCGCTCATCCCTATAGAAAACACAACTACAAATAATAAGACATACATACAAGTTGTGATCCACAAACAACAAATGGTGCCAACAAAGTGGGAACAAGATTTGGAAATGGGGTAGACAAAACAGTGTCTCTTTAACATAGCACTGTCTTCTCTAATGCAGCTCAACCATGCCTCGTCCCTTTTTTGCATAATCTGTGGGCGGAGATTATTTAAATGAGTAACATTGTGACTTCATAAGATCCAGGGGAAAAAACGCTGTAGTCCAAACTACAGTTCATTGTAGTTCAAAGTGGATTCTGTTAAATAAAATATCTCTCTTTGGATTGGAGTTTGAGCTTTGTAACCTTGCAGATCTTTTTTCTGCTCAAACATCAACATTACACACCAACTAGAGTTGAAAAAGTGAAAAAGCATAATAGGACCCCTTTAATAACCTTGATGCCTTTTCCACTGAAAACAAAATTAATAGCACAAATTTCCATGGCAACCTCACGTTAACATGACTAGCATAGAGGTTATTTGCGTCATGTAAACATTGAAAGCAGTGGATAATCGTACCATACTAACCATCTAATCAGTTGAATTTATGCACCATGGCTGTTTTCAACATCTCTGCATATTTTCTCCAGCAACCCGAAAACCACAGACAAAAATAACCATTTAAATTATGAAGTACCATATGCCCGCGCACTCTATGGATTTCCTTACCGTTCCCAGTGCAGCCACAGGGAGCTGTAGCCATGCAATTAAACACCTTAATTATCAAACTGCCCTTTCACCATAATAAGATAAATGTTAAAATTAAAATGCAGATTCTAGTGTTCAGTCTTTTTTTCCCCAACCCAGTTCCGTTCAGGTTCAGAACGGTTACCATGGCGATGTGGATCCTTAAGAAAATAAATAAGTGCCATTGATGAGCAAACAGAACTACAAGTTATTTAACACGAGCGGTGGAAAGCGTTCATCACAAATACTCATCCAATTCTACATAAAGAGGAAACATACTCTGCCAAGGCTGAAAACAAGGCCCATGTTTGATTTGGTTCAAGGTTGGAAGAAATGAAATGGCTGTGAAGGTATGTTAAAAGAAAGAAACAGACCACTTTAATAATCAAGATGAAAACAATCACTATGTCTCCCTGGAAACATGTTTGTACTGATCAGAGATATATAGGAGCAACGAAAGAGTGTGTGCTCTGTGTTCAACTGAACATTCAAAAGCTCTAAAGCAATAATGAAAGCTGTTACAGTTCACGGCATTTGTTTGTTCCAGCCTGACATCTTTTATTTGAAGTAAATTCAAAATGATTGCCATTTCAACATTCTGACTTAGTATGACTATTAATAATGCTAAAATAAAGAAATATCAAATGTGATATGGTTGTGGAAACCTAATTATGGCATATAAAGTCACATTGTAAAATATAGTTGCAATCATTACATAAGTATAAAGTTACAATTACAAGGAATAGTTTCATTTATATGACATAATATCTCCACTAAGAGATGTAAAGTGCCATTGGGACAGATAATTATGAGTCATATTTACCTTTTGAATTGTTTTTGCTCTAAGGCAGAAATATATTGTAGCTGTGGATGAATGCAGGGAAGAAATGCAGGATTTCTGTTCATTTGCTCACACATAGACGCATTGGACAACTCACAGTACAATACAAATTAGTGTCTGAATGAGGCATGGCATGTACCTGTTAAAAGTTAAATTGTCTCCATTGCCGAGCAAGTTTGTCCCGTGCATACCAATATTCGACCAGACTAGCAGAGTGCAGTGTGCGAGTGTGTGTGTGTGACGGAACGATTTTTTGCTAGAGACCAGCTGATAGGGTAACAGGCAGATTCAATCTCAAGTAAATGTGCTGATTACCAAGATCACAGTCTTTCTCTCACACACTTTTCCCCTTGAGAAAATTGCTAAACTACATATCAGCACCATCACTTAAATTCGCAGAGCGTGAGTCAACCCCTCCCGCGGGGCCCAATGAGTAGGCTATACAACAGAGGACCTTAGTGGACACTTCACACACAGCCAGGGACAACATTCATGGTCATGCCCACTCGGCGATAACACTGGACTGCATAGATTTAGCTCTGTTTCAAAACTACATAATGGCTGTTGTCAACTCAGGAAACACCTAAAAGTGAACCTCCAAAATTTCTGTTTTGAAACACTTTACATAAGAAGTAACATAGGGTGCATTTAAATGAGAACGATGTACTACAAACGAAAAAGCTTTCCCTATGCGTTTTTCGCGTACAGTCGACAACGTTGTCAAAACTACAGTGATCCTTCGTTTATCGCGGTTAATGTGGACCGGAACCCCCACGATAGGTGAAAATCCGCGAAGTAGGATCAGCCAATCAGCTCACGGGATACATCCACTCATGGTCTCATTCGTTGATCTCGCGCCCGGGAACCAATCACGTGGGTGTGTACAAAGCTTCATTGGCGAGTTTCTCTCTTTGTCTGGCATCCTGGGAATCTTTCTCTTGCGCATCACGATAAAATAACGCTGCTTTCCACTGCCGATATGGCGATTGAATTTTTATTTTTTGATAAATATTTTAGAAAAATCCGCGATGCACTGAGGCCGCGAAACTTGAACCGCGAAGTGGCGAGGGATTACAGTAGAGTACAACCCTGACTTACAAAATGCTCTACGTACGAAAAGTTCAACGTACGATAAAAGAATTCGGGTTTTTTTCACCCGAGTAACGACAAAATGATCGAGATGCGAAAAACGAAATCTCGACCGAGGCTACGATTTCCGAGTTTTGTTTTGAAATTCGCGCACCACTGACCCGGAAACTCGCACCAATCGTCCCGCTCTCCCATTGGCTGTCTCCCGGCCAGTGTTGCCAGATTGGACTGAAGATTTCCAGCCCAACTACAGCTTAAAACCCGCCGGGAACCTGCCCAATCTGGCAACACTGCTCCCGGCTCTGACGCTAGCTTTCGCTGCAGCATCCTGCTCTCCTATTGGTCAGCCTCTGCGTAGCGGTGTTCCTCTCCCATTTCATTTCATGATGAAAGTGAAAGGGAAGAAGAGGATGCTCTCCATGGAGACGAAAAGGGAGATAATTGAGAAGTATGAAGCTGGGATGTGCTTGTCATACCATACTGAACAAGCATAGCTTTGTTATAAAATTAAATGTGGTGCTTTCATAGGGCTTGGAACGGATTAGGCAATTTACATGTAAAAGCCTGACCGACTTACGAAAAGATCGACTTACGAAGCCAACCTCGGAACGGATTATTTTCGTAAGTCGGGGTTCTACTGTATTCCTGTTCAGATAGATTATTGAAAATGGTTTAAAAAGAACTGTATTATGCAGCTATTTGTAAAGAAACACTACACGGCAATAGACTGAACACGTAATATGCATGTGCATGATGACACCTTTTTTTCACAAATTCACATTTTTATAGTTTACATGGAAACAATGATGTTATTGTTTTCAAAAGTTTGCATTTTCAGGCCCTCAAACACCATTGAGGTGTAAAAGAACGGATAAAACACGTACATTTTTTTTCTTTTTTTAGTTGAAAACTGTGTCATGTAAACAGGCTCTCAGTTAAAGAGTCAACTGATTCCAAAATCACAACTGATTACCACTAATATAATTATTGGGGAATAAGACAGAAATTTTGTATTTGTAATAAATTTCACAATATTACTATTTTTACTGTATTTTTCATATAAAATAATAATCTTGGTACACATAAGAGACTTCTTTCAAAAATATATTTTAAATATTTAAGAACCGTATATCTTTGAGAAAGTCTCTACATATAACATCACACGTGTAATGAAGCATCTCTTGCCCATGAGATCGACACAAACCACCAAATGAAGAACACAACTCTTTATATTAAATATTAAAAAGTCTCAGACTAAACGACTTCTACACTACAAATGCTTAAGTCTTACATGAAAGACCTCAACCTACACTGTGTTTTGTCCTTACATATGCATGAAAAGAGGAATTACATTTTACTCATCACATCACAAAGAACATGATACCAATTAAAGACTCTTCTTTTGATCTCACATACAACTGCTATAAGGAGCAAAACCCATTTTCTCAACCACCCCTCAAGAAAATGAGCTCAGGCTGTGGTCCAAAACCCACAGCAAATCCTATACTACAAAAACCACTCAGCGTGAAATACACAGAGAAACATGGTCATAATTGCCAAATGCCAATTAATAAGCCCACACAATGGCCATTCCTAATAGAAAACATTTTACCAAATGCTTTGTCTGTAACAATGCCTGGGTGGAATCTTTTCATTATTTTTTTTCTACTTGAAGTATCCTTAGATATGTGCAGTCTCCTTTTCGCCTCAATTCTACATATTTTTTTCTTGGGGGGGAAATTGTCTCCAGTTTCCTGTGGTCTAAAAGAATGAGGTACTGCGATAGAGGGCAGGAGAGGAGAAGGGCTGCTCAGGTGGGGTGTTGCTATTGATTCCTTATGTGGGGACAATTTCCTGAGTGCCTCTGATTTGTCTGTCACATCCCATTATGACTTGTGTGCTTTGAGTCCCACTTTCCTCTGTGTTACTGCACGAGGTGTCGCAGCTTTTTATGTGCCACCAGTATTGAGGGAATGTATTGAATTCTCTGCAGTTTTGGTTATTATTGTCTGCGAACTTGATTTACCCATCTGGGCGAATTTCAGAAAGCAATACTGAAATGCTGTAATCAAGTTACCCATTGTAAAAGTGTTTCAGTCAATGTGTAAGCAAGGCTGGTGGGGGCATGTCTGGCTTTTGGACACCTTGCTGTGCTTTGGTCTGTAAGTTCTGGCAGTCACAATAAGGGAACATTTTCCATGTATGATATACTATATCTATGAAAATAAATTATTTTAAAGACACTAAAAGACTCACAAAAAGATCAAAGATCAAACACATTTTTCTCTTTTTGTTGCATAAATAAAGCGTAGGACCATCCTGTCTAATGTCTATGCAAATAAATATTGATCATGCCAGGGTGAATATCTATTATAATGCAAAAGAAAAAAGTAGAACATTAAATGTATGAGTTTATTCTATGGTAGGTTACAGCTGAACCTAAAGTCCCCATGAAAGCAAAATATATGTTTTTTGGCTTTTAATATTTAGCTTTATTGTTATTGATAAGCTAGTGTGCTCCAAAACAATTACAAACTTAGCATTTAGAAGATATATGCATTCAAAACGTACAGTCTCTCACTTCTGCCAGTATGGATGAATGATTTTGATGACATCACTCTGCACTTCAGCTTCTCATCAGATTTTTTGTCCAATCAAACGCTTTCTAGAATCTGAAGTCCCGCCCTCGACACTATTGTAACATTTGTTCCTGTCTGTCCGGGTCATCTTTGTCACTTCCTGCCAGTCTTGTCATTGTTTCATTTCCTGTGTATCATGTCTCGTCTGATCGTTAGTCTCGTCAGCTTTTTATCATTTAGTGTTTGTTATTTAAGTCCCCTCGTATTCCCTTGTCTTTGTCGGATGTTACGATTTCTGCATATGTTCCTGTCTGCGTGTTTGGATGTTTCCGTCCGTGGTTCCTGACGATGGTTTATTAATAAATTAGTGTTTGCATCAATTCCTGTCTCCGAGTGATCTCCGCATCGCACACCAGCAACACCATTCGTGACAACTATAGATAAACACTGAAGCTGTGGCTAAAATCGGTCACTTGTTATAAGTTTACTCTTTTCTACATGGAGATTATGAGGAAAATACAGCTTTAAAGAGCTGAACTAGCTCTGGCTAAGCTGTGATATAAACAAAACCGCTATTGGCTATTTAAAAAAGGGGTGGAGTTGTTCGATTTGACCCGCTCTGTCTTTCTGTTTCAGTGGAAATTACATTAAGACATTGAATAATGCTTCACATTTCAAGGCACTTCAGTGGGACTTGTTGCATGATTAAAATATAAGGTGTTTAAAAGGTTTGTTCTAATAAAATATTTTTTTTAAGTATAGAAGTACTAAGACTGGTTGTTAAAAATAAGACCTTTGCTGGAGAAATGAAATGAAACAAAAATAAAATAAAACATGGATCCTGAACAACAGAGAAAATCCTTTTTTTTACTAAAAAAAACCCATCTCCCTTAAAGGACACATGCCACCCTTTCTGCTGTGTAAGAAACCTTTCGACAGATTTAATTCAATCTGCTTACTGAGCCCAACAGGCAAATCAAATTATCTAGACTTTTGCTGAGATATCTCAACCTTCTCGCTTACACCACAATGCAACACAAGACTTCAGGTGATTCCCTGTCTTTTTCCTGTAATTGAATGTGATCAGACTTGAAACATGCACAGTTGAGCATTTACCCAAGACATTTGGAAAAATAAAAAGGATTAAACAAAGTTGACAACTTCTTGCAATAGTGTCATTGCAACATTTGCATTTCACAGCCGAACGCCACCGAATAAGCACACTTTTTATAAACATTGATGACATTTCTTTCATGTTCCACTTTCCATTGCATCAAAGATGATTCTAATAGGTAATGCCAAGGTTATTTGTGATAGTAATCAAAGGAATTGTAATTGTAAAAGCGAGCAGAGACTGCTTATGCATTGGGTGGAAATGAAATTAGCATTCGTTAGCATAATCACAGGGGAACAAAGAAAAATCATCATTTCCTTTAAGGATGATGCGTCAGAGAATAACGCCTTGAGAAACTATCTCAAAAATAACTCAGACCAAGGTCAGTGTGTACTGCATTTTTTCCTTTTTTCCCTTTTTTTTCGAGGTAAAATCATCTCCACTCTAATTGTTTTGATCCCTTATCTCTCGAGTGGGGAAAAAGAGTTACAACATCCAGTTCAAACTCTGGGGGAATTCACTAAAAAGTTGCACACTTCATTACCGAGATTTGCATCTTATTCACAAACCACCTGCAATCCAGTTTAACGAGGAGTTGCACTTTTTATTTAAATTGTCATCTACGTTTTTTGTAGCATGAACACGCCTTCTTTCTATGCAAATGAAGCTCATTATATCTTGTGCCTTTATATTTATGGAGTCAGACAGAAGCAGTCTGCTGCATCCTTCCACAATAGCACTGAGAACCAACCCGCAAGAACAGAAATTATGCCGTGCAAATTGCCTTCAGATTTTGAGGGTACGTTTGCGCCATTACCTGATTTGCATAACTCGCTTAGTGAACCTGAAAACAACAGACAGCGTATGAAAAACGGTGCTATCAGTGGACTCAATGCTTTCCTAGCGAATTCCCTCTCTGTGTTCTAAAACTCATACAAAGTCATCCAGCTTCCATACTTCAAAATCAAAACATCTTTCTGAGTTCTGCCAAATATGTCATGTTTTAACAGCTAGAGCAAAATGAGACGAACCGTCTAGGAAGTCAATTAAAATGAAGTAATTAAAATGCATTCAGGGCAAAAAAATATATCTGAAGCTGTAGCAAGTACTGACCTTAAAAGACATTTGCAAAACTTCGGTAAATAAAAGTGTCCTGAAAAGCTCTTTCTGACATTTTGATTAGCTCTTTTAAGGAAAAGAAAACTACAAATGTTTCAAAAGAGGCAAAAAATAGAGAGCTAAGACTGTATAAAGCACACACACACACACGGTTTCCTTGTTTTATAGGGACTTTCCATAGACATAATGGTTTTTACATTATAGAAACTGTATATTCTAACCCCTAACTAACCCATCACAGAAAATGTTCTGCATTTTTACGTTTTCTAATCAATTCATATTTTCCTCATGGGGACCAAAAAAATGTCCCACGTGGACAAGGATTTCAGATATTGCCATCTTTGTGGGGACATTTTGTCCTCATAACGTAGGGTTTACCTAGACCACACACTCATTAACACACGTCAATTAAATAAAATATAATTTACAAGCCTCCATAAAAGTTCAGTATATTTCTTATGCAACACCCTATTATAAAAAAATATATGGTTTAATAATAACTTGTGTGACAAGTAGATTTAAAAGTGGCATTTTAATGGCTAATTCTTTTATTCTAACTCACAGAGAGTTGTACTACACTTGCAGCGACTGTCGCTAACCTATAATTGCTTTTTCAATTTCGCTATCAGCATATGACAGATGCAACAACGATTTCAATTTTCAAGTGGAGCACACTTCTGCTTTGAAATTTTCAATTTCAATTCGACATTGTACGTAACATGAAAGGAAGCACACATTATCTCTGCTCTCATTACATTACACGGCCGCTAAACAAACCCTGCCCTCAAACCCAGAGGAGAAAATAATCACTTCTGATACATGCTTCTTGACCCCCGTCGACTAATCGGAGTCTTACACGGAGCGGCCCAGGGTGACTTTAAAGTGCAGCCTTGCTCAACTAAGGTTGTGTCAGTCTGCGTGTTCGTCAGCTCTCCCCAGACACCCAACCCTCCATCCACTCGTCCTTGAGAAGCACTCTCATTTCTGTGGTTTGTCCTATCACATCACTGTTTTATGGCTGCAACATTAATAATAGGCCAGTTAATCTCATTGCCCATTTCTGAAGGTTCTCGCTCTTGGTGACTGAGTTTTATTTGTGCATGCTTCCTACATTATAATGAGGGAGAAAATAAGCCTCTTTTCCATTCAAATGCTTTATTAGACTAATTAAATCTTTTTAACTTGTTTATTTTGGCTCTTTTATAACAGTGTTTGGTTGTATAATGTGGAATTTTTAAAAGTTAATTATTCATGTCCCTGCTGTATCTAAAGTACTGCACTTCAACAAAAGTAAAAGAAGCTTGTCTACAACGATGCATATCTCTTCCGTGCCTGAACGCATGTGGCTGATCTCAATGGAATATCTGTTAAGTCTTTTTGGTTCATTACTGTACTTGATTTCCTTTTTTTTAAGTTTGTGTACTTAGTATATTTTTATTTTGGAAAATTTTTACTTTACTGCCTTCCAAAGTAGAGCTGTGCATTTAATTGTAATTGATTTTTCGATTTCAGCTTATTAAAACAAGATAATCGAGGTAAAGTGATAACTGTGCCGCTGCCGCATTCCATCCAGCGCACTTTACTTTCCTTCACAGCAGTGCGTTTTTGTTCCTCCCTAACAGCCCGAACTTGACATCCAAATCAGACCAATAAGTGAGTGTTGCAAAGTCTACTGTTGCTAAACTGTGGGACGTGCTTGATATTAAACAGTGTTATTAAAAGTGCATTAAACCGGAAAAGAGATACTTTCCCCTAGGCGGTCTCCTGTGCATGCAAACACAATTTTCCCTATGTGCTGTCAGTTTTTGTATTGTGAGTTTCAGTTATGTACAATTAAGTATGTTAAAAATCAAGCACTTTTACTATCTTCAATTGAAAATACAGTGGAGTTCACTTATCTCGAGTCACGGTTAACTCGCCAATACTATTATGTCAACGTTTTTGAAGTGGAACCGCCAAACTCCCCATTTGTCTTAGTATTTTCGATTCTTTAATGTCGATTCCTTAATGTCACCGAACACTATTATCTCGAGCAAATATCTCGGACAAAGTCGTCACTTCACATGGTTATCTCGTGAGTCATGAGCTAAACTAGTTCACTGTGCATGCGCTGAGTTCGCGTTGCACGTGGATCGCTTTACTCACAGTGCCGCGCAGCCGCAGAAGAACTCGCGGAAGTGGCGGGTGTCTAAGACTCGTGGAAGTCTAAAGCCTTCTAGATGCTATCTTAGAAGAGGAGGCGCAGGAGTTGAGCCGAGCCGAGCGCGTCTGGGAGTGCATGAGTGTGTGTTCAGTGAGTCGAGCGCGTCTGCAGTGTGTCTGTGTGTTCAGTGAGTTGAGTGTGTATTCAGTGAGTGGAGCGTGTCTGCTGTGATCTGCTGTGTGTTCAGTGAAGCATCATTGTCTAGGAATTCCCAGATTACGTTGACATCGACAAAGATGTCGTTATTGATAGAATCATTTGTTTTCAAGCAGACCATTAAAGGCAAAAGCAACAATGCATTTTAGAGTTTGTAAATAAACCATATTAACCGTGTGTGCAATACTATTCAGAACTATGTTCGAGCAAAATGAGCGTTGTGCCTGTGTTTACGCTGTGAGCGATCATTGTGTTTGCAATGTTGGAGAATATAATTAAAGGTTTGTATCGAGAATGGAAGGTGTTTTTTTATTGTATACTGGTAAATCTCTGCTGTTAGTTGGTGCACATATGCCTTTTGTTGTTAGAAAACATATACAGTGTATGTACATTTTTATAGCATGCCGATCGCTTCATCAAACAAATCGCCGTATTGGGTGTTGGTTATCTCGCTAAACGTTTATCTCGACTGTAACTCCACTGTACATACTTAATTATTTTACTGGAGTAATATATTATTAGTCTATCTGTACTTTTACTCAAGTATTTGTTCATAAAAAAGTATATAAATTATCACCAAATGGATTGCTTACATCTGACCATTTTACAGATAGGAGAACAACTTCCGCGATTGACAGTCTCATTTGGTTTTTATACAGGTTAGATGTTAATGCAAAATCCACTTTTATGCTCACTGTAATTGCCATGCTATGATGTGAAATTGTGACACTATCACTAGATGGTGATCTGAAAGTATAATATATTTTTGTTAAAAAGTTAATCTTTGAATATGCATAATGTCATTGGATGAATGACAATGTACATGGGTGAGACGGAAGAAAACAACTGCATAAAATTGTTTTAAGTAAGGCATAAAACATGGATTTTCATGACATGCTGTGAGTATTTTTGTTAATTTCTCTCTGAAAAGGCACAGGTGTTAAAGGCGAGTAGTTGATGATTGCACTCACTACAAACAATACATTCAGGATGAAGCAAGCAACTATATCTTCATAGACACATTACGGGCAGCACATATTCATGTGACAATGTGTTTGAAGTATGAAGGACACATGAACACAACCACATTTGGCTCTTGCTTTGATGTAGTGTATTACCTCATCACCTTGTCTTAAAGAGGGGACAAAATTCACAAATACAATCAGCAACAACTAAACATGAATATATTGTCATCATGACTCTTTTGATCAGTTCAGTAACGGCATTCAGTAGAACGATAGTCATAATCACAAAAGATGAATGAATGATTTTATATTATGCTTCTTTATATATTTAACTATATGGGTGATTTAAAAAAAAAAAAGTTAATCCATAGTAGGGGCTGCTTTGCCAAATAAATAAGTTATTTTCAAAATGCATTTTTCAGTAAATTAATCGCGATTTATCGCATTTAACATAAACGTTTTTTGCATATTTGTCACAGTTATACGTTTCAGATCATCAAACAAATTTAAACGTTAGTCAAAGATAACACGAGTAAACATAAAATGCAGTTTTTAAATGAAGGTTATTATTATTAAAGGAAAACTAAATCCAAACCTTCATGACCCTGTGTGAAAACGTTTTTCCCACCTGTTAAAACATAACTTAACTGTGGTTAAACACCTGAGTTTAATTTCTCTAGCCACACCCAGGCTTGATTACTGCCACACCTGTTTTCAATCATGAAATCACTTAAATAGGACCTGCCTGACAAAGTGAAGTAGACCAAAAGATCTTCAAAAGATAGACATCATGCCGAGATCCAAAGAAATTCAGGATCAAACGAGAAAGCAATTGAGATCTATCAGTCTGGAAAAGTTTATAAAGCTATTTCTAATGCTTTGGAACTCTAGAGAACCACAGTGAGAGCCATTATCCACAAATGGAAATAACACGGAACAGTGGTGAACCTTCCCAGAAGTGACTGGCCAACAAAAATTACCTCAAGAGCACAGCAACGACTCATTCAAGAGGTTATAAAAGACCCCACAACAAAGAACTTCAGGCCTCATTTGCCTTAGTTAAGATCAGTGTTCATCACTCTTCCATAAGAAAGAGACTGAGTAGTGATTTTTTTGCCAGAAAAAATATTGATGATCCCAAAAGATTTTTTCGGAAAATACTCTGTGGAGTGGCGAAAAAAAGTTGAACCTTTTGGAAGGTGTGTGTCTCATTACAGCTGGTGTAAAAGTAACACCACATTTCAGAAAAAGAACATCATACCAACAGTAGTGTGATGATCTGGGGCTGTTTTGCTCCTTCAGGACCTGGAAGACTTGCTGTGATAAATGGAACCATGAATTCCGCTGTCTACCAAAAAATCCTGAAGGCAAATGTCCGGCCATCTGCTCCTGATCTCAAGCTGAAGCAAACTTGGGTTCTGCAACAGGACAATGAACAATCCAAAAAACACCAGCAAGTCCACCTCTGTTTGGCTGAATAAAAACAAAATGAAGACTTTAGAATGGTCTAGTCAAAGTCCTGACCTGAATCCTATTGAGATGTTGTGGCGCGAATACCCTCTAATGTGGCTGAATCACAACAATTCTACAAAGATGAGTGGGCCAAAATTATTCCACAGCGCTATAAAAGACTCGATTGTAAGTTATTGCAAACGCTTGATTGCAGTTTGATGATCTGAAACATTTAAGTTTGACAAATATGCAAAAAAGTGTATATATAATTTAAACAAAAACTTTTGTTAAATGCGATTGATCACAATCGATTTGATAGCACAAAATATAATAATATAATATAGCATGATAAATAATATAATAATAACATAGCAGCTCATATAATTAAGCTGAATAATAATTAAATATGAGCCATACTGACTGCCACATAGAATACACACACATACAAAAGATGATTTTTTCCTTTGAAGAGAGGAAAACAATGCTAGTTTAGTAATCATATTTCTACAGAGAAAATGTCTTAAATTTTCAACAGGAAGCACAGCCGCATTCCATAAATCCTCTTGTTCGAGTTATTTTCTCGGTGCATGACAAAAACTTTCCTTCAGAATGATATCAGCACCCGGCGGATGTCACTATTATCATTACAAAGTGTCTGAGGCAGCCATGAATTATCCAGCTAAAGGCTCAAACCCATCCACTGTCCGTACAAATCAGTTCAGCTCATTTCACACTTGGAACGACTTATTGTAAGATATTCGCATAAAATCTGAATCAAATGCATGTTGGACTGGCTCAAGCGACCAAATATTTTTTGATCAGCTAAATATCCTTCCACTGTATCACACTTTACAAGTGCATGAACAGAATCAGTGCCTTGAGGAGTCCATTGTTAGCCACAAAGACAAATTTGAGCTCCTCTACAAGAATGGTTTTCCGTAACTGCACCAAATAGATGCAGAACAGCCTCCCAAGAGATGCCAAAGAACAAAAATACCCAGTAATGTGAAATGGAGGGTGTACTCATTATTTCTGTTTCAGATAAATAGAGGTAAATTAATATTAATGGAGGATTTATCATCAGCCTTTAAAAATATGAGCTTAATTTCTGTCATGCTGAGAAGCCCTTAAAAGTCTAAAACTCATCTTAGCAATTACTATCTAAAATTTTACTCCACCCACTTTCAGATCAGATGTCAATAAATTAACAATCATTTTTTTTTTTGAGGACACAAAAACACGAATTATCACTGACCATTGTATTTGTAAAGCTCAATAGACCATCAGAATAATTTCTGTGACAAAATAGTAATTTGTGACAAATGAGTAATTTCACACTTGCCTGCCACGTTAAAAGGTAATCTCACTTCAACTGCACCAGCACACAATATCTCCATTGCTTACAATACTGCATTTGCAAAAACTTCTACATCATTATATCATCATTACACTGTCTTAATCAATGGTGATTATTAGCGAAATTGCTTTTTGTCAGAGTAATAGTAGACATGGGGAAATGTCTGGGGAAACTCATTTAAAAACAGCATTTTCTACTCAGTTTTGTGCCAGTAGTATAGTGGTATAGAAATTAGACTTTAAATGCAGTGCTGGAGTAATTGTTTCATCAGGGTACAAAGGATATGACCTCACAGGTCTCAATCAGGGAATACTTTAATTAAGCACATTATGCAATGTTTATATCTACAGGTTCAGTGCTCGTTGTCTGCATTCCCTTCTAATCAGACAGTGACAAACGCTAGGTCAGCATGGCCACTGAACAGGGTTAGCCCAAACCATAATGAATCAATGAGTGTCACAGGAGAAAGTTTCCTGACAAAGACTTCACAGAGGAATTCTGGCTGCCTATTGATGTGAAACTATATATACTGTATTTTCCGCACAATAAGGCGCAGCTAAAAGACGTACATTTTCTAAAAAATCGGTCAGATTTGTCAGGGGAATCAGATTTTGGTTCAAAACCTGCATGTTTGATGGTGAAATTGCCTAGCTGTTCAATTCAGACACAGAAGATGATGACTTTGATGGATTGATTAAAACCTAACATGAGTGTATTGTTAGATAGTAGAATAAAGTTCAATAAAACTCACTGTTTTGCTTCCGTTACCTATATTTGTAGACCGTATGTTTTAGCGTGCGTCTTATAATACAATGCGCCTTATGTGCGGGCTAAGTACAGAACTAGACTCGTAATTGAGACTGCGCCTTATAATCCGCAAATGTGGTAGTCAAAAATGCAGTGGTCCAACAGCCTGAGAGCACTAGTGAAAATGCTTCTGTTTTGCATTTTTTCTAGAATCATGTGCTGTTGTATTAAATTATATAGCTATTATATAGTTATTACAACAAATGAAGGGAAAAGTTAAATCATTCCAAGATAAACTTTAATTTAAAAAAAAATTCTCATACTTTCAGAGCCCATTTATATAGTAATTTCCACTAGAGTCAATTCAGAGTAAAATAATCTTGAGAGTCACTGCAGAATCATGCCCTAGCATTAATCTTATATCAATGTTTTGACAACCAGCATAATCTTCCTACGACTGGAGGAAATCTGACATCGTTTTGATCTGAATTACTTTCGAATAATCAGGAAAGCCAAAATATTTTGGAGGCCATGATAAAATTACAAATGCTCTAGGAAAGTTGTCTAAAAAACCCCAAAATAATGGAAAAATAGTGCTGTATGTAAACACAGCGAACATGACGATGATGAACATTTTGCTTACTCTAATGATTATAAATATTCTAAATGTTTTTCGCACATGCAGTTCTTAGTGTTTTTGATGCCACACTCAAAGCTGATTGGACGACCCTTTCAAAGTATAAATCTCCAATCAAAACCCATCAATTTTCCTATGCAGCATGAGAGCATAATTCTGATGATGATGATGCTAGTAACAGGACCATATGGTCATTCAGCAGTCAGGGACCTCCCAGGAAATCTAAGCAACTAACCACTTGCCAAAAATTTGTGGGATGTGGGTAACTGACTGGCAGAGAAAGGAATCAAGCTTACCAAAGAAGATGGTATAAAGGAGAAAGACATGATTTGGGACATGCAAATCAGGTTATTTGCATAAATGTTACTTCATGCCAATCAATATTAATTAAAAAATGGTGATGAAAGAGAAGATGAGTTAGGGTAAAATTTGATTTGTCTGCAGCTATTCTGAAAAATTTTCAGTTTTCTGAAATCACATAATTAATCTGAACCGTTTTATACAGGCCAAACCAGCCTCTCGGCGTTCTGGATATGCAAATGTGAATTTCTGTGCTCACTTATTAATATACACATTTGAGATCACAAGTGGAACCTTGGGATTTCTTGTTTGTCCACGTGATCAATTACAGCTATCCACCTGAATTGACTTTGTAAACGCAGTGCTCACTATACGACCCCAATAATTACAAAAACAGTTTTGCTCAGGGGTATCTTTCCCTTTGTATTTTACAAAGTGACAAAGAGAATCCCAATTCGGTAGATTAAAACTGAATTCAATATGCACCCATTTATGGCTGTTCTATCCAACAGAAAAGACACATGCAAGAGGTGATTTTTGCTTGCATAAGGCAATCTGACAATACAACAAGCGTTTAATTTTTGAATAAGAGATGTCTATGGACTGTGGGCACTAAATATATAGTCACTGCTCTGAAAATGTGTAAGTATACATTACACAAGTATAGATAAGTAAACATTGTACATTGTATTTATGGAATTTTCTTGATTATGGGCAAGTAAAGCTCAGTTGACAATGCTGATTTCCACAAGACACAATGTGCATCCTGTAATATTTTTTTAATGAAAAATCCTTACCTTTTTTGTGCAAACTAAGTAAAATTTTACAACTTTTTGTTGCAAAGACAAAGCAAGAGCAGAAAACTTAAAATCTGAAAATGAGAGGAAGTCAATTATTTAAACAGTTTTACATCTTAAATACACTTTAATTAGGCAATTTAACAGAATTCATGAATACAAGTGATAGTTACTTGTAGAGAGATAGAAAGATAAGATTCACAGTTCTGATTTTAATTACAACAAATTATGGTCCCATTAACTTCTTTTTTAATTGCCTTACCATAATCTTCATTTTTGCTTTTATTTTTAAAGAAAGGGAGAACTTTTTCCTGTAAAGAGATAACGTTCCTCAGTCCTGTAAACCCGCATGCATCCTTCATGATTCCCTACAAAGTTTATGAATTATGACACCTTAAAAGTCTGTAAAGAGACAATCCATCATGATTTCATTAGCATTCATATGTATTCAAATGTAAACTAAAACGTAAGATGTGTGCATATGAATAACTTCAAAGATGTGCAAATGGTTATGAACCCTAAAATTCATGAAATTAATAAGATGATTTATACAAAAATATCTATAAAAATATACTGCAAATAAAATTGTCACTGTGAAAAACTGCTGTAAAAAATACGGCCCAATTCTGACAGTAGGACAGTAATGTACTGTAGAAAGCAATGCATTCTGGGCAATATTTTGCAATATAATAGTTTGAGTACTAGTCTTCACCTCTCTGTGTTCAGGGCACTCATGAATAGAAGTAAACTAATCGAAGCAGAGGGGAAAGAGAACTTTGAAACTGGACGGTGACTGTGTCGAGCAGGAAGATCTAAGATCATGCGAAAGAGGCAAGAGAAGTTGTTTGTGTTCGCGGCTGCACTTATGACACAAAAAAAACTTTGATACTGACCAACATTCTTTTAAAATTTGAGTTTTTTGTCACAGTGTTTTATCTCATTCAAATCACTCAAACGGTGACTGATGAGCTGGACCTGAACAAGCCAGAATGGTGCTTGAGAGTGCTTATAAGTGAGTGATTATAAACACATTAAATGGAGAGGATAAAAATCCTGTTGATAATAACTGATCACTGTAATACATCATTTATTCCCAACTTTCTGTATTTTATTTTTGATGGTTTTGTCTGTCTAGTGCTCTTTGGCTAAAACTAAATTGCTGGTCAAATTTTTTTTATTAAGCAGTATTGATTATTATTACACGGCTCTGTGGAATGTCTGATTTTGATTTTTTTTTTAAACGGTTAATCGCACCATCCATTAGTATGTCATTACCTGCTAATAACTGGTAGAAACTGATAACTGAAGTCGCCACTTTGCACTTGCTAGGAACGGCTTTTCTTAGTGGAAATTTTGCTTTTGGTGAGCTAATAAAATATTCAAACTCAAATCAATAATTTGAGTACAATTAATTAATTATGTAATTAGAGTATTGCGGAATCGCTCTCTTGTTTCATACAATGAGCTGTTACCAAACTGACTTTAATCCACCATTTTTTATAATGTATTGTAAATTTTAAAAACAATTACAGAAATGTGCTACATATACAGTAAATTACTGAAATTGCACAGTATTCATACCGTAGAGTTACAGTAAATTTTTGGCTTCTTTCTGCATTTTATTTTACAGTGTTCACTTGGGGGACAACGTTAGACTAAAAATGGGAAAAGTTCTTCGTTTGCATTTTTTGGGTACAGCTGACAACGTTGCCAAATGATCCTCGTTCACACAGATACGCAAAACTAATAAAACAATGTATTACGCATAACAAGCCAGTAGTTGGTGATGAACTCGTAATACGCATGTGCATGCAAAAGTTCTAGTTGCAAAACTTGAAACTTTACGTAAATATTATGTAAATATTACATTCAAAATCCATAAAAGGTGTTATGTAAATGGCCCCTCAAGTAACTGTTTAAAAAAACAGTATGTAACATATCTAAAAGGTTTTTTTTTGTAATCTTTACAAATGGTAAAATTGAGCGTATGTCAATACTTCTAACTTTTTGATGCTGTCAACATTCGAATATTGTATGGGTATATACAAAAATGTATACATACATGTTACATTTTAATACCAATTAAATCAGACCAGTGATTCCTATGAAAGTACATTTATGCTGCATCTGTGCATTAAAACAGCCCTTTTTGTGATTTAGTATATGGTGTTCCCCCACTTCCTCCCAAGTGCAAATCCATCTATGAATAAGCAGTTTAATTTGTTTTTGTTCTTGCCATTGTCTAATGTGGCATACCTGTGATATCCAGAAATTGAACAAATTCATCACATTTAAAGGTTGAACACACTGGAGAGTTAGCGGTTCCAATTACTTTTTCTTTCTTGCTGGCTTTGCAAAAACCAACACAGGCATCATTATAAAAGGCTTTAGAAGTAGTTTTACTTATATGAATTTGATTGATATGAGCTTCACATATAATCCCTGCATCACAGAGGGTCTGAATGCTGTTGGTAAATCCAATTTTCATGGATGTATGCTAAACACTCCCTTCTACCTATATCAGAGTTGTAATCTTGAAGTCGGTAAATACATCAAATTCCTGTTTACTATTTAAATGCACATTGCTGGTGCCAAGCTACTTTAAAACATTCTTAAAAAGAGGCAAAAGAATGAATATGGGGCCGCTTACACAGCACAACACGTTTCAACTAAAAATGCTAAACTTTTTATGCATTTTGGCCGTTCATTTACGGCTTTCAAATGCAATTCTTTTTTAAACAATACCATTATCGTCTCCATGAAAACTACAAAAATGAACGCATTCTCTCCTCAAGAAATGACTAGAATTCAAGATGGCCCCCAAGCTGAGGGAACAATGGCGAAGAACATGATGCGCTGTGACTACTGATCCAAAGTGAATAAAAGGCTGCACTATGCAGAGGAGATGCAGAGCCTTCTCATGGCCCCTGGCATCAATAAAAGGAGCCTTGCTCTTCTAAACTAGCGAGCAGTGTTGTCTTCAATATCTCAATTATTCATTTGATTGTAAGAGTAATCCCAAAGCTTTTTTGAGACTTTTTTTTTTAGAAAGTCTGCAAATAATTCATCAGCACAATGATGCAATCCACCCAACACTCTGAGGTCAATGAATCCTAAAGAAATCATCTCGCACTTCATTCTCATTTGTAACCATTCACGTTTCTCGGAAATCTGACATTTTAAATTCCAGTGGGTGTATATTATCACTTGTGCATGACTCAGCACAAAATGACACACTGTGGACGTGCACTTCATTAGCATCAGCCAAATTCCCCTTTTCTGCTCTGCAACACGCTCTGGAGCCCTGAGCCTGACAAGGGTCGTTTGCACAAAGTGACAGTTCAGTTCCCCCACAGATCGGAGTGCAAGGGGCCCGGACCCTGCAGTGCAGTCAGGCAAGTTTCTTCACCAGAAATGGTCAGGCAAAAGAGCAAACGGCCACTGCTGTCTGAGGGCAGACCAGCGGTGGAGAGAGAGACAGAGAGTAATGAGAAACAGCCTCGAGATGTTGCTCATCTTCTTCAGCAGGGCTTCATTTGTGACTAATTTAGACGACACAATTCGGAGCGTCTAACTTTGAGCCATCACATCAAGTGTCACTGTGCCTGGAGAGAAGATGATGCAGAGATAAAGAGTAGAAACACCACTTACTGATAATAAGAATGTGGGATAGCCCGCATGTCCCATATATGGCCACCACACAAAAGCAGGGAGCCTTATGGGGACCATTGTTAAAAAGATCATCCATAACAAGATGTGGGGCAAAAATAACTCCATGCTACATAAAATATGAGTTACACAGGCCCATAAACAATATAAAGGTCTTGAAAATGTTTGACAGACTTTGAGCTAATATAATATCGTGCAAGTTTCATAGTTTAAAACGTCCTCCTCGCTGTAAACAAAGCATTTATTTACTCAAGCTCCATTTGATATTGTGGGACCTTACAAGGGTAAAAACATTTGCAAATGACTGCCTACGGGGCTAAACATCAACGAATGGTTATACATTGTTGCACCATCGGCCCCGGCTACTGGCCTTCAGACGCTTAACAGCTGACATTTGCCTACACCAGATGTGAGAGCGTCACGTCGAAAGCAAAGAGAACCCATTATAATTACTGACGCTGTCTACAATTAACACGATATACAGATGGCATTCAATTTCTGACATTCTTGAGTCTGTTGACAACAGAACAAACAGAAGAGAGAATGAACGTTTGACGTGTCCAGTTTAAACAGCTCATTTGCACCTCTGAACAGACTTCGGAAGGATCCCAATGTTGAAAACGATTTATGTTTGTTCGGAGCATTTTGTTTTTCACAAAGAAATTTTTGTTGAGAAAAGAAGCAGTCAACCGTATTGAATCTGATAGCAGCTGCATCACAAATCATAATGAAATGATTTCATACTCTTTTGTCTGTAATGTTTGGCTTTATATGAATAATGTTTTCAAAACAAGGAACCGCCCTTGGAAAAAATGATAATTTCAGAGAGTGTGTCAGCATGAGGGTTGAAAAAGATAATGTTTCTTTGCAAAAAAAAAAAAAGAACTTTTGTAACCTTAAAAGGGAACATCAATGATGATATTAACATAATAAAAAAGCGGTTCATGTCATGACCCTTAACATGCCTTAACCTTCACCCCAAATGGTCACCATTTCAGCACTTAGTCCAACGCCATTAATACTATTTTTTCACTCCTAAGTCCTTTATGTCATATCAGACAACCATGTCATATCGAGTTGAATGCTGGAGCTGTGAATAAATTGTGGCAGCCTATTTTATAGACTACCTTGCGGTGCAAAACTAGCCTTGGCATCCAATTTTCCTAGCCGGGGCTCCATGGCCAAGGTTGACATTTCTACAGAAATTACTAGTTAGAATGTATGAAGGCTGATGAGATGGATTTCACTGCTGTTTATGTTGGCAATGTTCTTGTCAAACTTTTGTCAAAAAGTGCCACATTTTCAAAATGGTTCCAACTCTAAATTCAAGAGTTTCAAACATTCCAAAAAAAGTATAAAAGCCTTTACCGTTTACAGTAACAGTGATCAAAGATGTGTCCTTGAACAAATTACTATTTGGCCATTTAAATTCATATTGTGTGCTGAAATCATAGCTAGCTATGGTAAAAATATATCAACCTGTTTGAGGCCATGTTTAACAAACCTAACGTGTTAATACAGAAACACCACCATAAATCTGTTACTGCAATATTACCGCAATCAGCTAATGCCTGCTCAAGTGCATTTAATGTGCACCAGCATCATAATGATCCATTATGCAAGTCTAATATGTTTTTACATTTCAAAACACTTTACTTTCATCCTCGGCAAGGCAGCATTTCAAACACTGATTTTATCATAAAGTATAATCAAGCTCATGTTTTTGCTGGCCTGCTGGATATCATCCTGCAGAGTGCAATGAACCAGAAAACCAGTTTTAGTGATCCTCTCATCGCCCCATTCAAAGGCCACACTTTGTTACCATGCACACAACCAGGCGTGAGGGATATCAAAGACAACCATTTATTTTAGACCCACTCTTTACAGATCTTTTTTGTTGTGGCTGTTCGAAGGCGTATGCCGTTGAACGCTCATCCGGGAGGGCAGAAGCTTCCTTCTGACACTACACACTACTGGGCTTGTGTGCTCTTTTAAACCTGTGATAGCAATCCACTAAAGCCTCCGCTCTATAAATAGAAGCTTTCAGTGTAATCTTTGGGAAAAATAAATAAATAAATAAGCTAGTGCATATAAGCTCCTCAAAACATGCACATAGCTGAAAGTTACCGAAACATCATGTTTTAATAGGAAAGCTATATTTCCACTGCCTATAATGACAACTTGATACAGAAATGCTCTGAGATGGGAGTTCTGTTTAAGAATTCATAGACGCAGAAGGAGTGATATTAATTATAGAGTCTGTGCCGTAATAAAACGCTCACACAATAACTGGGGAACAAAATAATCAATGGCTTAATCTTCATTTCAAGCTTGATTCATATTTAAAACATTATAAAATGAAAATCACTCTCAGCTACAACATCATAAATGGAATATGACACAGTTTGGAATGGAGCATAAAGCTAATTTGAAAAGGGGGATGAAAAATGAAATTGGGGGCCTACTTAACTCTACTGAACCTTGATAATTCCAAAGCACCGTGTTCCGCTTCGTTGGGAAAGCTGCCACCTTCTCCCTATGGGGTTATTATTTTCAGCAAGTGAAACCGGAATCTCTCTCTCTCTCTCTCTCTCTCGCAACCTCATTATTCATTATTTTTGAATCACTGTGCTGGAATTGAAGTGCGACTGTCAGCATCCGTTCTCAGCCAACAATCTCTGTGAGCTGTTGTCCTTTCACAGTATGCTGGGTCATTCCTGCCTCCAGTTGATCCCTATCTTGTGCCAGTTGTGAAATGTTACAGATGCTAATTAGCTGTAATGCCAGTGACCCCAATGCTAGTCCATTATGCATCATCCCCCCCCCCCCATCAGAAACGTTCATTGCTAGCAAATTCCTTCAAAGGCATTTGAGGCAATCTGTTGCTGCCGTGTCCATGGAAAGAGACAAAGATGGACAGCACAGGGATGACTGACAAGAAAAGGCGACGGTCGTCATTGATGGAGGCTGACAGCAGCATAACAATTACATTTAGGCCAAAAGGCTAAGTATGGTGTCAGGTGCTTTGAGTTCAATTGATCGGCCTCTTCACTGCCAAAGCTTTCCCAAAGACTTTATTTGGGAGTTCTTGTTATTTCCGTTTGGATTGGCAATTGAATTCCAAGAGACTGAAAAACATGTTGACTATATTAAAAGAGAAAAGAGATGACGATATAAACATACATTAGAATTAGTACCCCAGCTCCAAAAATAAATAAATAAATGATTAAATAGGTAAATTAATAAAGCACCATCCAGGTTGTGTTACACTTCTGACATAGCATAAAAAACAAAACATAAAAAACACATCAAGAACGAACATTCCTGTTCGGTACACCCAGAAATTGTTGTAAAACGAAAGAAAAAGTCATCAGTAGCAGAGCACAGCGAGCTGTTTTTAAGTGTTCTTTTATGCGGAATGGTGGAGGAATACAAGGGAGCATCATAAAGACACGGTATAATTAAGATGTGAAATGATCTCCAGCATTAAAGGCCTGCAGCTGTCTGCTTCATACTCACCCTCCTTGGATGGTCGCCGCACCTCCGCGCTCAGATTGCACACCTGCGCCGAGCGCACGTGAGGAGTCAGGCATCCTTCGGTTTGGGGGTTTAAAGGCAACACCACGTTACTGAGCATCAGCACGCTCTCAGATTCCCCATCGCCTAAATGTTGCGGGCAGGTGCATTTAGCATAGACTATTCCACACGATTCAGCTTTCTCTCCTTTCAAGCAGTTTTCCAACCACGTGCATAACACCTGACATCCAAACTGACTTGGGCTCGCTTTGTTTAAAACCACAAACTCCACCACAGACCTTTCCTCATCCTCTGTCTTCTTCGTCATCAATCCGTTGTAGTCGTAGGGAAACACTCGCCGGAGCTGCACAAAATTTTTGTCGTAATGCAAAAACAGATAAATATTCTTGGCGTCATCACACAGGTGCACAATGGAATCATTGATCCTCAACAGCTCGTTGATCTTCTCGTGGGAGAAGTGATCAAACTGGTAAGCCAGCAGAGAGAATTCAGAACAGCTAATTTCTCGCTTGTAAAGTTTTAGGTAGATGCTGTATTTGGTAGGATCTGGGTTCTCCAACGTCCAAGTGCAGTTTGTGAAGTTCTTGGGAAACATTTCATTTATCGAGTAAGATCCATAGATAACTCCTTTCACCAGCGTGGAACACCAGAAATCTTGGGCACCAGTATATCCAAACATAACCAGGAGATAGGTGGAAAATATATAAATCAACAGATTACGAACAGCCTTCATCCTATGTCATTTGGCCTGCAAGAGAAACAGAGACTGCATTTATTGTCAGCCTATGAGGTGGAGAGTGATGCTTTGTCTAACAGTCTCAGGCTAAGATCTCCTCACTATCCAATTAAGCACTGTATTAAACAAATACTCACCAACATAGTTATGATCGAAAATAGACGGTTCAAATGAACAATCATCTCGATTTTATAGAGATTTAAATGATTCTTTCCATGGGAATGTAACACATTTCGGATAAACATTGCCACCTTGTGGTGTTTAATGAATTGGGGGTAATAACTTTATGCATCTGCTTTGACACGATAAAACAACATAATATGAAGCGACTAAATAACCATTTAATATGATCATTACACACTGAATGATCCTTAGAGTGTTTGAATGAGTGACAGTATCGGACACAGTGATAATTGACATTCAATAGCTTTATGGTCATTATATTAAGTCGCAGCTCGTTCATTTGCAAGGATTAAAAAAGGCTTGTCACCAACCAACAAACAAACAAACAAACAAACAAACATAAAAAATATTATGTCACCATAAAACGTGTTTTATTCGGTTGAGAGTAATGTCGCAATTCTGCAGTGATCTACATGTCTGACCGCATAATATTCATCTACATATCTCAGTCTGCTAAGACACAGTTGGGATTTCTATTCAACTTCATTTAAAAAAAAATTAAAATAAACGTAAATTTACTAAATATCGTATTTTATACAGGCTAACCTAGAGATCATATCCGATTGTCTGAATGGATCGTCGCGATCTATGCGAGGATTAAATCAGCGTTACATTCAACATCTGTCTTCCCTATTGGAAACAATATATGCTTTCCATGAGTGAAAAACTTTGATTTCGATAAGATGCTTCTGTCTCCGCGACGATCTACCATTCGGGTTTCACATAACGGGTACAAATGTGTTGAATTCCCAAATATTCTAGAAGTCTGAAAGAAAGGCGGCAGAGAGAGAGCGAGAGAGAGAGAGAGAGAGAGAGAGAGAGAGAGAGAGAGAGAGAGAGAGAGAGAGAGAGAGAGAGAGAGATCCAGCAGAAGAGAAAAGCTATTCGATGTCTTGTTTGCATGAATCCTGTAGGCATTGCAGCTGTGTGCAGTGTCACATCATTCCCAAACGAGCCTTTATTTTTTATTCTTTAATTATTTTAAATGCGGCACTACTTGAACGACGTTGCAAAACCCGTACGATGCGATATAGACCACAGAGGTTATACACGACTATATAAGACGAGACCGTATTGGCGCACAAACATAGCGCGCTACTTTTCCTTCACTTGCCCATCTGCGATGTCGCGTCGCGCGCTTGCACTTTTCGTTGATTACAGGAGCGTTCCAGTTTGTCGTGCCGCGTCATGATCAGTAATATGAATGGATTAGGATGGGGGGGGGACTATAGCGACAAATAAATAAATAGATAAAAAAAATCTGCAGCGCTGTGGATTTATATTAACACTCTCGAAGTCTAGCGTGATTGTCAAACGTCAGTTTTTTGGGGGGGTTTGTGGAGGAGGGTGAGGGGGGGGGGGGGGCATGAACGTGGTCATCAAAACGGATTTTGTACTATATGTCGGCGCCAAACTCCATCCTATGTCATTTTCCTGCGAAACTCGTCGATCATGGTTTAACTTCGCACTGGCCCTTGTGTAACGCGCGAGTCCTATGAAATATTGACGTAGTTTTGCATTGCATTAATCAGAATAAACTATGAGATCCTGAACTCGTTTATGCATTGAAGAGGGATAAACTTGGGCGAGGGCCATCTCGTTATCGTCTAAACCCACCTATTTATCCATCTACTTATTTACAATATTACTACTAATAATAATAATAAACATGTCTTACCTTGCACTCTGAAAGCTATGGCTATTTTTCCCACATACTTGGAAACATCCTTTAGAAATGAAACGTGTCGCTCCCCTGCGAATCGATATCTCCCATTGCCTATGAAGTCTGGAGCAACAAGACGGTCAATGAGCAAAAATGCATTAGACTCCAGGCTGGATCATCATCTCGCTCCTTTCTTCTTTTTTCTTTTCGTTTTTCCCCCACCTCAACGCAAGCAAGTGATGAGAGCGCAACAGAAGTGAGCAGACACTAGAACGAGGGCGAAAAATGCCGCGGACCTCGACCGATCATTAGTCGTTGTCTGCCCCGTCCCTCAAGAGATGGCCAGGTCGGGTAGCAGGTAGAGCGCAATCCCTGACGGATGGAGGATGCTGCTGACTCGCTGTAGAGTGAGATGGAGAGCGCGTTCTCGCCGAGCCTCAGGACTGGAGCTGCAATATCACGTCACTGCCACTAAGATAAGGCACGTATGGACGTCTCGAGCTGCGTCTCTCACCATCTCACCCCCCCCCCCCCCCCCCCCCCCCCCCCCCCCCCCTCTTCCCCTGGATAGCATAGAAACTCTTTTTTAAATGAAAATCAAGGCAGAGGAACGTCCCTCGGAGTGGAAACGACGGCACGGTGCGTTTTTGGCGACGGCGTGGACTATATATTCTATCAGAAGCCATTGGGATAATAATTCATAAGCGGCTTGTTGGGAATTATGGTTTTGTGTGAGATTTTGAGATGTGCACTCGTGAAGTTGCTTCATCTTCTCTTTATCGCATCATCTTAAAGAATTAGGGTTTTGGAATCGGGGGAGGAAAAATACTGTAGCATATAAATTTTAATTGAAAAGCTCGCACGATTATTTGGAGAAAATTATAATGGTCTAAAGACAACAAAACTTGATGAACTTGGAAGATGCCCAAAATCGACATATAATGACTTTGGGGTTGGAAATCAGACGGGGAGACTTTTTCTTTTCATAAAAAAAGATAATATTGTTTTTTTCAACTAAGGTTTGTATTTGCAACGATGTGTGGGTGTCCGTACAAGAATTCACAATGAAGACCATAGTTTCCAGCAAAATATCACAGGTAGGCCTTCAGCTATTTTTCAGACAATAAAACGGTGATGTTTGTGAAAACTGTGATAGCTTTTGTCATCTTCAAAAGAAAAAAGAAAAGAAAAATAGAATAATAGAATGAAAACAGGTGTAATGCAATTACAAAATAGTATAGTTTTAGTATAGTTTTATATAATTTATTATATAAAATAGTAACAATAACAACATGATATTTTTTGGACACAATGCGTTTTTTAAGGATAGCCTATGTATGAGTGTTATGCAGTCAACTACTCATATAAAATATAGAGACTATTTGATTAAAAATTTGCATCATATGACAGGTCCATATGTATCATTTGTATTATTTCTCAACTTAACATTAGCCTCGTTCTGTTTCTTTTTTATTAACAAGAGACCATTAGAGAGTATAATTCTTATACATATTAAGGACTATAAGTACATTTATGTGATAATTCAGTGGTATCTGTAATTGTAAACTGTTTTGTTTGGAGAAAATGTAAATTAAGTGGGGGGTTATGTGCTTTTACAAGTCTATCGACAGACTTGTAAAAGCACATATGGGCAAGCTTTATATTAAATGCTTAGCTAGGAGTCACAATGATGGAATTTCGGGGGTTTTAACTTCTGCTAAAATGTAAAGATGATGTGAAATGTCGACAATTATTTATCGCCACTAAACGTCAATCATCTAACATTTTTTACACCAAATATCTGTGATATGAAAACATATAAATATTGTGTAATATGTATAAAGTGACGCATAATAATAATGCTTGTGGTGCTTTTACATGCCCGATTTGATCGCATGAGCAGCGCGGGCTTGTTGTTGTCATGGTTACCGACTAGAAAAGTTTGGTAGTGAGTATTTACGCAAATACACGCGCCCTATCTGACTAGTAGGCTGATAACAGCGTTAACTAATCATGGCGTTATTTAAAAGTTTGAAAAAATGTGGATGAGAAAAAATGCTATTGTTAGCCTATTGTTTTGTTAGACTATTAGTGGGAAATTTCGATTTGTGGGAAAAAATAAACCGCTGTTTTGGATGAAGCGATAAAACTAGACACCGTGTCTTTCATACACAAGTAGAACATGCATTATTGGAATAGTAGAACATATTTGTCTGCTTTGTGTGTGTGTGAGTGTATCTAAGTATGTGTGTGTGTGTGTGTGTCATCATCACTGTAATTAAAAGTTCTGGTCTGCAGATTTTCTTTACTAACCATAAAATTAAAAAAAAAAATTCTACATCAGGCTACAGAGATTTCCAAAGTTTTAAGTTCTGTGTGTCAAAGAATGACAATATTTATTATTTATACATAACATTCATATACTTTATTGCAACCGAGTTGAACCAAATTTGTTCCTTCAGTACTGCCTTAATTCTTTCTTGCATAGATTCAACAAGGTTCTGGAAAACATTACTCCATATCAACATGAGAGTGTCATGCTGTTGCTGCAGATTTGTCGACTGCACATCCATGATGCGACTCTACCGTTACACCGCATCCCATAGGTGCACTATTGGACTGAGATCTAGTTACTGTGAAGAGTACAGTGAACTCATTGTCATGTTCAAGAAAACAGTTTGAGGTTATTTGTGCTTTGTGACATTGCGCATTATCCTGTTTGAAGTAGCCATCAGAAAATGTGTACACTGTGATCTTAGAGGGATGGACACAACAATACTCAGGTCTGTGGCATCTAAATGAAGCTCAGTCGAATATCAAGTCTGAAAATCACTGGACATCAGCTGTTTCTGAAAATCTCAGGCCACGTTAAAAGTCTCTTAAATCATCTTTCTTCCCCATTGTGTTGCCCAGTTTTAACTTAACCAGATTATTTTAACATGCCTCAATGCACTGAGTTGCTGACATGTGATTGGCTGATTGCATATTTGCGTTAACAAGCAGTTGAACTGGTGTACCTAATAAAGTGGCCGGTGAGTGTAGATACCAAAAACTTGGTAACAAATGTCTACTGTTCAAACACTTCATACGTACATATCAGTAAACATGGCAAGCACATGCTATAAATCATTTAATCAACTCCTGGCTTTTAATGTTGAACAACTTAGATAGGCTAATGGATGCCACCCACAGTAATATTTTCGCAGTACAGAGATTAAATGATTCATATAATTACTAAGTTATGGCTGTAGTTCACTACATGGCCAGAGGTTCAGTGCTCCATTTCATAAACAGTAATCAAGCCTTTCTGGTGTGTATTTAGTCTGTGACAAGGTCATTACTACATCAAACTGACTTGATCAGAAGGAAGCTGACCATAGCCTTGAGCTTTCATCTCTAGAGGCATTTGGTTTTATTTCAGCCTGATAAACCAAAGTATCATGGCTGCAATGTGAGATGGCTCAGGTGAGGAACTGCGCAGCCATTGTTTCTTTGACCTCTGAGAGTAGCTCCTATTATTGTGTGCTTTATGGGTTCTGCCTTGGGATCCGTCCTCATGGTTTTGTGTAAATCTGATTTATTTTTAACAAAGTGTCTAAAGACCAGCTCTATTTATGTCCACTCAATGAGTGAATGAAACAGGCCACAAGGTCAATCCACTTGGGACTGGTTTTGTATTATTGTAATTCTCCAGACATCCTTTTTTTGACTTGTTTAATGTATCATTCTCAAGTTCAATGTGTCACAGACATGCATTTAATCATGACATTGTTTCCAACTTAGAAGCTCAGATTTAGTAAAACTTGAGGATACATTGTACAGTAAAGGAATTGTCACCATTTTTATTTATTTTTTGCTCATCCCATATCGTTCTTTCCCTGTAATAGCACAAACAATATATTTGTTTCTATACAATGAACAATATTTTTCCTAATATTTGTGTGTGTGTATGAGTGAGAGAGAGAGAGAAAGAGAGAGAGAGAGAGCTTAGCAGAAATATTGTGTCAAATTTTGGAATGGTATTAGGGGTAATAAATAGTAAATAATAATAGAATTGTGATTTTAAATGCACTATCCTTTTAAGGCATAGTGATTATTTCCCAAAAGTGGGGGAGATGCACACTGAAATGGGTGCAGGATCATATTAGTTTTAAAGGTTGCTTAACTCCTGCGAGCTTATGACTTATCTTGCTTTAGAATTTATTAAATATTAAATGTATTCTGCAATATTTTCTAAACTTAAGTAATTCTTTGGAAAGGTTATTTGGAACATTTATGCAGCAAGAAAGATGGCAAAAAATCTTAATTTATGAAATGATCTCTTTTATGCAGCACTGTAAAAGTCTTTCATTTGACATTCAGACATGCAACTCACTGAAAAATTCAACAATGAAAATCTTTTAATGAAACAGCTAGAGTATAAAGTAAATGATTTAAATGTCAGTGATGAGCGACATGTGAAAGTGCGTTAACAAAAGAAAACAAAAACGTATCCAGAAATATAATTAGTCACATAAACATTTCAGTGACAGGGTGTCATTTTTTTGTTAAATGGGGAAGGTTTCCCACTCTGTGCCTGCAACAGTCATTTCATAAGAACCAAACTGGATAATTGACAGTATGAAGTGTTTGTAAAATTGCCGGGAGGTGTACCACACATTTACACAAGGACACATAATTCTTGCTGTCATCTAAGTCCATACAAAGACTTTTATCAGTAGCAAACTGTCAAAGCATGCATACTAAGAAACAGGACTGATATAAAGCTGCAGACAAAACAGACAAACTCTCTCTACACACACAGTAGCACATAGTTCATCGTAACTTATTCGTATGTCCGACAAATCTATATTCACTGTAATAATGTGAATCCGACAAATGTATATTCACTGTTATATGCCTATTTCTAATAGGCATATAATTTAGTATTTATCATTTTACTGCTCCTTTCCAGTTATTTTCTGTAGAGAAAATGCATTTAGCATTTAATAATTCACATACATAATTTCTTTGTCTCCTCCACCCTTAATTATTTACAATTAGTAAAAGATTATAAAGACAATATCAGAGCGTATCACACTTTGCATAGAATAACTGCTGTTAAATTAGACAAATAGACAAAACTAGTAAAGGATGTCATTAAATTATGCAATAGTATTCAAGAGGTTGTGCTAAATTGTGGATAGCCGTGGCTAGAGGGCATTGTTATGAAATGAATAATTGTCTCCTTTTTTTAATGAATGAGTCTGAATTTCAACAGAACACGCCCCAGAAGAATTTAATTAATTGTTTTAAATGTACGAATAAATAAAAATTTCACAAATGATTTATTCTGAGAAAAGAAGTGCCTTTCCACCCTATAGTCCACAAAAGTTAGGCATTAAATATGATGACATTTATCGTTCAAATTAATTCACATTTCTGTTGGTCAAACTATCTGTAACTTTAAGCCATATAAATTAATTTCATAAATTTCGATTAATTTCAGTTCTACTTCTTCACATTTAAGATTTTAATCCTTTTTGAATTCAAATTCATATCAATTTCAGAAACTGGACTTGAATTGGCACACAACCCCTGTTTGTAGCTTTGTTGAGTTCATACGCCGAGTGTTGATACAGTATTTGTGTTTACCGTGTTGACGTCTCATAATAAGAGTTAACCACTACTCAGCTCATCAAAACAGCATTATAAACAGTCCAGCTCTTATAATTGTGTATAGGAGTGTAAATTGTTACTGCACCTCACATATACTGAAGATTGAAAGTTGATGAGCCTTAAGAGTCAATCATAATGTAATAACACAGAGCAACCAGTTGTGTTCTACTGTAACTCTATTACAAAGACTGAACGAAAATTAAATCAAAATAAGGTCCAAGTTCTCAGCCAAAGGGAACTATAAAGCAAACTCTGTTTACACTATTATCATACGAACTGGAACATGTATTTCACAGAAATTTAATCTGTTCTACAAAGGTCACACACATATACAGTAGGGGTGTAATGATTCACGGTAAAAAAAATAAGTAAAATTTTCTACGTGCTTGCTCCAGTTCATCACAAATCTGAGTGCCATATACGATCAGACCTGAGCAGCACACGTTGCTTTCTGTGATTAAAGTAAACTCATTTAAGCCTTGCCATTTTAAACATTCAATTGTCATCCGAATTGCGTTCACGGTTCAGACAGCAGACAAATGTTGAGTTCTCTTTCAAGTCTTGTCCTTGAAGGAACAAATTCATGCAAAACGTATATCAATATATCGGCCTTGGCTTGTATTTTAGGAAAAATAGTCGGTTATGTCTTATGTAAACGTTAACATCTGAGAAAGACAACGCATTATATCTTAAAGTGACAGTGGCCTAATATCCCTGCGGTCTATGTTTTTAACGTTAAATAAACAACAAAAGACAAGGAAATCACTCACTGCTCTTGACTGAATAGCTTTTTGCAACTTCAATTGATGATTAATCTTAATTTAATTTATACAGTGAAGATGTTATTTTACACTTTATTATTTCATACAATTTCTGTACCTCTAAACTACCTGAAAAGCACTGTTTATTTTGTGTGTGTCTTTGCTCAGTAGTCATTTTTTCCCTGAACATAGCAAACCATACCGAAACCATGACCCTAAAACCTTGATAAAAACATAAAAAGTCATTTTTACTGTTACACCCCTAATATACAGTACATATATGAGCACATCATTTTGATACTAGCTTTGAAATTTCTTTCTTTTCATATCTGAAGTCATGAGAACAGTTAACCTTAAGTTACTACAAGTGTTTCTCTGAACACCATGAGTGATCCCTCAAGCTCCAAGACACACTTCATCAGCTGAGTGTCACAGTTCAACAAAAGAACCTCTATTTAGTCCTTCTACGTTTAGATCAGAGAAAAAAGAAAAAAAAAGAATGATTTTAATCGCTCAAGGAAATAGGAGGCACAAATGGTAGCCAGCAAACAACAAACAGAGGGTCTTTTAATCCTGTTCCCCAAAAAAAGTCCCCAATATCAAATCATCACTTCTCGTTCATTAAAAATCAGTGATCTCTTGCTTCACAGATTGAGTTCCCCTGCCTTTGGTTGTTCTGGCACGGCTTGTGAGTGTTGCAGCGAAAATCCTCCTCAGGCGGCCAGAGGAACATCAGGAGTGACCTGGAGGCGTCCCACATACAGCGGCCATAATGAAGATTGGGGAGCTTTGGGAGCTTTCAGCTCAGTGAGCTGTGATGGTGGGGGAGAAACTATTCAAAGCCTTATTGAAACATGAATACACTGAGAGGGGTGTCTCCTGTGAGGAACAAGGGCCAAATATCAGGCTGCAGGAGCCACAGCATTTTTCTCTGCCATGCTATGACCCATGGCTGGATTTTTCTCCCCATGGCTGCATTTGCCCTTGGAATTGGAGTGTTGTTGAAACTGTTGCAAGTAATATTGTGTTTTAGACAAATGGTGTCTGAGCATCCACATGCATTACTTTCAAGATCCCCTACCTACACGCGCTCAACCCGATAAACACATACCAGTGGAAATATCTTTCCTCTGAAAATTGTTGACATGAGATTCCTCCCACTAGACATCTTGAACCAAATGAGTCAGGGGAGAAATTGAGATTAAAGGAAAATCAAAAACAGAACTGGAGGAGAAAAAGCCTTTCTCTTTTTTCTGTTTTTAGTACATGAATATTATAAACAAGTTTAAGACCATGTCTGGATTAAAACTGTGGTAAACAAACAGGATTTTAATGCACGTTACATCCCTCCTCCACTGAAATCCCCAACCAGGCAGCATGCAAACAACAACAATCACAAAAGATTTGCAACAATATGTAAATCATTGGGAAAAGTGCCATAACCAAAGCTTTGAATTGACCTCTTACAAACCCCACAGTTAGAGAATTATCACAAACTCTCCTGCTAACAAAGAAAATCCTGTATTTAAAAAAAAAACACATTTTGCTAATGTTCCCATTAAATTATGAAAATGTTATTTCGGAATGTTCCCTGAAGGTTCAACACATCCAGATTTTTTTAATGATTTTAAAATGATTTTTTTTTTCTTGGTTATAAGAATGTTAAGGGGACATTCCATTTTATAATTGTGCAGACATTATGGGAACATTACTTCTGAATATTTTGTGAATATTCTGAAAATAGTAACATTTTAAATATGTTACAGGAACGTCCAACTAAAATGTTTCCGAAAATGTTTCATAATCCAATGTTCAAAATAAAGTTTTTGCGCTAACCTTTGGGCCATGTTTACATTAAGATTCGTTTTGTGCACTTTCAACCACTTCTGTCCTAATTTCTTTGAGGGGAGGGCCTACGGGAGGGTAAATGTATAGATTTTTTCAGATATATTTTGATCAAATGCATGAACACGAAAAATTCACGGAGAGCAGCAGCTTTTGTTTCTACTCTGACAGCCGCAAGACCATGCTGAACACGGAGAGTGCATGTTAGAAATCAGAAATGGTCAGATAACATTGTGCTTGGCACATTTTTCATCTTCAAACCAAACTTGGGTCTTCAGTTTAAATCCCATCTGGCAAGTGTGCTTTCCATAATGTTTTTACACATTAGATCAGGAGAAGGAGAGCAGGTGATCGTTTGGGGCTGTTAGAACACATTCAACCACATGAGCATTTACACTACGAAAGCAATCTGGACGAATGTGTTTTTGACTACCTCAGGAAGTGGTGTAAAGTGGACAACATTTTAGATCCTGTTTACACCTGTATTTAGAGTCGTCCACTACTGAACCGATCTACGAAAACACATTTTAATGCCAGGTGTAAACAGGGCCTTTAAAACCATTATTAAAATCCAGATAACTTTGAAAGAATGGTCTGTCAACATTCATAACCTTTGTTCATAACTGTTCACCTTACCAGAACCTTGCCAGTTCCCTTTATATACAGTGGAACCCACTTATCTCGACCTCGGTTAACTCGCCAACCCTGTTATGTCGACGTTTTTGAAGTGGAACCATCAAACTCCCTATTTTTCTTAGCATTTTCTTATCGGTTATGTCGATTCTTTTATGTCGACGAACCCTGATATCTCGAGCAAAAATCAAGCTTTACAGATGCTATCTTGGAAGAGGCACAGGAGTTCGTCTTCACTGTCCAGGAACTCCCAGGTAACATTGACATCGACAAAGGCTACGTTATTGATAGAAGCATTTGTTTTCAAGCAGACCGTTAAAGGCAAAAAGCAACAAAGCATTTTAGAGTTTGTAAAGAAACCACATTAACCGTGTGTGCAATACTTTCAGAACTGTGTCAGAGTGAAATGACTGTTATGAGTGAATGTGTTTATGTGTGTTGTGACTGTGTTCACGCTGTGAGCAAAATTGTGTTTGCAATGTTGGAGAATATAATAAAAGGTTTGTATCGAGAATCGAAGGTGGTTTTTTAAAAACACTCTCCTCCCCGTGCGCGCTCACGCCAAAACAGCGTGCACAGAACTACACATGCAGTCTCAAAGGTATATTCCCAACATAAACAAAGTAGCCGTTACAGTCTCTGCTGTTAGTTGGTGCACATATGCCTTTTGTTGTTAGCAAACATATACAGTGTCTGTACATTTTTATAGCATGCTGATCGCTTCATCAAACAAATCACCATATTGGCTGTTGGTGATCTCGATCCTCGGTTATCTCGACACTTTTTTGCAACCCCTGAGGCTGTAACATAACCGGGTTCCACTGTATTTCTATATTTTTCTAAAAACAATGGGATCTTCTCTTGCAGATACAAAGAACTCAACTGGTGTTCTGTCACGCAAACAGTCTCAGTGGCAACATGTGACAGATGTGATTTCAGATATTTTAGCTGTAATACCGTTCTTAATGTTTGAAGGGTTTGAAACACCTCCCCTGAAGCAAGACTTGGTATTTTCCGATGACATGTAAGCTTTCCCCCTAAAGTCCAACTTCTTATTACTTCGCTTCTTATTTGCCAATTTTATTGTTTCAGCCCACTGCTTTCCCCGAGATGAACCAGCAGCTATTATTCGGAGCAGTGGAATTAATTGGTGAATCCCTCACATGCTTTGAGAAATGAATAGATCTACATAATCAATTACACTGTGTAGGATGCTGCCAACAAAACTTTGGAGAAATGTCTGCATCATGACAAAAGAAGAACTGTGGGGAGCTCAGACAGAAGCAAAGCCTTGTATCAGAATTTTTTTATGATACAAAAAAACAAAACATATTTCACAGACTAGTGAGACTGTTTGCCCTCTTAAACAAAACTACTGCTCCACATTTCTGGAGGCCCAGCATGGAAGCTGTTGAGCATTGGCGTAATGGTTTCCTCTGGATGTAGATGAAACATCATGACTTCTAATGTTCTGGCAGATGGTTGTGCTTGTGTCACGTGGATGAATCTTACTGTGCCAATTAGTGTTTAGAAAATTCAAGTCATAAGCTTTGTTTTTTTTGTTTTTTGTAAACTTATTTAAGATGTTATGATGTTACATGCCTACTTTGGAATGTTATTGTATATTATATTGGCTCTCTAAGTAATGAAAGTGTAATTAAACTTCAGCTTGGTTGCACAGGATATGACTTGCATGCATTTGAGATAAGTTCTATGATTAAAATCACATATAATGAGACCCTTATGAAGAGGTTAATTGCTGAGGCCATTTTATAAAAACTGAACTGTAATTATATGTCCTATAAAAGAAGAAAATGTAAGCCATTCTTCCCCTTAACACACACTTGCATTGCTCATTTTTTTTCTACACTTCATTATTAAATTCATTTTACAACATGTATGACCCGTTCATGGCATGTTTTTCTTCATCAGATGCTTTTTTTCTGTTGAGGCATATCGACATCATATCTGTGAACGTGAATGTGTTGTGGATTTGTAGAAATCATTCCATTCTGCCGTTCTTGGATCCTACCCTGGAAAAAAACTTGACAGGATCTATTTCACATGTCTATTAAAGAGCTGACATTTACATGTTTGTCTTCGGGCTCTAGCATTAGGCCAGCACTGATGCAGCTTAATTTTCTCTGTCAAGATGCCATGGTGCCTACGAGCGATTCTGGCATGTGGCATCTCTGTTCCGCTTCATCCCCTCACACCTGAGGCATCGCAGTCCCTTCCAGCATATCAAGGACCATTTCACAGCCCACAAAAATTTAAGCCAGATCTATTTATAGTATAGAATAGTATCAAAGTTATATATCATGTTAACTGGAGATTCACTTTGTATTGGTCTTTCTGATGTTCAATAGTCACGTTTAACCTCAGAACTTTATGAGAACATTTGGATGCATTGGCAGCTGGAGTTGAATAAACGGGTGAAAGCAAGATCAATGTTTTTTGGTGCAAAAAAATGCGATTCTTTGTAATTATTTAGCAAAAAGGCAAAATTATATATGGAAGAAAAATCAATGAATAAAAAGTACTTTTCATGGAAGAAAAATCAATGAATAAAAAATAATAATTCATCTTTAAAAATATATAATTAAATATATTTATCTTTTACAAAAGTGATTACAGCTGCCAGTGCATCCTAGCAACAACCACAGCTATGAGAGGATAAAATTGATAGATGTGAAATGTTTTTAAAACTGTTCTTCATCTACAATGTTGAGTAGCAGAGTAGTATCTAGAATAATGCAAGTGTGGGTATCTGTAATGTTTGTGACAATGGTTGGGGATTGCTGAAAGGTAGAGAAGCTGCTCACTGCAGAGCAAATGGTTGAGCTTATGTCTAGCTTCTCCTCACGAGACGTCCAGCAAGAAGAAGGGAATGTAATTTTGGCCTAATGGGTGGAACTAGACTACACAACCGCACCCTAACCCTACCCACAACTCTAGCCCTCCACCCCATTAGACATCCAAAGAGGAGGAGCTGGACATCATTTGACTCTGCAAGTGAGAACCAATTGGAAAGGTAAGGGGCATGGAGAAAGGTCTTTATCATTAGTCTCGAAAGCTGTCTTGAAAGGTGTGGGGTAGGGAAAAGACCCTGATATTTCTTCTTCATTTAGGGGTAAAAAGAAGATCCGTGAGCAGCGCTATACTGTTTGCAAACATCCTGACACTGGCCACATTGACGAGAAAGATGATTAGATGAATATGTAAATATGTGCTGTGTGCTTTCTTCTCAATAACAAATTTAACACACACATAAACAAAGAAAACAGCAAGCATTTTTTTAAAGAAAGCATAAGAAAAGCATATCAAACCAATGTGGATATGTTTGTTCGCTCTCTGCAATTTGACACTCCTTAAGTCACATCACGTTTATTTGAATATAAATGTATACAATAGATTGCTTATAAGTATTCAGCTTTAAAGTATTTAACATGAAAAGCTATGAGTGTCTCATTTTATCAGAAGTATCATTACATTTCCTGCTAAACCGATCTCAAGAGTATTTGTGTTTCTATCTACGGATGTCTGACTTCGATGGACTCAACAGAACAAATAAACCAGAGAAGAATTCCACATGAAAGCAGGCGAGGCTCAGGGCAGACATACCTATTACGTAATTGGCATGGTAAAATGGGAGTTCGAAGGTGTTTACCAGCTGAAATGAACTTTTCTGGACAGTTTGCTTTGGCAAGCCGGTAAAACTCATGAAACAAATATGAAACAATCTTCATTTTGGGATGATTTTGTTCTAAATTATGTCATGTAAGTTTGTTCATCAATTTTGCTTGAATTATAACAGGGCCATTAGGGGGTTAGTTTCTGTTGTAGCAATTCACCTTTTGGCACAGCCATTACTCCAACTAGAAAAATGTACATATATGTGAAAGTCTCAGGACCAAAACATTTTCATTCAAGCATTGTATTCGATCTGGGCACTCTGCTCAGTCTGCTCACTCTGTCACGCGTCATCAGCGGACTCTATAAGGCTATGCAGAGTTGTAAACAAGCAGCAGCCACCCTTCACAGTTCCTCCTGAAAAAAATCCAAAAACAAGTTACAAACGTTCACACCGCACCCAAAAAGAGTGAATGAAAACACACTCTGAAAGAGTTAACAACACAACCAAATATGCACTGCAAAAGTTCACCATGCACCAAAATACAGAAACGTGCTACAAAAAGTTCACAATGCAACCAAATACAAAAAAGCACTGCAAAAGTTCACAACGCATCGAAATTGAATCGGTAATTGAACACTGCAACTGAAGAAAACATAAAAATTGAGAAAACATCTTCATAATTTTGACAACACGTACTGCAAACACTCACACGAGCACTAAGCATAGTACTAATAGCAATAAGATCAACACGCTGCAACTGAACAAAACCCTCACGAGGGGACCTGATTGGGACATGTTTATTGTTCAATTACTACTCTTCAGAGGTGTTTCAATTACCTGAAATGGGAGTTCCCTTTCTGGGGAACACCAGCTGTGTCAAATGGTGCTTTTGAGGAACACCCTCTGTGTCTGAGGCATCTGTAAAACAAGACAGCACATAGATTACGGGTCTGCAATACAGATTCGGTGGCTCAGCTCTCGTGTTGCCGAGGCAGCGCGTAGATTACGGGTCTGCAATCTATCTGTCCCCTCATGAAATCGATGTGAAATCCAGTGAATTCTCACCACACTGTCCCCCCCCTAGGGCTTGTGGCCAGACGGTGTTCACATCCGCACAACAACACTCATATTCGGATGTTCCCTGCTGGTATTTCACATCAGGGCATCGACAACAAAAACAGTGTTGCTTCTAGGTTTTATGTTCAGGTTCAGGATGTTGACTATTCGAGTCATTAAGAGAGTTGGATAAGGTCCTCATCATTCCTTCATTCAAAAAGTTCCTGAGGTTCGCTTTCGGGGGGAAAGTGTTCCAGTATCAGGTTCTTACGTCTGGCCTAGCTTCCCTTGCACATTTAGCATGAACACAGCACTGGTCCCGCTGAGGCGACAGGGAATCAAAGATACTAATTTATATCTACGACAGACTCATACTGGCCCAGACCAGAGATATGGCAGTCTAGCATCGATATGTCGTTCTTGCTAGAGCTGTAACGATACAATCGAATATTCGGTGCACCAAATATTTCTCTTCTGGCGAATACGTATCGTATTCGCGAGGCTATGAACCGAATATTGGCGAATACAACCTGAACTTCAACTTATGGTCCGGTAGGCATAAAAAACGAAATTTCTTCCAAAAGCATGATTAAATCGGCACGCTTTTCAGTGCAGACGTTCGGGAAGTAAACACTGACTAAAACGGAAACGATCGCTCATAGTGACATGCGCAGTGGCTGGCGAGTCACTGCTGGGCGAGTATGGAAGGGAGGTAACTCTGCTCGCGAGTATGTATTGTTCGGCGGAGGTTACGACATCTGGCAAATTCATTAAAATAATTATAAGAAATTGCCATTTTTACTTGGGCTGATTCAAATCTTGATTATATCTTCCTAGTATGAGGAAATCAGCTAAATTCATAACGCTACTGCATTTAATATAAATTATCGTATGCATTGAAGTAGCGACAAGCCGTAGTGCAGTCTAGCATATATTCCCGCCACCATGTCGGATGATACAGTTATAGTAAGTCCTCCAGCAAAGTATAAATCTGCTGTATGGAAATACTTTGGGTTTCCAAAAGATGGAAACGAAACAAGAACAAATAATACGATCTGCAGGTTGTGCAAGCATGAAATCAGGTACGAAATCAGGTACGAAATCAGGTACGCTCTTGGTTACACTTGTTTTTGAAAGATCAGTTAGATCACAAAAAAATCCTCATTTACATATTTGTTGATCAGGAAAAGATTGTTTGTCAGTGTTTGTAATAGCTAGTTAGCTACATGTAGCTTGTAATCATTTAAGTTTCAAAATGCAAATGTTTATAATTTTTTGTCAGCTTCCTCCTATGGGAATCTTATTTTTCTGTGTCAAATCTGATATTAAACTTGGTATGATCACTTAAAAGTAAAAATGTGCCATGTTAAATGTTTGTTGTCGAACTTATCTCCTCTAGAAAAACAACCTTTTTCCTTTCCAAAGTTACTTAATACTAATTAAGTTAAATATTTTGTTTTAAATGCCAGGGAGGCTATGTATTGTAAGCTGTGTGACAGTGCTGTGAACTGCCTAGTGTATAATATTGTTGTTTGTACCTGGATGCATCTTTGAACTCAGTATGAACTGGTAAAGTCATTAAAGTGATGGTAAAATAATGTTTTTCTTTTTCTTTTCATGAAGTGTGTATTCGTGAATAAGTATTCATATTCGTAACCCTGTATTGTGATACGTATTCGTATTCGCCACCTGCCGTATCGTTACAGCCCTAGTTCTTGCCCATATACAGAGCCTGGGGTTGAGACTCAATATGGAAAAGACTGTGTTCGCGCTAGCTCAGACAACTATGTTACTGTGTGTGGTATAGGACTTGGTTATAATGCGTACACATCTGTCAACTGCATGTATCGAAGCCATCCTGGCAATAATGCCCAGTGTGAAGCTAGGACAAGACATCACTTTCAGAGGCTACTGGGGTTCATGGCGGCTGCGTCCAATGTAATTTATTTGGCCTTCAGCACATGAGACTTCCACTGTGGTGGCTTAGAACGAAGGGGTTCTTCCCAAGGGGAAACCCATTCTGTAAGATCATTGTTACGTGCAGATTCCTTCATTCCCTAGCAACATGGAAAAAGCCTTGGTTCTTGTCCTAAGGCCCGGGGTTGGGAGTGTGGTGTCACAGGAAAATTATTTTGACAGACACTTCCAGCACTGGATGAGGTGCGGTCATGAAGGGCAGCTTTACAAGGAGTCTGTGGGAGGACCACCTCTTCCAATAGCACATAAACTGCCTGGAGATGCTGTCTGTGTTCAGGGCTCTGAGAAGCTTCCTTCCACACCTCAGGGGCCACCATGTGTTAGTCCATATGGACAATGTGGTGGTGATTTCACATATAAACCATCAATGAGGACTGAGGTCGCGCCCCCTTTTTAGGGTGGTGCACCAGATTCTCCCATGGGTTCCAGGGGAGTGTTGACATCTCGACAGGTTACCCACTGTACGCTGTTCTCCCTCACACATCCAGACCCTCTGGGGCTCGACACTATGGTACACTATGTATGCATTTCCCCTGATTGCTTTGCTCCTGGGAGTTCTAGAGCTGTGGAAACTTTGGGCTTAGCCCCTGAGGGGGATCAGTACCCAGCAGCTGGCCTATCATCCAGAATGGTCAAGACCATACTCAATTCTAGAACTCCATCCTCGAGGAGATTGTACAGCCTAAAATGAAACGTGTTCAACGCTTGGTTTAGATAGCAGAGGTTGTACCCAGTTAACTGCCCAGTAGCTTGAGTGCTTGTCTTCTGGGCTCACTCCATCCACACTTGAGGTGTACGTGGTGGCAATGGCAACGTTCCTCGCCCCTCTGTGTGATGGACCCCTGGGAAGGCACCAGTTGGTCGCACGTTTCGTCTGTGGAACGTTGAGTTTAAGGCCTATGGCTCGACCAGAGTCCCCCCTCAAGCAACTGGAGTCAGAATCCGAGAAAAATCTCACCTTTAAGATGGCTTTCCTATTAGCTATTACTTCCCTCAAATGGGTGGGGGACCTTCAGGACGTCATCACATGATACCAATCAAGATTGGACTAGTTTTACAGATGCTTCAGACACTTTCAAGCTGAGGGCGTTTCCCAAAAGTGCCCTTCGATGCAGTCTCAGGGAACAAGAGTTACAGTTGTAACCCGAGACATTTTTTTGGTTTAATTTAACATTCTGATTGTGTGTGCGTTGCGAGAATTTACATGCCGTTTCTATATTTGGTTGCTTTGTGAATGTTTGGATTTCGTTTCTGTATTTGGTTGCGTTGTATTTTCAGCGCATGTGTTGTAAAATTGATGAAGATCTTTTCCTAATTTGCTGGTGTTTTTTCTATTTGCATGTTTTTTCTTCAGTTCAACGCTTTGATCTCTCCAAGCACCATTCACAACACCAAATAGTCTGATTCTTTTTGGTGAACTGGTTCAATTAAAAATAAACAATTCAGAAATGATTTGATGATTTGATTGGTTTAGCTTCTAGCGCAGCTAAGTGTTGTTTATTCGGATAACTTGATTTGTATTTTGATGCTGCAATCTATTATGTTTTAATACTACTCATTTATACCAGTGGGCATCTTTTTTCCTTGTCCTTTGCATGATATAAAGATTTAAACAGGTCTTTATCCTGAATAAGACTACGGTCACTTACACATTCTTAATAAAAGCTCAATATTGAAAACCATTGTAAGTTACAATGATTCTCAATGTTGAGCTTTCATTAGGAATCAAATATCCTCCATATTCTACCCAATGCAGGGTTTAAGCTATTTCGTTTATAATTATTAGTGAAAATAAATATAATCTTCCTTTCTACTTATCTCCTTTTATGTTATAATAAGAATTTTTTTATTTTTTATTTTTTTTACTGAGAATGGGTTTCTTTGTATTTGATGCTTTCACAAAAGGGTTTCAAGCCAAATAGGTCAATATCTCAGTGAGAATAATCTCTGGAGCACACAGAGTTTATTCACAGCCCCTTAATCTGTCAGCACAGATTACGCAACACAGACATTGTTGATCTAATCATATAATTTTTGTATTTTAATTCACTGTGTATTGTGAAAGGTATTTGGATGAAATAGAAGAAAAAAAAACTCTTTGACTATATAAATATATGAATACTTAAATGCTAATCTTTGTTGTATTCTACAAAAAAGTTAGTCCCAAAAACCCACAGCAAATAACTTATAAGTATTACACAATATCTTCTCAAGGCATCTTGTTGTTTTCCTTCCATCTCTTACCTAACATACAAAATTTAGCACTATTAAATTGAAACCTATACTGAGAAAATGACCTTAAATGAGATTTTGAGAGCATGTTTCATTTTATTCACCCCCTCTGCTTCTCATTCTGCACACTTGTGCTGTTCACTCGAGCCATGGCTGGATTTGTAAGCGAATTTTAAATCAAGGCGTTTCTTCCCCAGCAGTGCTCCTGTTTTTCAGAGACAATGCTCCAGCGCCACATGAATCCTCTGGGTTTTTCGTCCTTTTCCTTTGAACACTACACCAACCACTGGGCCTTCGGCTGCCCCAGACCTCCAACACGGTCTATGCAAATATTCAACCAGAAGCTGCCCTCGCCATACGGATGAGAGACCAAATGCATCTGAAAGTATCAGTGTTTCTCACGAGAGGCCGAGACTGTCCCTTGAACGGGCATGTGGCAGCAGCAGATGTGGCCATTTGGAGGTCAGTTTTGAGAGGGTGGATGAATATGCTTTCAATTCGCTTGTTGCACAATTCACTGTACTTTCTCTAAAGAAGAAATTTCAACAGCCAATTGGACGATAATAAAAATTGTATCACTATCACCTGACTGAGACTGTCTCTCCTGGACTTTTTGACTGCAAAATTCATGAATTTTGTAGGATAGATTTGAACACGAATATAAAAGGTAGATGAAAGCATAAGTAAATTAGCCAAAATATTTACTAAATGCAGACACAAAGTATGGATGACTTGTAAAACTTAAAGGAATAGTTGGAGGAATTGGGAAGGAAATTGAAATCCACATGAATCGAGGGGTTCAATCCAAGTCTTCCAAATAGACACAATAACCAAGAAGGTTAATTCATTCTTTCATGTCATGCTAATTCAGGTCAAGTCACCTTTATTTACATAGCGCATTATACAATATAGATTGTTTCAAAGCAGCTTTACAAGTGATAACAAAAATTACGCATTTTGTCTGTTGTTTAGCTGAAGTCAGCTAGGACTCTTATTTTGTTTTCATTCACCCACGTGTTCCTATGTTTCAGTTTCTCCTGCCACTCATTTGTTACCATGGACACTAATCATCACAGCTGTCTGTCATTTGTCTTTTGTATTTCGTTCTCCCTGTTCACTCATCAGTTTGTCGGTTGTTGTTTGTGTTTGCTGTTTGTTTGTTGTGTGTGGGAACACTGCTGTTTCGATTCATCCCTCTAGGTGAATCTTCATTTGGATTATCATTAAAGTCTTTCTGAACTCTTCTTTATCGTCTTACAACTCATGACAGAACAACCGACCTAAAACTTGGAAGATGAGCTATCGACTTGTGGCGTAGATCGCTGAACCTGCGAAGACCAATTGCGAGCTTTTCACTTTTCACCACCAAATTCTGCTGCTATCTCATTGCCTTACCACTTGGACAATGAGATCAAGTCGATGTACCGGGTCGGGGTGAACCTCATACACCCTAGGGAGCTCCCAGACATGGTTGGACTGAGCTGGAAGGAAGAGCTTCCACTCTCTGGGGAGTATCATTCCCTGATCCGGTACCTAGCCAGACCTAGAGCTCAACCCACTACCATGTTCGACTGGAGAATCATTGCGAGAGCCCCCCGCAGATGAAAAATTGCCACACCCTGCGATGCTGCAGCTTGACCCTGAAGAGGAAGACACCTTGCTGGGACGTGAAGCCGCAGGTCCTGCCACCTCCAGCCTCACTTATGCTAGAGGATCCCATGGAGGATCCCATCCCCCTTCTACTTCCTGATCTCGAACAGTGCAGACGTGTTTCATTTGCTCTGCCCTCTGCTCTGCCCTGGCGCTTCGGTATTTCGTCTATTTGTCTATTTTTTCCCTGACCCGCTGCTTGCTGGACTCCTGATAATACTGCGATGGACCGATGGAACAACTGGCAGGTCCTGTGCCTGGAGACACTGTCCGATGCAGAAGATCTATGCATGATTGGATTACTGATGGCAGGGTTCCTGTTCTTTGGCTTTGGGATTGCCCTGATCTATCGAAAGATTGGTAGGACAGCTGTGAGTGACCGACTGAAGGAATTAGATCAGAGAACGACACAGATTGAGGAACTGTACCGCAATTTATGCGAACTGAACCGTAACAACGCAGTCCAAACAGTGAGTCAGATCGGTGAACTTTTAGACGAGGATCGAACGCGAACGCTGAGGACCAGAACTGATTGGTTGTTTATGATCTGGACAACAGCAAATGGATTAAAAACTGTATTTGCCCCTACTCTCGGTTTGGGAAGCCAGCGGACAGCCTGGTATCTCTCTCTTTCCCTGGGAACTGCCTTATCTCCAAGGACAAACCATAGTAAAAACATCTGATGTTATGGCTTCCATTCCCACGGATCCGTCTGCCTGTTTACTTATTCTCATCTACCCCCTCCCCCACCACACAAAAAAATGTCCAACATGTAATCACATGTACTGTGACGTGTCTGGTTATCTTGTTTGTGTTTTGCTGTGTAAGGCTTGCTAAACTGCATTCTTGTATTTTTTGTTTTTCTGGAGAAAAAACGGCGCATGCTCTGCTGCGACGACACGTCTGTGAAAACAAATTTACCATTAAGGGACAATAAAATTCTATCTATCTATCTATGGCTCCTCCTCAGGCTTCGGATCCCTACGCTCCACCTCATAAGGCAGTTCTTTTATACATTTAATGAGCGTTTCAGCAAATAAAACTCCAGGGTTACTGTTCATGTAGTAAGACCTCGGTAAGTCAATTTTGATAAAGGCTTTGGGTACATTACTGTTTTCCAGAACAAATGATGTGCCATATGCATCTATTCGCTTATTGTGTGTCAGCAATTATAACGTTAACCTTATTTCTGCATAATTTCACTCGTAACTGCCATTGTTTTTTAAAGAAAGCTGTCAGCCACCACTAGCATTTTTGATCAGTTTCACAAAAGTTTAATTTCCCCCAGAGTATTGTGTTGTATCTGAATATGCAATATGTCAAAAGAAAGTGCAGGCCCTCTTCTTTAAGACCCTCTTCAACACCACCAAAACATCACAGTCCTATAACGTGTCATGGGTAAACTATTCATTCAGTAAAATTAGGCAGTTTTAATTTATATGCTGCTTATTTTAAATAGTTTGACTTTTTCGCTTATTTCATTTGGATTTTCAGAGGATGTATAATAGCGCCCCCTACCATATAACCATGAAAATACAGAGAGCTGGAAATTTCCATCAATAACGGAGAGCGTTTTGTCACAAATTACAGAAATTTCCATTAATGATAGGGAAAGAGTTAATACACATTTAAACTTTGAATTTATGTATTATTTTTTTTTACTTTAGTGCCTTTCAAGTATTTGACGGTGCACAATTTGTAAAGTTGTTGAGGTCTCTTCTAAACTTTAAATTAGATAAATGTAAGAGCTCCTCTAGCTGAAAGGATGTGTTATGTTGCTGAGATCTTGTCTGAAACTTTGCAGGACACAAATATGAGACCACCGGGGTCTTTAGTCTAGGAGAAAAATTTGAGCACAGTGTGTGATGTTGAGGTCTCCTCTAAATTTTAAAAGAGACAATTAGGAGATATATCCAGTTCCTTTTTTCGAATGGGAACTCACACTGTGGGAACTCATTGGGGAATGCCTCAAGCGTGACTGGTGTCTGAAGTACAATTCAAACGCAACATTGACATTCGCCTGCGACAGCCTGTGATGTCACTCTAGTGTGTGCACGAGTATCTAAGGCAGGGGTGCTCACACTTTTTCAGCATGGGAGCTACTTTTGAAATGACCAAGTCAAAATGATCTACCCATTATATTTATTGAGAAATATATTGAGGATTCTTATAACTTATGTTGATGTATAACCACATATGTTGCACAACACAACATAATTATGTACATTTTTTTGTACATCCCATCAACTGGGATTTTAGCTCCTTCACCTTTGTCTTTCTCAGCTCGCTTTTCGGTGGGAATTCAGTGTTGTATTTTCCATGAAGAGTCCGAAAATGCCACTCCACATTTCCCTTCTTTGGTATTGCGACGGTAGACTGGCAGCCGAGACAAACGCACTTTGAAAATGTCATCGTGAAAAAAAAAGTCCTCCTCCCATTCCGTATGAAAGTGATACGTTTTTTTCTTCTTACTTGGTCCAGCTCCCCCACTCATTTTTATACCCTATCTTATGTTTAAGAGGAAAAAACCGAGCGAAAAATTAGGATGTAACTAACGACTAGCTTGTTAGCTGGTTAGCTTCCTGTGTATCAATCAAGTGACGGGATGGCTGATACGCTGACGTCTAGTTTTTATTCAAAACAACTCAACTTTATTTGTATAGCGTCAGTTCATGACATTGTCACTGCGCCTTGTCATGCGATCTACCAATAGTACCTTGGAGATCGACTGGTAGATCGCGATCGACGTATTGAGCACCCCTGATCTAAGGTTACCTAGAGTACATGTCATCAGCTTTTCTTCTCTTCATGATCCATTTGTTTGAGCATGTATAAAAATGATTATCACTGTAAATCCCTCTGCCAAGCATTTTCAGGAAATGCATCTGAGTGTGGAGTGCACGCGTTTAGTTCTCGAGGTAGATATTCACTTTGGATGTGGGACGTGCATCTTGGGTAGAATGCCTATGACTTGAAGCTGGAATGTGCTGGTACTGCTACTGATTTTGCTAGATCTAATTCTGAGGAAATAGTGGAATTAGATGCAGAATTGGTGCAATTTAAGTGCTGTTTGTTTGGAAGTTGACAGTGGGGGCTGACAGTGTCCATTCATTAAATGTCCCCTAAAGAAAAGCATGCACTCCACTCCTGTTGCCTTTCTTTTTGAGGGAAGAACTTCTTATTCAAAGTGAATCAGCTTTCCTGTAGCTCAACACCAATGTCATGGGTTCAATCCCAGGGAAAGCAAGAACTGATTCAATGTGTTCCTTGAATGCATTGTAAGTCGCTTTGGATAAAAGCATCTGCCAAGTGTAATCTTGTGCTTGCAGAAGCATCGTTTAGAACACAGGTCTGCAATAAGTATCTGCTGGCTTGGATCTCGCTTGCTGAGGCAACACGTAGATTTTGGGTCTGCAATATATATTTATAATGCAGAGGGATTTGAGCAGATGGGAGTTTTCTCTCTTGTTTTCTAAGCCATGATTTTATGATTTTTTTGGTGGAATCTATTGGCCTTGCCTTTCATCCTGACTGTTTTACTTGTCTGGTTGATATTTGGCTACATTCAAAATATGGTTGGCCTCCTCTCACTAAAATTGTTCTGCTGAGGCCTTCATTCAACTAGCTCCAGCTAGACGGTGACATCAAGTTTTTGGCCCTTTGCAAGGCTACCTATACGCTTTCATTGAGGCTGAGTAGAGTTGGCCTCCTCTCACTACAGAGAATTGTTCAGCTGAGCCCTCCGCATTCTCGTTCCAAAGCGTTTTGAAGCAGCTCCAGTTCCCTTGACACAGAATGTCTTAGGTTATGTATGTAACCCTAGTTCCCTAAGAGGGAATGAGACACTGCGCTGTTCACTTTATACTCTTGGTTCATGAGGTCACCTTCTGCGATGTGTATTCACACACGTTAGTTATATAGTGCTTCACGAGACATCAAGCTAAGGTGTTCCCAAAGTGTTTCAACGCAGTGTTTCCTTCCCTCTTAGGGAACTAGGGTTACATACGTAACCTGAGACATTTCTCTAGCTTAGGAGAAAAATCTGAACAATCTGTGATGTTGCTGAGGTCTTTTCCAAACTTTAAAGGAGACAAATATGAGACCCCCAGATTATTTAGCTGAGAAGAAAAATCTGAACACATTGTAAGACATTGAGATCTCTTCTGAAACTTAGGAGGCAAATATGAGTTCTCCCAGAGTCTTTATTTAAAAAAAGCTTCCCTGCAGTATGTCTATGGCATGTTCATGCAGGCGATCAGGCACCCAAGGCAACTGTGACTTTAATTTTCTACCACCTGTAAACTTTTAGTGTTTTAAGTACTGTTCCACAGATGCATGTGCAATAATTGTTTATGGTTCATTGAACAAGCATTAAAAACCGTATTAAAACCATCTCAATCAAGATATGCAAAGCTTACTTGGATTGTACATAATTTTCTTTAAAATACAAACTGAAAGAGTAGTTTATTTTTTTGTTGAGCTTATAATGAATCCTAATACTGAACATGTCTGAACACAGAATATAAAGATATATAAAGAAAAATAAGGAAAATATAACATAATCCTAATGCTGAACAGATCTAAACAGAGTATATAAGATTAAAAAAAATGATAAGCAACCATAGTCAACCCAAATCAGTATCCTTCATTACTCCTTGATTTGAAGCACTTGTTAAACTTTCCACAAAAAATCCTACCTTGAATTTTCTAATCAGTGTAGCTGATGACTCACAACAGAAGTGATTTAATATAACGTTAACACAGTAACTGACTCACCTTAATAAAGTGTAACACTCTTAACAGACATTAGATTAAGGAGGACACCATCTCCTAAAGTAAAATATAGGAACAGAGAACAATTCACTGGTGAACAGTAACATTTATTTATCCACCTGCACAGGTTGTCAGAGTTCCCTCATAAAGCACATGTTCAGTGTTTGGGAAACTTCTCTCACTTTGCTAACCTATGGGTAATGAATAAATTATTCTGAGTATGTCACATGTGACATCCATCAACACTTGTGTGAGAGACTTTCAGCGCTAAGCACTGCTCTGGATGCAGCTAATTAAAATTTTTGTGATAAAATAATTAGCCTCACTTGCAGACAATGGGCTGGAAAATTCCTCTTCCTAATAATTAAAATAAGATGATAAGAAAGTGGGAAATAGTCTTTGTTGAGAGTGCGGCTGCAATCTATTGCAGCTTTTTGTGCAAAGCATGCTGGGTACAACGATGACAATGCTTGACAATTATTTTGTAATGATATGCATCATTAAGAAATGTATAAATGCATCAGTATGTGAATATCACTAGTATATAAGCCACAAAAACTTATCAGAATGATCACAGCGGCAGCATTTACTACTGGAAGTCATTTTAAATGGATTATGGGTCCCTTATGGGTCCCCTGGAAAGGTGAAACCATGCTCTCAAAAACAATATTTTTATGAGAACAAAAGCAGGATTCCCTGTTGAATGAGAGCTTTTCTATGTTGTGAAAAAATTACATTTTGTCAAACCTGATGCTCAATTATCTTTGGAAAAGAGCTCTGTGGGATTTCTTGGGCAAAATTTGCAGTGAGACCTATTGTGGTGTACCTATATATATATATATATATATATATATATATATATATATATATATATATATATATATATATATATATATTACTATACATATGTACATATGAGAATGTAGCAACAAGAAATATGATAGCACAAAATTGATTGTGGTGACATTTGTGAAAATCTGACACTTAACACTTTGCAGTGCAGTATTGTTAGTCAAAAAAACTAGTATTTATTGTCAACCTTCTTAAAATGCCAATTTGGGTAGAATTCAAATCTGATCAGGATCCAACACCCACTAAACATCTCTGCGTGTTTCCATGCTGTGAAATTTTATGACCCATGCAGGCAGTCTTAGAATGATGTACTATCTGCCAAAGATGGTCATGATCTAATGCAAAATGTTCCTTTAATGATCCAGCACCTTACATACTGTCTCCTGTTGACATATTATTGTAGTTAGGCTGCATGAAGTTTCACTCCTTCTAACACTACAATATAATTTTCCCCTGTATTGTATTGCTTAAATCTATCAAGACCAAGAAAATGGGGGAAACGGAATGTTATGGAAAGAACAAGCTTATTGCTGAAACTCTGATAACAACTTGTGGATTATTCTTCCGCTATTTGAAGGAAAGCATTGCTGCAATCACATCAGTTCACAGAAATTTGTGACATAACACGAAGAATTCATGTAGGATAAAAGCAAGAGGCTTTCTCATTACTCTCTTTGGGGAAATCCTTAGAGAGTTTCTTTGTTCTTGTAATCTCTTAAAGTCTGAATGAAGCAGAAAGTTTACTTTTTTAATTTTTTAGAAAGTAATCTATATAAAAAGACCATGCTCTTAGGCCCTATTTTCACAACTTAGAAGACAGTTTTGCCCAAGAAATTTTTTTCAGTTCATTAGAGTCAACTGCGGCATGCAATATCACCCTGTAGGCCAAGACTGGTTGCCCACTGAAGCTAAGCAGGGTTGAGGCTGGTTAGTTCCTGGATGGGAGACCGCCTGGGAATTACTAGGTTGCTGCTGGAAGTGGTGTTAGGAGGCCAGCAGGGGGTGCTCACCCTGTGGTCTATGTGGGTCCTAATGCCCCAGTATAGTGACGGGGACACTGTACTGCAACAAGCACCATCTTTCGGATGAGACGTTAAACTGAGGTCCTGACTTTCTGTGGTCATCAAAAATCCCAGTAAAGAGTATCCTTTTGTAAAAAGTTGGGATGTAACCCTGACATCCTGTCCAAATTTGTCCGTCATGGCTTCCTAATCATTCCCGTTCTATTATTGGCTTCATCACTCTGTCTCCTCTCCACAAATAAGCTGGTATGTGGAGAACGAGGACAATATGGCTGCCGTCACATCATCCAGGTGGAAGCTGCACACTGGTGGCGGTTGAGGAGATTCACCCTTTCATGTACAGTGCTTTGAGTGTCTATGATAAAGCGCTATATAAATGTAATGAATTATTTTTGTTATTATTATTAATAAACATGTCAATCCACCCGCATGTTTCTGGATGCAGTCATTAGCTGGCCTCGTCTGACAGTCACGATCACTGCCCCACTTTCAGGGATTAGGTGGTGCACCTGCACCTCCAGCACTCTGTTCCATCCATGGTGTGCACCTGTAAGTGGACCGAACTCACTGGCAGACATCTGCAACCCTGTTGGAGTTCCTCCACCAACAACAGGAGTGAAACGTGGCGGCGACGGTACGACCCAAGGTACGCCCAGCGGTTTCACCTGTGCTACGATAGGTGCCCATATGTTGTGATCCTTATTGTGATCCCATATGTGTATTCTTCTATGGTACGGTTCCCCTCTCAGCAAGCCAGTGTCTTTCCCTAGCAGTCGTCTCGGCATGGTATTGACTTCACCCTTATTAAGCTGGATCTATTACAGAGACCTTAGATATGTAGCACTGCCCAGATGGCTAGTCCATATGTGTCCATTTCACATGACACCTCCAGGTGGGATGTGGCCTCCATAGTGTTCCCCTCTTGGAGTACGCTTTCCCGGTGTTACATAAAGTCTCACTGAATGGGTCAGCTATGATTGACTTAAACCTGGTCCCTGGTCAAGCCTGGTCCCATCCTCCGTCCCAATAGTGCGAGGGGGATAAGGCAGCTTATGCAAGGTACTGGAAGGGGCAGTTATAGGGATGGTAGGGATCCCAATTCATCAGTTCAGTTAAGGTTACTATTGTAACCCCGTTCCCTGAATGGAGATGTTACGTCCCATCGCCACAATTGTTGTACCGCCGCTCAGTGGCCGGGAGACCAGCTCAGTTCCTCAACGAAAACTGAAATGTGCGATGTGACGCCAATCTCATTTAGTCTCAAGGTCTCTCAGGCGAGATCTTAGTTTGTCAGTTCAGTTCTGACATAACGTCTCTGTTCCCTCCTTCAGGGAATGGGGGTTACAAAAGTAACCTAGATGTTAGTCGACTATCAATATGACCAGTCAAAATTGGTCTCTGTAACTACAAACAGACATTATATATTCACATTTTTATTTTAAACATATGCATGTTCAATGGTTATCGGAAAGCATTTTCTATAATTGCCATATTCAGCCATCTATGCATTAAAATATATGAACATTAACCTTGCAAGGCTTCAGAATTAAGATTTTCTATTGGAATCTTAATGCACCAGCAAACTAACAATCTGTTTTTGTACTTAATGGAATGAAGGTATAAAAACCTCTTCTGATAGTACTCTCGTCTTATAATGACTCTGTTAGGAACCAATTCAAAACAATTGAGAAAGATATTTGGATTGCCTCCAGATCATCCTTTTTTTTTTTTTTTCTCTTGTTTCTTTTTTTTTTTTTTTTACAATACCTCACAATCATTTTAGACTGCAATTATTTTAAAGCTTATTAAATAAAGTGATTGTTAGGCAATACTTTGGGAATACGGCTTAATTTAGCTTATCTCATTAACAAAGCTGAACTTTAAAGAGAAATGCGAGTATATCCATGGCGTTCATGATTATTTTCTTTAGGGGATTCATGAAAAAGTAGCTACTAAGTTTTCCAAGCCTCCTACTGAGTCTTCATTTCTGTGGATGAAGATATGAGAGGTGTTTTGCTTGATTTTGTGTAATTTTATCAAGTCCAGGGGGTTTCAGGCTTTTATTCCGCTTATTGATACAAAGGGAGTGTTTTCAAATGGATTGTGATTCTGCTAATGAAATACATTGGGCAATAGGCTAACGGCTACAAATGAGCAGTTTTCATCTCCAATTATTCAAACCGTGGACCACAGTGTGGTAACCTCAGATGTCCCTCAGATGTGCTTTTAAAGACCATTCAAACAAACAAATTGGATAAACATAAAAGCAATGCGATTAAAACAATAAAAAAAAAAACGAAAACAACGTATCGCTCAACTCAAAGCATAATGGCTACTTCGCTAACGTTGTATTCAGTCTAATGCACTGTTATTGGGCAAACACAAAAATCTTCTCAGCATGGGGTTATGAACATGTAATTGATCAAGAAAAGGAATGAGAGAGAGAGAGAGAGATCTCCCATTCACAAACATTCTGAGTCACTAAACGCTAGCCTGATATTTACCAAACTGCTTTTCAGTGAGGCTGGTTGTTGTGCAGGCTTGAGGCAGGCAGCTGCATGTAAATGAAGCAACATGCCTTTGTACGCCTTTGTTAATGTGAGGTTTTGCAAGATATTTTAAAATCTGGAGCAGTGCTGAGAAGGTTTGCCGGTGCTGTCTAACTCAAAACCGTATAGCATTTCTGCAGGTCATAATATAAAAGGGGATACGTCTGTAACTTGCAAATGCACACACAGGCTTCAGTGACTTGTCTTTTCTCTCTCTCTCTCTCTCTCTCTCTCTCTCTCTCTGTGTGTGTGTGTGTGTGCACTATGAGACGTTAAGAGCTCACTAAATGCTGAACATTCACTACAATTATAGTTATACAATACAAAGATAAAGAACTATATATACAGGATGTGTCTTAAGATAGATAGCTAGATAGATAATTGCTAGCCAGCATTTACACTGCAATAATGAAAAGTTGAAATGTCATTTCTGACCTCTAAAGGCACTAAATTGACTACAAATAATGAAAAAAAAGTTTTCAAACATTCTGCTCATCTGTTGTTGGTCAAATAGATGAACAGAGAAATATTGAAATTCACAGGGTTTTGCTAAAGTTGCTGACTCTATTGATTTTATATCCTCAAATGTAGTGTCATTAGCAGAAAATTGTCATTCTTTCATTTTCCTTAGGGTTAGCAACAAAGGTTTCCCTTTGTCTGGACTTTGTGTTTGTTGTCATGGACACTAATGTGATTTTGTTATTCAGTTCAGCTGTATATCTTAAATTATATTCATTTACCTGCGCATTTAAGTTCCCTTATTTCAGTTCAGTGTTTTCGAGTCCCCTCTACGTAGCTAGAACTCTATGCTGCTCTTGTAATGTGGATTGACCTGTGGATTTATTAAAGACTTCCTTATTACCTTCATCTTTGTGTTTGTGTGTTATCTAGCAACACATTCCATGACACGTGGCACTGAAGACTGGAGTAATTATGCTGAAAACTCTTAAAATAGAAAACAATTATTTTAAGTTGTAATAACATTTTATAATATTACTGTTTTTGCAGTATTTTGCTCAAAAAAAAAAGCAGCCTGGGTGAGCTTTCCCTCTGTAAATTCTGAATACTATAGCATTTTAAAATAATCATATACACCATCATACATGATAATCCTAATCATTAAACCTGAACCAGTTCTTTCTTTAGCTAGCTATATTTTAACTCAGCTTTAATGTCTGTTTACTGATGCCATCCAATTCAGCAGCCAGTACACAACCATGACTAATTAGTCTGTCAAAATATGCATGTGAACACATCCATGTCTATTTAGGGACTCTTAACTGAATAATAAATAACGAAATAAATAGAGGGAGGTTAGATACTCGAGAAGCTGCCTTCTACATTTCTAGTTGTCTAAGCCTTTTAATATAGTGCAGATGATAACCACAGTTTAGAAATCAAACTTGCTTCCAGAAGTATAGACTATGCCTTATTATCATTATTTATCATTTTTGATATCATTTTATCAAGGATCATTATTTCTTAGACTGCATTTCATTGGCCAGTCTATTCAGTAAATGGAATTCTTTTTTATGCACTCTCTGTGCAAACAACTCAAAAACCTTTTCAGTCTTTCAGTAATGTTAATGGTAGTTAATTTTGTTTGTATGATAATAATTATCAACATAAGAAGATACATTTGTCTTATGATTAATGTCAAAATCTACATTCATATTTATATTTGCATACATTTAAAAGCACATTTCCATGACTGTTTATAACTGAATTGTCATCCATTATTTTAAACAAATTTTAACCACCTTGCTGTGATTACTACTACTACTACTACTATGCTGACGGTCGCGAAGCGACAATGTTTCCATTTTCTCCAGTTTCCGCAGTTCTCCATTCACTTCTCTGTTGAGACAGCTTAACCCAGGATTCCAGCTTGATGTTCCTCTGTTTCAGGTTTCTCTTGATGGTATCCTTATATCGCAGTCGAGGTCTACCTCTCTTCCTTTGCCCAACAGGCAGCTGTGAGAACAAGATCTGTTTTGGAAGTCTATCTTGTGGCATCCTCATAAGGTGTCCAGTCCACCAAAGATTCTTTCTGATCAGGAGGTCTTCCATGGATGGTTATCCTGTTCTATCTAAAATTTCCTTGTTGGTCATCTTGTCCTTCCATGTTATCTTCAAGATGGACCGAAGATGCCGCATCATGAAGGCATGAAGCTTCTTCACATGGCGACTGTACACTGTCCAGGATTCGGCTCCATACAAAAGAGTAGATATAATTATTGATCTGCAGATCTTGCCTTTCACCTTTATGGACACATGGTGATTGTTCCAGAGTCTCTGGTGCAGCCTGCCAAAGGATGCACTAGCCTTGGCCATTCTTCTCTGTATCTCAGAGTCAATTTGTCCGTCTTTTGCAACTGTGCTACCAAGGTAAGTGGATTCTAGGTAAATTCTGGTAAATATTATATAGGTAAATATTATCTACCATAATATCCACCTCCTGGGTTCTTGAAGAGTTTGGTTGGTACAGCACTTCTGTTTTCTTTTCTTAATCTTTAGGCCGAACTTCTTTGATGCATCAGAAAAGGCATTTAAGATTTGCTGAATTTCTTGTGGAGAGTGGGCAAGTAATGCACTGTCATCCGCAAACAAAAGTTCCCTAATCAGTACGAGGGTACTCTTGGTCCTTGCTTTGAAATGTGTGGCATTGAAGAGGTCAGCATCTTGTCTTGACTGAATATAGACACCATCTTTCATGCCCTGTAAAGCACCTTCCAGTATTGCTGATAGATACATGGAAAAGAGTGTCGGTGCCAACACACAACCTTGTTTGACACCATTGTTAACGTCAAAAGACTCTGAGGTTTCTCCTTCAACAGTGGCATTTGCCTTCATCCCTGTGTGAAGAGATTCAATCATGGATGTAAACTTCTCAGGGCATCCATACTTCCTTAGTAGCTTCCATAGTCCTGTCCTTCCTACTGTATCAAAGGCCTTTGTAAAGTCAACAAATACCATGTACAGTGGCTGGTCCTGTTCTATACACTTTTCTTGTATCTGTCTGAGGCTGAAGATCATGTCTATGGTACTCCTATTGGGTCGAAATCCACACTGTGACTCAGGAACTACTTCTGGGGTGATGTACTGGGAAATCCTGTCTAAGAGGATCCTGGCAAGAACCTTGCCTGCAGCAGACAGGAGAGAGATTCCTCTGTGGTTCCCACAAGCTGTTCTGTCTCCCTTCTTGTAGATGGTTATAATGGTGGCATCCTTCCATGCTTGCGGGACTGAGCCTTTTTCCCAAGCCTTGCATATCAGTTTGTGCAGCTTAACAAGTAGATTAGTACCTCCGTGTTTCCATACTTCCGCAGGAATTCCATCTCCACCTGGGGCTCTGCCATCATTCCCGCAACCGCTTCCGATATCTCATCCATGGATGGAGTCTCATCATGGCAAGTTTTAATGGTACGCTGTTGTATGTTATCAAGGGCTTCAGGTTCAATCTCGCCTGGGACATTTAGAAGCTTCTGGGAGTGCTCACTCCATCTTGCTAGAACTCTCTTATTATCAGAGAAAATCTTATGCCGTCTGCTGACTTCAGCTGTACAGGACCTTTTTTCCGGGGGCCCCAAACTTCATTGAGTCCACTGTAGAAGCCCTTCAAGTCATTTCTGTCCGCAGCTCTCTGTAGCTCATTTGCTTTTCTGTCCCACCAGGCTGTCTTAAGAGAACGGGTGTGCTGTTGGAGTTGTCTGCAGGTATACTTGTACGCTGCAGTAGTTGATCTGGTACTCCTGGTCTGCAGCACTTTCTGATGGCCTTGGTCTCTATCATTCAACAGTTGTAGTAGTTTCTGGTCACCAGTCTTGATGTCTTCTGTTGGGCTTGCCAAGAGACGTTTTTGTTGTGTTGTAAGTTTTAAGTTGTAAGCTTTAAGTTTCGCTATGTTAAGCTTGGATGGTTTCTTAAGGCCTTGCTTATTGTACTTCTGTCGGAGGCGAAATGCCACTTTTGATCTCAGCATCTGATGATCAGTCCAGCAATTGGCTCCACGCATGACTCGGGTACTGAGTTTTTGACTGCTGCACTGCTGTTTCCTGTCTGCTCGAGTGGATTGCGTTTGCGTTTCGTTTTTCTCGCTCGCGCCTTTTCCCGACTTCATCAAACAACTGGTCAACAAGTTGGATCAACACACGCGGTGAGTCATGTCATCTTCTCTCAAAATTGTCACTTGCACTGCCTGCTTCATGCATAGTCTTTCTGTCTCTGTCAGCTGTGAAGGCTTCACATGTCATAAATGTAGGGACATAGTTAGGCTGACAGAGAAGGTTTCAGAATTAGAGACACGCATCCAAACTTTAATCGAGGATAGTAAGAATGCAAGGGCTTTAGATACTACTTTGGATGCGACTAGCTTAGCAAACCCTGTACATTGTTCGGTTCCGGCTGTAGAGCCCGTGCAGCAGGGAAACTGGGTGACTGTGAGACGGCATAATCGCGGGTCAAAAACACCACTGTTCCATTCCGATCAGAACATCAAACAGGTTCTCCCCACTCAGTGACGCACCCACTGAGAAACCTGTTGAAAGTGCCCTAGTGATTGGCGATTCTATTACTCGGAATGTGAAAATAGAGACTCCAGCCACCATAGTCACATGTTTGCCGGGAGCCAGAGCGCCTGACGTCAAAGCAAATTTAAAAGTGCTGGCTAAGGCTAATCGTAAATATTCTAAGATTGTTATTCACGTCGGCGCTAATGATGTCCGACTTCGTCAGTCGGAGATCACTAAAAGTAATATTAAAGAGGTGTGTGAACTCGCAAGTACAATGTCAGGCACCGTAATTTGCTCTGGCCCTCTTCCTATGTGCAGGAGTGATGAGATGCTTAGCAGATTATCCTCACTCAATGGCTGGATGTCTAAGTGGTGCCCGCGGAATAACATAGGGTTTATAGACAATTGGAAAAGTTTTTGTGGCAGACCTGACCTGTTGAAAAGAGATGGTATTCATCCCACCTGGGATGGTGCCGCTCTTCTCTCTAATAATTTGGCATATAGTCTTAGAGCTAAACCTTGACTAACTGGGGTCCAGGTCAGGAAGCAGACAAACTGGCTAAACCGACCATCTGCTAGCTGTCTCACATCACAGAGGTCAGATAAATTCCAACACATAGAGACTCTTTCACCTAGATATCATCCTATAGAGATTGTGTCTGTTCCCCGAATTAGCAAATACAAAAATCTCTCAAAATCGTTTAAGAGTAAAAATTTAATTGATTTACAAACAGCTAAGAACGGATATAACACAAATGAACAAATGATAAAGCTTGGGTTACTGAATATACGATCCCTTTCCTCAAAAGCACTTATTGTAAATGATATGATTACAGATCATAAACTAGATGTGCTGTGTTTGACAGAAACTTGGCTAAAACCAGACGATTATATTACTTTAAATGAGTCCACCCCTCAAGATTACTGTTATAAACATGAGCCTCGTCTGAAAGGTAAAGGAGGAGGTGTTGCTGTAATTTATAGTAACACGATCAGTACTGCTCAAAGGTCTAATTTGAAATATAATTCTTTTGAAGTGATGGTCCTCAATGTAAAATTATCTAGTGCAAGTAAAAATTCCTGTTTAACTTTTGTGCTGGCTATTCTATACAGGCCACCAGGGCACCATACAGACTTTATCAAAGAATTTGCTGATTTTCTCTCAGGATTAGTAATGTCTGCAGATAAAGTCATAATCGTCGGTGATTTTAACATCCATGTAGATAATGAAAAAGACGCATTGGGAGTGGCATTTAGAGACATTTTAAACTCTATTGGCGTTACACAACATGTATCAGGACCCACTCATTCTCGTAATCATACTTTAGATCTAATATTGTCATATGGGATCAATGTTGATACTGTTCAAATTCTGCAGCAGAGCGATGACATCTCAGATCATTACTTAGTTGTGTGTAGATTACCTTTAGCCAAAGTCGAAAAACTAACTCCCTGTTATAAATATAGTAGAACTATCACTCCTAACACAAAAGATAGCTTTATAAATAATCTTCCCGATCAGTTTCATCTACTTAACATCCCAGATAGCCTAGAAGAACTTGATGTTGCAACAGAAACTATAAACTCTCTCTTTTCCAGCACTTTAGACACTGTTGCTCCGTTACGCTTAAAGAAGATTAAAGAAAATAGTCCAACACCGTGGTACAACGAGCACACCCGGGCCCTCAAGAGAGCAGCCAGAAAAATGGAGCGGAGCTGGAAAAAAACTAAGCTAGAGGTTTTTCGCATTTCATGGAAAAACAGCTCTATTACATTCAGAAAGGCCTTAAGATCAGCTAGATCTACTTACTTTTCTACCCTCTTAGAAGAAAACAAATACAACCCTAGGTATTTATTTGATACAGTGACTAAATTAACAAGAAATAAAGCCTCAACCCCAGATGCTTTAAATCAGCACAGCACTAATGACTTCTTTACTTGCAAAATTAATAATATTAGAGAGAAAATAATAAACATGCAACAGTCTACTACAATATTCCAAAATACAGTACATTTTAGTGTCCCTGAAGAAAAATTCCAATCCTTCATTGCTTTTGGGGAGGAAGAATTGTCTAAACTCGTTAAATCATCAAAATCAACAACATGTATGCTAGACCCAATACCGACTAAGCTACTGAAAAAGATGCTTCCAGAAATCATAGATCCTATTCTTAATATAATTAATTCTTCTTTGTCATTAGGATACGTACCAAAAACTTTTAAGCTGGCTGTAATTAAACCGCTTATTAAAAAACCACAACTTGATCCTACAGAATTAGTTAATTACAGGCCAATATCGAATCTACCTTTCTTGTCAAAGATTCTAGAAAAGGCAATATCTTTACAACTATGTTCCTTTCTAGAAAGAAACAGCATCTACGAGGATTTCCAGTCAGGATTTAGACCATATCATAGTACTGAGACTGCTCTCATTAGAGTTACAAATGATTTGCTTTTATCATCCAATCGTGGTTGTATCTCTCTGTTAGTGTTACTGGACCTTAGTGCTGCATTTGATACAATTGACCACAAAATCCTTCTGAATAGACTTGAAAATTATGTTGGCATTAGTGGAGTTGCATTAGCCTGGTTCAAGTCATACTTATCTGAGCGTTATCAGTTTGTAGCAGTAAATGAGGAGATGTCATATCGGTCACGGGTTCAGTATGGAGTTCCTCAAGGTTCAGTACTAGTACCATTGCTTTTCACCCTGTACATGCTTCCTTTGGGTGCATTTATTAGGAAGCATGGCATTAGCTTTCATTGTTACGCTGATGATACTCAGCTCTATATTTCTTCTCATCCTGATGAAACGAACAAATTCACTAAATTAACAGAATGCATAACCGATATAAAAAATTGGATGACTAATAACTTTCTACTGCTAAATTCTGAAAAAACAGAGATTCTAATTATTAGACCAAAAAGTTCAGCACATAATAATCTAGACTACTGCCTAACACTCGATGGCTGCTCTGTCAAGTCTTCGTCGTCAGTTAGAAACCTGGGTGTGCTCTTTGATACCAATCTTTCATTTGAAAGCCATGTTTCTAGCATCTGTAAAACGGCGTTCTTCCATCTTAAAAATATATCTAAATTGCGACATATGCTATCTAAGACAAATGCAGAAAAGTTAGTTCATGCGTTCATGAGTTCAAGGCTAGATTATTGTAATGCTTTACTAGGTGGTTGCCCTGCACGCTTAATAAACAAATTCCAGCTGGTCCAAAATGCAGCAGCTCGAGTTCTTACTAGAACCAGGAAGTATGAGCATATTAGCCCATTTCTGTCAAACCTGCACTGGCTTCCTATTAAACACCGAATACATTTTAAAATCTTGCTAATTACTTACAAAGCATTAAATGGTTTAGCTCCACAGTACTTGAGCGATCTCTTAACACATTATAGTCCTTCACGTCTATTGCGATCCCAAAATACTGACCAGCTTATAATACCTAGAATATCAAAGTCAACTGCTGGCGGGCGATCCTTTTCCTATTTAGCTCCTAAACTCTGGAACAGTCTTCCTATTACAGTTCGGGAAGCAGACACACTCTGTCAGTTTAAATGTAGACTAAAAACACATCTTTTCAACCTGGCATACACATAACACATTATACATACATTTTTAATCCAAATCATGTAAAATGATTGTTAGGCTGCATAATTTAGATAAGCCGGAACCGGGAACATTCCCATAACACCTGATGTACTCGATACATCAGAAGAAGAATGGCATCTACGCTGATTTTGGTCTCTGTTTATTCCGAGGTTACCGTGGGCAGCTGGATCCGGGCCGTATCCAGATCAGATGAAGGACCTGGACACGAGCACAGCACTGCCCTGGGGTGTCTGCGGAGACCGTGACTCTACTGGACCCTCCCCTGTGACGATCATGAACCCATCTCCAACCGGACCAAATTGGACTTCATATTGGACTTGAATTGTTGTATAATAATCATGCCCGGTTTGGCTGTTGGCCAGAGGAGAACTGGTCCCCCAACTGAGCCTGGTTTCTCCCAAGGTTTTTTCTCCATTCTATTCTTCATTCGTTACGTCACCTGCCGGAGTTTTGGTTCCTTGCCGCTGTCGCCTATGGCTTGCTCAGTTGGGGAAACTTAAGACTTAAAATTCATCAATTGTATTGATTCGCCTGCTCTTTTGGGGCTTCTGTTCAGCCAAACAAACTTTGTTTATATTGTTTTTCCTGTAAAGCTGCTTTGAAACAATCTACATTGTAAAAAGCGCTATATAAATAAAGGTGACTTGACTTGACTACTGCAGAAGTCCATCTTATCCCTGCATCTTGTTATTATGAAGTCTATCATGTGCCAGTGTTTGGAGCGAGGGTGCATCCATGTGGTCTTCCTTTCGTCCCTCTGCTTGAACATGGTGTTTGTCACTGTCAGTTCAAATTCGGAGCACAGGGAAAGTAGGAGCTGTCCATTTGCACTTCCCAATTCCATGTTTTCCTAAGACCAATGGCCATTTGTTGTAGTCACTACCCAATCTGGCGTTGAAATCTCCCATCAGTATAAGCTTGTCAGTGTGAGGAACTTGTCTGAGAGTATATGCTAACTGGTTGTAGAAGGCTTCCTCCTTTTCGTCTGTATTTGTCAATGTCGGGGCGTATACACTAATGAATGTGGCATAGCTATTCTTTGCCAATGGAATCCGCATTGTCATGATCCTGTCGCTGATTGGTAGTGGCGTCTCAATCAGCCTAGATATGATGTCTTTTCTGATGGCGAAGCCCACTCCAGCCTCTCTTTTCTCTCCATCAGGTTTACCACTCCAGAAGAAGGTGTAATCCAAGTCGCTGAGACTGCCAGACTCTGGGAATCTTGTTTCACACAAAGCAGCGATGTCGATCCTGTACTTTGCGAGTTCCATTGCCACAAGTGCAGTTCGTCTTTCTGGTCTGTTGGCTTCATCGCGGTCGAGAAGTGTCCTGACACTCCATTGAGCAACTGTAAAGTTTTTGGATCGTCTTCTTCCTAGTCTACTTTTCACTGTCGATGGAAGACGATGTCGAACAGTGCAGTCCTTGGTAACCCGGGAGACGGCCGATCCGGTATGAAGTTTATTGCGGTTGTTCATGTGATGAAAACTGCTTGCAAGAAGTGTTAAAGTGTTATTAGCTTTTGCAAGTTACTAGCAACACTCTCTGGGGGAGTTAATAGTGGACCTACGCCGGCAAGAACATGTCAGGACAGGCGCAGACTATTAGTCCCTGCAGCAGATGGCCAGAAGATTACGGGAATTCCGTTCATCAACTGCCCTCAAAGCCTCCACATTTGCATGTTTTCTGTCGGGGTTGTCACCCTTAGCCTTAGGTTCTGACAAGGACCTATCCCACAAGGCAGCAGAAGACTATGCAGGGCAGGGGTGAATGAACACACAAGAATGAACCTCATTTGGTTCTTGAGGAAGCTCAAACATGCAGCATAAAACACAAGAATGAACTTTATTTGGTTCTTGCGGAAGCTCAAACATGCAGCATAACACACAAGAATGAACTTCATTTGGTTCTTGCGGAAGCTCAATCGTGCTGTGTAACACACAAGAATGAACTTCATTTGGTTCTTGCGGAAGCTCAATCATGCTGTGTAACACACAAGAATGAACCTCATTTGGTTCTTGAGGAAGCTCAAACATGCAGCATAACACACAAAAATGAACCTCATTTGGTTCTTGCAGAAGCTCAATCGTGCTGTGTAACACACAAGAATGAACCTCATTTGGTTCTTGCGGAAGCTCAATCGTGCTGTGTAACACACAAGAATGAACCTCATTTGGTTCTTGCAGAAGCTCAATCGTGCTGTGTAACACACAAGAATGAACCTCATTTGGTTCTTGAGGAAGCTCAAACATCCAGCATAACACACAAGAATGAACTTCATTTGGTTCTCGCACATCAAGCTAGCATGTATGAGCTTCCATTCCCCACAACTGATTTATGTTTTGTTGAATGTTTATATGTGAATAAAAGCCTAAATTAAATCTGGTCATCATATAAAGCTATCATGTCTCTTAAAATCCAAAATCATTGGATTAGTTTTTCATCTTTTTCCATGTAGTAAATGTTTGGACTGTCAATGGAAGGAAAGAAATCTTTCATATCTTTCAGAATAAAAATATCTTAATTTGTATTCCAAGATGAATGAAAGCTTTGGAACACCCCTTATAATATTATTGTTAGGCGTGAGCTGTGTAGGAGGAGGATGAGGAAGACATGGAGAGGAGAAATAAACTGAAATACACTTCAATAGAAAACTCAAAACAAATACTTTCCAAAAATACAAACGTACGTTTTGTGCAAAGCTAGAGTCCAACGGGATTTGTCCAACAGGAGATGCACTCACTACTCACATCTAACATAGACAACCATGGATGAGGACTGAATGGAACAACTGGTAGATATACAAAAGGGATTATAATGCACAGCTGACAAGAGTGACGAGGTGATTGATAACGAGACAGGTGGATGGAATGACACCAGGAGAAGCACAGGAGGAAACAGCAAGGAGACAGAGACATGACAGCACTGTGCCAATTATGTCTCATAATGCCAATTTCATTTTCAAAGTTTTTGAAGTGAATCTTGTAATGATACAAATTATTCTGTACATCTTGCATTTTCCTTTAACATGGCAGTTGTACTGCTGAACAGTTAAAATCAGTGCAGTTAGAATTATCCATCCCTAATGTCACTGTCTGAGATTATTCAGTAGATTCAGAAGACTTTCTTTTCCATATTTTGACTCATTCGTTAAGCAACTGCCTAGTAGAACAGCAATGCTTTCAACTGAGCTCTTCTACCAACATTTTCATCATAAAGAGCTGAAACTAAAAGGGCAAATGGGCTTGAAGGCTTTTTTCAATTTGTTTTCCAGTTGTAAGTTCCCTCTAAAAACAGAGATAAGGCACTGTGCATCTTTGAGATGAGAACAAAGGAGTTACAAAAAAATGTCTAGACTTGAGAATAAATACTCACAAAGTTGTTGTTCCTGTCAGAAATTCAACAGTAACTATCTAATGATCACCTGGAGGCCAGAGGACAGAGTCAAGTGGCAACTGTGGGCAGCATGATGATGTTAGTTCTATGAATATTAATGGTTTTCACAGAATTTACTTTATTTATTTATTTATAATCAATACTCATTAAATGAGCCAAGGTAACGTTGGCATGTATCTTTTTTCTCCCTTTACAGTGTTCTGTCAAAGCACGTTGGACCACATCCCCTGGAGAGGGCAGATCAATTGCCCGGTCTTTATTGACAAAATGACAACAGTTCTCCCTCCCCGCACATCCCCGCGGTGGCTGCACACGAGAGGTATTAGAACCAGATGGGGGAACATATAAATGCCCAATGCTGCTCACCTGGGGGTGAATTTATACTCTCTAAAGGATTATTTCCTTCCGATCCCTATGCGTATAGTTTGGAGATATTAATGGGGTAATTTGTGCTGTGCATCTCCTGGGGAGCTTCATGGGAGAACTCCAGGAGGATTCATTCCTCACTTTTTGGAGGAACTTATGCAGCTGGACTAAAACTGGACTCATTAAATGTTGAAATCACAGCCACTAAGCTGCAGAATTTGGGATCTCCACATGTCTGGCGCTGGTAGTCGTGGTGCAGGGTCGCATCCAGGCCACAATCGCAGCATGAAATATCACATCAGCTGCATCGTCTCATTTAGAGGTTGATGAATGCCACCCAGGAACTGAAAGATGAAAACTTTGAGCTGTCAGGGAACATTTTGGATGGTGCGGTTGACAGGGCAAACGTGGCAGAGCCATTTCACATGCTGCGCTCAGCAGCGGGTCCAGAGACATGCTCACCGCCACCAATTAAATGCAGCCTGCGATCACCTTGGATGGGCACGGGGTAGTGGTCTGTATAAGCGTGCTGTGTTCTGACAAATAATAATTAGCCTTGGTATACGAGAGCATGAGACCAAGGAGAACAGATGTAAGCAATCTACTGCCATATTCAAGTGCGTTTCCATGCACTTAAAAAGCTCGGTTTTTAAGGAATTGTGCCTGCTGATGGTGTTTTTGAACTGAAATTATCTGAATTATTTTAACATCTCATCAGGCTTACTACAAATGCCTCTATATAAGCCTAACTGACACAGAAAGGGACATAGGGACAGCATGAATAGTGACAGTAAATTCATTTAAATGGTCATTCTCAGAAGCAGAAGTCATCAGAGTTGGGGAAACTTCTATAGTGGTGAATGGAAACAACAAATCATTTTGCATTCCCATTTGCTCCAACGGCAAATGAAAAAAGATCCACAGTTGAATTTCTATGACTTCCAACAGAGGAAAAATATATTATGTTGGTCAGAAGAGAGAAAGATGTCAAATGTACCATCGCTCCCTCAGCTATTGTATTAAAAACATTCACACAGCAGCATTATTTAGTGAATTGATACTGTAATTTAATTCCAAGCTAATGGAATTGTATGTATGGACAATGCATGTGTGTATGTGTGTGTGTGTGTAGCTTGGCCATATTCAACTGTCAAAACAGAACTGTTCGCACACATGCATATAAACAGTAACAATTTAGAAAATGTGTAGTTAAAAGGTTCTTATTGCTAACTAGTAATATGTCAATTTAAACACTTTTTACTAATACATTATTAAAATCAAAGGTTGTTTTTAATGCTCTGTGAAATAAAGATGAATAAATGCTGTAACAAAATTTATTTCTCATTAGTTCATGTTAATTAAAGTTGACCTTATTATAAAGTGTTACCATATAGACTTTGCTAGATTTACAATGTTAATAACAATCTTCATAGTCTGCGAAAAGGGTTCATTACATCACATTTAGCACTTGGTTAAAATGGTTGCTGAAACATACCGTACACAAAATGCTTTAGTGAATTCATGCCCGAAGTGCTTAATATAAATTCTACTTCCTTTTTCATAACCCTACCAAAATTTGAAGACATTTCAGGGCATAATACTAAATCCTTTGAGCAGTTGCTCAAAGCCTTTCATTCATGCTCATATCTGCAGCTTGTCTTCATATTCTCTGTAAAGTCCGAGACTTGGATCTGGGCTGCTGGGAATTACCATGTGGGCTTTTAATCAAGTAATAGCAATACAACAACAGGGAGTCTTTGTTTGTCATGCAGGGCTGTGCTAAAACAGGATCAACACAGAAAATAAAGTTAACACCAGAGGGTGCCAAAGCTTTTTGTGTTCCTACATATCAAATCACTTATGTTTTTAACCTCTCTTCCCCTCCCATCCCCCTTTTGTTCTTTATTGCATTTTATATAGATATATATAAAAAAGGGTTAATAGCCCTTTTAATAGATCACACAACTTGAAAATATCTGCATTTTCTGTCTCTGCCACTTCAGGGAAATAAACCCAGGAAGCTGCTAAGAAGCTTGGCCGTATTCAACTGTCAAAACAGAACTGTTCAAAGGCTTTTTTGGACAGAATTTAAAAGCAGCAGGTAGTGTGTGTGTGGCCAACTCTCTGAGTGATAGGCTTTTTTTGAGTGGCCAGAGATATTGCAGCAGCCATTTCCACCACAGTCACAATCCGCACCGCATCCCAGGGCGTTACCACTGGAAATGTGCCCCAACACTTGAATGACCTGCCAAATCGGCAATAATAAACTCGATTAGTAATCACCTCAGATATTCTGGCTCTGGAGTTTGTGGGTTCCTACAGCTGCCAAAATCATTTGGGAGTTTGGAGGTGTGGTTGAAGCGCTGACAGCAGCAAAAAGAATGGAGGTGTGGAGGTAAAGAGTTCAGATAAGGAAATTGAACTTACTGCATGAGACAAACTGAATTTTCCTGGCCAACATGGAATTGTCAATTTCAGATACCCGTCAAGACACCACAACATAGTTAATGTGACAGAATATATAAGGTCAATCCCTTGGGTCTGATAGTCCACTGGGAATGAATGCAATCAGCTGACCTTTAGAAAAGAGCAGAGGTCACAACCACTCATCATCCATGACTACTATTAATTGCTAATAGACTATCTTTTGGTCTACAGACAAATGGGTGGAGCTTTTGAAGCCATTAGCACTGGAGGACATGTCAAATGTTGGGGCACTGCGTTGTGACCAGTCGCAGTTAATCTGAAAGAGCAAATGGGACAGAGCCTCACCAAAATATTCATCCAAACATAGACCTCTATATACACTGAATTAATGATAGATTTTAAATGTGTTCAGCTTTCTGCAACAAATATCATCTAAAGTCTATGTCCTTAAGTCTGCCAATCATCATTAGAGCACCACCCTCAGGCTGAATAATAATATCTCATGGAAAGAGCTGTGTGCATGGAAGAGAAGATTGTTGCTGTTGCTTTCCTCAACTGATGACAACCACAAGGACATACAGTAATACCTCGGTTTACGAGTGACTTTGTATACGAGCAAATCTGTGTACGAGCATGGAGGGTCAAATCGGTGTGCGAGAAAATTTCCCCCTCACCTACGCGCATTTTTGATAGGAAAAGTCCTAACGCTCAGCATCTTTGCGCGCATTTTTACTGGAAATATCCTAAACAAAGCCTCTCATAACACAGTCACGCGGTTCCAACCCCTTTATCACCCCTTAACTCGTTCATTCGCTCAGCGTCACTTGGTTTGGCTGCATCATTCACCACAGTGATAGTTTTAAAAGTGATTTACAGTGGTTTTACCTCGTGTTGTTAACATTAATTGATTGTGATCGCTATTGTTCACGTAGTGAAATATATACATGGTTCATGAATTCATTGTTTCCTAGTTCTGCCTGTGTGTGAGGGGGGGCATTGTCACTGATCACTGAAACACCTGATTCTCATCTCATCTGCCTATGTTCACTTCTCTCCACAAGTGCCCCGGTGCTCACGCGTGTGTCTCCCGGTGCTCTATAGGTCGTGTGGAACTAATTAATTGATTTTTAGTGCATTCTTATGGGAGGAATTGATTTGGTGTACGAGCATTTTGGGTTACAAGCTCACTCTCGAAACAAATTAAATTCGCAAACGGAGGTATTACTGTATAAGCAAAATTAATCCAACTAGTTGCCTCTCATTACAATACCCATAGCCAAAATGAAATTTTGTGCTCAACAAGTGGAGATTCCTGTATTAGATGCTATATGTCATTGCAACAGGCTATCTCATTAAGTGGTAGGAACAAAATCTTTCTAAATTTTTCTAAAACCTTCCCCCCCCCCCACATCCAGCATCCCAGACAATAACTAACAGTGTTGCCCTGGTATGTTGCCACATGTCACAGTGAGTGTTGCAAGCCGAATGTTTGCTAGCTAAACTTAATAAAAGTTCTGGCTGATCTATGGTTTGCCACAGGAGGAGGAGGATAAATTCTGTGGCTAAGTCGTGCATGTCGAAGACATTTTGGGATATCTGCTAGAGATGCTGCCAGGAACGGCTCCCAGCACGGCAGGCGGCCGCTAGGAGTGACAGATGTCTGAAATGCTGGCATGGATTTGCCAAACCATGATTTGAGCCTCCTCCCTGGCTGAAGAGCCCCATTACCACAGAAGATTGAATGCTCCCACAACCATATGCAGCTTGTGATGCGCCACATAAGTGACTCAAACATATTAGCTTGAATAGAATCTCTTAAATACTCAGTGTGAAGTAACAGCAGACAGATCACATGTCATTATTGGTAAAATAATAATAATAAAAAACTCTAAAAGTATGTTTTTCTTCACTGACAACATGAGCTGTGTCCTCCAAACAGTGCCTATCACACACACACACACACACATATATGTATATATATATATATATATATATATATATATATATATATATATATTCTCGGAAAATATAATTTTCAGAGAATCACAGCATTAACTTAGGAACATTCCGAAATATTTTGTAATCACTGTATTTGATGAGTAAGATTTACATTTACATTTATTCATTTAGCAGATGTTTTTATCCAAAGCAACTTAAAATTTGAGGACTATAGAAAGAGATTCACCCTGAAGATGCAAAAGTACATAAGCTTACAATACAAAGTACAAATACAAACATTACATATACTAGTAGTATAAGCCTGGAGAATAGAGGAATGTTTGTTTTTGTTTTTAAGTTATGATGTCCGATCCCGAGACTGGTCTTGTCTAGTTTTGGTTTGTGTCGGCAATCGGACATTCATGACCCGTGTGTTCGTCCTTGTGCGTTCGCATTGGTTGCGTTTTCGTGTCTAGTCTGTGTGTTCTCCTCCCTTCTTGTCATTAGTTTGATTTTCCCCAGCTGTTTCCCAATCAATTACCCTTCCTTCTGTGTGTACTTATTCCCTCCGTGTTTGCTGTCTTGTGCTGGTTACTTGTCGTTTTTTCCTGTCATTCCCTTGTCTTGTTCAAGTCTAGTTCTTGCTTCCAGTAAGTCATGTTTTTTTTCCCCCACGGGGTAGTTTTGGTTCGAGTCTTTGTTTATTTTTTCATAAATAAAGAGCCTCTTCTGCATCTCTGAGTCCTCCGCCTCATCCCTGGCTCAAGTCTTGACAAATTGATACATTAACTTAGCAATATTAACACAACTTTATATTAATTTTAAGTATTATATAAATAAATATCTAAAGAGAAAGGATATAGTATATACAATGGTGCAAAATAGTTTTTCCAATAGAAGGCATCTTTCTAGGTTTTGGAAATAGCTATTTATTTATATAGCACTTTTCACAGTACATAAAGTTTAAAAGCAGAATTATCTTAATATATTCAAGCATTAATGTCACTTTTAACAGATTGGAGCTGGCCAATAATATAGTTTGCATTTTGTGATACATGCATTTATGCTCTATATTGGCCCACATGATATATATGCAGATAAAGTTAGACATACACATATACAGCTTTATATAAAGAGCTGGCGGATACAGTTTAATATAGTTTTATATAATTTGTGATGGAATGAAAATAATCAGACAAATTCATTATATAATGTATATTGCTTCAAGAAACCAGTGTACTGTTTATATGTGTGTATTATTATGTGGCGAAAGTTAGATATAAAAAAGTATATCCAAGATTTGCTAGAGGACAGCTATAGCTGCCTACAAATGAACTGTTCGGGTCCCTCCATTTCCTTTTTTAATAATAATTGCCTTGTCTGCGTCTGAAGAAACATTACTGGATTATTAATTGGATAAGTGGAAAGCCCCGACGGTTGTGGAAATAATGGGAGAGTTTGATTAATTTATTTCCCTGGCAAAGTCCAAAAAAAAAGAGATAAAACTTCTCTTCTAATGCAGAGTGAAAAGGTTTATCCTTTCACATAATGTTCTATCTAGCATTGCCGACAGTGACAAGCAGTTGAATTGAATTAGGAAGATGTAGCTTGGGGCTCTGCTACAGCTGTGACTGTTTGATATGGGGTTTAAGGTGAGAGCAAAGCTGGCTGGACCTGAAAGACCAGTGAAGACACATTCAGTATTAAATACTAGGCTCCAAGCGAAAACCGATTGCAGCCTTTCGTCTTGTGGAACAAGTCAAATGAATGTGGCATTACCAAATAGTCAGTGTTCTGGGAGATTTGGCTAATTAGCAATGCTTGGATTTTGTGTAGACCATGCATAGATCTATTCTGTTCCACAAATGATGTAGAGGACAAGTAAAGGTGGTCATGACTACATGTCTAAACAATGCATCTATAGGTTCAATTTACTTTGTTTCTCTATTTAAACTAGACCAATTGACTTATTGTCATCAACGGCAACAAAAAAGCCACTTCTATTCAATTGGGGGCACATCTTGAGAGTACTAGTGTATAGTGGCAACAAGTCTAACATCAAAGAAAGCTAAATTTACTTTTTGGCTGTCAGTCTGAGGAGAACATGCTTGCCAGGTCTCCCCAGGGTACGTGGCGGGGCCAATGTTTTCGATATCCCTCGCTCCAGATTGGTTTCAAAGTGCTGAGAGAAAATAGATATGGTCCCATGGAGGCCAGCATGCTACACAAGTGCAATCGTCAGATTAACTGGAGGGGATGAGGTCAATGTTTCTGTGCACTGAACCAGTTTCTTATAGGCCATGTCATCTGTGCTAAACTGTTACGCTCACAATATAACCGCTGCAGAAAGTGTCACATCTGTCTTTTTGTGTTAGAGTTGACAGATTGGATGAGATTCAAGCGTAAACTATGGTTTATATAAAATATTTGAAATATTTGAAATATGGAATCATTGGATAGGATTTTTTAAACAAAAAGACTAAATATTGTTTGTTTTAAGCTTTATTGTCTTGGTTGATCTGGGTATGATTGCTAATTGGATACATCTGCTTTTAACAATGATAAATTAGACATTAACATCCTAATTGCAGACATCCCATTTCTCCCGGAAGTTCCGGGAGTCTCCTGCATACTGATATCGGCTCTCTGATGCCTGCAAATTATATTAAATATCCCGGAAATCCAGCGACCGAGAGAGAAGCCCTAGTATTAAGGTATTCCAACTAGTATTAGGATCCGATCACAAGTGGTCAGCCAGGACAAATTACCAACTACTGGTACTAGGGGAGCGCGGGGACAAATGTAACACTTTTTGGTTTTAGCCAAATAATGAACAAAGCAATTGGGTTAGACAAACCATATTTTTATACAGACAACACACAAGCCTCTCCTACAAATGAGCACTGGTTTGATGTTCATCGCACCTACAGTTTCTGCGCAGTATCACCAAAAGCGCAATGAGTGAAATGTGACAACTTACCCCATTTGCGGGGCTCGTTTTAACAGACAGCGGGTTAGTTGTAACACCATGTTATCCAATGGGTGTTCATTGGCGTATTTTTATTTCTTAATAAAAGTTGAGTCTTAATGATTATAAGCATAACTTATGAATGGAATATGTTTTTTTCTTTTATTTATTACATTTTTATGCTTTGAACAATGTAATGACCTGAAAAACGTTTTAATAGGTTAATACAATGCAAAATATATAATGATGCGGCTTAGTTGTAACACCGTGTTACAACAAACCCCGCGCTGTCTTGTTTACTTCAGGACCAGATAGCAGCCACTGCGTGTTTTTCACATCTTTCAAAATGGTACCATCTTTTAGCCAAGAAGATGATAATCATAAAGATATAAGATTAGACTAACAAACTTTCACACATTCTTTGAAAATCGAAAAACAACTACTATAACAAAAAATATTTTCATGCTTTCAAAAGAGTTTTTCCTGTGGCTCTCATCCAAATTTCGCTGAAATTTCTCGAAAGACGGCCAGAAGATGTGTGCAAACAGTGTGATGAAAAGCCCGTTAGCACGTCACATTTAAGACCGTGCAACTATCTAAAAAGTCTGCGTTACTTTGTGCCCCGCGTTACTTTGTGCCCCGCGCTCCCCTAATCATTTCAAATGTGTCTCCTTTGACCACCTGCATTCATATTCCGTTGAGACCCCTGCTGCATTAAATTGCATACACTAGTTAGGAAAGCAGACAGTGGGTCGGGAGTCAAGCCAATGTCAAGTTTATTATCGTGATGGTATCATTGCTTCAAACACCTGTCATACTAGTAGGGGACACAGCGTCTCGTTCCCTATTCTCAGGGAACTATACTTACAATAGTAACCTGAGACATTTTTTATATGCACACAATACAACACATCAGAATTTTGACCTGGGCTGGATTTACTACATATTGTGACATAGACAAAATACATTTTGAAATAAAAATAAAGCCAAAAAGAAATGTAAAAAAGTATAAAGCATTCTTATCTAGAATAATGTTTTCCAGAATAGGGCATTAATATGTGTTTTATAAGTACTTATAAGCAGCCAAAATCCTAGTAATATTCATGCTAATGATTTCATACTAACTAGTTAAGAACTGAACCATTTTTACCAAAGTGTTACCAAAATATCCAATTTTGTGCTAGGCTTGGTTAGAAGAAAAGACCAGAATGTAGGTTTGGACTAACATGAATTCTTGTTTTAGGTTGAGCTATCCCTTTAAAACATTCTCAAATGATTTATTCCTCCATCATAAGCTCTGTGTCCGACACTGATGAAATGTGCACCCTTAAGAGTAACCATTAGCAATGAATCTCACAGCTGCATGCCTGCAGTTTGCGCAGTATTGATTATACTATATACATCATGTCAAATAGAGTCAATTTAATCGAAACATAAATGAGAACACTATGGGAATAGATAACGCATAGAAAACACATCGGAAGAAGTTGACCTTTTACAGTGAAAATGGAAAATAACAACCACGAAGTACACAGATAAATGAAATTTAATAACTACACCTCCCTACACTGTTCCTTTGTTGGAAATGAGATGTGCTTTCCCTCTCAGAAACTCAGTAGATGGTAGTAAAGTTGAAAGGCATGTGCTCCGATGTAATTGACCAGATTTCTTGGTTTCCTAAGACAACTTCCAGAATATCTGTATAGCGCTGAAAAATAGATGACAATGAATACATTTGCGTATCCACAAGCATCTGATACGTTTAGAGGAGGGCAGAACATTCAAATCCTTAGGGATTGTGCGTCTCTTTCCTGTCCATCAATTCTACCTCTCTGTTTGATTGCAGCTGATGGGATGTCTGAACGTCTCAAGATACAAGACGGAATAGGAAATCAGTTTGGCTAATCAGTCATAAAAGTGAAAGCTGCCCAGGGAGAAGAAATTGAGCCAGAATGCATGCAAACAGGCATAAGTTAAGAGAAAATGAAAGCTGACATTGCCATGGGAACTATGGTGTCTATCTGAATGAGAATGCATCGCCATAATGGTGGAATAGAACAGCAGACGGTTTAGCCAAACCTTAAATTAACTCTGCAGATACAGTATGGGTAGGATCATATTTTATATAAACCATAAAAAGCAGAGGTTCATCACATGACATGATCTCGTTCCACAGTTTGTTTCTATACAAATAAAGATGCCTCATCCATTCCAGAAGATTGTAGTCCTCAGTCAATGATCATTTGCCAATAAAACAAAACAAAAATACCTACTCACAAACATTAGGTTAAACTTAAATCATTGTGATAATAGATGAGATAATAGAGATTTATAATTTAAAAAATCTCTTCCAGATCAAAATGTAAGCTATTATCACACAGCTCTATATAAAAATATAGGTACTATAGCCAACTTTACCCGAGTACACACAGTGTACACACAATCATGTAATGAGATAGAAACTACAAAGCAAATCTCATCTGTTTCATTGTTTATATCATTATTAATGTAAATTATATTCTCACCCAGCTAATCTGCTAAACACAACCATAAGGCATGAAGATATTAAGCTATTAGAAATTTAGATTTGTACTGTGAAAAGTGTTATACAAATAAGATTTACTCAAGAATGATTCATTCATTTACTTTTATTTAAAAAATTAAAATAAAATAAAACCTTAAAAAGGTATGTGACCTTAATTTGGCTATAATCAAATCTGACATTAACATTATTAAATTTGTATATATATTGTGATTAGCACTGTCCAAATTGAACCAACTAAGGAATTCTGTGCTCTTTATTGATTTTTAAATGTGAAATTAGTATTTTTGATTATTCTGATAGTGTTACTGCACAGAGACTCAGACAAGGTGTTAGAAGTAACAGGGAGTTTTTTTAAATGCAAGGTAAGTTCAGAGGTCAATTAAACATTTTGGAGAATGGATGATGGAGAAATGGTGGATGATTTCATACCGGTGAGTAGAGAAGAGAACAGTGTCACTGGAGAGTCCTTGCTTGTAGTGAGACCAGACAAAGACTGAGGTGAGAAGTGTGCTCTTCAAATGAGGTATAGATGCGAGTGATTAAGAATTTGCGTGATGGTGAGCGCTGGGGTGTTTTGGTGAATGATCCTGGCATATCTGTGAAAGATAGCATGTGAAGGCAGTGTTAGTTGTTTTTTTAAATGAATTGGGTTGCATTTCCTCATCTGAATTAAGTAAAGTGAGCAAGCTGTGAAAATGTGTGTTTAGTGCAAAGTACATTCTTATATTTTCTTCAGAGAAACATCTTGGGAAGGTTCATAAGATCATTGATTAGGTTACAAAGGGTTTTAAACAACAGCTGTATGTACAACAAAAGCAAGCACATGGGAGTCTGTTGATTCATCCATCATCATTTTCCTAATGGATTTAGGCAGTCACCCATATTTCCAGTGACAACAGTGTGAATTCATTACTCACACTGGCACTTCCATCATCCAACATTTCCACCCTCAATCAACAACATGTAAACACCCACCATAAGCAATGGTCCTTTCCTTATATTGACCAGGTGATTGAATATTTATGTGTTGAAGACTATAATATTAAAATATATATAAATATATAATACATAGCTGTTGAATATAATTTACCCCCTGACAATCTGTCAAACAATAATGGCTAGCATTGCTAAAACCGAGCAATTTGTCTTTCTTGTAGAAAACAGTTTTTATTTTTATTTTATTTTTATCCCCCCTCTTTATTTCACCCTGCATGTTGATGGTAAACATTTACTGATAATTTCTGTATTCATTTTTCAGGACACTCTTAGCTTTGAGCTGTTTGGCTGGTGATAAATTTTAAAAAACTGCCAATTAGCTAGACAGTTCTGAACAGCTTTCTTTGTTGCTCCTCGGCATTCATCAAAGTTGCGGTTAACTGTACAGCTTCTTTCCTGAATATGTTGCTCTCAGACATCCTCACAGAAATGGTAATGCAAAAGCCAAACCTCATGCTAGATTCTCCAGTTTTTCTTTCTTGCTAAGGGTGGAACACAAACTTGAATTTTGAAATTATAATTTTATTTAAATTTTTTATTAGCAATTGTAACATTGATTAGTTTTAGTTATTTTCTAGTAAGAGCATTTGTGTAATGTTTAATTAATACAATTTAATATGACCCCATGATGGGAACCCCTAAAAGGATACTAAGGGTCTGACAGACAGTAAATAATATATATTTGAAATAAGGAATTTAAAAGTTAAACGACAGAAATGTGGTGCAACATGCTAAAAAACAGCAAAATATGATGCAATATAGATGTCATGCAGATGTGACAGCCTACATGTGCAATAATGAAAAATAAAAAACAGACAGACAGAATTTTTGAAAACTAGTCAATGTCAGACACATTGATAAAGTGAATTTTCAATTGAAATGAAAGCATTTTTGAAATAGACTAAATATTACTACTATTCAAAGAGGAACATCCTTCAATTTCATTACTTTTTGGCTGCTGTGGTCAACTCAGAAGCTTGCAGGAACGAATTACACCAATCAATGTACCAAGAACAGTTTGGTCATTCACAGTATGTAAATGCTGCAGGCAATCAATTGCACAACAAACTGTAATGCAATGGCCTAGTTTATGATGCTGAAAATAAATATTGTTTTTTAAGACATAACAACTGACTATTTCTATTGGTAACGGGTATGAACATTCATCTATTATGTGAACTAAATTATATGAACAATTACAGCATTGTGTTAAACACATTTTGCAACATGCTCAAATCATTTCCCTCCTTGTTGGAGGTCAGATAATTGTTAGCAAACACACAGTTGTTTCACACCAATACACATACAAATATAATGAATTTTACTATGAGAATATATAATATTTTATATTTATTTTTCAGTCATTACTTACTGTTTACTGAGCAATGAATTAAACATAAGGTTGTTGGTTAAATGGAGTATAAAGAATGTAATAATTATACAGAAAAAAGGAACAAATGCAAGTCTTGTGGGAAATAAGAAAACAAAGAATAATCACAAATAATCATCCATGACAAAGACTGTAGAGCCTAGACATATCAACAAAGCGATGACTCCCAAGAAAACATGTTGCAGCGTGTTCTCTCTTTCGTCAGACATCATCTTTCTGAAACTCAGTACTGGAAGTAAAAATTGGATATCACCTCAACATTAATAAATATTTTCAATGTTTAAAAAAAATGTATTTTCTCATTTCCCCTTGTGTTGAAATGTTCACTTGTGTTGAAAGTGGGAAGTTTCCAGTGCATGGCATAAGATGTGGTTTTCGTGTCTTTCTATGACCTTCTGTGTACGGGGTTGCTAAACAGTGCTGCTTTGGAATACAATTTACCATCAAAGCCAGCCAAAGTCTTGATGAAAGTCTGGGCTTTCAATAAAACTTGGCTGCCTATAAAGTAGAAAGGCACATTTTTGTAATAATTTCTACCTGACTAGAGAAAACAAAGAAATCAGCTGTTGTTATCCTTTTTGCCAAATAGTTAAGATAACATCAGGACATGTCGCCATTCAAGGCCACTCCCACCAGAACGCTACACTTACCAGAGTCAAATACCATCTTGCTTTAGTAGGAAATACCTCTTAGGAAACTTTTAGTCTTAACGGTATTGACTATTGTTGCCTATTGGATATTGTTCCCTGGTGCAAGGATTCAAATAGTGTACAGTTAGTGGGAGTGAGTCTCCAGTCAAGGATCCAGTGTGTTGTAGGCAGTGGCTAAAGGCTGCCAAGAATCATAAATACAGAGAGAACATCATAAATACAGAGAAATCTGAAAACACGCTGTATTTGAAATCAACATTTCAAACTAGATGACCACGAACAGTGTTTTAGGCCAAACAGAAGATTAAAACTGAGTTTTATCATATCGATAATTTTCACGAAAGTCCTGGAGCTGTTAAAAGTTCCCCAGGTGATATATTTGTCAGACTTTTTCTGACATTAATTTCTCAGCCTAGCTTAGTTGGAAAACAAAATAAACTTTGCATGAACAATATTGCAGAAGCCTAATTTAAAAGGCTACCATTTATCTACAAGGCTGCCAATGTCACGGATCGAATGAGGAGAGGACTCAGGTTGCAGGGAAAGGTGGATTTAATTGGAATAAGTAAATAAACAAACATACAAAAGAAAGCACCCATGAGGGGGGAAACTAGGAACAGACACTGTAAGAACTACCACAAACCAACCGGATAAAACGGATTTACAGGGCACATGGAACCAGGAACACCACACACATGGAGAGCCATAGAATGACAACGACGCCACATCAGACAGCAAAGACTGAGGGAATATATAGGACACATGAGGGGAGGAGTGATCAGAGACAGCTGGGAATGATTGCAGGAAACGAGAAGGCGGGGCAGACGCTAACGAGAGACACAAACACAGGAGGAAGAGCAGTGCCACGGTTCTGTCACTAGAAACACTGGAAACGGAACTGAACCTGACAGAACCGTGACAGCCAAGTCATTATATCTGAGTCATTTTCACTACAATCGAAAACGTATACTTTAAAGTACAAATTTTGTCACCTTTTTAAAGCATTTTTTGCAGTTAGTTAGGTTTCTGGCATGTCTGTCAGCTCAGAAAATTTTAAAATAAAACACGCAACCAGTTTGTTTTGGGCTGTCTGAGTCTGAAACTAAAAAGTTCAAGGTACTGTTTTAATTTGCATAATTTTCTACATAGGTAGCTAGCTATTTTAAATATGACCACCCACAACTGCTGATGTACTATGCCCAAGTCTGCTACAACAGGCTCGTACTTAGTTTAAGTCATGACCAAAAGATTACATGAACAAGTTGAATCTATTTGAACGGCACCTCAGTGTCGTACAATTTTTATTTTTTATTTTTTATTCAGAAACTGTGGATGTTCTTTATGAGAAAGGGTAGTGTCAGTGAGAAACATGGTGGAATACCACAATACTTAAAGGTATTTAGCAGTGATATGTGGTCAAGGTATTTTGTTTTCATTTTTTTCACCATGAAGAAGTAAACTAATTGAAACTTGGTAATTTAAACATACTATTAAAAAATATCTGTGGGGTATTTAGAGCTAAGACATCAGAGGCGTATTTTTCAACTAGTAAAAAGGGGTATTCGATGTGCCCTTTATGTCATGCTTGGAAGCAGGTATAAGCTAGGACCCTTTTGCAGGGAAAGGTAATTTACTATTAAATATAAAAAACAAGAACAAAATGTAAACAAAAACTGCCCTGAGGGGTGAAAAATAGGACCAGAACAGAAACAACTGACTTGACCGACAAGACTAGGAAAGGCAAGGCTCACAGACAAATGACACATTATCAAAGACAACGACGCAGCACAGGACAGCAAACATGAAGGGATTAAATAGACACAGGAGGAAGGATAATTGAATGGGAACAGAGGGGACAAATCAAAGTATAACAGGGGAACAAGACGGGCGGGGTTACACAGTGCCAAGACACGAACACGCATAGCCGCGTATCCACGAGAAACAAGAGACAGAACATGAAAGCACGTGGCCGATGTAAACACAATGCAGACACGAGAGAGAGTGGTTCGAGCAAACTCGAAACACTCGAAGCCACACGCTCCCACAAAACATGAGACATCACGGTAGTGTCAGAGCTCTGACACAACATTTTGTATATTATGACACTGAGAATGTAAAAATAACCACAATATTGCAATGTATTTTGACATGTTCAGAAAATGAATAAATGAAAAATAATGAAATATATATGCAACCTATTAATTATTTTCCAAATCTATCGCTTTTATTAGAAAATGTAAATTATGTGCCTGCAATAATTAGATTTAAACATTTAGCATTTCAAAGTTTTTTTTATAGATTTTAAGCCGACGAAGTGGAAGGAGCTGTATTTGAAAGACGGCCACATAGTAAACTAATTTGAGAAAGGGGCATTATTCATCATTAATGTTTTATATTTAGTGTGAAAGACTTGTTCACATTTTTCTTTGTTGTAAAATAAATATTTGATAGACCAGTCGACTCTTTTCAAAGGGTGTTTGGGTTGCATTCAAAGGTGACTTGTTGGCTTAGTTATGCGCCAGCAGCTACACGCTCACTGAAATATTCAGGTCTCTCTAGTCTTTTTAAAGTTTCGAGTTAAATTTTCCATTAATCTCTTGTGCATGGGCCTGCAAGTCACTGATAAGAGACCACATAACGTGATACATATCTGAGAAGCATTTCAGGTGTGGGATCAATAAGCTCTGATGCTGGGCCCGCACAAACCCATCATGCCCACCCATGTCATTACTGCAGGCTTTTACAATGAGCCAATTGACAAATTAGGTCTGTGTGACCCAATGAGTGACAGGGCAGGTTAAGGGAACAGACAAGTGCTAATCTAAAATCAAAATGCTGCCATTCCTCCCTGAGACAATCTACTACATACCTACCAAAATCAATACTATAGTTCTTGATACACTCACTATAAAGCAGAACTACAATTTGAGATGTGGTTCAATGGGCAAACCAGGTTCACTGAAAAAACTTACCTGTAGGGAAATTTCCACAAAGTAATATTATGTTGCTTCTTTAACGTTTCGTTGTACTTTCAAAGTGAAATATCCAGTGAGTGGTGCTAAAAGTACTTTCAGATTTATTCAAGTCAGATAAACATGAATCTGTCAGTGTTCCATTATGCCGGGAACACACTGCACAATTTTTATTCGCTGACAAACCTTATTCACAGTAGCATCATCTTCGATTTTTAACTGGAATGAAAGTGATGCTATGAGGAATAGACATGCATCTCTTCAGTGGGTTGCACTTTTTGGATTGTTCTGGTGACAAAACACTGCAATGATATCTTTCTAATAAGTTTTAGTGGACAAAAAACTCCCATCAACATGAACAGCTGGAAAATAAGCGATCTATTAACTTTCCCTCACAGCGGGGGTTGGCAACCCGCGGCTCGAGAGCCGCATGCGGCTCTTTCACCCCTGTGCTGCGGCTCTTTTATTCCCTTCACGTAACTTATAGCAGCGGTCCCGCTATCCGCGATCGCTCCGCTATCACTCCGCCCACGGACGAAAGGAGTATTGCGCGGTCTTTCCGCTCGATCGGAACCCCCCCCATCGACAGAACGATCGGTCTGAACCCCAACCAACAACACACCCCCCCCCCCCCCCCCCCCCCCCCCCATCGACATTTAAATTTGAAAGGCTTCCATTTAACAAGAAGAAATCCAGTCTCATGTGAAAACTCCTGTCTCATGTGCGATCTCACGTTATATCTAGTATCATTTATCACATGTGTTTGGTTGTGAAAGGTAGTTTGTAAGACAGACAGAGTTGTCGGCGAGTCGTAAAATGTTATGTGAGCCCCTGTTACCAGTCTGTTGTGCATAGGCTGGCCAACACTGAAATATTTTTAAAATGTGAAAGACCACAAACATAATGATAATTTTTTTTTTAAATCATGGAATTAACAGTTCTGTTCTATAGGTTCTATAGTGTGTAGAGTGCTGTGATGTAACCATCAGCACACCACACATTAAAATATTCCATTAACAAACAACCAGAGTCCCGACTGTGAACATGGGAAATGTTGCAGAATCTCTCACAGTCAAATGTGACTTCAGAGTAAACAAACATGGCAGCCGATGGGCAAGAAGAAATGGCTACAATAGTGTCTGGAAGTTGTGCAATGCTTCCGTCAGCTCGTATTGCCATTTGGTATTGTTTTGTTCCATATGACATTCTACATTTGTAAGTGCAGGCACATTTGTCTAATGGGATTTAAATATTCTGGGTTGAATATTTACGATTTGAGATCGGTGGGCCCTGATGTACTTTTGAGCAGATTAAATTACTCTTAAAGGGTTAGTTCATTGAAAAAATATAATTCTGTTATTAAATACTCACCCTCATGTCATTCCAAACCCGTAAGACTTTCATTTGTCTTCTGAACAAGAATTAAGATCTTTCTGATAAAATCTGAGATCTTTCTGTCCCTCCAATAACAGCCTCTGCAACTACCACTTTAAAGCCCCAAAAAGGTAGTAAAGACGTCATTAAAATAAGCAATGTGACAACTAGTGGTTTAACCCCAATTTTATGAAGCAACGTGAGTGTAAAAACATAATACAGCAATTTATTTACAAAATTTTAATCTTGTTCACTTAACAGCGCCCACTCTCATGTCAACACAACACGCATATATCATGGTAGCACAGACAGTTGTGTGGTGTAAGAACATTTTTATTCATGAATAATCTGTCCCTGTAATCATAATTTGTGTAAAATGTAAAAAATGTTGTTGCCGTTTTACTGCCACCAGAGTTCATTCGATCAAGAAACTGTAGAAAATGATTTTTTTGAATAAGTAAGCTTTTAGAGCTTTGCTGTAAAACTCAAGGCAAAACAGATATTATTCTAATTTGAGAATGTGAATTTTAGTGTAGTCCACTGATAGTGTACATAGAAACAGTGTTGCCAGATTGGGAGGGTTCCACTAAAACAAGACCCCCCCCCCCCCCCACCCCCCCACCCCCGTCAACAATTTTGGTCTTGGGTGGGTATTTTTGTAATATTGAGATGTTTGCAATATCGGTTTTGTTTTTTTGGAGTGCTAAAGACATTTTCTGATTGGGCTACAGGTCCAATGCTACTTGAACAGTGGCATTAATATTATTTCATTGTGACTCACAAAAGATCACAGTCTTGTCCAAAGAAAACCTCTTGTATTTTTGTGTATGTGATGTAGTGAGATCCAGCCAGAGGATGAAATGAGGATACAAATGAAATGTATTTTTTAATAGCAGATAGTCAAATAATAAATGAGAAAAAAGAATTTGGTATAATTCAAATTCAAAATTTTATAATAAACATTTAAAATCCAACTCTGATGAGAGAGAGAGAATGAGATATAATTTTAAATGTCGGAGATGGCACTCAAGTATATCATTGTCATGATAAACAATCGGACACAGACGTGAGTGGTGATGATGTTTATTGAATAAAGCAAACTCAGAGCAAGTAGCTGGTGACTGAAGGTGTAGAGAAGAACTGGTAGCGGCAGAGAGGCTTATCTGATGGGAAGTGGACAATACTGGGCTGGAGATCACGGGAAGAATGCCTGAAGGTTCACGGAAGGAGATCCTGGACAATCGGGGTCGGTAATGACGGCGTCAACACGGGTTGTCGCTGGCATGAGAGTCTGGCAGTCAGTGACGAGACCGGACAGTGATTTGCAGGGTGAAGCTTGTATTTAAGGAATGCTGACTAGGCAGGTGCAGGTGTTCAGTATTCTGGTGATTGGGATCGTGAGTGAGAAGTGAATGAGTCTGGTGCGAGGGGTGTGGCTGGATCCGTGACAGTACCCCCTCCTCCACGGGCAGCTCCTGAGGACCGCGGCGGACGACGACGGGGCCGGCCTCGACCCCGGGGGGCTGGACGGTTGGGGTTGTTGGTGTGGAATTCTTGCAGGAGCTCTGGATCTAGGATGTCATCGTGGTTGACCCAAGAGCGTTCTTCGGGACCGAAACCTTCCCAATCTACGAGGTACTGCAGTGTGCCGGCCCGTCGTCGAGAGTCCAAGATGGAAGAAACTTTGTAAATGTTCTGGTCCGCCGGGTCAACAGGAGGAGGAGGTACAGCCTCAACACCAGACTCTGTGGATGAGGGAAACAGAGGTTTAGTGAAGGGCTTGAGGAGAGACACATGGAATGACGGGGAAATTCGGTAATGTGTGGGTAACTGAAGACGGTAAGTGACCTCGTTGATCTGCCTCACCACTTTGAAAGGACCTATGAAGCGGGGACTCAGCTTGCGACAGGGCAGCCGTAGGCGAATGTCCCTCGTTGATAGCCAGACGAGTTGACCGGGATAGTACCGTGGTGTGGGAAGGCGTCGGCGGTCAGCTTGGATCTTCTGCCTACGGACTGCCCTTTGCAGATGAACGTGAGCTGAATCCCATACCCTCTCGCTCTCCTGGAACCAGTGATGGACAGCTGGGACTTCCGTGGGCTCTCCTGTCCAAGGGAATAACGGTGGCTGAAAACCAAACATGCACTGAAACGGTGTGAGGTGTGTGGACTCTTGCCTTAGTGAGTTTTGGGCGTATTCAGCCCACGGAAGAAACCGGTTCCAGGTGTCTTGTTGGTGGCCACAGTAGGATCTCAGATATCTCCCAATTTCCTGGATCTTCCGCTCAGTCTGGCCATTGGTCTGGGGATGGTAACCTGAACTCAGACTAACGGAGACTCCGAGAAGGTGAAAAAATGACTTCCAGACTCTGGAAATGAATTGGGGTCCTCGGTCGGAAACGATATCTTCCGGGAGGCCAAAGTGTCGGAAGACTTGGTGAAACAAGGTTTCCGCCGTTTCCAAAGCCGTGGGGAGGCCCTTGAGGGGTATCAATTTGCAAGCTTTAGAAAACCGATCTACCACTACAAGGATGCATGTCTTGCCGTCAGATGGTGGTAAATCGGTCATGAAATCCACTGCAATGTGTGACCAGGGTCGGCGGGGTATCGGCAGGGGTTGGAGTTTGCCTTCTGGAAGATGGCGTGGTGATTTGGTGGTGGCGCAGACTGAGCATCCTCTGACATACTGGGAGACATCGCGGTCCATTCTGGGCCACCAATAGCGATCTTGTAGGAGCGAGAGGGTTCGCTGGCTGCCTGGGTGTCCAGAGCCCGGAGACGTGTGAACTTGATCCATGAGGGGCAGGCGGAGTCGAGATGGTACGTAGAGCTGCCCCTCAGGGACCCCCGGCGGAGCTGGTTCTTCGCGAGTTGCTTCGGCGATCTGGTGGTCTATTGTCCATTGGATGGGACTAACAATCAAGGCTGGAGGGAGCACGGGTTCAGGCGGTTGTGGGTTATTGTCAGGGGTGAACTGGCGAGAGAGAGCATCGGCTTTCTGGTTCTTGTCCCCAGGTCTATACGTCACGGTGAAATTAAACCTCGTGAAGAAGAGTGCCCAACGAGCCTGCCGTGGATTGAGCCTTTTTGCTTCCCGCAGGTACTCTAGGTTTCGATGATCGGTTATCACCTGGAATGGATGGTTAGCCCCCTCCAGCCAATGCCTCCACTCTTCCAATGCCAACTTTATGGCAAGCAACTCGCGATTCCCAATGTCATAGTTCCGCTCCGCCGGGGATAGCTTTTTGGAAAAGTAGGCACATGGATGGAGTCTTGGAGGCTCACCCTGCCGCTGTGACAGCACGGCTCCTACCCCGGTGCAGGACGCGTCGACCTCGACTATGAACGGTAACTGGGGATCCGGATGAGTGAGGGTAGGAGCCGTGCAAAAGGCTGCCTTAAGGGTTTGGAAGGCCTTGGTGGCTTCAGGTGTCCAGGACAGAGACTTGGGCCCATGTTGCAGTAATGATGTCAAGGGTGCACTGATTATACTGAAATTCCGGATGAACCGCCTGTAAAAGTTGGCAAATCCCAGGAAACGCTGTAATTCTTTGATTGTGGTAGGTTGTGGCCAGTTCTGCACCGCTTTCACTTTCCCCTGGTCCATCTTGACGCCGCTCTGGTTGATGATATAGCCAAGGAATTGGATGCTGCTGCGGAGGAACTCGCACTTCTCTAATTTCAAGAAGAGATGGTGTTCTCGAAGCTTAGCTAGGACCTGCTTGACGTGTCGATGGTGTTCGGAGATGTCTTTGGAGTAAACGAGGATGTCATCGAGGTAGACAATAACAAAGATGTTGAGGAAATCTCTGAATACCTCGTTCATGAATCCCTGGAACACAGCTGGAGCATTTGACAGACCAAACGGCATGACGAGGTATTCATAATGGCCAGAGGGCGTGATGAACGCGGTCTTCCACTCGTCTCCTTCACGTATTCGGATTAGATTATACGCACTTCGTAGGTCCAGCTTCGTGAAGATGCGAGCCCCCCGCAGCTGTTCCAGAGCAGCGGGGACCAGGGGTAGCGGGTATCGGAACCTGATGGTGAGCGAGTTTAGGTGCCGGTAATCAATACAGGGCCTCAAGCCTCCGTCCTTTTTGCCCACGAAGAAAAAACTTGATGCGGCAGGGGAAGTAGATGGACGGATAAACTTCTGACGTAGAGCCTCCTTTATATACTCATCCATGGCCTGTTGCTCCGGGATGGACAAGGAGTAGATGCGTCCGCGGGGAAACGTTGCCCCAGGCAGCAGGTCGAGTGCACAGTCCCATGGCCGGTGAGGTGGAAGTTCTGTAGCTAGCCGTTTGCTGAACACGTCCTGGAACGCCCGGTATTCAATGGGGATGTCTTGACATGATGGGTTATGGGGACTCTCGATGGATGTGGAGGCGAGTGGTATCTCAGTTACCATGTCAGGTTGGTCAGCAGGTGTAGGGTTCCTTTGAACAGTAGAGAGACATTGTTGAAGACAGAATGGGCTCCATTTTAAGACTTCACCTGAGTTCCAGTTAACCAGAGGAGAGTGTTTGGACATCCACGGGCGCCCCAGGACAATGTCAGTAGTGGATCCCTCCAGCACCAGGAAGGTGAGTTCCTCATGATGGAGCCATCCAATTTGCAGGTGGATAGGAGACGAGACGTACCGAATGTACCCGCGGCCCAGGGGTTTTCCAAGGATGTTATGAGCACGAAAGGGGTGGTCAAGAAGGGTTTTGTGGGCTTTCAGTTTATTCAGAAGGTTGGTGGAGATGAAATTGCCAGCTGAGCCTGAATCCATCAACGCCGTGGCTGGAACAGAGAGATTAGCAGAAGTCACTAAAACCTTTGTTAAAGACATTTTGTGGATTATGGATGCCGTGTGGATTGTACTCACCCCTGGGCGTGGTGGTCGGGTCAGGCATTGAGCTCGGAGATGGCCCTCACCACCACAGTATAGACACAAGTGCAATCGGATACGTCTCTCTCGCTCTGATGGTGATAGGCGGTAGTGATCGACCTGCATGGGCTCTGGTGCTGGAGGTTTAGGCTCTTTCAGTGGAGACGGGGAATGCGACATCGGGGTTTCTGGAGAACAGACTGTGAGGTTTTGGGACACTAGAATGGATTTTTGAATGAACTTTTCCAGGCCATAACGGTCATCATAAATGGCAAGTTGAGCACGGATGTTGGGTTGAAGTCCTTGACGGTAAACAGCCAGTAGTGCCGCCTCATTCCAGCCACTAGAGGCCGCTAGGGTGCGAAAATGCAAGGAATAATCTTGGATTGACTGGGTTCCTTGTCGTAAACGGAGGAGTTGATCGTTGGTGGATACAGTATCAGCTGCATGGCCGAAAACTTCCTTGAAATGATGGAGAAATGCAGGTAATGATTGCGTGACAGGGCCGTTAGAGTTCCAGATCGCGCGCGCCCACTGAAGCGCGCGGCCGGTGAGGAGGGATATGACGAATGCAATCTTGGCTTGTTCAGTTTCAAACTGTCGGGGATTGATTTCAAAATACAGTTTACATTGTAATAGGAAACCATCGCATTCCTCCGCCTTACCACTGAAGGGCGCTGGCCGGGCCATGGGACTGGGTGAGGCAGATGTAGAGGCAAAGTTTTGAAGGACATGGTGGAAAGCCTGCATGACATCGAGAAGTGGATTACTCTCCGCGGCGGATGCTTCGCCAGTTACCGCCTGGGTCTGCTGGGTGGTCCGGTCTTCTGTCATGATAAACAATCGGACACAGACGTGAGTGGTGATGATGTTTATTGAATAAAGCAAACTCAGAGCAAGTAGCTGGTGACTGAAGGTGTAGAGAAGAACTGGTAGCGGCAGAGAGGCTTATCTGATGGGAAGTGGACAATACTGGGCTGGAGATCACGGGAAGAATGCCTGAAGGTTCACGGAAGGAGATCCTGGACAATCGGGGTCGGTAATGACGGCGTCAACACGGGTTGTCGCTGGCATGAGAGTCTGGCAGTCAGTGACGAGACCGGACAGTGATTTGCAGGGTGAAGCTTGTATTTAAGGAATGCTGACTAGGCAGGTGCAGGTGTTCAGTATTCTGGTGATTGGGATCGTGAGTGAGAAGTGAATGAGTCTGGTGCGAGGGGTGTGGCTGGATCCGTGACAATCATGTTAAAAACATGTGATTAAAAACAGCAGAAAATTTATTCTAGCAATTACTGGGGGGGAACTTTCTTCAGAAAAAAGTTGCTAAGACAGATCCAATGTTATAAACAAATTTGAAATACAGAAAATAAGAAAATGTTTGATTTCATAGATTAAACATAAACAGATTTGTTTTTCTTTCACATCAATATGCAACTTTTATTCAGCATATCAAGTGAAGTACAGATGTATTCAGAAAGTCAGAGTATTGCTGAGGAGCTTGGATAAAAGCTTTCATGGCAGGAAAAAGATGAAATGAACCAGATGGTCATAATGTTTCTGTAAATTTAAGTGTGGTTCTTGTTGGAAGTGCAAAAATATAGTCTCTTGGTGCAGTCACGTTAAATGCAGCACATATGGGTAATAAAATATCTATAAAATAAAATGTAAGTTTTATTAAAATATCCATTATACAAAATTTGTCTGCTGCTAAAACCTTGATGAAATAGAACAGTACAAACATGGGAATGATTAAACAGAATATAAAACAGACATATAAAATAAACTTTGCAACTCAGACACAGTAATGACACAAAGCAATATCACAAAAGTGTTGAACTGTGACATATCTGAGTGTGGTCAGTGGCTTCCTTTGGAGTTTTTGCTCAATCTCAATCTCTGTCTTGCTTTTTCCAGCTGATGGATGTTATAATTAATTCTCTAATTCAAAAATCTTGCAGTGAGACATACTGCACCTGGAGATTCTTCCAACTTGATTTTCTCCAAAAAAAAACATTGCTTGAAAGTGGCATGTTAGCATTTCATATCGGAACAGCTTTCAGATACCGGTCGGGAAATCACACTTGTTTGGTCAAACCACAGCTTCCTGTCACTTGCTTATGTGGGCATGATTCATGATGCAGTGATGCATTTTATTCTTTTTCTTCAAAATCTATGTCAAGTGGTCTTTAATACTTGGATAAAGCTATTCCATCTTTGGTTGTTCAGAAGTATATGATTTGAAACTTTACGTTCAATATGTTTTTCAGCCAATTTACACTATACAAATTACTAAGCACACAAATTATACATTGTCTATTCCTAAGACTATAATTGAATAGAATCTAACCATAAATTCATTTCCAACAGTGCAGACATTTAAATGATCGACAGCCAAATTAAACAAACTAAAATAATATCAATAAGACAGTAATAACACACAACAATAGCACACATACACCCACTGGCAGGGTCTAAAAGGGGTATGCTAATTAGCTAAAACTTGACCACTGTATCGTAGGCTGCATTTACACTTAATGCACAGATCTGATCTTTTGTTCCGCCTGTTTACATTCACATTTAGACAAACTTTAATAAGTTTCTATACTCCTCAATGTTTCTATCCGTCTGCAAATTCTTTACACTGAGTTTACACCTTAGTAAAAAAACAAAACAAAAAAAGCAGCGTTTTAGTGCGAGCGCATACGTTCACATTTGCTTCATAATACAACCTTAGGCCCTGTTTACACCTGTCATTAAGGTGTGTAGTAGACAAGAGAAACGCATAATTGTTTACACCTAGTGTTTTCATCCTCTCTTTTGTCCTGATTTTTTAAAGGGGAAGGCCGATGGGAGGGTTAATGTGAGGGCTTTTTAGATCTTTTGACCTAATGGCCAAAATAAGCTCACGCAGTTTACTTATGCAAAAACACACGATGGAAAAACGCACAGAGAGCAGCGGCTTTCATTTCCTCTCTGTACAGTTTATTTAAGATCTGGCAGGAAACACCCTAGAGACTTATTGCAGATGAGTAAACTCTCTAAAAATATGTCTTTCAGATGTAAACACACATCCAATAGAAATCTCTGAGATGTATGTGTATTGTCAGGGTTAGGAAGTGGTTTAGAATGGCTGTGATGAATTCTGATCTTGTGTAGGCTTTTGTGTACACATGTGCAACAAATTCTGATTTGTGTAAGATGTTTGTAAAAAAGATTTTTTGTGCAAGTGTAAATGCAACCGATGATCCTGAAACATCGTTCTTAAATTACGGTGCCATCATAGATCTAATTATATGGCATCATGAGTTTGGCATAGGTTCATAGCTCTTTGACAAATTGTATTCCAAAATTCAAAACCAGGGGGAAATCTTTAATCACATTGACTGGAGCTTGTTGGCTTCTCTGTCCGATACGATCTGCTCCTCACTCTCCCCAGGCAGGGCAAGAAGTTTCCAACGGCGGCACGGAAGTCTCTACGGAGAAAGATGTAAAACACAGGATCCAGCAAGATGTTAAGGCTCAGAAAGCCTCGTGCTATCTGATAGGGAGCAAACACAGCCTTCTCCCAAACGCACGCACTGCTGTGTATCAGCAGTCCGACGTACTTCACACAGCCAATGAAATGATAGGGCCCCAGCACCATGACAAATACAGCCACCAGAAGGGTGAGCAGACCCCTGATACGCCTCTTCTCCTCGGATAAAATTGAGTCGATTGCCATCAGCGAACGGACGGTCTCTCTGTGGAGACCAACAATGAAGCTCAGGGGTATGATGAAGGACACAAGCAGAGTAATCAGCCTGTAGGTGATAAAACTGCCCTCTGAGGGATACTTCTCGATACAAAGAGTGTAATTTTCCTGCTTGGGAAAGAGCTTGTCAAACGCGATGGTGGGTGGCACCGCAATTAGTATCCAAATGGCGAGTGCTATCCAGCGAGCAAACCTCAAGTTACGCAGGTGCTTGAAGCTGAGAGGTCTGGCGATGGCCAGGTAACGCTCTAGAGCAATGATACACATGAAGAAGATACCCGCGTAAATGCTAATGTAAAAACACAGACCCATAAACTGACAGCTCCCAGACCCGAAGCGCCAGTAGTGTCCATTGGCATAGTAATCCATCCATAAAGGCAAAGTCAGGAGTTGAATTAAATCTGCAATCAGCAGGTTAATGACGTACAAGGGTAGAACGTTCTCTGATTGGATTAGTTTGTAGAGCCCAAAGAGCGCCAACAGGTTCAAAGGGGTGCCGATGATGAAGAAGATTCCATACAGGATAGGAAGGAAGATGCCGTCTTGACTGAAGTCGATTCCGCAAGCATTTCCCACAGCCAGGGTGGTGATGGCACTAGCATTCAAGTGGCTCTCCATCTTTTGCCTGTGACAGAGTGGTATTCTGTTGTTCACGTGGTTTTGAACCGTGTTCACAAAACAAACAAAAGATTTAGCTGCTGACAAGCATTTATGTAAATGTTTCATCTGCAGTATAGAATAAATTTATGCAGCATTATACATGGGAAATAAACATTTACAGAACAAGTAATTCAAACCACTGTAGGGGGAATTCACTATGAATGGATTGCAGAGTTTTAGTTCCCAGATCACATGAAGAATTATATAAATCAGGTAATTGTACAAATATGCCAACACGCGCTGAATGCAATTTGCATGGCGCAAGTTACATTTATGCACTTAACAGATGCTTTTATCTAAAGTGAGAACCATGACATCCAATCTATACACTATCACATAAGCATATGTATTTACTTCAATCAAACCCAAGCGCCATGTTCAAAGAATTGAAGTAGAGGATCTGGACTGGAACTATATAGCGTCAGTCTTTTTGCGCTTACAAGGTTTATCGGTGATCAAATTTAATATGGTATAGCACTAGTTCAGCATATTTAGCACCTTTTTTCCATTATGAGCTGTTTGTGGAAGAATTAACTTATTTACCCAAGTGGCAAAGCTGTTTGGTGAATTTGGTATTTACACATTCTCACAAGGAAGCTAAAGAATGACAAATATGAATATGTAATGAAGGTGTTTTCTCTAAGGGACATTTTAATTTTGATGGGTTGGTCATTTTTGGTGATGTCGGCAGGAAAGGTAGACACACTGTGTGAAAAGTATGATATTATCGAGTGGAACCGGAGACGTAGTAGAAGCAGAAGTTCTTGTTGATTGCGTCATCGGACTGAGAATGGTGTTTGAGACTGGCTGAGAGCACGAGAGAGAGTTGCTGGAGTGATTTTCATGCTGAGCACTGTTGATTTTTGCCATAATTCTGACTCTAATTCCTACATTTTTTTCCAAGTCATCCATGAGTTGTGCCATAAGGCGAGAGACATTGATGTGTTCCCACTTGTTAGTGCACAAGAATGCAATTATGAACTGAACGATACATTTAAAGGGAGTGAATAATTATATTTTTGTTTATTACCCCCGCCATCCTTTCAACATCTCATTGTCCTGTCTCAACTGTTTCATCTTCACATCAAAGTCATCATTGCTACAAAGTGGTACAAAAGTTCTTTACACCCACGTACATCTATAAAAACATTACAGATACAGACTTTCAATTCTCGATTGATTGATAATATTAATTGAGTCATTTGAACTGAACTATAAGGCTTTATTTGATATGTTCAGCGTTATACGACAGCATTATATGTTATATGATCAGTTTGAGACCTGATATTGAAATTAATGGGTTTTGAAATTGATGTTTTAGAATTGTAAAACATTTAAAAGTTTTACTAAGGTGGAATACAAATATGTATTGTTTTAATTTTAATTTTAATTCTATTTTATTATTTTTTAACCGTTTTTTTTTTTTCAGAAAAGGACCCGGTTTAATGGGAAAGGGAAATAAATTACTCATTATTAAAAGTAACAGTCTCGTTATCTATATAAATACATCTAAAATGTACTTACCTTAAAGGTTCCGATATAAAACTTAACTGCAGCCTTACTTCAGAGACAACTCAATTCACTGCATTTGCCACAGGAAAATAAAAAATAAAAACGGAAGAAAAAAAGTTATAAAAAGCATATTTCAGTGTGAACAAGCTCAGTAAAAATTTGCACATGACTAACCTCAACTCTTATACATGAGGAAATGCATGAGGAGGATGTGACGGTACTCGTTGCAGAGGCTTTACTAATAATTAGCAAACACCCAAACTACACATTTGTTGCCATTAACTAGTGCACAAGAAAAATCATCTCTAACCAGTAATAATAGAAAAAAACAAAAACAAACATGAGCCAAACTTGCATGTGAAACATACATAGATGCATAAATAATAACTTTCATTTAATTTAATTAAAATAAATCTTCTAAGGAATAAAAATGCACTCAGCTTTGACTGATATGGTGACATTTTGAAGATTTTTGGACTGCAAAAGTTGTAGTTACCCATGGAATTACAGAAATGCTCTATTTCAGCCACAATTAAATTATGTTCAAAGTAATATGTAGTACTTAATTTATATTAGGAGTTCTATGTCAAACAAAGCTGCTAACTGAACAACTTTTAATGTCAAAACTGGATTTAAAATGTTACATTCCCATAAATGTAGTGACATTTTGAAGCACTTACAAGATCTAAACATGACAATAATTATTAGTGTGCACTGGCATTTGAAAAAGCTGAAAGGGGAATTTAAAAATGTGTCACACATGAGGAGGAAAACTGTCTGTTCATGAGTCAAAGTTCTGGTTAAAGTGATGTCAAAGAAATGTACAATGCTGGTGTCAAACACTGAATTGCATCATCTTTAAAGAAAGCAGCTTAGCATGAACCTAGAGGATGAAGTCTTGGAGCATATAAAACCTTCTTTTTTTTTAAGGGTGGCATTACTTTATATGTTTGTAGATTTTTTTCTTGCTGTTCATTACTGGTCATTCTTGAGAAAAAAGAGGAATAAACTTAAAACTAAGCATGAGATGATGGTAGCCTACCAGCAGCATCTTTGGAAACTGCATACATATTTCATACCTGCAGTCCAGGAAGTATGAAACTGCACAGCTTCTATCTACTTTTGAAGGTTTTATCAGTCCTCGGCTGATCTAGACTTCTAGGTAACACTTTTCAAGCAGTCTGGAGTGGCATTTCTTTGGACGAGTCCAGCCTGAGGGAACTCCTCCAGCAGCCTCAAGAGTTGAAGCAGATATTTGCCTCATCTTTCAGAGAGTATGAATACATTGTACAGTTATAGTAAATTTTATATGGTTTACATGCCCTTGGTAAACCAAACAATTAAAATGTGTTAATGCGCCATAACAAAGGTTTCTAACAGTTTTTTGTTTTGTTTAGTCTTCTATATTGAATCTGCACCAAATGCCAATGATTAAAATAATTTACAATATTTATTACACAGTATTAAGTTGACCTTTTTCTGCACACTATTAACGGTAGGGCAGTCAATGTTTTTAGGGCAGTCACCCTTTTGTTATACTGGTTGAAAATCTCTTCACATCCTGATAGTGATTAATAATAGGAGTGGTCTAAATATTTAAGAAATATACATACATTTTCTGTGGAAGTCCTATCAAAAATGGCATTGTATGTGTTTTTGGCATCTACTCAACCCGTTCTTGTGAACATTAACCAGTTCAGACGGTCTTCCCTAATGTGTAACATGTTAGTGGTGTAAAGTGTTTGAATACGTTTCTGGATTTAAGTATCTTTTTGGATACTTTGTGGTATCAAAGATGTTGGCAAACCAGAAACCAGCACATAAAGTGCGAGTAGGCTTTGACTATTTAATTTTACTCCAGTTATCCAAAGTCTATAATTGACAGAACTGGCACCGCTGATGTTAAGCCTAAAAGCGGTTAGCGGTTTGTTATGAGTTCATTCACCTGCAGATCAATAGGCAACAGAAAATAACACTAAGAGGAACAAACTTTCAATAAAACTATCGATTTCTGCAATGAAAAGACTTACAATATGTCAAGGCGCAGCTTTGCCGATGTACACAGTTTGGTTTAAGTGTCAGAACTGGCCAAATGCAGTTTGAGAAAAATAGCAAAGCAATTTTGAATGTTCCTAGTGAGAACAAACAAGCACAGTGCACAGCATCCTTCTGTCACAATCGTGTCCTCTCGCTCAATCAATACAAGAGCATTCAGAGACTTTATAAAAAGCCATTGATGTCTGGAGATAATGCAATATTATAATACGGTCGATCTTTCTTTTCTCAGCCGAACAGATGCACTCATGCTATTAACATACATCAATGATTTAGTACACAGGTAACTGAATTTTCTCTTTAATTAACAAATCAATGCGATGACTGCTTTGTGCTGTTGCCGTGAAAGGTCATTGGTGCATCTTTGTATGCTGACTAATTGAATTTACATGGATTAAAGACATTTAGAAGAAGTTTCGCATTCATCTGTGGCCAGACCTGTTAAATAAACCCATTGCAGGTGAACTTTGACACAATGGCCCTGGTGATTCATGGCCGAACTGTAAGCGCTGTACCTCTTGAGGTCCCATCTGCAGGGGTTGTTTGCGTGCAATACATAAGAGGTGAAATTGTAGTTGATGCATGAGCACTCGGTGAACCAATGGGATTTGGCCTAAAGAAAACAGCATGACAAAATGCACTTGCAGAGAATTCTGCCTCCACATTTGTTACAAGGCTGCTTGCAAGACGTAAATGAAAAGCTGGTGGAGGAAAGCCTTGTTCACGGTGACTTTGACATAGTGATTTCATAGGTGTGCTTTGCTGGGACTTCTTATGGTGGTGACCCATTTTATTTGGTTTCTATTTTGCTAAATAGTGCTGTGCTGTGATGATTTTACTTTAAAAATCTACACTGAAAATGGCGATATGTTGAATCATTGAACATTTCTTTGAATTATGAACATGCAGTAATGTCAGTTTTCATAATAATGTCAGACAACCATCTAAAAACAGTAACTTTTAAGCTTGAATGTAAACTTGCATCGTTATTATGTTCTTTCATTAAGATAAAGGACTTATTCACCCCAAAAAGAATATTCGGCTTCATAATGGAAAACAAATCATCCTGGCATGGAAAACAAAACAGGATCTGCCATTGTCGTCCCTGGTCCCTGTTTACTAACTAATTTTATGTTTTACAAAAAGCTGAGATATAAAAGTTGTGATGTCTTTTATTCACTGACTGTTTTCTCCATACCATGCTGCCTGTTCAGACTCATTTATCTCACTGGAATTACTCTCAAGCCTCATTTTCTTTGTAAATGTCCTTATGAATATTTGCAAAACCATTGACATGTATTAATGGGTTGTGGAAGATTTTACAGATTTTATATGTACAACTTCTCCAAATATTTTTAAGGAACTCTGAGTGCTGTTTGTTTTGTTTCCATGTAATTAGAATGTCCTCTCTGCAAGAAAAAAAAAAAAAAAACATGAATATTATATTCATTCATTACACACAGACTGATATATTTAAATGTTTATTTTTTATTATTTTGATGATTATAACTGACAAATAAGGAAAATCTGAAATTCATTATCTCAGAAAATTACTTAAGACAAATACAAAGAAAGGATTTTTAGAAATCTTGGCCAACTGAAACGTATGAACATGAAAAGTATGAGCATGTACAGCACTCAATACTTAGTTGGGGCTCCTTTTGCCTGAATTACTGTAGCAAAGCGGCGTGGCATGGAGCAGTCTGTGGCACTGCTCAGGTGTTATGAGAACCCAAGTTGCTCTGATAGTGGCCTTCAGCTCTTCTGCATTGTTGGATCTGGCATATCGCATCTTCCTCTTCACAATACCCCATAGATTTTCAATGTGGTTAAGGTCAGGCAAGTTTGCTGGCCAGTTAAGAACAGGGATATCATTGTTCTTAAACCAGTTACTGGTTGCTTTGACGCTGTGTGCAAGAGCCAAGTCCTGTTGGAATATTAAATCTGCATATCCATAAAGTTGGTCAGCAGCAGAAAGCAGGAAATGCTCTAAAACTTCCTGGTATATAGCTGCGTTGACCTTGGACCTCAGAAAACACAGTGGACCAACACCAGCAGATGGCATGGCACCCCAAACCGTCACTGACTATGGAAACTTTACACTGGACCTCAAGCAACGTGGATTGTGTGCCTCTCCTCTCTTCCTCCATACTCTGAGACCCTGATTTCCAAAGGAAATGCAAAATTTACTTTCATAAGAGAACATAACTTTGGACCACTCAGCAGCAGTCCAGTCCTTTTTGTCTTTAGCCCAGGCGAGACACTTCTGACACTGTTTGTTGTTCAAGTGGCTTGACACAAGGAATGCGACAGCTGAAACCCATGTCTTGCATACATCTGTGAGTAGTGGTTCTTGAACCGCTGACTCAAGCTCCAGTTCACTCTTTGTGAATCTCCCCCACATTTTTGAATGGGTTTGTTTTGAATGGTTTCACAATCCTCTCCAGGGTGCGGTTATCCCTGTTGCTTGTACACTTTTTTCTACCACATATTTGTCTTCGCTTCGCCTCTCTATTAATGTGCTTGGACACAGAGCTCTGTGAACAGCTAGCCTCTTTTACAATGACCTTTTGTGTCTTTGCCTCCTTTGTGAAAGGTGTCAATGGTCGTCTTTTGGACAACTGTCAAGTCAGCAGTCTTCCCCATGATTGTGTTGCCTATAAAACTAGACTGAGAGACCATTTAAAGGTCTTTGCAGGTGTTTTGAGATAATTAGCTGATTAGAGTGTGGCACCAGGTGTCTTCAATATTGAACCTTTTCACACTATTCTAATTTTCTGATATACTTAATTTAGGATTTTCCTTAGTTTTCAGTTATAATAATAAAAAAAAAAAAACAAAAAAAAAAAAAACATTTGAACAACATCAGTCTGTGTGTAATGAATGAATATAATGTACACATTTCAGTTTTTGAATGAAATTAGTGAAATAAATAAACTTTTTGATGATATTCTAATTATATGACCAGCACCTGTATAAGAAATAAAATAAATAAATACTATAAATAATAATTGAGATAATAGCAACATACAATTAAAATGCAAGTCATATTACATATTAAAATACAACATTCATTATTTTTTTTTACATTGAAATCAGGTAAGAAATGTGTCATTACTTCATACAGACTATAGCAGGGAAAAAATGGAACCAACTGTTTCTCTAATTATGCAGAAAGTTTCACTTTCTAAAAATATTATGTTTTAAGCAAAACTGCCTTGGTTTGGAGAAAATAGAGAGAATCCAAACTATCATAACTTCTGCTTTATGCCATTTTCCATGGTATATGCAATATTCTGTTACAAAAGATAGAATGTGGAAAAGGGAAGCAGGTATAGACAAAATTTGGTAAAACTTAACATTAATGTTAACATTAGTTAGTGCAATAGCTAAAAAACTAACGTTGAGCAATGTATTTGTACAGAATCTTAATCCTTTTTTATGTTTTTGTTCATAAAAGTAAAAAATTATCAGTTTAGATCTTATTGGAAAGTGCTACCCAAAACTTGCAACTGTTTGGTTATCCTATGCAGTACCTTGTGAAATTTGTAGCTTACAAATAATTGTATGCTTGTGTTGTAATTTAAGCAATATTAGCAATAAAGGATATTTAATGCTTCAAAAATGTGCCATGGTGTAACAGACGTGACTCACAGGCAGAGATCCAATCACTTTGTCTTTATTAAGAGTAGTCGAGCAGGCGGAAGGTCAGGGCAAACACAGATCATACATGAACGGTAATACAGGCAGGGACCACAAAGGCGGGCAGACAGGATCAGAATCGTAGGACAGGCGGTAGTCAAGACAGGCAGATATCAATCATAAGTGATAATCCAGGCAAAGGTCAGGGCAGGCAGACCAGGATCAGGATCAGGATCAAAGACAGGTAAACAGCAAGACTGGCGACAGGACAGGACAGGACAGGACAGGACAGGACAGGACAGGACAGGACAGGACAGGACAGGACAGGACAGGACAGGACAGGACAGGACAGGACAGGACAGGACAGGACAGGACAGGACAGGACAGGACAGGATTATCAACGCTCAGAATGACAGCTAAAGCAAATCAAGACTTCGCAGTTTGTGAATGAGTGAAGGAGTATTTTATAGTTCATAAGATGAGTAACAGCTGGTGAGAACAAACAATCATAATTGGGTCCAGCTGGTGTGTGTGATCAGTCCAGTGTACAGCATGATGGGAAATGTAGTGTGTAGTGTAGTGTCAGTATATGTGTGAGCTCCCTCTGGTGGCCGTGGAGGGGAGTGCAGAGCTCATATTCATAACATATGGTCAAGCTCAGACACTTAAACTTTGTTTACGGACCATCCAGAAATTAACTTACCAGGACACCTAACAGGATTGGGCCCAGGATGTACAGAATTTTGAAATTACCATACAGATTTTTGTCACAAATATAGCCACAATGATGCCACAATGATGTCACTTGGAGAATTGTCATTACTCAAACACAAGCAGGAAACACATTTTCAAATATGTTCACACATTTTCAGCATCTTTGTCAATCTTTAAGTGGAAATAGTCCTTCCAAATTGAAAGCAAAATAAAAAGATGGTGTCTACCATGTGGAAATATTAAACATGTACACTCACGGGAGAAACCTTGACCCATTTGAATGAGTTACAGACCGCGGGTTTATACTGACAGAGTGACAAATGACAGCCACAGAACCTTTTTCATTATCCATGTGAACGCCAACTGGAAGATAGAACTACAGCTGATCAGGCTGAATTGATTGTAGTTTCCAAAATGATAGACCTTAATCTTATAATGAGTATGAAAGAAAGCATTGTGTAGGACAGAATCCCCTGCGTTAGAGAGAAAAACAATCCTGAAATTCTTGCATGTCATCTACAAAGAGATTTGCGCATTTTGTACTGAAAATAGACTACAAAAATGTTACTGAAGTATAACACTGGAGACGATTGTCTTGGCAACTATATGTGTTTTATTTTAGATCTGTGATCACTTTTATGTAAGCAGTTGTGATATATATATATATTTTTTTTTTTTTTTGTTGCAAAGATTCTACTCAGAGGACTTATACATACAGTACATTAGAAAGTAAGTAGAACAATCAACATTTTAAAATTATATGAACAGTTTAGAATTCTGTGTGTGTGAGCACATCACGGATTAGTCGACAACTCCCTCTTTTTGTGACAGGCGTCAATGTATCTTGCTGATAGTAAGATACAATCTCTGTTTGTAAGATACAATCTCTCACACAGTATGGGCAGATGTATCTCTCTTTGGGCAGCCAGTTCTGCCGATATCTCCACGTCTCTATAGTCAGAGTTTGATTACTCGTGCTGTACCTCGTCATTCTTCTTCTTAGTTTACAGTCTTTCACTGTACTCAGATATTCTGCTGTTGTGTATTCTTTATTTAGGGCCAAATAACATTCAAGTTTACTTTGTTTTTTCTGTTGTTTCATTCCAATAAGTCAGGTAAATTCCTTTTTTTGTGCTTTCAGAATCTGGTTGTGGTTGAGGGAGTGAGTGTCCTGAGGCTTGCTTCTGTTAGTTGTGTTTGTTTTTACAGCTTCAGGACCATCTGAATGAGGGGACTTTTTGCAATGTTCATTTCATGGTTTTTAAGGGATTTAAAATGATAAGAGTTGGGGTCAGTCTTTTTTTAGATGTTTCCAAAATTTGAGGGTATTGGCCTAATTCTGCCCTGCATGCATTTTTCAGTTAGCTCTTCTATACTCTAAGGATACTATGACAAAAGTCAGTATGCAGGGCTTTTTAAGGTTTCCTGTCCCTTTTCTCAAATTCACGGTTCAGGAAAGGACCCCACACTTCACTGCTATATTGTGCAATTTGCTCTATGACTTCTACGTAAGTAAAAATGAAATCGTTTTAAACCAGTTATTTATATTTTTTTGTTATTGTGTGTCAATAATAAATTTCAGTTTACATTTCCAAACATTCATTTTGCCATTAATTGTAATAATCCAATGAGATTTTTGTATGCATAATAAGTCTGACAACAGCTTGTAAGTTCCACACGAAGAACTAATCTCAGTCCGTCTGTACTTACATGAAGAAACAGAATAAAACTGAGACAGAGTAAAAACAGAACAACTCAGGCAATGTCTCCAGGACTCTAGATGAAAGCTTCCTGCAAAGCTACAGTACTGTGAAACATTTTAGGCACTTGTGTAAAAATTCTGCAAAGTGAGGATGCTGTCATAAATTTATTTTATACAGTGGTACCTCGAGATACAAAATTAATCCATTCCGAGGCGGCCTTCGTATAATGAGTTTTTCGTATCTTGGAACACATTTTACATGTAAAATGTCTAATCCGTTCCAAGCCCTCCAAAAACACCCCATTCAATTTCATAATAAAGCTACATTGACCTATAAACAATGAAATAACGTAAAATGTAGTGAGGCTATCTCCGAAAGTGGCGGCAGAGGAGGAGGAGGAAAAGGTAAAGTTTCGGGTGTGGAGTGGCTGAGTTAAAGCACGCCAGCACGTACGTATAGAACAGGGGTGGGCAAACTACGGCCCTCGGGCCATATCCGGCCCGTTGGGCTTTTTAATCCGGCCCGCAGAACTCACCGAACTTGTATGAAACCTTCATTTTACATTTCCTTGTAATGTCACTCTGTCGCGGCTGCAAGCGGCAATGGTGCTGAAGCTGTGTTGGAGAGCAGGCGTGTGTCGCAAACCTCTCTACACCCCCCTTCCCCGTCAACAATCGCGAACCGCGCTCAAAACGGATGCAAGCGGCAGTGGCGCTGAAGCTGTGTTGGAGAGTAGGTGTGTGTCGCAAACCCCTCTACACCCCCGCCCCTCGTCAACAATCGCGAACCACGCTCACCCACACTCACTTTCAGAAACCTTTCGTATCTTGAAAACTTTTCGTATGTAGAGCAGTAAAATTTTTCGTCTTTGCTTTCGTAACTTGGATTTTTCGTAATTGAGCCTTTCGTATCTTGAGGTACTACTGTATACTTCTATTAACTAAATCAAATCAATATTTTTGAACACAGAACACAGATACATTTGGAACGCAGTAGGGCTAGCACTACGTCCATACATTTGGTGAAGGGGTGTGACAGAGCAGATTTGGGAGAAATTCGACTGAGCACACACAGAAATTTGCATCCTTAGAAATGACTCATTGTCCACTATGGTTCTCCCTTACTCATCCAGCCCCACTCATGCTGGACACCATCATTCAGACATGGCCGAGGCTGTATGTTTTCCCCCATGATCGCTCTGCTCCTGGGAGTTCTGGAGAGAGTTTGTGTAGTTTCTGGACCTAGTATCCCTCCTCGACAGAGTCCTCTGGGAGGATCTCTGGTCCCAGGCAGGGGCCTTGATAGCCCATCCCTGCTCAAAACTGTGAAAACTGTGGGCTTGGCCTTTGAGGGGGCCAAGCTCATAAACTCTTGTCTCTCAACCAAGGTTGTTAAGACCATGCTCCACACCAGAGATCCCTCCACAAGGAAACTGTACACCCTGAAGTGGAAGCTCTTGAGAGAGGCAGTTGAACCCAGTTATCTGTCAGATTAGAACCATGCTAGAGTTCCTGCAGGACAGATTCATTGCTGGGTCATTCTTGTCCATCTTGAAGGTCTACTTGGCTCACATGGCCATTTACCATGTACCTCTGGGGGCACTTTGGAACCCCTCTGGGTTCCTCCGTAGCACTCTGAGGCAGAGGTCTACAGTACAAACCAAGGTTCCGGCCTAGGACATGTCCCTGGTCCTCCAGGGCTTGTCCCAGGCCCCTTCGAATCCATTGAGGAGGTCCCATAAAGTTTCTCGCTCAAAAAACCCTCCTGCCTCTTGTTATCACTTCGCTAAAGAAGATAGGGATATACAGACTCTGTTGCCCCTTCGTGTCTGGAGTTTGCACCTGGGATGGCCTTCCTCTACCCCAGGCCAGGTAATGTACCTAAAGTTCTCAATAATGTGGCACATTCTACTCTACTGCAGGCATTCTGTCCTCCCCCTTCAGTGACCATGACCAGGAACTTAAGAACAAGGTCTGTCCAGTGCGAGCACTGAATGCTTATATCCACAGGACCTCCCCATGGTATAAGACAGACTAGCTGTACGTCTAAACTCATTATGAGCAAGTGGATAGTCGATGCAATCTCCCTGGCTTATGTGTCAGCCAGACTACCTTCTCCTATGATGGTCCGGGCCAGCTCCACTAGGAGAGTGGGTGGCTCTAAGCCTCTTCTGGCAGGAGTTTCCCTTGCTGACGTTTTGTGATTCGACAGGCTGGTCCTTGCCGCACATATTCCTAAGGTTCTACCAGCTAGACCTCAAATCTGCTACGGGGGCTCTCGTAGTGTGCTATGTTGCACTTGACATCGACAATGAGGTGGAATTGGTATATCGTTTCCCTAGTGTTTCGACGGAGCGTGAGTTCGCTTGAAATGGAACATCTCAGGTTACATTTATAACCATATGAGATGTCTTCAGTTCCTTGCACCTTCTGGGCTTACTTCATGCACTTGTCTAAGCTGCCACTTCCAGCTTCCATTGCACATTTATCATCCTGGTTCATGACGTCTCTGGCCTACGACGTGCATTCACACTCGTTCGATCGATTAGCACAGTAATGCACACTAGAGCTTAACGAGACGATATGCCAAGGCATTCCCTTAGCATTTCGACGCAACGTCTCGTTCCCTCTTCAGGGAACTATGGTTACATATGTAACCTGAGACTTTTTTTTTTTTTTTTGGTCTTCACACCATATATTCATGTATCTTCTACATCTGCAAACCATATATTTGGTACTAATTTACATTCAAGATTCTAAAACTGATTACACGTTTTCATGTGTTGGCCTTTGGAGTGGTCAACACCTCTGACAAACTGTTTTTGAGGCATCAATAGTGAGAAGCTTTATGCATATTTTATGATTTCAAACCTTTATTCTGTTTCTCATAGCTCCTATTGACAAGAGGTGTCATCAAAACAGATGTTCTGCAGTGCAGCCCTTAGTTAATTTTATCTGGACATCAAATCGATGTATAATCGTTGATGGAGGCTTTGCCACATGGAATGAAACATTGAAGTAAGATCAATCCAGCTTGTGGATCACTACAAACAGCAGAGCGGTTTCATTTGTGAGCATTTCTAAAAATTGCACTTGGACTGCCAATAATTAAAGGGTGGAACTTATTGTACAGACTTTTCATTTTATATTATTTTTTTAAACAAACTGGCCTAGTTTTCCATTACTGGGACATTTTTAAATGTACATTTTTTTTGAGAATTGTCTAATTATAACTAATTACATTTAATTGACTCCTCATTTATCAGAATGGTTCATTTTCTGTCAAACATTGTGACAGCCACTCCAAAAACCATTTAAACAGCTGGAAACATCCTTGATTCTGGAATATGTTGTTAGCTGTGGTAACTCATCCATTTGCCACACAGACTATAATTAACTCGTAAGACCTTTGCAAGGGTTTACTGTGCCTTTGTGAATTATGCACTGTTAGTGAACTGTGAACTTTTACATTTGGTGATGCTCATCATAAAACACTGAACAATTTACCATGAATTACATTAACCAGCTTTATTCTATTTTTTTTTAATTGTGCCTGCTGAAGTCGATACGGCCAGTGGGTTCACAAACCCAAGGACAGGAGGTGAATCGTAGCAGGTGTGGTGGCACTATCCCAGGATCTAGGACAGTAGATTTCCTCCAGCTGGCCAAAAGCCTTTCCCCCAGGCCATTGCGCAGCCAGCTACCTGAACCAAGGTGAGACTCTCTGTGCACTAGGGGGAACTTGAATCTTAATGTAAACCGACTCATCTATAAATGATGGCAAGCGGCGATTAATCAAAATTTGACAATGTGTATGGAGGGGTGGCTGAGGTCAGGGGCTCTTTTTCCCCCTTGGTGCTTTGGAGATTCTGTGCTGTTTCGATAGTGAGTAACTCACTAACCAGTGAGAAGAAACATGGCAGAGCAGTGGCATTCACAGCCTCTGTTTTCTCTCTACAGCTCTAGACAACTACCGTAGGTGTACTGAAATAATAAAAATTATATTATTAACATATTAATATGCTTTTGAACGGGTATTGCGCACAAACATGAAAATGGCAGAATGCTTACTGCCACCATTCACTCCTCCCTGGGTTCTTCTGCCGCTCTTCTCCTCACCCCCACCATATCTCCCATCATCTCATCATTTTGGTACAAGGTCGAACCTTCCGGGAAGAGGTGTTATGCTATGTACATATTCTGTTTGTTTCATCTTTATGGGCTTTTATTTTTTTTTCACCCATCATGTGTTTTTGTTTTCCTAGCACTCATTAGTTTCCATGGTCACTAATTATCATCACAGCTATCTGTCATCAGTTCTCAGTTTTCCTGTCTTCTTAATGTTATGTCAGTATTGAGTGTGTATTTAAATTAGGATGATTGTTCATTCCCTTTTCATCCTTGTTTTATATTGATAAGACATTACTATAACTATTTTTTTCAGTTGGGTGAGAAAAATAAGTAATTTGCTTATCAAGTAATTTTGTTTAGAAGATTTAAATACTGGAAAGAAGACAAAAATGCTAATTAAGGAAAACAAATGCAGTGTTTTTCCATAACATTTTGCATAAATTAAATCATTGTTTGGTGATAGTTTGGCTTACAGCAGCATAATTACACAGAGTCAAATTTTACACTTAAGATCCAAGATTTTTGCAATGCTGTTTTATTTGGTAGCAAGTACATATTCACTGCCAAAATTTAATTAACAGAACCCAATGCAGAACAGAGATAATGAGACACTTTGACTCTAAACATATACTGTCACTAAAAGGTCATGCAAAGGCCAAAAATGCAAACTATCAGTTTTATCTCCAAAAACTCTTAATGGCATGACCTTTTTGGGAACACTTTTGGGGAACACCTTCAGACATGTTTTGTCATATCTCATTTGTGGCAGTGCTTATGTTCAGTACGTTGGTAATATACAGAAAAACAGCTGATGTTTCATGTTATGAGGGCTTTATGAGATCTTCATTCAAAATTCTGCCCCAACCAATACCTTCATATATTTTTCTTTCCAAGGTGTTTTGGCTGGAAACACACAAACTGCTGCCACTGGTATGGCATGGAGGTGCATACTAATGAAGAAAATATTTACGATAATCTCGTATTTCTCCTCTTTTCCACCCCACCCAGCAGCAGCTGTTGCAATAATTTCCCAAATTGGCCATTGTCTGTTCAATTTCTTATAAGACACCTCCACCACCTCCATCTTCCAATAGAACTGGCTTCGGCACAAGCAATATGCCAGTAATTCCATGTTCTGCTCTTTCCAGCATCTTCTTCCTGTACATATATCAACTCTGGAATAAATTGGGGAATGCATATTAGCTCTTTCCGATCATTCTACATTCAAATTTGTTTATGTTATGAACACTAAACTGAATTATTTGTCCCTGTCAACCAACATTCTCAAATTGCTTCTACAGAAAAGGATTTTTCTTGGTAAATAAAGCTTTTAGTGCACACATACAAACATGTTTAGACACATAATAATACAATGAAATAATACAAATGTAAAGAGACTGTTAGGATAAGAGGGATGGTTACATATATCAACATATCTACAGTTCACAGTATTATTGAAAATGAATAGAAGTGAATCAAGAAAATATTGATTGACACCATTGTTATAGTGTGACAATATTGTATTGCAATAGATAGTATATAAAAGTTTTTATAAAATCAAAAATAGTTAGAACATAATTTTGAATTGAAAGAGTTTAATGACAATATCCAGTTATGGTTACACTTAGATACATCTCAGAAAATGTATGCCATTAATTGTACTGAATTGTACTGAATGAGAGAGAAAGTTTAGAGAGAAAGAGATAAAAAAAAGAAGAGCCATGAGCCACAGTTCAAACTGCCTTCATCCATTCCTTGACCATGTGACTTAATCCCAAAGTAAGACATTCAAACTGTCCAATCAGCTTACAACTTCCCCATCTATACTAAAAGTGTTGGGTGTGAAACTCACTAGACCCTTGGTGTACACACATCTTTGCCTACAGGCCTTCACTGTGACCTTAAAAGGCATTTCATGCTCGAAAACCCTCCAATGTGGCTGAATTACAACAATTCTGCAAAGATGAGTGGGACAAAATTTATCCACAGCGCTGTAAAAAAGACTCATTGCAAGTTATCTAAAAAGCTTGATTGATTGTTGCTAATAAGAGTGGCCCATTCAGTTTTTAGATTTAGGGGGAAAGCACTTTTTCACATAGGATTATATAGGTTTGGATTTAGTTTTTCCCTAATAATAGAAACACTAATCTAAAAAATGCATTTTGTGTTTGCTTGGGTTATGTAATGTTTGACTACTATTTAAATTTGTTTTATGATCTTAAACATTTAATTTGACAAATATACCAAAAAATAAGAAATCAGGAAGGGGGAAAACTCTTTTTCACACCAATCTTTTGTATATATATTTAGTAATAATTTAAACTGGCCAAATAAATACATATCTTTTCTCATTAAATACTGACAATCTGACTGTATGTTATTGTGTATTTTCCATCACACTCACATGAAACAACAAAAAACTAATAATAGTATATACACAGTTTTAATGTGCACGCTTTCAAAACCTCTTGTGCAACCGGAGTTAGCTCAAAAACCAACCAGCTCGCTCACATTGAAATTGCGTATTTCAGAAGTTATTTGTCACTGTCGTATCACTCATTACAATGCAGTTACAGTTTACTGATTACGCTTTTATCAAGTAAGCTTTGCTATCAATGTGTGAAAACACATGTTAATTCAGTCTTTTAAACAGAACAAGAGAGCGGGAGAGAGAGAGAGAGACCGCATGCTGGCACCCAACCAGATTAAGACTTTCATAAAGGCAGAACGAAGGTGTGCCAAGAACGAGTGAGGTCACATCCTAACAGCCTGCTGCCTGCCTGAAGCAGAAATGTATTACTTTACCTGAAAATCTGAGATACCTCCGGGGTCTCGGATAAGGAAGTACGTTGTAGTCAAGGTGTTCAAGGGAAAAAAGCTAATTAAATGACATTTATAAACAATGTTTGAGCTTACATCATAACTCTGAAACACATTCAGATACAGGTCATTTAAGTTCCACCATTACAGTTACCAGATGCACAAATTACAGCCCTGAAGATTTTGACCCTTCGCTTGTTCCCCAGAGCTCCTTCATCATTTGCAAATCGCCACCTTCCTCACAATGCTAATAAATAACTGCAAGGAAGATTACTTTTGAAAAATGAGAAACAATTGACCTTTTGGCCAAGCAAATGCCACTAACAAATCCATGTACTGTAATTAGAAAACCCCGGTAACCATGAGGATAACAATTAAACCTAACCTCCAAATAATGTGCACTCTATAATCATGCAGTGGAAGTCACCTTCAATATTATGTCTTGAAGAAGACACAATGTGCCTTTGTTGTGAGCAGAAGCGCAGAAATTGTTTTAAAACTTGCGTGTGAAACAAAGTAAGTCTGTCCTAGTATATAAAGTTATACGAGCTTGACACCCACCAGAGGGCGAAACTGGGAGCAATAGGGGTATGGCACACTACTCATGAGATGCTGCTCTCCATGAAGAAAACGCTAAAATTAATGACTAGTTTGTGAGACAGCACAGCACAAGGGGTTCAGCTGGATTTTGCCCTCCTCTTTTGACAAACAAGCTCCGGCCCGCACAGAGAGGTTGTAAGCCCTCCTTTGGTGAGGCGCCCTTGTACTGCGGTGCTGGTGTGTCCTCAGTAATTAATCCCATGTTTGCTATGATGCTGAAACAACCTAGATAGCTCCAGCTGGTAATTGATCTAAAGAGAATGCTTCTCAGACACAGAGAAGGGGGCAGTAAGGAACGTTTGAATATACGAAATCTTCACAAGAGCGAGAGTGAATAAGTGTAAGGGGTCAGATGTATTGTAAATGAATCACTCATATCGTTATCATTCCAAATCTGTATGAATTTCTTTCTTCTGCAAAAAACAAAAGAGGATATTTTCATGACATTTTAACATTGGACCACATTGATTTTCATTGTGTGGAGAATTTTTTTTAATTAATTTAAATATCTTTTGTGTTTCTTAAAAGAGAGAACATGATACAGGTTTGGAATGACATGAGGGTGACTATATGATTACATAATTGTCATTATTTGGGTGAACAATTCCTTTGAGACTGAAGAGAAATGTGTATTTTTCACAACGCTTATCATTTATTTTGACCTTCCCAAATACTATGACTAAAGCTGTGTTGTTGTGCTGCCTGGTACACCATCATTATGAATTATGACCTTTTTACCAGTTTTAAAATTACAGTTGGTAAAAAGGAGCACAGACGCAGGATCCAGGACAACTAGCGCCAAGGCAGATCATAGTGGAGCTAGACTTGGGCGGAGCCTCAGGCACCTTATGCCCAGGAGGAGATGGCTCTCGACATGTTGGACCTGTCCGGAAAGGTGGTCTGACGGGTGAGATCCTGATCAAAGCACATGCCAAGAACAAGATTCACTGCTGTGAAGTCCATTGCGTAAACAGGAGTGACAATGGATCAAAAACACTGATTACGAAAAAAGTAAAGAAAATCTCACAGACAACATCACTAATAACTTTGCAGGGTCTGGTTTCATGCCAAGCAAGAATGGGGTAACGGTGCGCAGAATATGTGTATACATATGTGTATAAAGTGTATAAGATGAAGGTAAACAGGTAATTCATCAAAAAATTTAAAATCCAACAGTTAATCCAATATGAACAAAGCAGCATACAACACATACAAAACTGACGAAACAAACAGATACAGGTGATAATAATGATGAAAATGAGGCTGAGCATGAGTGTGAGTAATGAAATAATGAATGTTTCAAGAATGAAACAAAGAGTACAAGCAAACTATCACGCGTGTAGTGGTGAAGGATGAAGGCACGGAGCCAAAAGGAATATGCATTAACGTAACACAAGAGTACATAGACGATGACTCTTGACGTTCACAAGATGCATTGGCATACTAACTGACGAGGTTGAACAAAGACTGAAGCTGACAGCTGACAAGACTAACGAGGTGATTGATGAAGAGACAGGTTAGTGGAAAACACCAGAAGAGCACATGGGGAACCAGGAAGTAAATGATAGGACAGACACATAACACAAACGTGATTGTAACATAATTATATCTTATGTATAATTTTATACACTCACCTAAAGGATTATAAGGAACACCTGTTCAATTTCTCAATCATGCAATTATCTAATCAACCAATCAATGGCAGTTGCTTCAATGAGTGAATTTAGAGGTTGGCCCTGGTCAAGACAATCTCCTGAACTCCAAACTGAATGTCAGAATGGGAAAGGAAGGTGTTTTAAGCAATTTTGAGCGTGGCATGGTTGTTGGTGCCAGACGGGCTGGGCTGAGTATTTCACAATCTGCTTAGTTACTGGGATTTTCATGCACAACCATTTCTAGGGTTTACAAAGGATGGTGTGAAAAGGGAAAAACATTCAGTATGCCGCAGTCCTGTGGGCAAGTATGCCTTGTTGCAACAGCAGAAAAAGTATGCAGCGAATACGTTTTTGTAATGTAGTGATCGGTTGGAAAACGTCTCCGGTTACTATCGTAACCTCTGTTAATTTTCCATATTCCGTTTAGAGAAGTGGGATATATTCTGACGCAATTGAATTGAACGTCAATTATTCTGACGCGCTCATGCTATTTATACCATCTGTCTGCCAGAGCCACATCGTGCTACAGTTGGCCAGTTGTCAACTGGCGTTATCCTATAAGGTTTCAGAAATTACATGAAGGGGAGGAGTTCCCAAATGCATTTCATTGCAACATCTCGTTCCCATTCTCGAAAGGGAACGCGCTTCTGCGCGCCTCTATTTGAATGCAGCAAAAACATAACGTCCACGTAAGCGGCGGCTGATCTTGGGAGGATACATGTAAATGTATGTATTTTTTTCCATAGACAAAAAGGTCTCCGCGGGCCGGATGAGAGGGCCGTAGTTTGGGGACCCCTGATGTGGAGACTGAAGAGTTTTTCCTCTCTCCTTCCTGCTTCTCTAGAGTGCAGACGTGTCTTCACTCTGCTCTGCTCTTGCTCTTGCTCTTGCGCTTAGTAGTTCTGTGTTTTTTGTCTCTTTTTCTGACCCGCCGCTTGCTGGACTCCTGAAAATACTCAAATGGATTTATATATGATTGGATTACTGATAGCGGGGTTCCTATTCTTTGGCTTTGGGATTACCCTGACCTATCGAAAGATTGGTAAGACAGCTGCAAGCAAATTCACCGAGCCGCTGTCTGAAATGAAGAAATGCCTCGAGGCCGTGTCTGACCGTTTGAAGGGATTAGATCAGAGAGTGATACAGATTGAGGAACTGAATCGTAATCTATGCGAACTGATCCGTAACAACGCAGTCCGGACAGCGAGTCAGATCGGTGAACTTACGGACTGTAACCGGTCTGGCCATGAGGCTGGACACGGTGCTGAGGACAAGAACTGATTGAACTGATTGAACTGATTGAACTGATTGAACTGATTGAACTGATTGAACTGATTGAACTGACTGGTTGACTGATTATGATCCGGACAAATTACCGAAGATCATCAAATGGATTATTAAAAAAGGATTTGTATTTGCATCTCTCGGCTGGGAAGACAGCATGCAGCCTGGTCTCCCTTATCTCCCTTCAGGGACAAAGCCACAGAACTGAACTTGAAAACATCTTGATGTTTTGGCTATATTCTCTCTCAACATCCGTCTGCCTGTCCTGTCCTCATTTGTCCTCATCTATCTCCCCCCCCCCCAAACTCAACTGAAAAAATCCCAACACGTGACCTTGTGTGCTGTGTATGTTAAACTGTATGTCATGTCTGTTGCTATGTAACGCTTGCTAAACTGCATTCTTGTATTCTTGTATTCTGGAGAGCGTGTGGCGGCGCCTGAAATGGCAGCGGCTCGGAGGCTTGCTCCAATGTCATTTCGTTATACTGTACTTGTACATGTGTAATGACAAATAAACTTCTTTGACTTCTTTGACTTTTTGACTTGACTTGAAGAGCCGCAAAAGAGCAGTCAAAGAGCCATATGCGGCTCGTGAGCCGTGGGTTGGCCACCCCTGCAATAGAGCATCTTTGGGATGTGGTGGAATGGGAGCTTCGTGCCCTTGGATGTGCACCCCACAAATCTCCATCAACTGCAAGATGATCTCCTATCAATATGGGTCAACATGTCTAAAGAATGCTTTCAGCACCTTGTTGAATCAATGCCACGTAGAATTAAGGCAGTTCTGAAGGTGAAAGGGGTCAAACACAGTGTTAGTATGGTGTTCCTAATAATCCTTTAGGTGAGTGTATATTTAAAGCATTGCATTATATTCAAAAGGTGATTTCTTCTATTTTGATCACAACCATAGGTTTGTGTTTATATGCAAACTATAAAGTTTTTTTCCCCCAGTACTTCTGTGGTAAATTGAATAATTGTAAGACAGAAATAATTATACTGTGTGGTTTTTTGTGATGCTGTTTCATGCATATACATGACAAATGCTCTCTCTAGGTCAGTGGCAGCATCGATGCCAAATTGAATGCTCCACTGTGATAGTACTTGTCAAAGGTTCAATAGACATTAAAAAAATCATGTAATTTAGAAATAATAAAAAACATAAAAACAGGTGCCACAAAGTCAAACATAAAATAGGATCTGTGATCAGTAGATTAAGCGATCAAAAATGAATTATGTTTCATGACTATTTTCTTTATTTTCCAAGATTGTATCTTAGCCCATTTCAAACTGTATCCCTCCTCATGGTATTACAGCAGAATATTTCAAAGAGCGTGCAATCATTTTTCCGCGGTATGTTAAAGGACTTGTTCCTTTTTGAGGTTTTATGGTTTCTTTAAAGAGCAAACAGCATAACAAATAATGCTGGGACTGATGGAATGCTGTTTCAAACTGTAGCAACCAGATGGATTTTTTTCCTAGAGTCTCTTATATTTGTTTGTTTGTTTGGCTGTTGCATAATTTATAAGACTGTCCTTCACTTTTGCTCAGCTCCACTTCTATGCAAGTTTAATACAACCTACTTCTTCCACGGAAGAAAATCTTCTTTGCCCCCTTGTTCTCTCGCTCCTGTTTGTGACTTTATACGCAGCCACAGATGGCCTGGATGCAAGAGAAAAATACAAAGCCAAGGTAATGAAATTGTGAAATTTCCAAACTTAACTGAAAAAGAAGTATAATAAACCAGACTGAAATATTGTGAGACCTGAGAGAACAAGTCTTGTCTGTAAAATCTATGCAGTTTCTCTCATTTTCTATCTAAATTTATGGAACATGGAATATAGATAAACATTGCATATTTTCTGTCAGGATATATAGATGTGTAGTGAAATCATGCTGCAGGTTTATTTTTCCATTAGTTCATTAAGTATTAAGTATACAGCCTGCAAAGTCAGGTTAGGTTGCTAGATAAAAAAAAATATCTAAAAAAATATCTAATTGCAAAAATAATTATTTGCTAATAGCAAAAATAAAATATCTAAAAATCATTAAAAAATAGATGAATTTCCTAAAGAAGCACTGCATGAGATCTTAAGATTTGTTTTGTTTTTCCTTTTTTTCATTGATTGCCTTTTGAATATGAATTTATCTGTTGGTAACATTTTAAAATAAGACATATTTGATATTTTAAATCCATTTGTGAGTAAAGGTGAGTAAATCATGACTGCTTTTTTCTTTTTTCATTTTTGGGTGAACTAACCCATTAATATCTTATGCAAAGTTGCTTCTCAAGTAAATGTATCTTATTTCAAGGATTTTGAATATTTTACCTGGAAAACTGCATGCATAATATTACTTAAGTACATTTTTAATCAGATTAGCTGCATTAGTTGTCGCCTTCTATTTGCCTCAGAATATTATGATTTAAATAATCACACTGCAAGAAAAGTAAAGCAAGTCAAATAGTTTCACAAACATGCATCTCCATTTGGAAAAAGGCATTTGTGCTCTCCTCCACGGCTCAGATAGAGCGATGAGGGGGATTTAAAATGCATGAGCTGGCTTTTTTCACATTCATTGTTCATCTCCTACCATATGGGGAGCCGAAACAGGGCCAGAGGTCTCCTCTCACTAAATGAGCCATCTTTCTCATTGCATGGCCTGTGCCTCGCGAATAGGTCAAATCATGTTGCCATTAATATTTGAAACACACTAAATTGAAAAAGATGTTCATATAGAGCATGCCGCTTCCACTCTTCTAACATAATGATACATGTATAAAAAAGTCTTTCACATCAGCTCAGGAGATAGGCTTGTCTATTTCTCGTCGAGCCATTTATCTCGCTTTTTTGTCCACTGATGAATTCGTTCTAGTGACAATTCTTGTCAGGATAATGAAATGCCACCCAAAGTCTGTCCACTGCTTGAATGGGGACATAGCAGATATCTACCCCAATTAATGTAAAAAAATTCTCACGAAGGTGAACCATCTTTTTTCTGAGAGTTTATATTAGTTCACGTCTCATTTTGGCTGTGACCCAGTCTTGCTGAAGTCTGAATATCCCCTTCAGCGAGACCTCTGTTCAATTGTGTTCAAATATAGGTTCTCTGCAAGATAAGAATTTAATGTCATTGGCTGCCCTAGTTAGATTATGATTCACTGCACTCATCAATGTTAAGTTTGAACCTGAGTGTCTTCACTTGGAGGTTGTGATGGCCAGAGGTCTAAAATTGTTTCATTTCAGGTCATTCAGAAGTAGTGAAGTGATAAAAAAATTACATCATCATAATGCTGAATATATCTGGAGTTTTATGAAGACAACCAAGAATTTTTTTAGATTTTTAGACTATTAATATTACAAATATAATATTCAGAGTCTCTTCACTTAATATTTTTTTAATTACCCACTTAAGTTAACAACTAATTTCTGCACAGCTTGTCATAAGCTTTTTTTGGTCCATAAATCATGCAATGTCACAACCAAAAGTGCATTTGTTCTGCTCATTCCAGTTCTCATTTAAGCTAGAAAAGCTACTAAATGTCTTGGTTATGACTGTAACCCTGGTTCCCTGTAGAGGAAACGAAACGCTGCATTGATTGACGCTGTGGGAGCGCTATGCATGATTAAGTTGTGAAGCACGTGTGAAAACAAGCCAATGTTTTGAAGGGACGTCAGAAGCGGATGACATCAAGAACCATAAAACTATAAAAGCATGCCAAACAAAGCAGCAGTAGCTTCGAAGTGGCTGAAGTAAGTCACTGACTGGCATGCAGGAGATATGGCTGGGTGACACAGCGTCTTATTTCCTCTTCAGGGAACCAAGTTTACAGTCGTAACCGAGACGTTCCCTTTAGAGGTAACTCACTCTGTGTTGATTGACACTGTGGGAACGACAATGCTCACACCGCCATAGTGACAAGTGAGTCAGAGTCAGTCTAGGTTGTAGACTAGAATGTGTGCGGTCGTAGATTATGAATGTGTGTGGTTAGGACCAGTGTGCCGCACCACAAACATATTGAAGAGACTCATAACAAGAGGGGTTTTAAAGCAGCCATACTCCTAGTTGAGTGGACCTGAGTTGCCAAAGGGCGAGTGAAATAGTGACTATCCACTTGCTCATTCCAACCATGAAGGGCCACCGATAGGGCTTGCAGATCTCCAACTCTCTAGGAGATGTAATAGCAAGGAGGAACAACACTTGATTGTTTTGGTGCACCAAGGCCAAATCCCAGATCAGTATCTTTGTGCGTACTCCAGGCCTCAGCCTCAAGTGCCACAGGGGTAAATGTGTTACCACACATTTGGACGTCATGTGTTACCACACATTTACATTGGTCTCTCCCAAATACATATCACCCAAAAGTGTATGAGAAGTACGAAGGCCACCACATACATCTTTAAGGTGGATGGGGATAACCCTGCAGTGAATTGATATTGCAGGAACTCCAGTTACTGGGTCCAGCTAATGACCACTGCACCATGAAGTGAACAGTCTCCATTTAAGTGCATACAGTTTCCTCGTGGTGGGAGGTTTGGAGTGGAGAATGGCCTAAACCAGTGGTCCCCAACCCCCGGTCCCCGTGGACAAACTGGTACTGGGCCACGGAACGATTTCGGCAAAATTAACATGCGTTAATCGGTCCGCGGCACAAAAAAGGTTGGGGACCACTGGCCTAAACAATTAGAGCCTATGAGCTGGGTGAGATGGACCCTGTCCCGGCGAGCTCGCTCCAGAACTACTGGGAGCAGAGTGATTGGGGGACAGCTTAGAAGTCCTAGAAGAGCTGGATTTGTGAGAGAGAACCAGAGTGGATAGTGAGACGTCCACTCCATATCTGCCCTACCACCTAGGGGTGGAGTCTCCGATCAGTGTTTTGAACAAATCGTTCAAGATTCAAGAGTTTTATTTGTCACATACACAGTTATATATAGAATATACAACCAGCAGTGAAATGTAAACAAAATGTAAATGACTTCATAATGAATGATATTCAGAAATCTCATTATTATTGAACAAATAATTAATGAACAAAAATTTCAACAAATGAATAAATGACTCAATCAAAAAGACTTGAATGACTTGAAATGTTTTTGAATGAATGAGATTTTTTTACCAAATGGCTTGAGAAAGTGCATGCAATGGCTCATTAAATCTGAGACAATCAGTTACTTTTTTCATACGATTCGTTCCTCAACGAATTAGTGTTTTTTTGTGAATCATTTGAGTAAATATCACTTGCAACATTACTAAATAAATAAGCGTTTTTTTTAACGAATGAGTTGGGTAAATGTTTCTGTGATTCAGAGACTGTCACAAATAAGGTCTATGTGGTCCCCTCCGATCACCACCAGAGGTCTCCCTCACCCGAATACTAAACCCTCAGGACTCCATTTCCCATAAACCCTTGCTGGACTCTGATTACCCTTCCACCTGATAGCACTGTTGTGGACTATAAAACTGTCACACTACCATCTCCTCATTGCGAAGTCTTGTTTTGCCCCGGCTAACATTTCTGAGCGTTTACCCTGTGTTTATCCTGATCTCTGTGTATTACCCCGGACTGTTTATCCTGTTACGACTCATCGCTGCCTGCCTTATTGTTTACGTCTCTGGCTTGTCTTTGCTAATTCTTCAGCTGGTGATTTACCTCTGCCTGTTCTATTAAGATCATTCTTAATAAAAGCTGCAAATGGATCCCACTGCTTCTGACCCTATGTTACACTAAATCAGTTGATTTGTTCTTGGTTTAATCAATATTTTTGAACCAATCATTTTTTGTTAAACACTCTTTTTGAGCTTTTGAGTAAATTGATTTATTGAATGATTCAATTACCCAATCATACCATTTAAACAGTTTCCTTCCTTAGCGAACTAGCAGTTTTTTTTTTTAATGAATCGTTTGAATGAACAATTTAATGACCGCTCATAAAGATGGTCTAACAAACAGTAAGAGTCTGAGAAAGAGAGAACAAACAGATGATACACAGAGTGAAAAGTGTCACAGACAGTGTTGTTGTTTTACATTTTGGTGCATTTTTGCCTTTATTGGATAGGACAGTGAAGGATAAACAGGAAGCACTAAAGGAGAAGAGAGAACAGGCTCAGGAAAGAACCATAAACCGGGACTCAAATCCTGGTAACCTAAAGCACTCTGTTGCACTATGCTGCCCACAAGATTTTGGCTTTGACACAGACAATGTTTTTGGACGAACATCTGCACTCTTGGAGCTGATCAACCAATTAGATGTGAGGACCAGAACAGAAAAACTGTCTGAAAAGCTAATGGCTCAGCGAGGGGTCTGGATGGCCCTCTTTCTTGTCAGACATTATCATTGCAGGACACAAAACTTGAGTATTACGAAATATTCTCCATTCTCTTGAACAAAATCAGCTGCGCTCTAAAGTACAACAGAGGGGAATAATTATTGAGCTGCAAGCTTAGAGTGCTGTTATAGGATTTTTCACAGCTCTGTAACTTTCCAACAGAGGTTTAGCTTTGTTGGAGAGCTTCCTGGCACTGTTGACAATTGAGAAAAGCCATCCTTGGATATAAGACTTTTAATAAAGCCAAGGACAGGCCCTCGTTAAAAAGTCTCCCTGCATTAACCAGTCTTCCCTTCAAGTGAAAAGCTGGGAATGAGGAATTTGTTCAGCCTTGATTACCTTCCCTATACTTAGAGTGTTATTCTACATGAGCCCATTATTGCATTAGCAAGGCTTGGCAATGGCTGTCTGTTAATATTAGTGTGCCGTTGGACAGTGTGCACAAGCACACAAATTAAGCATTATATAACGTGGCAATAATTGAGGAGCAATTACGTCTATGGAAGCTTATGGTTTCACAACAAATTAGTTATCACTTTGCAATGAATCTTTTTGTTTCAGGACCATGGCCTATTCGACAGTCTTAGATCCTAGATGTTGCTTTCATGCAGTCTTGCGTCACATGGCAGGAACTGCTGTTAATGTAATTACAGAAAATATGATTGTCACGGAATAATTGTTATGAGAATACTGTTTTGATTATACTAATTTCCTCAAAGGAATAGCAATTTTCAGCATAATTACCATATATTACAATTTCTAAGATGCAGATAGTTATATCAAGTGATTTTGATTCAGCTTTTTAATCTGAAATTATTAATGAGATAAGTCACAGTCCTATACATCTGAGACAAAAAAAAATTCATGGTGTGGCATCATACATGACTGTATGTCCCAATGCTTTTAAAAAAAATTACATTTCCTTTCCAAGAACCAGAAACAAAATGAATCAATCTTTGTTAATGTTAATAAAAAAGTTTGTTTTTTTGAGATTGTGTCTATACTGTAATAGACAGATACAATATATTAAACATCTGTAAACTAAAAACCCTTTTTTTTAATGGGTGTTACTCCAGGAGGTTTGTATGTGATCAGCAAAGTAAAAAAATAATAAATACATTTAAATCCTATAGGGACATGACCACTCATGCGGGGAACATTATGGTTTGTACCAAGAAAAGAAAGTATTAACTTCACATTGTATAATTGAAAGTCACTAATTACTGTACCATTTTTCATTCTGAAGCCTTACAATCACTAGAGTAATTCACGGATAACCATGTAGTTAAGAATGCATTACGTTTCAGAATGTTTTCTGCTTAAGCCAGCTGTGATTATTCCTGGTAAAGGTGTAATTTATTTCTTGTGTGCACTGAAAGGTAACCAACCCACTGAGATGCTGCATCAACAAAGGCTTGACCTGAAAGGATGTCCCTCTCACCCTGCTGGACAAATAACAACTGTGTCTGGGCAACACAAATGGGCTTGGAAAATAGCTCAAAGTGCCTGTGTTAAAAGAAACATTCAACCCTCTTGCATTACCAGCCGCTTTGACTGTCGGGCAGCAAGCTGAAAATGTCATGATCTCCATTAGCAACACAGTATTACAGGGGTATGACAAGAGAAATTCAAGCTTAATAGCTGGTTGGCCAATAGAGCAGCATTTTTTATTTTCTAAAGTTTATTCACTATGGACTCATAAATCTCTCTTGAGCTTCTGGTAATGCCATGCAACCATGCAACATGTCACCAATAAAGCAGGAAAATTGTAACACAGAAAAATAGTTGCAGTACTGCAGGACCCTAAATATTTTTTTTTCCCCTAGCAATTGCAGTGTGCAGTACCTGAACACAACCTGAAAACGTTCCTGAGGAGAAACGTACCAAGTCAATACAGCTCTTAACAATGACAATGATTTACAAACAAGGACATATTTCTGTTTCGTTTTTTACATTTCTACTCCCAGACAATGTCTATTTGCATACTTTTAACAAAGAAAAGACATTAAATGGCATAATTTCCAAAATAACATTTTCAAACCCAGCTAGTACCAGGGATGCATCCTAGAAATCAAAGATGCAGTGGATAACACATTAATTGACTTGGCATAAAATCTCACACTATTAATTGGCATGAAGTGTCCCTCAGTATTAGTTACACACTGACAAATGTTACAATAAATTGAATGAGGGAATTTAAAGTGAACTAAAAATTAAACAGAAGTTATGATAGCCTTTCTTCCCTTTTGTGATACATATACAGTGCGAACAGCTATGATGATGATTAGTGTCCATGGTGAAACCAAGGAACATGTGACTGAATGAAAACAAACTAATAGTCCTTGTGTTGTGAGGGTGTGAAACCATCACGTTTCTGAATTCAAATGTTCTATCAGATGCCAAAAGCAAACAATCAATCTTGTGAATGACAAGCTGCCCTGCCTTCATGCCAAGAGATGTTGCTGCAAGTGGCACGGGAAGTTATTTTGCAAGGATAAATGATTCACAAAGCAGCTTCAAACGTCTTCAAGAGGTATTTTCATCCCAAAACGCATGAATCACGCACGAATTACGCACATCTGCGCGGAGCGTGTGTCGTATGCGTATTTCGGCGGTGGAACGAAGGTGGACCATCAGTGATTGTAAGTGGATGTGCGTCGAAGGCAGTTTGTGCGTGATTTTGAGTTTAAACGGTTCAAAAATGTTTGTGTGCGTTATTCATGAGTCTGCGTGCGTAGTTTATGCGTCGGACACGCGTCAGCCGTCAGTGCTTATGCGTCGGAACTGGTTCGAAACCGCGCACAACCATTGACGCCCCACCTTCATATCACTCATGAACCACGCATGAACGGCGCACGTATCACGTTCATTCCACTGACAATGTGGATTCTGAAAGTGATTGTACGTGGAACGTTCGCGAAGCCGCCGTGATTGGACGTGCTCCGTCAGTGATTCATGCGTCGGACGTGCATCGAATGTTCGTGGAATACTTTGGTCAATTTCTCGACGCACAAGCACGCACAAACCCAATCTGTGCGTGTTTTGTGAGTGATTCGTGCGTCATCGGCTGTGTGACTGGCCCTTTAAATGCATTAAAAGGGCTTGGAATAATTCGAAAAAAACTTTCATTCACTCAAGGTAGGAGGAATTTTTTTTCCATGAAAGTTTAATGGAATGTTCGAATTGTTGACATGACTCATTGGCTCTTTTAATAGCATTTTAGTGTGTTACTTGTGTGTTCTTTTTCAGGAAGCCTATCTAAACACTTTTTGAAGACCAACACTGTCTAATGACATTTTTGGAAGATTTTAGTTCATCATCCCCAGTCGTATATACCTTGCGACTGTCAAAAGTGACATAAACTGTTAGGGAAATGAACACTATTAGTTTGACAGTGGCCTGACACAGTATGATAGCTGGGTCTCACACATCTTGTGAGAGTCGCATATCAATCACAGATAAATGTGTGCTGAGAGCCAGCAGCTCCATGGTGGGGAGAGAAGGGAAATGCTACTCTGACGTTGTGTTTTTTCAGAGGCTGTGCCTGTGAGGGAGAGATGTGTTAAACAGGAGTGCACAAACACCTCCTAGCCCCCATGCGATAAACAGGATTGATGTTTGCGAGCAAGACATTTAACTTGATCCAGCAGTGCTTGAGAGAAATCATTTAGCTTCACTGAGCTGTCAAGAGCCTGTGAAGGAAATGTTTTCCAAACCATTTTTTTCTCCTCTCTATCCATTAACAATTGGGAAATTGTTATTGTTTACAGAGGACAAAGTTAATATCTTCTTGCATATACAGTAAAGCTGCTATGGTCAGCTTATACTAGAAGATGTCATTCATGTTTGCTAAAAAACATTCTGTGCAGAAACAATGGGTTTTGAAGTAATGTCACACAAGCCTGGGTATACTTAATTTTCCAAGTTCCAAGCTCCGTCTAGCACACAGTTGAGCCTGCGATCCATTCAATTTACAACCCATTGAAGATCTAGAGAACCGTTATGTATTATTGAGCGCTCAAATCACTCGCAGCGCATAGATATCAGCGGGCTGTACTGAATGGGGCTGTACTGGCTGTACAAAAATGACGTCAGACTGAAAAGACTCAGAGCAGCTAGATATGATTATGAGTGCAGAACATTGTAGAACAGTTCAATAAAAGTCAAACTCCGGTCTCTGAACACACACATCAATGAATCAGAAACGCAACCACTTGACATAAACACAGATTCCACCTATTGATGTAGTGATGTAACCTACAGAATGTCACTGAAAAATCCCTTCCACTAATGCACATACACACTTTTGTACTTGTAGACCTAGTCTTGTCCAAGCAGAGTGATAAAAACTGTGAAATGTCAAATGTGTCATTGAACTGTATTTATTTGCACTCTTTGCACTCTGCTCAATCAGATGTGAGGACTTTAACTGTATTAGTTGGGATCACTGTTGCATGCCTTTTAAAAGTACAGTATGTCAATATATTTGGCTTTATAGCTTACAAACAACACACACAGAATGGACAGTACTTCCATAGCGGGAAGAGTAAAGTCGAGTATTCCTTGAGACCTATAGTTTGCAGCATAAGTGGCCCTAAAATAGATCATGCCTTGAAGTCAATATTCATTGTTCAGGGAGCTTCCAGTCCATGTGCCTGCGGTTTCTTTTAGTAGATGCCAAACCCCGATGGACAGCAAGCAGAAATCAGAGCCAGATTTGCTGCAGTAGATGGATTGCACAAGGATCCTTGTCTTGACACAGCCCGGTGCACACAGCATTCATTCAGGCAGTCGGGTTACGAGCCAGATTCCTAGAGATAAACGAAAGGCCTAATTGGTACTTGAAATGGTCACGTTTCTTTTGTAAAATGGAAACATAAAAATAATTTTAATTGAACTCAAGCAACTTAATGGACTGGGCTGAATATATAGGGCTGATATTTATGGCCTGTGACCATGACAACAAAAAATGTTTGAATGGCTGCTTAAATGTATGGCCCATCTCCAGGGTTTCCCCTTGTATTGTAATGAGCAGACATGTTGCAGTGATTGTGTGGAACAAAGCCATACATTTAATTTTAATCTGTTAGGGATGATGAATTTAGGATGATTAGTTTCCTCTGTACATAGTAATTTTAGCTGTCAATAACTTTTTTTAAAATTTTATGTGCATTTTGTCTGTAAATATAAAAGGTGAGGGCTTTGTGTAAAATTATTAAAATAAACCAAATTAATCTGCACGAATGAGCCCGCAGAACTCAACAAACTCGGTGTATACTGGCCTTGTTAGATTATTCCGGCATCTAACTATCCAGTAAGTTAAATAGTGTCTCAAAAAACTTCACTGGAGACATCAAATTGTTTCTGAAGCTTATGATTTAACGGTGAAACTGCACAAAAGATACAATCACTAAACATGAAATGCAAAAATGGCAGATTGACAATGAAGAACAATTAATCTTAGAAAATACATCTTAATATCCAAATAACTTTCTCAACTGGATGATACAATAAATTTAACACTGTGTACTTACAAACATTGCGTCTAACAGATGCAAAGAAAGATTATGTTTAAGGATGTTGCACAGCTACCACATTTCACTGAACTACTGAACTACAGCAGTACTACCTGCTTTCTGAACAAAGAGGTTGACTCTGACTTCTTTTCAAGATTAAATTCCTCACTAGAGTAGACATTTACAAAATAATAAATTCCCTGAAAAATCTAAATAAATTCAGTCCTGCACAGGGTGTTTAGTGATTTCTATATAATCAGATTTCAACTTTTTATTTTTTCATAATGTCCATATTTTCCATTTATTGAAAACCTTTCGTTTTTTTTTCAATGCTTTATCTTTTTTTCGGTACTTTTCAAATGTACCGTATTTTCCCGCATATAACCCGCGGGTTATACCAGATTTTACAAACCCCGCAGGGGGTGCGGGTTATATAAGGGTGCGGGCTGTATCACAAATGTTTTAGGACGTAAGTTTTTTTTTTTGCTGTATTTTATTTCTGTTTTTCTTTCTTGCGAGGGTTGTTGTCTCTGGCCCTTGTACTATCACTCTGACAGGTGTGCTGATGGGCTGTCTGACCTGTCAATCATGCAAGAAGAAGTGATTGGCTGTGCTGCCGTGAGAGCGTGCTCTTCTCATCTCATCCGATGATCAACACCTGTAGAATCGCTTCTTAAGGGACGTGCTGCTTTTTCTTTTTGTTCTGATTCTGACTTGTGTTTGTTTTCTTATTGTTTGAATTTTGTGCACAAGCATTGTGTACCGAGCCTGAACAGTTATGGATAATTGACATCATGCGAGCAACATTCGAAATTCGAAATGTGAACTTGCACAAAAAAGTTCATAAATCTATGGGTGCGGGTTATATAAAGGTGCGGGTTATTGCAGCAATTTTTTACACAAAACCCCAAAACCCACAGGCTATATGAGGGTGTTTATTATCTGCATCTGCGGGTTGTTTGTGGGAAAATACAATATTTTGTTTAGATTTCTTTTTACCCACACCAAAATTTCAACAAAATGAAATTCACATTATAAATTATTACATTATTCCTAAATGATTTCAATATTTATTATGAGCAAATTGTTTGTTTTGTAAAAGCAGAATTTGTTAACTCCTAGCATGTTCAATAGTGTGCTCTAAACACAAACAACAACTGACAAACACAGACTGAAGATGGAGAACTGAAATACACATGCTGATGAACAGAAATGATGAACAGCAGTGAGAATATTGATGTCCATGGCGACTAATGGCTGGAAAACTCAAACAATGTAACACATGGATGACTGAAAACAAACAAATGTCTGTGTGGTGTGACAAATATGCATCTGATAGACACGTTTGTCTTACATTACATTCAAGCAATTTTTTTCTCCCAATTCATGGAAATCAGACACGTTTAGTTAGCATCGCTTGCCAATGTGCTATTTTTTGGTATACAGGAGGGCTTTGTTTCTAGAAGTCAGTATACTTGTTTACCAATGGAAAAAACATGTCAGTCATGATTTTATTGGAGATTAAATATGAAACATTAAGAAACTTAAGGAATCAAAGGGAAATCAAGGTTTGCATCAGAGCTGACATGGTAGCGGACGAAGACAGAGACAGCATAGAGAACCCAAGAGCAGTTTATTTCAATGGTGATATTCCAAAAATGGGAACCACAAGCCATGAACTAGACACATTAAATAGATGCAAGACTTGTCGAATACACAGAAGTTTCAGATGTTTTCATTAAGCAACAGAAACATTATGTACTGCTTAATACAGTGCCTTATGTACAAGAATGAAATTCAACATAAACCTATACTATTTAAATACCAATAAAGTGAATCTATATTTTTTATAGTTGTATTTTGATAAACATGATACAATTATGACATTAAGTTTAAATGAAAATAGTTTTTACAGTTATAAAAATGTGTAAGAATAAACACAGAATACATGATTATTGCCTTTGGTGAATCTGGCCAATCGTGAAATGGCTGTATCATCATCAGAGCTCATGGAGCTGATTTGGGGCAACCACAGCACCTGACCTCGTTTTTTGCTTTTGTGCTACTTTGATGGCAAACGATCGTGACACGGCTGTGGTTCTGATCAAAGTTGTTCAAGCTTTCTAACCAGAATGCATTGTGTTTGTCAGGTACTGATTGTTCTGAACTAACTACTAAGTTACCAATCAGTGGATGACACATGAAACAAGGAACCATGTGACAAGATCATATGAAGGGAATTACGACATGAACAGATGAGCTAATAAACATGAACTTAAACTTGTTTAAACTTGTTTAATTTAACAAATTTAAAGATATGAAAACACAAATGTTAAGGAAAAACAGACATGACAAGGAAAATATTACGTTTGATCAATATGTAATTAAAAGTTTGCCATTCCCGCCTCCTTCTTCCAGAACAACATACTTTTTTTGCAAGGACAAGTTTGTTTAAAATGTAATTTCCATCACACAGAGTTATTAACATTGCAAAATACATAACTTGCTATAATACAGAAATTATAAAATACAGAAATCATAAAATGTTGATCTGATGCATGTTAAGCACTGTTGTAAATTGTTAATGGAAAAATTAAATATAATAGTAACAGTGTTACTTAAAAGTGAGCCCACAGGGTCTAAAGTGCCAACAGTTGAAGAAACAGCCTGATATTGTCACAGATGGGTGGGCGTGCGATGCAGAGAAACACGGAGAACTCGGAGATTCAAACTGAAAACACTTTAATAACAACAGAAAACAAAGCGGCACTCGTAGAAACACGGGAAGATAAGGCATCCACACACTAGGAACATCCACATAACGTCAACGATAGACAAAGACAATGGGAAACATGACGGTATAAGTAGGCAGGGCTAACAAGACACAGCTGACATGGGTAACATGGGTGGCTACGGGAACACAGGAGGAACACACATGAGGAGCGTGACATGATTGTTACAGATATCTTTAAACCCTCTATTTTATTTATTTTTCTCAAAGTAATTTACGGTAACTAATCTAATTGTCATATAATAATGAAGTTCTGCAATATTGAGCAGAATCTGTTCCATATTTCTTGCCATATATGCTTTGCATTTTCTTCTACCAGTCTGAAAAATAATTACCATCACACTGCTTGCCCACCATGGCTAGATGGGTGGCCGCCCACTATTATGAGAATTCCCTAGTGAAATACAGTGGCCAATTTTTTATAAAACTCTAAATATATATGACTAATTATTCTGAACTTAGAACAAGGACATTTGGAAAAGCCATCCTTGATCTGGGAGCAGAGTCTAGCTACACTCATGAGACTTTTACCAGGGTAATCAGCACCTGATGGGGGACCCCCAACACAGTCCCAGTAGTGATGTGCTTCTCGGTTCGAATCCCTGAAGCGTGTGCCGAGTAATCTAGATGAGTGGTTCATGAACCGCGGGTCGATGCGCGTGTTGCTGACGTAAGTGCTGACGTTTGAAGCCCCGCGTAGCGGGTGTACCACGTGACTGCTTCAGGAAAGGATTCGCTAGGTTTGAGTGCAGCTCGAAATAAAAGCGGCAGTGAAACACTATGTATTGTCCCTTGCTTTTTGTGTTTTTGGGTCCCTTTATTGCGCTGTTTTTGGCATTCGATTTGAGCTTCTTTTTTGCGATGGAACCAGCAAGAAAGAGGAGATTTTCCCCTGTTTGGGAGCACTTTTTAGTTGTTCTCACCTAAGAATGTAAGGCACCTGCAATTACTATGTAATAGATTCCATTAATGAATAAAATAAAATGTGACAACTTTTCTGAATACTTGTAGCTGAAGCATCTGATGTGTTCCAAGGAGCTAAGTTATAATAATAACACATCAACTATGCTAAGGTACGGAGTCTTGCATGGCAACGAGGAAACCAACCAGGTTGAACCTGGCTCAGGTATTCCATTTATATTCATAGCCCCACACTACACTGTATAGTTGTTTTTTTAACTCTTACATATGTAATTCAATTTAGCTGAGAAGGTTGACTTGGCTGAGCACTTTATTACATTTCAATACTTTTCAATTCAATAAATTATATTTTTTTAGACTTTGAAAGCCCTAGTGGAAAAAATTGTTTTTAAATAAAAATGAATAAACTCTTTATTTTACCTCCTTATTTAAAATTTTCACTTGTTGCATAAGCAAAAACAAAACAAAAGTAACACAAAACAATTAATGTTAAAACTCTTCAAATAATATTTTTGTATTCAGAGCATGATTCACATCCCACCATTTTATTGCAAGCACCAAGCATGTTATACATTTTTCTGCCCACATGATGGGGTAGTCGAGCAAATGAATCATCTTGAAGCCCCTATGTGTGTGTGAAGCATTTCCCTGCAGGGCTTCACTGCTTCATGGGGCTTCATTTTGCCATCACTAAGTCCCAGGCTGTCACGCTCGAATGAGGGGAGGACTCAGAGATGCAGGGAAGGATTATTTTAATAACATAAATGAACATAAACACACAAAAGAAAACACCCACGATGGGGAAAACATTACTAGAAACATTAACTTAAACACGATAACAAGGAACACAACAAACCAGAAGAACAGGGCGCGCAGGCACGGGAACCACAGCCATAGAATGACAACGACACCACACAGGACAGCAACCACGCCAGGATTAAATAGGGAACACATGAGGAAGGTAATGAGTAGAGACAGATGGGATCAATTAAGGGAAATGAGGGAACAAGATGGGTGGAGTGTCAGAGCTCTGTCAATCAACACACTAGAAACCCGACCTGGACTGACAGAACCCTGACACAGGCCCTGTGCTGGTGGTCTCTCTGTCATTTAAGCAATGGTCCTGGGTTAGATAATTATAATAGCTTGTTTCTGACATTTTTTACATTTTGCAATTCCGATTTAGTTTTTTGTTTTTTTTAAAGATTTACATCTTACAATGTTGAATGCTGAGTTTATGTATTACATAAGGCGACCTTTGCATATATATATATACATACATACATACATACAGACTTTGGCATGCACACAATAAACTCTCGCAATTATTTTATGTTTTTATTATATGTTTTTTTTTTTTATTCCTGCATTAACATATATAAACTAAAATAACAAAATATGAGAAAAAAGGTAATTGCGATCTGATCATTTGGATATTTTTTTGCGAGCTATAAAGCAAGAAAAAAGTTACCCTTTTTTACATAAACTGAAAAATACAACCAAAAGCGTAATTTCGACTGTTTCGTTTACTTCTGTTATCTCACAATTCTTTGGAAGAAAAAAAAAAAAAGAATTGTTACTTTCCATTGATTCCATTTCCATAGATTACAACTATGTAGTTCAGACATCAGACATTTTGTTGTTTTCTCAACCTTGGTTCCATTTTATGAGAGCATCATGAGCTAAATTGATCAAAGAGATTACAATGGATCTACGATGCTTTTGGGAAACACAGCCCTTGAGAGTTATAATGGCAAGAGGAGAGGAGAAAATGTGTGAGAGAAGGAGAGAAAGATGAATGGAACATTTGAGGCGACTGGGACCACCCAAAGTGTTATATCCTGTTAAAAGCACTGCCCTGTACAGGTTGATTCATGTGGTAGCTTCTCAGAGACAAGTCTGGTCCCCGTCCAATTACTATTCCAAAATACGTCAGGGGACCGGCCTGCCACAAGTGACTATCACACTGACTCACTGACTCAGAGACACCTGTGTCTTCTAGGCAACTGTGGCAGGTGTCTCAGATCTCTGGATTGATATAATGGGTGAGGGAGATGGTGAGAGCAGGGTTATGGATAACTAGGTCACACTGGACCTGTGCTTTATTTTACCTCCTGTCTTACAGGAAAAGAGCAACCTACACCTGCAGCTTGGGCTCAGTGAGCATCACCCTCAGGCTGAGCAGCAAATCCAGCACATCCATGATGATTTATTCATTGCAGATCTGATGGACTTTTGCAAGTGCAAACTGCACTGGAAGAACAGTAGCCTTACAAACTTTGTGAAAAAGGTAAAGCAGTCCAAATGTCAAGTTGAGATGTTCGAAATTACCCTGAGCTCTTTGACCAACAAATGTCAAACATATCGTGGTTAGAAAATACAGTTATTTAATGTTATTTTATGTGTAAACAAAAAAAAAGCTCTTTAGATTTTGCTTAGAGGTCTAGATGTTTCCTGACATTTGTTTCAAATTGTGTCTGGGAAATGAATAGTGTGGGTGATCAGTAGAAACTATAGATTATTATTTTATTATCTTATTTTATACCCAAAATTCAAGTTTTCACATGAAGTTAGTTCATGGGTCAGATGCTAAATTTCAAATGTATCTTAATGCATTTAATCCTGAATAATGTTTTGAATAATGTTGTTTTTAAGGTCTAAGTAATAATAATAATAATAATATATATATATATATATATATATATATATATATATATATATATATATATATATATGTACTATTAGTTATTATAAAATATATATAAAATGTTTATCTTTAGGAAATGGAAATGGAAATGGAAAGGGTAATTCATAACATTTATATTTTTCTACAGTAATTTCATGTCAATGTCTGTAATTTATGGCCATGGAAGTTTGCAATACCATATACAACGATTTTCATCGCTTTCTACAAAGCTTGCAGTAAAAAAGTTAGTGTCCATGCAATTTAGTCTCATCAGTAGATGTAATTGTCTCATCTCTTTGCTTGTTAACTTTGTCTCACCTGGGATTTCCACTGAATGCTAACAACGGAATCTGCAAGGACTTCATTTTCCTATCAAGATTAAAATAACAGCTGAGCTCATGTTAATTGTCTCTGGGCGTAAGTCTCTGCCAGAAATGCTGGAAGCGATTGAGAATTTTTTATGTAATGAACTGCAAAACCATTAATAACTCAACAAATTTACTGGATCTTATCATTTTATTTTTCCTTGGGAAGCATGAAGTTTTAAACATTTTTTTCCTTAAATATTTAAGCAACACTTTTTTTTACTAAAAATTGTTTACTTATTTTTAGTCTTGTTAAACAGAAAATGAGAACAGAAAAAAAAATGCGTAAGCGTAAGTAGAGCTGAAATAGGACCATGTTTACATCTGGCATTAAGATGGGTTTTGGTTGATCAGATCACGAGGGAGTGGACAAGTGAGACTATTTACACCTGCTATTTTAATCTCTTTTGTCCACTTCTTTATAGATTTCTTCAATGAGAAGGTGGGTAAATGTAGTTCCTTTTTTTAGATCTTTCAATCTAATGGAAAAATTAAGCTCAAGTAATTTAAACAATGATGGGAACCGGAGATGATGGAAAACACACAGCTTGACAGCTTTAGATTTTGCTGTAATATCTGCAAAGGCCAGGCCGAACGCAGTGAGTGCATTGGAAATCAGGAATGACGAGAGAACATTTGTTACAGTATATAGACTCACAGAGTACAGAGAGACCAAGTCCAATGGAATGTTCAACTAACGATGATAATGAATAAAAGTTTTTTTTATAGGAGATCGTAGATTACCGAGTAGGCAAATGGATAGAAGCACACAACTCGCTTGATGGAGTAAGTATTATGTGATGGAGACTGGGTTCGAGTGGTTCGTTGGAGAGAGGTAAGCACTGGAGAGCTTGAGATGAACTTGCGAAGACAGGTAATCAGGGGAGAACTTACGTAGAGTCCTTAACATGTGACAGAGACAAAAAAAAGGATCTATGGTGAGGTGTGAGGTGTCATAGAGCTACCTAGAAGAGGGGACTCTAGCCAGAGAGATGGTATTCTTGAGTTCCTCCTCGTACCATCCAGGGACCAGACATGGAGGTTCCAGAGGACTGGGCGTAGGTGACAAATTGTGCCCTGCCCCTAAGAAAAAGGCTTCCTCCAAGGCAATCGCTGACACCATGAGCGTGAGCTCACTGAATCAAGTCTGGTTGGGCCAGTAAGGGATAACCATTAGGACTTGATGTCTCCCTTGGGTGAAATGCATATTTGTGCAGGTCCCGGGGCCAGCGGTGTGCTAGTGCAACCATGCTGAGGGGGGCCCTTGGTCAGGGAGTACCACAGAGCTCAATGCGATGATTCGTGAGAGGTTTCACATCTGCTTCTTCATCTTGGCCTGAGGGACAGGCTCTACCACATCCTTCGCTAGAAGGTTTGCGATCTTCTGTTGGAGTACCATACTATCTTTTCCTCACACCCAAGGTGAATAGAATGCCGCTGTATCTGCATACCCCCCGCGAAGCAATGTCAAGTGATGCAGCGTCAACTCAACCACAGGGATTGAGCATGCTAGTGAATGGGAGGTTCATGGGGATTAAATCTGTGAAAGCCCATGCACTGCATTGAACCCCCCCAAATCAACTCAGCACTCGCTGCCAAGGCCTCATACTCAGAGGTAGAAGGACCAGGACAGGAGTCAATTGATGAGACTCTCTAAGTCTTGAAGAGATATGAGAGCGGGACCAAAACAGTGAGAGCATGAACCACTCACGAACGCTGCTTCAGCTTGAATGCGGCCCATACACTGAACACAGTGATCGTGCCAGTCAGAGGGAGAGAGGAATCGCCCACATGCAGTGGGACACAGACGGAAAGGCGTCTTTAAAAAGATGCAAACTGCAGTGTATTTTAGAATGAAATTTGCTATTTTAAGAGGAAATTTCTCTTTCAGCAGGCTGCTGAAGTACCCAGGGGAGCACTTTCGCACTTATCTGTGCACACTGAAAGGAACGCTGAACGTGCTATATTTCCAGCAGCAACAAGGTGGTTGGAAATTATTCTCTCTTGAACAAAGCTGAAGTGCCCTTGCATGCCAGTTGGACTTATATACCCGTATGTATGAGGCATTGCCTGGCAAAATGACAATTAGAATGCTGAGTTGTGTAAAGTATGTTGCATTTCAATGAACATGCGTGGACAATTTGGAATCAGATATCACGGTTATGTCATTTGCAGTGCTCCACCTACAGAAAAAACAAAACATCATTGCTTTTTGCAAACACCCAAATGTTTTTTTGGAAATGTTTCTCCCCCTGTCTTCTACGCATAAACATAGGAAATGTTCGCGTTTTTACTGGAGAAAATGCATGTTCAAATTATCTGCTATTTTTTAGCTTCAGGGTTTGGTGGTAATTTGTTTAATTGATCTCTGAGTTTAAATTGAGGAATTGGCCCAAATGTTGTAAATATTTTTTTGTGACCACTACTAAGGTCCAGCTGGCCGCTATTTGACACTTTTTCTGGTAATGAGAATTTGGCCATTTGGCACAAAGTATTAATGTTGCAGAGAGGTGGAAATACTTTTGTACCAATGTCATCCTGAGAAACAATTACCATATGCTACCAGCATAATTACCAGTGCTATTGATTGAATTTATTCACTAATACATTCACTGGATATTTAAAGTGTTTGAAATATGTACCCCAAAGACACGAGACATAAGATATAAACAAAGGATTTAATTCTGCTCAGTAATAACTACTCAGTCATATTTGATCAAAGTCTAAAATTTAGTTTGTTGTTAAGCTTTGTTCATGCGCTTACAATGGGAAGTTTTATTACAAGTCATATATTTCAGCAGGTACTGTAACCTCATGTCCAATTATGTCTGGTCAGTAGTCAATATATGATGCATTAGCTCAAGTTAAATGCATAGCTAACTTTACATTTGCCCTCCATTTAACATTGATCTTTATGCTTTCCATTTTCCTCCTCCTCATCCAGCACCCAGTGTTTGCATTCTTGATAGGCCTGTAAAATATGCTAATTAAATAAGGGAAATGTTCCCAGCATGTTAAGGGCTCACTTTGCAGCTTTGTTTTCATGAAGGATTATGAATGCTGTATTTGAAGGTTTCTAAACCGATTTCTTTGAATAAAAAAGAAATGTAATAATCTGTATCACAACATATATCGTATCCTAAGGCTAGATGTGGTATTTAAAACACTTGCAGTCAGAGTCAACAGTCAGGGTGATGTAAATAAATTGCTTCAGCTTTGACCTCACAGTTCTAGTCGGAGGATATTTCATTAAATTAAGTATAACATTGTAAACTGCTGTAAAGTGGGTTAATCTTGAATACTGCAGGGGAATGCACCACTTGCTTTCCATAGGGTGCACCACCATGAGTTTAATGCAAATCTTCACTGTTGTTTTCTTTGTGCGGTGTATGATTTATTCCTACAGAATAATCAGATGCATTTTTTCCCAGTACTGTTCTGGGAAAGTCAAACTCACCAAATTAAACTAAACATTTTGCTAACAATTATGCAAATGCTATTCAAGGAAGAACTGCAAACAAGCTATTGTTTTTCAAATGTTTTCTCAATGTTTTAAACTTCTCAACAAAGTTCTAAAAATGACAATCAATGACATGAGAGGCACTGAATATAGTATAATAAGAGATACAGAATAAGTCACCAATTTATTTAATAATTTTTTTAATGATATTAAGTGTATTCACATGTATGCTGGACATTTATTAGTCGTTTTCATTCAAAGTAAAATCCGAATCACTGCAGTGTTGATGTTTAGACCAACAGCACGAATGAATGTTAATGAACAATGTTAAAATTAAGAAACTTTATATAAATTATCAGCAGTGTCACAACCACAGGCTAAAATCAGGGGCGAAACAGGATCTATGTACAACATACATTAATTTACACCAAGTGTAACAAACAATACTCAGGTACAACAACTTCAAAAATGGGAACAGAACAAATGCAACAATAACAGACACTAAACAGGACTAAAAGCAGGGCTTAAATACACATCAAACTGAGAGACAAATAAAGCTAATTATAAAAACACATCTGAACATAACTAACTTAATCAGTAATCATAGAGACAGAAGTGTAGAGGGTAGGGAAAAACTGAATTAATTACAGAAAGACTACAAAACAAGGTGAACATTAACACCAACGCCAAGACTAACAGTGATAGCCATATAATTTGTCAAATTTTTGCTGTGCCAATGAGAACAGTTACAAACAAAACTATAGCCAGTGTAGGGGTAGCACATTACAAGTAATGGGAATTACGTAATCAATTACTTTTTTTAAACTAGCAAAGTAATGCATTCATTTTAAATTTACAACTAAATAATGAAGTTAATTTGAATTATTTAATTAAATTTAAGTTAATTTTTAAAATAACCAATGCAAGTTACTTTAATTTCTTATTTAGCTCTCCTGTTCACATGTTTAGAGAAATCGATAGTACAGTGCACGTGTATTATACTCTGTGTAAACATGATGGTTATTGTATTTCTTAATGTGTGACCTTACATTTACTCATCCCACTTTCACAAAAACAGAATCAGTATTCCTCAGAATAAATAAAAAGAATGAAAGGCAAACTCAGAATACTACACAAGCCTGCAATGATTAAATATGTTCAATTACACAAATATATTTTATGTATGTAATCTCACTTTATTAACCAACGACTTTGTTTTTGACCTTCAGTGATCCAATTCAACCACACTAATAAGCAATAATGACTTTAGCTCAAACTTGTACAGTAATACCTCGGTTTAAGGTATTTAAATTCGGTCAAGTTTAATTTGTTCCAAGAGCGAGCTCGTAACCCAAAATTCTCGTACACCAAAGCAATTTTCCCCATAAGAATGCACAAAAAATCACTTGATTCGTTCCACACAACCATAAATGCCCATTTTAAACAAAAAAATACTTGACAATTTACTGTAATGCGCACTTTACCTGTCGCTGCTGGCGTGATGGAGACGAGAGGGGGGGTTACTGCTTAGAGGGAGAATTTCATACCTTCTTTCGATATGCTGTACTGTACATATATATTTCACTACGTGAAGAATAGCGATCACAATTAACGCAACAACACGAGGTAAAACCGCTGTAAATCACTTATGTATATGATCTGTACAGAGTTATAACTTTGTTATATTATGCTGTTCTCTAAAAGTGTATGGCCCTTTTAAGAACGTCATTACACCCTGGGTGCGCTGTACTGAGAACACACGTGAGCCTCATTAGTATGCAATGTGTCGTGTTGCAACTAAACCGAGCGACGCTGAGAAAATGACCGAGTCAAGCGGTGATAAAGGAGTTGGAACCGTGTGGCTGTTTTATGAGAGGCTGAAATTAGGATATTTCCATGCTCGTACACCGATTTGCTCGTACACCAAAGATATCACTGTATTTTATTTTGTTCGTACTTTAGATTAGGGTCCAATTCTCATTATTAACTAACTACTTATTATGACTTTTGCTTCAATAAACTCCTAATTACTGTGTCTTAATAGTTAGTTGTAACAAGTGTGGTGGATGATGAACGCGGAAGACACGAACGGCAGGGATCAACTCAAAACTCTTTAATTTAACAAAAATGAAAAACACTTTAAATACAAACTGAAATGGCACTCTTGTGCAAAAAAAAGAGACAAAAACTCGGAATGGCTAACATACATAGATACATCGACAGGAAATGTGGGGTCAGATACGTATTACAATCGACAAGGACAAGACATGAGGACTTAAATAGACATAGGAATAATGAGACACACCTGACACGACTAACAATAGGAGTGGCAAATGAGACAGAAACACAAAGGATCACACGGGAGGAAACAGGAAGTGACGAGACACAACATGACTGTGACATTAGTAAGGTAGTTGTTACATTTAGTTATTAGGTAGGAATTGGGTGGGATTAGGAAGGTAAAATAAAGCATTAATATGTGCTTTATAAGTACTAATAAACAGCCAGTATCCTAGTAATATGCACGATAATAAGCAACTAGATTAGAGTGAGATTTGCACTCTAAACTAAAGCCTTACCTTTGTTGTTACTGCAAAACATAAAAACTTAAATTGAAACGAATGATGACTTAATGACTGCATCCATAATCGCATACTTCCCTGCTATATAGTAGGTGAAAAACAGTATGTGACAAGGGTAGTATGTCCGAATTCACAGCACTCATAAAAGATTCTGATAAGAAGGACATTTTACTATCCCATGAGGTCACGGGAAAGGATTTATGAATGGCAGTGAAGCGACTCAACTGACTCTGGAAGGTTATGTGAAAATGACAACATAATGAATGTAGTAGGTCTGGATTCAATTCATATTCATTCTAAATAGAACATCCAATTTTTATACAAAGTAACTTTCCACTGTGTACAATCCTTTGTGTATTGTGTACTGTGTATCTTAGCATGTTCCTTTTGACCTATAGATAGTAACTATGATCTTCCACATCGACTCTTATCATTTTTTAACTTTAACTTTGCTGGCTTCTCCTATATCAACTAAATAGGTCATAATTTGCTCCCTGTCACAACAGCAAAACAAATGGGTACCAAGTCTCAAAGTATTAAACATCTCTTTATGATAATGCATAGCTCCAAAATCCTTTGGGCATTATCCTTTTTTTCATAGTCAACCTGGACTGTAAACAATAACATCATGCCAGCGTGTTTGGCTCTTTCCAATGCCCTCTGATAGCTGAAAGCTACTAGAAGCCACAGGTCAGTTAAAGATGATCTGATTCCTCTCACCAGCCTGTCAGATCTTCCAGCCTCCCTACAGGGAGACGTGACATATCCATATTCTCAAAGACCAGCGGATTTGAGAGCAGTTTCTTCTCTAGTGCAGGCAGAGCTCTTAACTCCCACTGCTAATCCCATATTATTAGCCTAGAGCTACTACTCGCTTTCCTGCATGACTTTCTGTGCTTTTCTCTGCAGAGTATGTTGTCATCTACCGTTAAATCCTAATACTTCACTGACCTGATTGGTCCACATTGCCTCATATATTGTATGCTTTAGCTGTTCTTTTACATGTAATTGATCTGTTTTTCTATAACTCTGTTCTTTCATCTTCTTTCTGACTTCTATTTTAACTTCTTTTATCAACAGTTAGTGCACTGAAATTGTATTGTGAAATTGTGCAACTGTTTATTTCCCTAATATGTCATTTCTGAACACATGCTACCAGCAATCTACATTTTCTGTAGCAAAGAATCCTCGCAGGATCATAATAATTGGGCACAGAACCCAAAGAAGGCAATGATGTTAGTTGTTGTTGTTGTTGTTGTTGTTGTTTTACAAAAAAAGTTTCTTTCAATTCACAAATTGGAAACTTCTACTTTGTGATATAAAATAAAATCCTATCAACCAGGTTTTAATGTATTACATACTGTAGTTTATTCACCCACAGATAAACTACGGTTGGACTCTTGCCGGCACCCCCAGTGACTATCGCCTTGCCGGCGCCACCAGTGACTCTCGCCCTCTTGAGCTCCAAGCCCAATGAACTCTGGCCCGAACCCAAATAACTCTTGCCTGACCAGACAGACCCACCAGGTCATGTCTGTCGAGTCCTGTTCTTGTCCCCCTCCAGGTCCCCCGCCCACCCTCCACAGTTGTCACCTTGTCGGCGCGAGGACGTCCCTACCGGAAGGGGGGCGTTATGTAACACTTGTTCCTGTCTGTCTGGGTCTTCTTTGTCACTTCCTGTTAGTGTTGTCATTGTTTCACTTCCTATCTATCGTGTCATCGTTTCACTCCCTGCACCTGTCATGTTATCACTTAATCGTTAGTCTCCCAGGTGTTTGTCATTCCCTTGTGTATAAATCACTCTTGCATTTCCCTTGTGTTTGTCGGATGTTAAAGTTGTAATGCAGATGTTAGTAGTGTGTGTATGTTTGACATTATTGGATCAGGACTGGTGTCCCTGTTAAACAAATGTCTGCATTCAGGGTCTGTCCCAGACAGCTTAAAAATGGCCATGGTCACTCCAGTTCTAAAGAAACCCTCACTGGATGTTTCTGTCTTATCAAATTTCCGGCCCATATCTGTTTTACCTTTTATTTCTAAGGTAATGGAAACAATTGTGTTTTTACAGCTCCAATCCTTTTTAGCAAATAATCACATCTACGAGAAATTTCAGTCCGGTTTCAAAACTATGCACAGTACCGAAACTGCCCTTATCAGAGTCCTTAATGACATCCTAATGGCTACTGATTCAGGCGATTCTGTCATTTTAGTTATGCTTGATCTGTCCTCAGCCTTTGATACTGTTGATCATGAGATTCTTGTCTCTCGCCTGGAATCCTGCATCGGGCTACAGGGGGAGGTCTTAAGCTGGTTCAAATCTTTTTTAACCAATCGAAGTTTCTCAGTTAAAGTTGGTAACTTCACTTCCAATCCAAGCAATCTATGCTGCGGTGTTCCTCAGGGCTCCATTCTAGCTCCTACCCTTTTCTCTCTTTACTTGCTTCCTTTGGGCTCTATCTTTAGCAAACATAACGTTTCCTTCCACTGCTACGCTGACGACATGCAAATCTATCTGCCTATAACCAGAAAAGGAAAGCATGTCTAGACGATGTTAAATCTTGGCTCTCCAATAACTTTCTTTCCCTAAACTCAGATAAAACGGAAGTCATTGTCTTCAACCCTTCTGACTCCAGAACACAAAATCCTATTGATCTTGAGTCATTAAGGTCATTTATCTCTCCCAAAGTGAGGAATCTGGGAGTGGTCTTTGACAACTGTTTAAAATTCGATAAGCAAATTAGCACTGTTGTTGGTTCTAGTTTCTTCCATCTTCGCTCTCTCTCCAAAATTAAATCCTTCCTTTCCGAGGGTTCTTTAGAGCTACCCATGCCTTCATTACATCGCGACTGGACTACTGCAATTCCCTTTATTACGGGATCTCAAAGGCGCAAATTTCTAGGTTACAAATAGTCCAAAATGCGGCAGCTAGATTTCTTAAGAGGCGTAATAAATTCGATCACATTACGCCCCTCCTGAGATCTCTTCACTGGTTGCCTACCCAGTTTAGAATTCAATACAAAATTCTACTACTTGTCTAAAAATCTCTAAATAATCTGGCTCCCTCCTACCTGACCGATCTTCTTCACCCTTACACTCCCGTGAGAGAACTGAGATCGGAGGATAAACTCCTCTTAAAGATCCCCAGAACCCGCCTAAAGTCAAGGGGAAATCGAGCTTTTGAAGTGGCCGGCCCCACACTATGGAACAATCTTCCTGACCCTGTTAGAATGGCTTCCAGTTTATCTGAGTTTAAATCTTGCCTTAAAACCCATCTTTTCTCCCTTGCGTTTGTTGATGTTTAATATGTAATTATTTGGGGTTTTTGTGTATATACAGTTATTTATGCATGTATATATGTGTATACATATGTGTTTATGTTGATATGTGTACGGTTTGACTATGTCTCTTTGCATCTGCCTCTCAGTTTTTGCTTTTGACTGTTTCTATTTTTGTTTTGTTTTCTATTTTGCTTTTTATTTCTTATTTTGTTTTCTTTTCTTTCATCCTGTTGTACAGCACTTTGGTTGGCCTTTGGCCATTTTTAAATGTGCTTTACAAATAAACTGAACTTGAACTTGAACTATGTCCAGCCTGTCTCCTGAGTTCTCAGAGTTTTGTTAAGTTCCGTTCTTTGCACATCTGTGCTTCTTTTGGTTTATATTTAAAGTCTTTTTTTTTTTGTTTATTGTTAAATGAGTTTTGATTTGGACCCTGCTACTCCTCGTCAGTTTCTCCGCATCGCACACCAGCACCCCATCGTAACATTGTGGAAGTGAAAGTGATAGTCTTTTCTTCCATAATAATTTCATCCAAAATAATAACAAAATAGAAAATAATAACAATGCAAAATAAAATGTCAAAAAAATAAATTCTATTATTTTGCCACCTCAATTCAAATGAAAACATTTAATAGGCATTTAAAATGAATTCTCAATTAAGTTCTGTATGATGCATAGCTGACGGTGGAACTGTATATATTTTATGCTTGAGACAAGGTAATACTGGCCTTCAAATAACTTCACAGACACTGGAACAGATGAAAATAGCTGTGATTGATTTTTCAAACTTAGTTTTCTCTGAATCGGAGTATACCTGAGCCAAACCTGTCTGTTACAGAACAGATTATAGTTTAAGAGAGCCAGTTTCAGTCTAGTTTACTTTTGACTAAATGTATAGTATTACAGTGTTTTGTCTTTGCAATACAGAGTGGTATAAGAAATATAATGTCTCCACAATTTGATATTATTTTGTTTGCCAGTGAATGACAGAGCAACTAAATTTCATCTAGGCTAGACAGGTAACTGTGAAATAGCCATCATTTCATTTCTGCTGATATATGGCAGGCCGTTTAGACTCTTATCTGGCATTTCAGTTGAGCGGCTTTGTTTTGTGTTCAGTATTTAATCAAGAGTCAGACTGAAGATTAAACAACCTCATCGTCAGTATTGCAGTGAGTGATCACTTCTCTGATTTGTTTATAACTTACAAACATCATGCTGCTATATTATATGTATGAAAAAAATGGTTGACACTAGTTTTTGTAGTTTGTTGCATTAAAAATTAATATTGTAGCCTTAAAATAGTTGTGTGCCTATTCAAAGTAATAGAAGAGAAATAGTGATATAGTAGAAATAGTAAGTCCATGTGATATGCGGATATGAAGTGTGCACATGACTCTTCAACAGAGGTAACGGCAGGGAAATTAAAATGAAGCTTGACTAAGGTATGTATGTATATTGTTACGATTACGAGCTCCGCACCTTCACCCTCTGGCCACTGGAGGGAGCTCTCACACGTATACTGACACACACTACATTTCCCATGATGCCGTTCATTGGACTGATTACTGCACCAGCTGTGAACCAGTACATGAACTATAAAAGACTCACACACACAAACTGTCAGGGCGAAGTCTTGTTTTTGCTGTGGCTAACAATTCTGAGTGTTTATTATTATTATTATTATTATTATTATTATTATTATTATGTCTGTTTACCTGTTATCGATTCTGCTGTTTCCCGTTACTGATTCGGTCTACCGCCCCCGACCTGTGCCTGGATTATCGATTGTGATTGTTATCTGCCTGTCCTGACTTCCCCACCTGTACAACTTCTCTGATTCTGTCCGCCTTCCTTTTTGACCCTTGCCTGGATTATTGTTTACGTATGCTCGCTGCCTGTCCTGACTATCTGCCTGAACAACCATTCTTAATATTGACACACGATTGAATCCCTGCCTGTTGTCAAGGTTTTAGGAGAGCGAGGACTCAATGTGCAAAAGGATGAACTTAATTAGAAAAATAAAACAAAACATCAAACATAAACAGTCCCAGGGGGGAAAAACTAGACTAGGTAAGACTAAGCAAAACAAGCCATGACACTAGAACAACATAGAATAACGACAACGACGTGACACAGAACAGCAAACACAGACTGAATATATAGGGAGGACATGGGGAAGGTTACAAGGGAAAACAGCTGGGACAAATCAAACTAATGACAATGAAACAAGACGGGCGGGGTAACAGACAAGACATGAACATGCAGCCAATGCGGATGCACATCGATGCATGTTCATATTAAACAAAGACGACCAAACTGCGCGTGACAAGAAAACACAACATGAAAGCACACGGCCGATGATAACACGAACCACGTGCCAAACATAACACACAGACGAGAGAGAGCACTGCACGCGCAAAGCTTGAAACCATGCCCAATCACATGACATAGAGCACACAAGAACGAGTAAACACCTGTTCTCGCGCGCTCACAACAAGGACAAACACACGAGTCAAGAATGCTAGAATCCCGACACAAACGGAAACTGAACCAGACCAAAGTATCGGGACCAGACATCATAACTCGCACAAAAGACATCACACAGACAAGCGTGCATGCGACTCGAACACCCGAAGCCACGCACACGCACACACAACTCGAGACATTACTGTAGTGTCAGAGCTCTGCCACAAAGCCAAGAAATGACTAGACCGAATGTGGCAGAACCCTGACACCTGTGAGTCCCTTCCATTACATATATGTATAAATATGTTTATGTGTTTCCAGCATTGCTTCCCCAACGGCGGCGGTTAAGACTGCTTCGTCACACTGATACATATGCTGATGTAAAAAACTTTATCCTCCATTCAAAAATTCTTATCACATCATTCACATAGGTACGATTGGCTGATTCTAGATTTTTCTACTGCTGAACTGGACAAGAATAAAGTGATGTATTGTTCCTGCAGCGTGACAAAGACCTGAAATCATGCTGATCTCTGACACAGCAGGTTTTTGATGGCTCTGTAAAAATGGAACATCATTGCTTTCGGCAAGGTGACGGATGTACTCATCTGCCATAATTCACATTTAATATCTTAATCCCAGAGGTCCATGGAGGCACGTGCTGTGTGTCCTTGCTGTGTATCCTTTCCTCTTCACTCACCATTAAGCACCGTGGCTATGCTCTGTTTCCCAACAGGATAAAACATGAATGAAGCAAATACCACAAACAAGGGTAAACCTTTTGAAAAAAGTAAACTATAATATTTGCACTAAATCACAAACAACATAGTATTTTGTTCAAACAAACATACAAACACTTTCTAAATCTAAATATGCTCTTGAAATTTCAAATGCGTAGATTCATTTTTTTCACAAATGAAAGAGAAAATCATGCTGCTTTGAAACAGTTAAAACTTTATTTCAATAGTCTGGACTTTCAGCTATAGCTAAGTAGCTTTGCAACCACATGTCAGATTATTCTACTAACCCTAACCCTATATAATAATAGCCTACTAATAATCTAATGAGAGTTAGTTGACATGTAGTAAAACAAGTTTATAATAGTTAATAGACTGTCTAAAGTGGATAGCTGAAATAAAGTTTAATCCTAGACTGGCATCAGGGTGAGTCAAAGATGACAGATTTTTTTTCTTTTCGATAGACTATTCCTTTAATTACTAATTACTCATTTAATTGCAAATGATTTTGTTCTATGTATGTGTAGACAAAATGCATCATGCAGACAAAAATGCTGCTTACCACATAGCTGAAAGAGGTCAGATAACTCTGGGGCTAAAAAAGGCTGGGAAATCATAAAATAGCTTGATGTACTGTAATAGTAAACTTTACCATTCAGAAACGGATTCAGAAATTCGCTCAAGCTGCAGAAATGCTCTTGTTCTGTGAAGAAAGTTGAGTTCTGATCTTTATAGTACTAAAAACAATAAAAGTTCCAAAAAGTTTTTTTTTAAACAGATGCTATAGAACAGGGGTCTCCAAACTTTTCAGCCCGAGGGCCGCACTAACTGTCAAACAGCATTTCGGGGGCCGACTACACACTCGAGGTCCAAATAAAAAAGAATCAAAACATGTTGTTTTTAATTATTTATTTAATATTATTTTATTCAGTTATTACTTAATAACACATTGATACACTACACGTGGACACTTGTATTAGTGGGAATGGTGAAATTGTTTCCTGGATGCCAAAATAGCAGACATTTCTGGCTTTAGATTTGATTTCCCTAACATCAACAGTGACCTGAGATTATCATCGGACAAGTTTGTTCTCAAATTGTTCATGTATTTTATTCTTGAAAATGTTTGTTCACACATTGATGCAAAAGTTTTGACATTAGGAATGTCTTCCTTACGCAAAAACGGGAGAAAAAAACCCACCAGTCCTGCGGGCTAAATCACACATTTTATATGTTTATACATACCGGTAACATTTTTATTCATTTTAAATGTCACACCCGTGGGGCATATGAAGGTGCACCGATATGCATCTGCTGATTATATGCAAGATAAAATGGTATATCATCTCATTGACGGTGACCAAGAATAATTAAGCAGCGAATAAAGTTTTTTGATGTAGTGATCGGTTGGAAAACGTCTCCGTTTACTATCGTAACCTTGGTTATTTTTCCATATTCCGTTTAGAGAAGCGTGAAGGAAATATTCTGACGCGTCGTGCTTATGCTGTTTATACTGTCTGTCTGTCAGATCCGCATCGCGCTACGATTGGCCAGTTGTCAACTGGCGTTATCCTATAAGGTTTCAGAGATTACCTGAAGGGGAGGAGTTCCCGCTCTCGAAAGGGAACGCGCTTTTGCGCGCCTCTGTTTTAATTCGGTAAAAACATAACGTCCACGTAAGCGGCGGCTGATCTTGGCAGGATACACGTAAAATTATGGATTTTTTTTCGTAGACAAAAAGGTCTCCGCGGGCCGCATGCGGCCCGCGGGCCGTAGTTTGGAGACCCCTGCTATAGAAGAACCTGTAACATGTAAACATTCGCCTCTGGAGAAGTAAACGTGGCCATCGGTGTAACTGGGAGTGCAATTGATGGTGGAAGAACCTCTTTGACACCCACTCTAGATACCAAAACAGACATGACAGCTGCTTGCACTAGTGTTGTAGTCAAGATATATATATATATATATATATATATATATATATATATATATATAATTTTTAATTTATAATTTTTATATAATTTTTATATAATTTATAATTTTTTTTATATAATTCTACTGTATAATATATCTTTCCTGTAGCTCAAACAGTAGACCGTTTCGATTGTGGCACCAAGGTCATGGGTTTGATTCCCAGGGAAAGCAAGAACTTATTAGAATGTCAATATTAGGGATGAGTGAGTATGACATTATCTGTATCTGTATCTGTTAACCACATGAATTATCTGTATCTGTACTCGGACTGAGGGGGGCCTAACCCGGAAGTGGGCGGGATTTAACTCGGCAATGGGCGGGGCTTTACCTGTATGTTTTTTTGTAATCATGCTATTGATATGGGTTGATCAGAAATTGTTATATTTATAGCCTGATTAGAAAACTATTTACATGACAGTATCAGCATTGAGCTTCAGATCACGGTAACAAACAAACTATACACAGAACAAGTTTTGCAACAATGAATACAACATATGCAGTTGCAATTATGAAGAAATCATAATTTTTAATCATTATTTTTTGCGTGAAGTCAAAAAACTGGTTAGAGCCAGCAGACGGTAAAAAACTAAAAAATAAATCTCTGACAGGCAAAGACGCAACGATAGTCGCATTCTACCAAGCACCGCATCTCAACAAACCCCACGTTTATCAGAACTATACTGGTTAATAAGTAAGTACTACAAACAAACAGAAATAAAAAACAAACCTAAAGCTGAAGAAACCCTAAACGTTAACGGGAAAGACCCGCAAAACCGAGTGACTAAGCGAGAGACAGAGAGAGAGAGCTGTTCTCTTCTCAGTGTTCTGCGTGTAAATGAGCAGAGTGGAACACAGCAAATCTGCATGTGTAGGGGAGGGGCGCTATGACTAGTCTTTCACATAATGCAGACACAGTCACCTATCCAATGAGGATTTTTATTCAAGCCGAGCACAGATATTGACTCATATTACTCTGCAAAAGTGCTTTATCTGTACCAGATACTCGTTTCAGTCGAGTATCCGGCTCAACTCTAGTCAATATGTGCCTTGAATGCAATGTAAGTCGCTTTGGATAAAAGCATCTGCCAAAGACATCCATGAACATCTAAATACCAATCAAATAACTGACAATAAAATGTATCTTTTTATTAAAGAGATGGTTGTTACGAATGCAGGTGTGGAGAGACAGGACCAGCAGGATCCAACTCAAAATCCACTTTTATTAAACCAAACAAAAACACTTTAAATAGTAAAACAAAACGGCACACTTGTGCATAAACTGAACTTAAACAAGACTTGGAAAACTTAGCAGACCGGGAGCACAGAGACAAGACAGCAGACTGACGAAACCCTCACACTAATCATAAACAAGACAGAGACACAAAGACAATTTCAACAACCGACAAAGACAAGGGAAATGCTAGAGGGTTAAACACAAGGGAACCCCTGAGGAGACTAACGATGGAAGTGATGAACAAGACAGGTGCAGGAAGGGCACGAGAGGAAATACAGAAGGGACCCGGAAGTGAAACAACACCTGACACGACACACAGAAAGTGACAAATGACATGACACACAGGAAGTGACAATAGACCTAACCGACAGGAAGTGTAACATTGACCTTACAGGAAGTGCACAGATGACATGACAAACAGGACTAAGGGTAACAGTGGCACAGAAGTTACATTTGAATTGGTACAATTAGACCTGCAGAAATAATGTTGAAATTAATGTTTTAACATTTTTGAATATAGAATGTAATAAGTTTTATATTAAATCACATTACTGATGTTAATAAAATCACGATAACAAATAAATCAGACTATGCATTTGCAATATAGTGATGTCCTCACAGTCATGGTTTTTCCCGTTTTTGAAATATTTCTGACTAATACATTGATCAGAATCAACATCGGATTGAAAGGAAGTTACCTGTTTTTGAAACACTTGTCTGAAAGTGACTTTTGATAAAAATATTAAATATTGAAGTTAACTTGTGGCCTGAAATGATAAAGCTTTTTTTTCATGACCACTCCTCAAGCCCCAGTTGGCCCAATTTGATTTGATGAGCAAAGAACCCTGGGCCATTTGCCCAGAGGAAGCTCCTATGAGGGCTGATCAAGACCCGGAAGTGACAGTGCCAAAGCTGGTCCTGGCACACACTAGCATGCTTGCTTTTGGCCCGAAAGTTGAAACTTGGCTATTATAATGCAGACTTCGTATATGATGAGTTAAAAATTGCATATGAGACAATACAATCAGTTTATGAGCAACAGATCACAGCACCCAGTTAGCACATAGAGTGGTATGAAAAAGTGTTTGCTCCCATCCTGATTTCATATTTCTTTGCATATTTGGTCACACTTAAATGTTTCAGATCATCAAACAAATTGAAACATTTTTCAAAGATAACACAAGTAAATACAAAATGCAGTTTTTTAAGGAAGGTTGTTGTTAGTAAGGGAAACCAAAATCCAAACCCACATGGCCATGTGAAAAACTGTTTGCCCCACCTGTTAAAATACAACTTAACTGTGGTTTATCACACCTGAGCTACAGTTTTCTATACACTCCTGATTACTGCCACACCTGCTCTCAATCAATGAATCACTTAAACAGGACATGCCTGACAAAGTGAAGTATTCCAAAAGATCTTCAAAAGTTAGACATCATGTTGAGATTCAAAGAAATTCAGAAACAAATGAGAGAGAAATTGATTGTGTGGAAAAGGTTATAAAGCCATTTCTAAAGCTTTGAGATTCCACCGAACCACAGTGAGAGGCATTAGCCATAAATTGCAAAAACATAGAGCAGTGGTGAACCTTCCCAGGAGTGGCCGGACAACCAAAATTACTCCAAGAGATCACCAAAAAACCAACAACAACATCCAAAGAGCTGCAGGCCTCACTTAAGATCATTGTTCATGACCACCGTTGATGAGCGAAAAGAACATTAAGTCTCATCTAATTATTTACAGAAAGCATCTTAATGATCCCCAAAGCTTTTGGGTAAAAACTGTGTGGACTGACAAGACAAATGTTGAACTTTATGGAAGGTGTGTCTCTTTACATCGGGTGTAAAAGTAACACCGCATTTCAGAAAAAGAACATCATAACAACAGTAAAATATGGTCATGGTAGTGTGATGGTCTGGGGCTGTTTTGCTGCTTCAGAAACTGGAAGACTTTGCTGTGATAAATGAAACCATGAATTCTGCTGTTTACCAAAAACTCCTGAAGGAGAATCTCTCGCCATCTGTTCATGATCTCAAGCTGAATCAAACTTGGGTTCTACAGCAGGACAATGATCCAAAATGCACCAGGAAGTCCATCTCAGAATGGCTGAAGAAAAACAAAACGAAGTCCTGACCTGAATCCTACTGAGATGTTGTGGTATGACCTTAAAAAGGCAGTTCATGCTCAAAACCCCTCTAATGTGACTGAATTACAACAATTCTGAAAATATGAGTTGGCCAAAATTCCTCCACAGCTTAAAATGATTGCAAACACTTGATTGCAGTTTTTGCTGTTAAAGGTGGCCCTACCAGTTATTAGTTTTAGGGGGCAATCACTTTTCACACAGGGCCATGTAGGTTTGGATTTTGTTTTCCCTAATAACAACCATTTAAAAAATGCGTTTTGTATTTAATTTTTGTTATCTTTGACCAAAATTTAAATTAGTTTGATGATCTGAAACATTTAAATGTGACAAACAAGCAAAAAAAAAAAGAGCATTTTTTTCATGCCACTGTATTTCTCAGGCAAAGACCACATATCTGAAACAGAAGCAGAGTGAGAAATAGCAACATTTTAAGTGGACCTCAGTCTAAAAAATAAATAAATAAATACATGACCATTATACACTTCTAAATGAATCTACATTTTTTTATTTTAGTTCATTCTTAAAAATTAAACAGGTTTTAAATTTATCGAGACTTTTGACATGAAAGTTTCTTTAAAATTGATTAAAAGAACTTTAAAAGAACAATATGTTTTTTTTTATATTTTATATATCAATAATCAAGTATCTACCTTAGTCTAAACCTTTATCTAATAAGAACAAACTAGCATAAATATGCAGGGAATCATTTACCTGGGACAATGGTCAGTACTACAGTTTAGCAGTTATTATGCAACAATATTTGACCACTGGATCCAAATTATATTCCATAATTATACCACAATTATGTGCTGATTTATTCATGAGTGATAATCCACAGCGTCCTAAAGTTCCACATGCACTCACAATCACACACACACACACACACACACACACACATACACACACACACACACGCACACATAAAACTTGATGAAACAGCATTTAAAAGAACAAGTGAGGCCTAATATAATGTTATCATAATGGAAACCAATTTGATTTCCAGGTTCAGATATATGATACTGAGAATTAACCAAGAGTATTGAAGAAATTCATCATGCACGCTTTCTGTTTTCTGGGCTCATTACTGTTTGAGTGTTATATCTCACAACAACATAATTATATCTGTTCATGAGCTATTTCTCCCAGAACTCTGCGAAGGAAAACTATGAGAACAAGTTCCATTAAAAAGATGTTTAGTCAGCAAACATAACTGTCATTCTTGTTCAAAACCTCTCAAATACCATCCAGAGAAATTAAACTCTCTTCTCAAGTCTCTCCTCTATTTTATTTTTTCCCCCATCTCATCTACACACACACACACACACACACACACACACGCACACCTGTGCTGATAAAATGAATCGCAATGAGGACATTTTCCAAAATGTGTTATTGTAAATCAAAATGATGTATGATTTGTTGGAACCAAACAAAAAATGACTGAACTACACCAGTTTGAAATTGATAAAGTCAGTAAAATAATGCTTTTGAGAAAAATCATGTTAAAAGTTCCCTTTCACGGGAACTCGTGCTGCATCGAAACATTGCATCTCTATGGGAATGCTTTAGCGTGATTATCTTGAGAAGCAACATCGAATCTATCGATCAAGTGTGAATGCACTGTGACGGATGATGAAGTCATGAGCCAGGAGGATAACGTTGTCCCAGAAGCCGGGAGTGGCAGCTTTAGTGTCTTCAGTAAGCGCTAGAGTGAAATGATGAGTCTGTTTGTGCTGGCTGTGTGGTTTTTTTAACGATCCCCAGTTAGTTTGAAAAGAACAGGGAATCCCACACCATATTAAATAAAACTACTATGGCGAGTGAACAGCAGTTTGGATTGTGTGTTCCTCCCTGCCCTCCCAACAGATCTCGGGCAGGGAGGAACACACAGTCTATGTGTTGATTGTTCGAGTGCAAAGCATGCACGATCAGCGTCTGAGGACTCTACACTTCATACACTCAGCTCCCATCTGGCGATTTTAAAACAAATACCACCCAGGCTAGTCATCCTCAGGTTCAGGTTCAGGTCCTGCTGTTGAACGAGGCACAGTGACAATTTTTGTCCAGGGATTGGTAATAAACCTGTCAGTGGGGTTAAGAGATGGGCCTGGCCTTATCTCTGCCCTCACTCAGCAGGTAAGATATCCTCTCCCGGGATCTGGAAGCGCGTGGTGTGGTACCGGTGCTGCAGTTATAACAGGTGCTCTGAGGACTTGCATGTTCTTAGCATCAGTGCTGGAGATGAAGAGTCGCCACTTCAATCTCCAGCTTATGAGTCGTGACTCAAGTGTGTCTGGGCCTTCTTCTTTTTGATCCTCAAACTGAGGTGTTCAGGTCCAAAAAAAAAAAGGAGACACGGCTATGGGCCACTAAAAATGGTGGAGGCGCTTGAGAGCTACCTCACTCCACTATATTTATCGCCAAAAGTGTTTTTGCCATTTAAATAGCCTCATAGCCCCATGCCGTGCCATTCACAAAAACCCGAACACCATCTCAGTGTTATGGGGGATCGGAACAGCAATCTCAGGGGATTGTTCTGCCATCCCTGCCACTTTGTGTGCGTCAGGATGCAGCGATCCCCACTGAGTCTCCCAGTTGCCATCCGGGAATGAAAAATTCCACCCCAAGGTGGTGTTGCAGATTTGCACATTCCATCTGTGTCTCTAGAGACATCTCATAGGCCACTTTGGTCCTTCACTCACCCAGCTACTCTCTGACTGGATGCCATGGTTCAGACATGGCTGAGACTACATCTGAACTCTTTCCACTAATGCTCTGCTTCTGGGGGTTCTGGAGAGGTCCGTCTCACTTTTATTGCCCAACATTACCTGTATGGTTGTCGGACCTAGTGTCCCTCCTTAACATTTTTCCTGTAGCTCAATCAGTAGAGCATTAGTGCTTACAACGCCAAGGTCATGGGTTCTATCCCAGGGAAAGCAAGAACTGATGCAATGTGTTCTTTGAATGGAATGTAAGTGGCTTTGGATAAAAACATCTGCCAAATGCATAAAATGTAAAAATGCCAACTCTGTGTGCATGGGGGCTTATCCTTGCCCAGACCTCCAAGGGGTGGTTATTGAGACCATTCTCCATCCACCAGGAAACAGTATGCCCTGAAGTGGAAAAGTTTCACTTCATGGTGCAGTGAGAGTTAAACCTAGTTACCTGTCAGATTGGCACCATGCTTGAGTTTCTGCAGCTCATGTTCACTGCCCTTCTACCTTGAAGATTTATGTGGCTGCCATAGCTGCTTACTATGTAACTCTGGGTGGTATTTTAATTGCAAGAAACCCCTTGGTTACACGTTTCCTTCGTGGCACACTGAGGCTGAGACAAGCAGTACGTAATAAGGTGACCTGGAATCTGTCTCTGGTGCTCCAGGGCTTATCCCAGGCCCTCTTGGAACCTCTTGTGGTGGTTCTATCAAGTTTTTGATATTAAAGACGTAAAGCCCTTACATCATTTAAGCTTAGGACATCTTCAAGCCCACTAACATGGCTCTCCTTTGTACTGCAGGTATTCTGTCCTCCCTTCATGACCAATGAAGGGTCTTCTGTCTCCAGTGTGAGCACTGGATGCCTATGTTCACACAGAGCTTAGGCCCAGTGGTGCAAGCCAGATCAACTGTTTGGCTGCTTCGGAGCTTCAAATAGGAGCATGGCTGCCTCTAAGGCTCTTTTAGCAGGAGTATCTCTTGCAGACTTTTTTTAATGCAGCAGGCTGGTCCTCCCTGCATACCTTTACCAGGTTCTACCAGATAGACCTGAATTCCGCTTCAGGAACATGGTTGCTAACATAGTGCTCTACGTTTCACTCTGCAGGCCTTCGTCACTGTGGTTGCGTTGGTTACGTATGTAACCCCCAACCCACAGTTCCTATGTGCCTGCCAGCATCTTACTATAGACACTTTCTAGCTGCAAGTCCCGGCTTCTCATGCACCTTTATCTTCCTGGTTCATGACATCATCATCCCTCGACGTGCATTCACACTCAATCGATCAATTGATTCTCTTGTGGTTCATGAGAAAATCCTGCTAAAGCATTCCCATAGAGTTTCAATGCAGCATCCCGTTCCCTCTTCGGGGGAACTAATGTTACATGCATAATCTGAGATGTTTTGTGAAGGTTCCAAAATGAAATCACATAGCAACCATACCTTAAAATCCCTGTTAATATAGCAAAATTTGGTATACACAGAGTCAAAACCAAATATCTACCGTATTTATTCGAGTATAACGCGCAACATTTTCTACCAAAAAAATAAATCAAAGTTAGGGATGCGCGTTATGCACGAGGGCTGGGCTGGGGTGGGGTTTGTTTTGACGGCCGGTCCTTTGAGGGCGCCGGCGAATTGTGAGTTCGCGCTGCGCATTTTACAGGCTGTTTAAGTAGCAATATATGCATAAAAAAAGGCACACTCGTGAGTGCAATTCAGCAACTGTATTCAAACATAAACCGCGGCAACAACCGCAACATAGCCCAAAGCAATCGATTGCCGTGTTTTTTGTGAAGACAGGCATCAGCAATAAAATGGACGGCACAGAAGACGACCTGCTGTGGAATTCAGACGCAGAAGAAAGCGAAGAAACAGATGTTCCTGCCAACTGGGACACTGATGAAAAATTAACTCCAGAAGAATGGGAGCAACTCTTTAATGTCTCTGAGGAATCTGACGTCGAAGGATTTTAAATAAATATTTTTACCGGTAATTCTTTTTTTATTATGGCTGCACGTGTTCAACAACGTTTTTTGTCAATTACAATGCTTGGTGTGAAACAAAATTTTATACCGATTTTTAATCGAAAATTAGGGGTGCGCGTTATACACGTGTGCGCGATATACTCGAATAAATACAGTATTTAAAAAGTTGATACACAACGTTTTTCCCTGTGATATTGCAATTGTTGATTAATATTAATGAAACAGCCCATACATTAAGGTCTACAGTACCACACAAATCTAGTATAATGTTGCACATCACATGTTTTTCCTCAACAGTTAACCACATATTCACTTAAGACATAACAGATAATGTTTGAATGAATACTCGCCAAGACAGACATTTCGGAATCACACGCTATCTGTGGTGTCTTTGTGTGCATGCTTCGTGTGTGTCAGTGTGTAAGGTTGTTTTGTTTACATAAGCATGAGTTTAAAAATCTAATTTCATTGGTCTTGAATCATGCCATCGACAATTTGCTATAAATACTCTTAACTTTATTAACAATACCAAAGTGCCAGTCATTGAAGAACTTTTCACGAGCAAGGGAAAGATGCACAGAAAACGTTCAAATAGAGATACTATACACACACACACACACACACACACACATATATATATATATATATATATATATATAGACGTGTATAGTACCCCATACATTTTCTCCTGAGGTACAAATGTACATGCTACCATATTCAGATCAAATTATCTTGATATGCACTGCCATTCATAACTTTATGCTTCCTTTTGACATTGTCGTATGCAATTTATTCATGCAAAGGTTTGTAGAAGGGATAGCACGTTTTTTTTCTGGCCTGTCATCACCACTGGAATGGCACAGTCAGGCACTGCTTGATAAATATTTCACGGATTCATTACCCCAAGGGTTCTTCTGAGTCTCTCTGTGACAGGTAAGAAGCTTAGATGAGGTTCATTTAATGTTTTCACATTTTCTCTTTTACTAGCCTTTTCAATTATTTTTCACTAAATCACACTTACACTGAAAATGGACTGGCCCAGAAGCGAGCTTTCGATAAAATGTTGTTGTTTCTGTTGTTGTTGATGTTGTTTGTTAAATTAGTTAAATTAATGCCTGGTGCCATAAATGGTCAACATAAAAAATACAAAGAAATCATATTTGGAGGGCATGAAGAAGTGTACTGCTGAAAATAAATTTTAGCAGAAATAGCTTTCCTGTTGCTCAAACAATAGAGTGTGGCACCTGCACTGCCAAGGTCATGGTTTTGATCCCCAGGGAAAGCAAGAGCTGATTAAAATGTCAATGTGTTCCTTGAATTCAAAATAAGTTGCTTTGGATAAAAGCATCTGCCCAATGCATAACTGTAAATACACATTTGAATTTTCTTTCTCTTCTGGGACAGACTCAAATTAGTTATGAATCCTCTTGCAGACTCTTGCAGTCCGCAGAATAGTCATCAGAAAATCTTAATTATTAGGATTATGTAATTAGGTATAATATAATTGATAATGATTACATAGTTAGATAAATGACATTCACGAATCAGTGTATCATGGTTTAGACACTGATAAGGACAATAAGGACACTGGCTCAATAGACATTGGTGACTTGACAATAGTGTCCTTGTTAACATCACTAATGGTATTAATGAACAACAGCAGGACTGTTTTTAATAATTATATATATAATAAATAATATAATTTTTGTAATACTTGTAATACTAATGTTACAGAACTGATTTCAGCTTAAATTTTAAAATGCTTCCAGTAAGGTGAACATCAATGCTCCCTGGTTCCCTTTCAAGGGAATTCGCACTGTGTTGAAAATCGGAATGGGAATGCTTCACGAAAGTGCTTCGTGAAGCACAATGAAATTTAATTAATGGTGTGAATGCACGTCGAAGTATGATAGAATATTATAGCTTCCTCAACCAGGAAGCTATAAAGGTATGCCAAATGCGGCAGCTTATGTGTCTTCAGTAAGAGCTGAGAAACGATCTAGTGTTTGCTGCTGGTGTGTTTTTTTAAAGTTCCCGAGCTAGTTTAAAAAGAAAAGGTTATCCAAACAAATAGCAATAAGCGTGTGTGTTTCTCCCTACCTTCATTACAAACTGGGATACACACAATCTCTGTGTTGTTTTCTTGGAGCAGACCACGCACGGTCAGTGCTGGTTGTACTCATAATACCATACGTATGCTCCGCTTCCACCTGGCGGTCTTTAAGGAGGCTGCCCAGGCTTGCAGTCGTCAGTCCTGCTGGCTGTTGTCAGCAGTGAATTTATCCAGAGGATCGTAGTTGGGTATGTCAGGGTTAGATATGGGCCTGGCCTTATCTATACCCTCACTCAGCAGGTATGACATTCTCTCCAGGATCCCGAAGGACATGCACATGGAAGATAATTCCACCCTGGTAGAGGCACCAGTACTGCAGCTATCGAGCTCTGAGGAGCTGTATGTTGTTAGCGAGGTTGTTATCGAGGCTGGAGATGAAGATTCGCCACTTAAATCTCCAGCTTATGAGTTGCGACTCAAGCCTGTCAGGGCCTTCTTCTTTTTGATTCTCATACTGAGGTGTCGCCAGACTTAAACATCGTCTGGGAAGTCCTGTCCACTTTCAAACTGATGCACCAGATTCTCCTTCGGCCCCAAGCGAAACTGCTCTTGCTCCGGGCATCTTACATCCCTGGGACCCAAAAAATAGGAGCAGACATCCTGTCAAGAACGGGCCGAGGCACAGGGAATGGAGAATCCACCCAGATGTGGTGGAACAGGTTTGGCCAAGCTCAAGTGCATCTAGTTTTACCTCAAGAGACATCTCACTGTCCACTATGGTTCTCCCTCACGCACCCAGCTCCTCTTGGACTAGATGTGATATTTTAGATGTGGCCAAGTCTGTACATTCTTCCCTGATTGCTCTGCTCCCGGGAGTTCTGGAGTCAGGTCAAGACCCATCTCACCTGTATCTCTCTGTGTTGGCCGGGCATAAGCTGGGTCACGGATCAAGTGTCTCTCCTCAATGGAACACCATGGGAGATTCTAATCAGGAGGTAGAATCAATAGTAATCAGCTGGATCCAGTTACCAGTAATATTGGTATATAATATAATATATAGCACAGTGCTGGAGTTCCTACTGGAGCAATTCAATGCAGGGTTAGTCCTCTATACCCCATAAGTCTGTGTGGTTACCATAGCTTTTTACCACATACCTTTGGATGGCATGTCACACATTTCCTTTGTGGTAATCTGAGGCTAAGACATGCAGTACGAAATAAGACATCCTGAGATTTGTCCTTGGTGCTCCAGGGCCTGTGATGCAGCGTCTTATTCCCTTATTCCCTCAAAAAAGTTTACATTCCTTTCAAGGGATTTCACTGTACTTCACAACGCTTTAATGCAAAGCATTCCCATTGCGTTGTTTCAATGCAGCGTCTCATTCCCTATTCAGGGAACCAGGGTTACATTCGTAACCGAGACGTTTTCATGGCGCATTGTGCATGTGACTTTTTAAGGAGTTAAGTTTTCAGTGCACTGGAAGGATTTTGCAATTGAGACAGCCCATAAATGGCCAACTCCCTGATCAGTGCGCTAACTACTGAAGTAGAGAAATGATGGAGCACATTTAACTTCCTTATTCAATGTACAAATAAATCAACAATGGAAAGAAAGCTGCTCATCAAGCCAATTCATGGGGTCTTGAAATCTTTGTAGGGTGAACACAAGTGAAACCGCTGGTAAAATGTAACCCTTATAATCTTCATCTTAAACTAGTATGGGATTTCATCATTTTTGCTTGAGTGTCATACTACGTTTGGACAGCTGTGGTGGTAACAGCAGCTTTAACCACAACCTTGCCAGCCACTAGCAATTAACTCGAAGTGAAGTGTTTAGCAACATCCTTTTGCCTTCAGAAAAGGCTTAAAAGAAAAAGTAATAAAGTTCACATACCTAGTTGGTGCTTGAAGGAGGAACAGCACAAGCAATTATCAGTGGCAACAATATGAATTAAACACATTGCCACATTTATTAAAGTTTGTCAGTTTTTTGTTTTTTTTTTACTTTAAAAAATGTAATTTCTGTTTTGATTTGAAAGATTTTACAAGCTTTTGAAAGAAGCTAGATTTGCGGTAAGAACAATATTTCCAACAAAACTTCACAGTTGCGACAATGATCCACACAACTTTTCTGATGGCCCAGCACTTTGGACTGTGACCTCAAATTCAAACTTTGCTTGGGTCCTGAGTTGAGGGGGGGGGGGGGGGGGGGGGCAATTGCAAAATCAATTACTGTGCAGTGCCAGTCCTAGCTTTCTGGGGACTCCGGTGGCCCCTGTCAGTGTGTTTATAATAACCTCAAAATGACCCCTAACCCCTTAATCTGTTCTTTCAGAGCAGTTTCACTGTCAGCAAACAACAGTGAGATGAAATGTTCATTAATACAATAATAATACAAAACTTTAAACTAAAGGAACGGAAAGCTGAATAATCTTTATAAAAACATTGGAAGTCAAAATCAAAAATTAACTAAAGCACACCCCTAAAAGCATACTTGAGAGCAAGGGGGCCCCATGGCAGTTTGGGTGTCCTATGGAACTTGCGTACTTTGCGTGTAGGGAGGATCGGCACAATGTGAACTGTTGCCCATGCAGTGACAGGCTTATATACAGCTATATAAAAATTAAAGTTTGTAACACAGTATAAAAGAAAAAGGTCATCTTAAAAACACATTGTCTGTCAGGCATTTTTTTATTCTGTTATGTGAGAATAAAAAGTTTACCCAGGAGCAACAGCATGAAACTTTTCGATGGAAAACAAAACAAAATAATATATTTACTTTTAAAACCACTTTTGCAATGCTTATTTGAAATTCTTATTATCTGCCACAGTAACATAAAATTTGACTTTCAATGACTTTTCCATACCTTATCCCTCGATTATTTCACTTATGGACCACCAATCACAGAGCTAAAACCTTTATGTGGAAAAATCCTGAATCTCACAACAGACACTTTTTTGATTTATTTCCTTTATTTATTTTAGATTTTGATTTATTTCCTCACTGAGATTTATATTTTTACTGCCAAATTCTAAATTCCTAAAATAACATTAGAACATGTGACTTTTTATTAATATTTTTACTTATAAAACTATTATTTAAAAGTTTTTAAAATCAAATATTTTTTAGAGTAGATTAGGCCCTCTGCCTAGAGGGCCCTGACGGTTCCCCTCTACCTCCTTTATATATGGAAAAGACTGTAGACAATTTTAATGTTCTTGAAACACTTACCGCATATTGCTCATAATGGCCAAGGGAATTTGAATGCAGAACACAGTTACTCAGAATTGTCCTTCCTGGAAAATCATGATTGATCTAATTGTCTTGCATTATAGTGTGCAATAAACCCATAAAAGGTTTTGCAGTTACATCCCAGCAATAAAATACTCTGTGTGAAACATTTTCCCACTAAACAGAGATTGTGTGAGATATTACACACTCTGCTGACCCTTTTATTGTACATCGTAATTAGCACAATGCTAAGTGTGTTTTATCTTGTCAACATGTAATGATTAATTAGAAGAAGGTTAAACATAGCATTGCTTGACTGTATTATTAATGCTATTAAAATCTGTGTATGATCTGTGTTTATGAGAGAATGAAATGACCATCTGTCTCAATACAGACCTGCTTATGGATGTAGTAGATAGATCATGATCAGTGTAACATGATAGTTTTAATTATATCAAAACTTTTAATGGGTGGGGCTTATTATAGCTTAATTTTGTGCAGAAAGCCCAGCAATTATAAGCGATACCCCTGGATGACAATATCAGTCAAGAAGCTAAAGCTTTGCTGCTAAAATTATTAAATGTTTAGGTAGGCTATTTAAAATCTAATAGTGTCAGGGTTAAAAAAAGAGAGGATTCAATATAAAGGGTGAGGTGACAGTTTCTTGAGGAAATAGTGAAGAAAAACACACGGTGTTGAGCAAACAAACTGAAGAGGTCGTCTGAAAATTGTCTACGTTCAGACATGGCTAAACAGAAATCAGCCATAGACAGCAGCAGTCCACACAGGAGATCAATGGCACTGGAGTGCAAGACAAGGGAAGCACTGTGTTACCAATGTAGGTGCTGGTGTGTGATGCGGAGCACTCGGAGACACGGAGATACAGAACTGAAAGACTTATTTACCAAAACTAGAAACAAAAGGCACGAGAGGGTGCAAAACACTAAGAGCCAGGAGGATACATCCACACACTCTCACAACTACCATAGACATCCAATAACCAACAATGACAAGGGGGATACGAGAGGTATAAATACACAAGGATATGGGACACAGCTGTGATGATTTACTGGGTAATTACTAACAAGACAGGAGAGGGAAGGATCTGGAAAACACTGAGGAACCCGGATGTGAAAGACGCGACAGGACTGTGACATACTGGGCAGAGATGGCAGGTGAGGCAGGGAGGGTGACACAGTCCAACAGGTGGAGGGTCTGGAAGGCTAGAGTCCAAGGAAGCAGACTAGACAGAAAACAGCAACACTAGGCCTTCGCACCAAAGGAAAGCAAGACGTTTTTAACTGGACGAAAACACACGATCTGGCATGGAACACAAAACACGAAGGGAAATATATGGGGAAGCTAATGAGGGTAACACGTGGGATAAATAATGAACTAACAGACGAACAAGAGGGAGGGGCGACAACTAACAGATGAACACGTGGCAAAACATAACAAAACACACGTGCCGAAGCTCACAAAACAAACACAAGACGCCACGAACAAACAAGACAGCCATGCACTCTCAACGAACAACAGCACAAACACAAGGCAGATCAAACCGGCATCCTGACAAATAGGTTATGTGATTTTATTCTGGTGATAGAGATGATTTGTAAATCCATTGCCGCTTGTATATATTGTATATATTTCTTATTTTGCATATATTTATTATTTTCTTTTCCTTATTTGTACACTTCAGTCTATCACCTATGTAACCAATTATTACTTAAAGCCTTTCTTTGCTTTTCTGTATTTTTCCATAGAGTAAGGATTAATATTGTCTGCACTTCTCACCAGAACATGTTATCAGAATGTTTTGGGTAGTCTCTCTGTTGCCTGAGCTGAGTTCAGCCTCGGAGAAGGTGTGTATCTGTGTGTGTGTGTGTGTGTGTGTGTGTGTGTGTGTGTGTGTGTGTGTGTGTGTGTGTGTGTGTGTGTGTGTGTGTGTGTTAATATGGTCTGTATTGGTGAGGTGATTAACTGGCACCATAAGGAGACAGAATGACTTGTTGTTCTCAACAAGCCACGTGGAAGGTCACCAAGCCGTCAACCATGTGATCAACGAAGATATGCTTCAGACTGTCTGCTCTTGTGTGGAAAATTACTAGTTTTGTTGATCTTTTCTTTCCTTCTTAGCCAATCAGAATCATTTAACAGTCATCATTGACGTAGTTAGTAGCCTCTGTTAGAGTATAATTGCTGTAACAATGTTATTGTAAGTGGGGCGGCCTACGAACTCCTTGTGAGACCTGAAGCTTCTGCTGATGAAACTGCAAACTAAACTTTACTAAATTTCTTCTATTGACTGCACTTCTGACTCCTGCACTTCATTCAGCATATCTGGTCCTCGGGTCTTAACTGTACTTCCCCTACACTGGCCACCACTCTCACTGTTTTATAAAAGCTTTATTTGAGAAAACAGTTATTTTGCAGAATTACTGGTCAGTCTATAAATTTACTAACTTAGCAACCATTCATATTTGCTGTAATTCTGCATAATAGTTAGATTTCCCCCCCAAATCATAAGTTTAATTTGGTCTGCATTTAATCAGCTGCTGTTTTGGCCGTTTTGTGGCCAGTTGTCATCATATCCGCTGAAATGCAAACTATTGTGTGATGATGCAATTCTTTGTAATGCCGATTTGCATTTTATTGCTTTTTGTTTGATTTTGGTAATAACTCTCACGCTGATGTTCACTTGTGGCTTTTCTTGTCAAAGGTAACATGCAGTTTTATAGAAGCGCAGTAAGCTAGGCTGATTTTAATTCCTTTTTTCCAGCTGAGGGGAGAGGGCCAAGTTTTAAGAGTCATGGTTTGCTAGTTGGTACAGGGATGAAATCACTCTGCATTATAAATTTTAAAAGAAGATGGCAGTCTTTCAAAGCATCATGATAGTAGACACCAATATTATAGGTATAGGTTCAGCAGTTCATGTCAGCATACATTAATTGCCTGGATGCACAGCAATAAACATTAATATAATTTCAACATTTTCAAACTAATAAGAAATAGTGTGTTGAGAAAATTAAACAACTGATGAAGCTGGTAGCTGATTAGTATCACTCTCAGTAGGATTGTAGGCCTTCAAATATCCGAGAGAGCTAATTTACATATTGATTTTATTATTATTAATTAAATACATAATTCAGGAACCAATTCAGAAGATGCCACCTGCCATCAATTGAAAAGACACGAAAAGAGATTTTGAAATGCTTCAGGTCAACTTGATTGACTGAAAGAATTGAAAGATTTACTACTTGATTTATTAAAATCATGCCTGTCGAAAGGATTGGCATTGCCACAAATGGCAATATATAACTCACAAGCTATTCGGTTATTTTCTTAATTAAATGTATAAAACTATTCCAGATAATAAGCTTGTGTTTCTAAGTATCCCTGATGGATCCATTCTGGCCTTGTTTTGCCTGAATATGTATCTCAGTCTGTCTCTATGGTTTTAAGTGATAATGAACATTTGAATACAATCTCAGATATCTGAACATGCTTTGCATTAATTAACACTGTAAATAAACAATCACTGTTTTCAACATAAAATATAGGAGACTGAATCTCACAGGACCTTGTTTTGTGTGACAGCATATTTTATACTACCAATTTAGTTACAAAACACCGTAATTTATAAAGTAGAAAAAGTGATTTTAGAAAACGATTTTATAACTAATATTTTGTAATATTATTATTATCTAATATTGAGGTGGAGATTATAGGTAAGTGTCTAAAAAGGAGCACTATTGGTGCATTCAAGTCCTCTCAAGAAGTTGGAAGTTGTGTTTACGATGTCAGGTACGTTTTTAGTCACTTTTGTTGAAACAAGATAGCTTCTCTTAACTCTACTTTTAGAAATGTAAGAAAATACAAATGTGAATCAGGTGTGTTTTGTACTGTAAACCTTATTGTTACAAATTATATTTTAATTATATTACATCGTATATATACAGTCTATATATATGTATATAAATGTCATTTTTAAACAATTTGCTTATTTTGTTGTACACACAAAAGCCTGACAATGTTCTATATAGCTAAATAGCTAAGTATTGCTGGATTAGGCCATGTTTTTCACTGACATGGTAAACGCATAGTTCAAAGAAAATCCCAAGCTTCCATTCAACCCGTAAATACACTCTTTCCGACATGACTTAAACTCAACATATAGTCTCTGCAGTTGGTTGCTAATCATAATTCAATATCATGTTTAGAAGCATGTTCAATAGCAGCAACAGACACGTGTGTTATAAGAGACAGTATACTTTCATGTCTACATATGCTGCAGATATTCCCTTCTCAATAAAGTACTTTACCCGAACTTCCATTTTAGAACTGAGAGGACACACACAACTAATAAAATGGGGTCATTTGGGAATTCAAAGTGTTGGACAAGCTCAATAATACTTTACCCATTTCCCATTGGTAAACACGAGCACTCTTTAAAAATCAACAAAAGTGCCTCAAAGAAAAACTATTAAGTTCTTGACATTTCTATGCTATGATCGTCACAAACTTTTTTTTAAAATACAGTTTTATTTGTTTTCATTTCTGCAGTATCAGAAATTAAAAAACAGATGTTTCCTGGTGGACCGTTAAAGATCGTTAGGCTCCCAGAAAGCCTGTAGTCAACCAATCAGATACTGGCTTTTGCCTACGTTATAGTGTTTCCAGTTTTGTGTGCCATATGCATCCGACTTTCAGCTAAGGTGGTTCATGTGGATGATGTCTAAGGCTGAGAATTGTTACACTCCAACACTGTTGAGAATATACCAACATCCTTGTAGGCCTGACATTTAGCTGCCTCCATTCTAGCAGAGCTACGGTACCTGAACTCTGATATGATGAAAAAGGTGGTAAGAGGCGTTTTAAGGTCCAAATGATGATGCTAGTTTGAAGAGTCACATGGATAAATGTTTACTTTACACTGCTATACATTCTCATAAAGACACTTGAAGGTCAATATTTCTCTCTCTAATGAAGATTCCCCATGCCGCAGGGATTAGAAATATGGTAACGTTCAAAGCAAAAGGGCAACTCGTTAATCTAGCCTAAAACTGAAGGAAAACCCATAGTGCTAAAGCTGAGCATTGCCAAGTGCCCTAGAAATAAAGTTATTTATTTTTTACATGCTCTGTAAAACGAAACCCTCCCTCTACACTGGTTAAAGGAGCATTTGCAATCAGAAATGTTGTTTTTCCCAGTGCTCCAATAAACAAACAAATGTGAACACGACTGCAAATAACACGATCAAATAGAATACATAATCTCAATTTGGTCAAAACAAATATTTACATCATAAGCCTAGAGATGGTGTTTTCAAGTCACAGAGGAATAAAATGAGTTTCATTAAATTAATTGCCCAATCACTGAATTGCCTAATTTGACACAGTTTACGTGTCAATTTATCCATTTTATTCATCCATCCATGAATCTCAGATATGTTTCAAGATGTTTAATTCTTTGAGGTGGCCCCAAATGTGCAGTAGAGCTTGTAATCACATCGAGAAACAAATTGATGCCTGTCGGCTGTGCTGGTCCACTGACTGGCTTTTCACAACATACCCTGTCTGTGTTCTTTCTATTGTGTGCACATGTTTACTGGAGTTGAATTCACTGGGTTTGAGGAGTGTGTTTAAATAACCTGTGTAAATCACAAACATAATCAACAAAATGTAAACGTACATCTTACACAATATTCCCTCAAGTTGCATAAATGAGAAGTAATATATATATGTATGTATATACACTCACCTAAAGGATTATTAGAAACACTTGTTCAATTTCTCATTAATGCAATTTCTCATTAATGCAATTATCTAATCAACCAATCACATGGCAGTTGCTTCAATGCATTTAGGGGTTGGTCCTGGTCAAGACAATCTCCTGAACTCCAAACTGAATGTCAGAATGGGAAAGAAAGGTGATTTAAGCAATTTTGAGCGTGACATGGTTGTTGGTTCCAGATGGGCTGGTCTGAGTATTTCACAATCTGCTCAGTTACTGGGATTTTCACACACAACCATTTCTAGGGTTTACAAAGAATGGTGTGAAAAGGGAAAAACATCCAGTATGCAGCAGTCCTGATGGTGAAAATGCCTTGTTGATGCTAGAGGTCAGAGGAGAATGAGCCGACTGATTCAAGCTGATAGAAGAGCAACTTTGACTGAAATAACCACTCGTTACAACCGAGGTATGCAGCAAAGCATTTGTGAAGCAACAACATGGACAACCTTGAGGCGGATGGGCTACAACAGCAGAAGACCCCGCCGGGTACCACTCATCTCCACTACAAATAGGAAAAAAGGCTACAATTTGCACAAGCTCACCAAAATTGGCCTTGTCTGATGAGTCTCGATTTCTGTTGAGACGTTGAGATGGTAGAGTCAGATTTTGGCATAAACAGAATGAGTACATGGATCCATCATGCCTTGTTACCACTGTGCAGGCTGCTGATGGTGGTGTAATGGTGTGGGGGATGTTTTCTTGGTACACGTTAGGCCCCTTAGTGCCAATTGGGCATCGTTTAAATGCCACGGCCTACCTGAGCATTGTTTCTGACCATGTCCATCCCTTTATGACCATCATGTACCCATCGTCCGATGGTTACTTCAAGCAGGATAATGCACCATGTCACAAAGCTTGAATCATTTCAAATTGGTTTCTTGAACATGACAGTGAGTTCACTGTACTAAAATGGCCCCACAGTCTCCAGATCTCAACCCAATAGAGCATCTTTGGGATGTGATGGAACAGGAGCTTCGTGCCCTAGATGTGCATCCCACAAATCTCCATCAACTGCAAGATGCTATCCTATCAATATGGGCCAACATTTCTAAAGAATGCTTTCAGCACCTTGTCAATGCCACGTAGAATTAAGGCAGTTCTGAAGGCAAAATGGGGTCAAACACAGTATTAGTATGCTGTTCCTAATAATCCTTTAGGTGAGTGTGTGTGTCTGTATATATATATATATATATATATATATATATATATATATACACACAGTTTTTTTGTTGTTGTTATTTCTCTCATCATCTGTATCAAAACCTTTCACCACTTGAATAGTTGGTCTTAGTCAAAGCCTAATCCATAATTTAAAAAGATTTTTATTTGGACCTGACCTCAGTAAATTAATTTTCATTTTATTTATTCCATCATTGTTAGGCTTATGGTAGCATGAAGGTGATTGTTCAAAGGAACAGAGAGAGATGAAGGAGATTTTAAAGAGACAAAAATTTAGACAAATCCCATTAAATTCTGGGCATGTCAGTCTTGATAAACTGAGAGTTTTCACAAGAATATTAGAACTGCTAATAGAATGAAATCTTACTGCAAGCAGGAGCAATAATCAAGGAGAGGTACTCGCCATGCATTTTGATTGTCAAAGCTACTTAATTTTTCCTCTCGGAAACAACCTCACGCAATAATGGAATCATGGGATAGGAATCATATTTGCCATGCATGCATGGACTCATTTTAATGTTTTCTTATGTCATTATTCATAAGAGAATTCTGAAAGTCAGATTTGAAGTCTGAATGCCATTGTTAAATCACTCATTAAATTATATATTCTCTTAACGAATGAAATTGAAAGTGCTGAGTATTATACCAGATTTAATTGTAAGAAACATTTTCTCTCCCATTTGAACATGATGTCTGCATTCTCATTTTTATACATGTTCTAGACTCCAGGCACAGAAAACACCAATAAAATATGATCACTTTTGACAAATCAACAAATGTGACCTTTGCAGCTACATGAGGCCAAAAATTATAATCTCTTCTTTTGAAATGCATTAGAGGGAGCTGACATTTCTTCTGCTTTTACACAATGTGAGCAAAGAGAAAAAAATAGCAACTATGGTACTACCATGCTTTTGAATATGGCACCATGGCACTACTACTGTTTTTTTGTAGCAAAAAAGAAGAAGAAAACATTCTGGGTACTCAAAGCATTTAACATGTCCTCAACCACCACCAATGTGCAGCATCCACCTGGATGGTGCGACAACAGCCATATTGTGTCAGAACACACACTGCACACCAACTACACACAAAGATAAGTGGGATATTTGTCTCTTATTCAGAATTGATAAAATATTTTGCCACCACAATTGGAGAGGAGACATGTGATGAAGCCAGTTAGTGTGTGGGTATATATATGGCTATGATTAGGTGGCCACGATGGTGAACAGAGGCCAATGGGCAAATATTTCCAGGATGTAAGGACTCCAAGGACAACCTGTGATTTTTTTTCATGACCATTAAGAGTCAGGACCTCGGTTTGACCCACGCAGACCACAGAGTGAGCACCCCCTGCTCACTAACACCTCTTCTAGCAGCTACCAAGTTTTCCCATCTAGGTACTGACCAGGCTCAACCCTGCATAGCTTCAATAGGAAACCAGTCTTGGGCTACAGGGTGAAATGGGTGTTGGCCTTAAGTCATCAAATAAAATGATTAAATAAAACTCACCAGATAATGAAGATTGATTCCTCCAGCAGATAAGTATCACAGGTTAGTCTGTCAAGCCTTTTTGAAGAACACAGGAATCACACGTATTACAGATATGTGTGTAACTCTCAACAGGGGGCAGGCTGATACATACTGTTCTGTCTTGACAATTCTTGGGAATATCTTGCATAGTAATGGGTATGAAAATGTTAAGTTATTTGGTCTGGGAGGAACAGATCTGCTATGCTTCTGCCGCTGTTACTTCTACTGCCATTGCTGTGAGCAAGTAAGACATGCTTCTGCTGTACAATATTATACATATGAACTACCAGTAGAAGACCTATCCAGGTGAAGCTGGGGAAGGTGGAGGGTTTCTGAAAGCATACTGCACTGCTACAGAAAATGCTAACCAAGTATTTGAAGGTTGAATATGTGAACTCATTGGCTACTGATCCAACAAGGAACCTATCAGCGTTGCCCTATAGAGAATGGTGTAATTGCAATCAGGTTGAGTTAAGGACCTATTAGCCTGTGCCTATTAGCTGGCAACCAGCAGTTCACCTAGAATGGAGTCAGGTGACGTGCAAATATGAGAAAGGACCAGGCCTGGATTATTTACATTATGTTTCTTACACAATTACAACATTAAACAATGTTTATTTATGTTTGTACTGCAGTCATCTGTGAGGGGCCGCCGCTTTACTGTCATTTTATCATTTTTTATGATATTAAAGTTATGTTGATCATTTGCCAGTTCCTGCTTTCATCTTTCCTCAACTAACTATGGTACAAGAGAACCTTGAGAACAAAGGTTATATACTTCAGTTAACAGCAGATGAAGTATGATTATTCAGAAGCCTAAGGTAAGTATCAAACTTAAACATCTTCCACACAGGTAGCTTCTCAAAAGGGCTTCTCAAACAGTCTCAAACATTGAATAACTAAGGTAAGCATCAAACAATCGCTAAACCTGATATCTAAATGAAGTCCTTTTCAATTCTTTTAATGCAAAGTAAATCCACAGATAATTGTCCAACAAGAGTCTCAAGAGCAATAAGCATTATTGCAGGTGAGAACAAGCAATGATTGGAAGGTAATTCCTTGGAACACACATGATGGCCAGACACTTGAGACACTCTGAAATCATTCCCTATATCCTCATTTGCTATTCTCTACATTACTCCACTAATATAGCCCACTTGAAGGAGTGAATAAAATTAGTGGTTGAATTGGGACGTTACTTTTTAATAATCAATTGAAACCAGTAGTAATATAAAAAGGTTTATGTTTAACTCTGTCATAGAAACCTTGCATAAACCTTAATTAAACTATTTAATAACTATTCAATTCGGTTTGTTAGAGTCGTTCAGCGTGCATCTGTTATACACTAGCTATTGTGGTGCATTATGGGATTGAATGAGTGCACTATGCTCTCAGAGCACTCCAAATGGCAGTCCCCTCAAATAGTAAGAGGAGCTGTTTGTAACAATTTAGACCAAACCATGTAAATAACACTAAAGAGAGCGAATATTGATTTTAAATTAAGCAGTTTACATAGACACATAAATCCCCATTATTTGGTAACAATTATTGTCCAGACTGGTCAGACTCTAAAAAGTTTTATCAATTATACAATAAGTGTCACGGATCCAGCCACACCCCTCGCACCAGACTCATTCACTTCTCACTCACGATCCCAATCACCAGAATACTGAACACCTGCACCTGCCTAGTCAGCATTCCTTAAATACAAGCTTCACCCTGCAAATCACTGTCCGGTCTCGTCACTGACTGCCAGACTCTCATGCCAGCGACAACCCGTGTTGACGCCGTCATTACCGACCCCGATTGTCCAGGATCTCCTTCCGTGAACCTTCAGGCATTCTTCCCGTGATCTCCAGCCCAGTATTGTCCACTTCCCATCAGATAAGCCTCTCTGCCGCTACCAGTTCTTCTCTACACCTTCAGTCACCAGCTACTTGCTCTGAGTTTGCTTTGTTCAATAAACATCATCACCACTCACGTCTGTGTCCGATTGTTTATCATGACAGAAGACCGGACCACCCAGCAGACCCAGGCGGTAACTGGCGAAGCATCCGCCGCGGAGAGTAATCCACTTCTCGATGTCATGCAGGCTTTCCACCATGTCCTTCAAAACTTTGCCTCTACATCTGCCTCACCCAGTCCCATGGCCCGGCCAGCGCCCTTCAGTGGTAAGGCGGAGGAATGCGATGGTTTCCTATTACAATGTAAACTGTATTTTGAAATCAATCCCCGACAGTTTGAAACTGAACAAGCCAAGATTGCATTCGTCATATCCCTCCTCACCGGCCGCGCGCTTCAGTGGGCGCGCGCGATCTGGAACTCTAACGGCCCTGTCACGCAATCATTACCTGCATTTCTCCATCATTTCAAGGAAGTTTTCGGCCATGCAGCTGATACTGTATCCACCAACGATCAACTCCTCCGTTTACGACAAGGAACCCAGTCAATCCAAGATTATTCCTTGCATTTTCGCACCCTAGCGGCCTCTAGTGGCTGGAATGAGGCGGCACTACTGGCTGTTTACCGTCAAGGACTTCAACCCAACATCCGTGCTCAACTTGCCATTTATGATGACCGTTATGGCCTGGAAAAGTTCATTCAAAAATCCATTCTAGTGTCCCAAAACCTCACAGTCTGTTCTCCAGAAACCCCGATGTCGCATTCCCCGTCTCCACTGAAAGAGCCTAAACCTCCAGCACCAGAGCCCATGCAGGTCGATCACTACCGCCTATCACCATCAGAGCGAGAGAGACGTATCCGATTGCACTTGTGTCTATACTGTGGTGGTGAGGGCCATCTCCGAGCTCAATGCCTGACCCGACCACCACGCCCAGGGGTGAGTACAATCCACACGGCATCCATAATCCACAAAATGTCTTTAACAAAGGTTTTAGTGACTTCTGCTAATCTCTCTGTTCCAGCCACGGCGTTGATGGATTCAGGCTCAGCTGGCAATTTCATCTCCACCAACCTTCTGAATAAACTGAAAGCCCACAAAACCCTTCTTGACCACCCCTTTCGTGCTCATAACATCCTTGGAAAACCCCTGGGCCGCGGGTACATTCGGTACGTCTCGTCTCCTATCCACCTGCAAATTGGATGGCTCCATCATGAGGAACTCACCTTCCTGGTGCTGGAGGGATCCACTACTGACATTGTCCTGGGGCGCCCGTGGATGTCCAAACACTCTCCTCTGGTTAACTGGAACTCAGGTGAAGTCTTAAAATGGAGCCCATTCTGTCTTCAACAATGTCTCTCTACTGTTCAAAGGAACCCTACACCTGCTGACCAACCTGACATGGTAACTGAGATACCACTCGCCTCCACATCCATCGAGAGTCCCCATAACCCATCATGTCAAGACATCCCCATTGAATACCGGGCGTTCCAGGACGTGTTCAGCAAACGGCTAGCTACAGAACTTCCACCTCACCGGCCATGGGACTGTGCACTCGACCTGCTGCCTGGGGCAACGTTTCCCCGCGGACGCATCTACTCCTTGTCCATCCCGGAGCAACAGGCCATGGATGAGTATATAAAGGAGGCTCTACGTCAGAAGTTTATCCGTCCATCTACTTCCCCTGCCGCATCAAGTTTTTTCTTCGTGGGCAAAAAGGACGGAGGCTTGAGGCCCTGTATTGATTACCGGCACCTAAACTCGCTCACCATCAGGTTCCGATACCCGCTACCCCTGGTCCCCGCTGCTCTGGAACAGCTGCGGGGGGCTCGCATCTTCACGAAGCTGGACCTACGAAGTGCGTATAATCTAATCCGAATACGTGAAGGAGACGAGTGGAAGACCGCGTTCATCACGCCCTCTGGCCATTATGAATACCTCGTCATGCCGTTTGGTCTGTCAAATGCTCCAGCTGTGTTCCAGGGATTCATGAACGAGGTATTCAGAGATTTCCTCAACATCTTTGTTATTGTCTACCTCGATGACATCCTCGTTTACTCCAAAGACATCTCCGAACACCATCGACACGTCAAGCAGGTCCTAGCTAAGCTTCGAGAACACCATCTCTTCTTGAAATTAGAGAAGTGCGAGTTCCTCCGCAGCAGCATCCAATTCCTTGGCTATATCATCAACCAGAGCGGCGTCAAGATGGACCAGGGGAAAGTGAAAGCGGTGCAGAACTGGCCACAACCTACCACAATCAAAGAATTACAGCGTTTCCTGGGATTTGCCAACTTTTACAGGCGGTTCATCCGGAATTTCAGTATAATCAGTGCACCCTTGACATCATTACTGCAACATGGGCCCAAGTCTCTGTCCTGGACACCTGAAGCCACCAAGGCCTTCCAAACCCTTAAGGCAGCCTTTTGCACGGCTCCTACCCTCACTCATCCGGATCCCCAGTTACCGTTCATAGTCGAGGTCGACGCGTCCTGCACCGGGGTAGGAGCCGTGCTGTCACAGCGGCAGGGTGAGCCTCCAAGACTCCATCCATGTGCCTACTTTTCCAAAAAGCTATCCCCGGCGGAGCGGAACTATGACATTGGGAATCGCGAGTTGCTTGCCATAAAGTTGGCATTGGAAGAGTGGAGGCATTGGCTGGAGGGGGCTAACCATCCATTCCAGGTGATAACCGATCATCGAAACCTAGAGTACCTGCGGGAAGCAAAAAGGCTCAATCCACGGCAGGCTCGTTGGGCACTCTTCTTCACGAGGTTTAATTTCACCGTGACGTATAGACCTGGGGACAAGAACCAGAAAGCCGATGCTCTCTCTCGCCAGTTCACCCCTGACAATAACCCACAACCGCCTGAACCCGTGCTCCCTCCAGCCTTGATTGTTAGTCCCATCCAATGGACAATAGACCACCAGATCGCCGAAGCAACTCGCGAAGAACCAGCTCCGCCGGGGGTCCCTGAGGGGCAGCTCTACGTACCATCTCGACTCCGCCTGCCCCTCATGGATCAAGTTCACACGTCTCCGGGCTCTGGACACCCAGGCAGCCAGCGAACCCTCTCGCTCCTACAAGATCGCTATTGGTGGCCCAGAATGGACCGCGATGTCTCCCAGTATGTCAGAGGATGCTCAGTCTGCGCCACCACCAAATCACCACGCCATCTTCCAGAAGGCAAACTCCAACCCCTGCCGATACCCCGCCGACCCTGGTCACACATTGCAGTGGATTTCATGACCGATTTACCACCATCTGACGGCAAGACATGCATCCTTGTAGTGGTAGATCGGTTTTCTAAAGCTTGCAAATTGATACCCCTCAAGGGCCTCCCCACGGCTTTGGAAACGGCGGAAACCTTGTTTCACCAAGTCTTCCGACACTTTGGCCTCCCGGAAGATATCGTTTCCGACCGAGGACCCCAATTCATTTCCAGAGTCTGGAAGTCATTTTTTCACCTTCTCGGAGTCTCCGTTAGTCTGAGTTCAGGTTACCATCCCCAGACCAATGGCCAGACTGAGCGGAAGATCCAGGAAATTGGGAGATATCTGAGATCCTACTGTGGCCACCAACAAGACACCTGGAACCGGTTTCTTCCGTGGGCTGAATACGCCCAAAACTCACTAAGGCAAGAGTCCACACACCTCACACCGTTTCAGTGCATGTTTGGTTTTCAGCCACCGTTATTCCCTTGGACAGGAGAGCCCACGGAAGTCCCAGCTGTCCATCACTGGTTCCAGGAGAGCGAGAGGGTATGGGATTCAGCTCACGTTCATCTGCAAAGGGCAGTCCGTAGGCAGAAGATCCAAGCTGACCGCCGACGCCTTCCCACACCACGGTACTATCCCGGTCAACTCGTCTGGCTATCAACGAGGGACATTCGCCTACGGCTGCCCTGTCGCAAGCTGAGTCCCCGCTTCATAGGTCCTTTCAAAGTGGTGAGGCAGATCAACGAGGTCACTTACCGTCTTCAGTTACCCACACATTACCGAATTTCCCCGTCATTCCATGTGTCTCTCCTCAAGCCCTTCACTAAACCTCTGTTTCCCTCATCCACAGAGTCTGGTGTTGAGGCTGTACCTCCTCCTCCTGTTGACCCGGCGGACCAGAACATTTACAAAGTTTCTTCCATCTTGGACTCTCGACGACGGGCCGGCACACTGCAGTACCTCGTAGATTGGGAAGGTTTCGGTCCCGAAGAACGCTCTTGGGTCAACCACGATGACATCCTAGATCCAGAGCTCCTGCAAGAATTCCACACCAACAACCCCAACCGTCCAGCCCCCCGGGGTCGAGGCCGGCCCCGTCGTCGTCCGCCGCGGTCCTCAGGAGCTGCCCGTGGAGGAGGGGGTACTGTCACGGATCCAGCCACACCCCTCGCACCAGACTCATTCACTTCTCACTCACGATCCCAATCACCAGAATACTGAACACCTGCACCTGCCTAGTCAGCATTCCTTAAATACAAGCTTCACCCTGCAAATCACTGTCCGGTCTCGTCACTGACTGCCAGACTCTCATGCCAGCGACAACCCGTGTTGACGCCGTCATTACCGACCCCGATTGTCCAGGATCTCCTTCCGTGAACCTTCAGGCATTCTTCCCGTGATCTCCAGCCCAGTATTGTCCACTTCCCATCAGATAAGCCTCTCTGCCGCTACCAGTTCTTCTCTACACCTTCAGTCACCAGCTACTTGCTCTGAGTTTGCTTTGTTCAATAAACATCATCACCACTCACGTCTGTGTCCGATTGTTTATCATGACAATAAGAAGCATTTGGAACAATATCACTTTGACTTAACAGTGCATGCTTTTATGTTGTATAATATTATTTTGTTGTTTTATATTTGTGTAGTTTTGGCAAGCATTTGCATTTCACAGCAAAGAGGTTTTAAAGGTCTCTCACGCACAGAACCATTGAAAGCGTAGAGCAGATGCATCTTCGGAAGCGTCAGGTAACCATAGAAACAGACTCAACTTATGCTGCTGATGCTGCAAAACCTCCGCCCACTGGTAGACATCACAATAAACACTCCAGTTTGTTACAACATCGTTTGCATAAAATGTTTGCGTGGATTTATTAACCTCTTTATGTCAAGCATTGGTCTGCAGCATGAACTTAAGGAGCAGGCACTTGTTGTTCTGTGAACAGACAATAAAGAACAGATGGTCGCTTCAGTAGTCAGATTAAGCACGCAAAGCCGTGACAGGACTGTGACAGTCAGGGAAAGATGTTAAACGAGTTTCAGTGCTTTGAATTCACCTGGAGAGCTTTTTGAAAACCCACCGGGACATACAAACAAATTCCTTCCAGCCTGAAGTGGAACTTTGTAAAGTAAGTTAATGGCTTCTCTGTGATATTTCTAATATTGTTATGCCCATCACCAGGATTCTAGAAAAAGCATTAATTATGAGATTTCATTTGATAGAGAAGATGGTTCTCGTTATAATCAATGCTAAGGACTGATATTAGTTTAAAGGTTAGTCATAATCATGAATAATACTAAAAATAGTCATCAGAATCTTTTTTGCATCTTTAGAGGGTGCCCGGTGGATTTATCAATACTTTGCTCATGTCATATATCATATTTATAGAGCTGGTGGGCTGTCTGTGAGAAAGATAAATTCCCTGAATTAACTGAAAAGCTAATATTTCTGGTCTAGGCCTTTTATTAAACATTTAATTTGTGGGTCAATATTTTTGTGCAGGAAGTGGTTTTATTGCCATCATTTCTTTTTAACAAAGAATTGGTTGGATCGGAGTCCTAAAGCATATGCTTACCCTCAAAATTAGTCCGGACAGAGTGTGAAGGCACACAATAAATTCATAAGTTTGAGTGCTTCGAGAAATTATGAACCATATATAAAAGCATTTGGATAATTGAACTGTTTCAAAAATCGATAGTGTGATCACATGAATAGCCATTAACAGCTACTTCATCATGTTCTCCTCTGCACCTTTTTAACCTGCAATCTTTCTCTCATTCTTAAGGTCCAGGTAATGTTTTTGCTGATTCAGTCTCTTAAGAATTTCGGCTGAAGCAATATTCGGCTGCATACTAATGTGAAATGTAATTTTATACCGTCTGAAAATGTGATCATCACAGTTCAGGTTGAGCATCAGGTGGTAAAAGAGTTCCCAGATATTGGCCTCTCTGTTGCTATCAAAATGCTGATAGCAATTTCTTTATGAACTGTCAGTCAAGGTTTTGCAAATGGGTTTTTGAATTAACCCAGCAGGCAATATTTTGCTCAAACATTCAGATATTGTAATATTATCTGAATAGAGCCATGTATAAAATGCCTATGGTTTGCCAGGCAAACCATCTGGATGAGAAGGTCCACATAATGAATTACAATACAATACATACACTGAAGTTAATGGATTTGTGTCAGAGACATCATTTATGTCTGTATCTAGTCAAAAATGTAACTATTCAGCACTTGAGAGGGACTTAGACTGCCAGTGCTGCAAGGCTGTTCAAATAGCAGGTTAATCTTCATAATTTATCTTTAGGACTATTATGGCATTTATTCTTTCTGACTTGCTAAGGCTCTTTTTTTCTTTATTTGATCACTGAAAATAAAACTAGGAACACTGAGGTTTATTCAGAGCAAAGAAATGAGAACTGAATTTGAACTACAATATTCAGACGAAAGTCTAAAGTTAAGTCCTCTACCAATGAATCTCAACCCTGGTTTTGGAGGCCCGCCAACAGATTTAGCTAATCTTAGCAGAGCGCAACATGTCCTGAAATGAGTGCCACTGAGTGTCAAATGATACATAACTTATCTGAGAATGATTCAACTATACATTTGCATGTATTTACTTGGCAAAGACTTCTGTTCCGAGTATAAAGTGCAAATAAGAAGCAAAAAAACTCACGATATTCATTCTATTAGGTTTAGTAAAAAACCTGGATTAGTAAACAAGTTAACAGAAATGTAGACATGACAAATGTAGACAATTCAGATGTGAAACCAAATATACACCATTAAGAGTTGGAAAGAAAGGTCCTGTGCACCTCAGAGTAAAAATAAATAAGTAAAACTGGTAAGCATGAGTGTGGTGAGCAGGGCGGTATAGTGATTGATGATGAACGTTGCGTTTGTGTGGGAGGCAGTCGTCCGCAAGGGACTGTCACCATTACTTTCATTTTGTATTTGTTCTTTTATTTGCTTATTAAATGTTTGCCAGTTCCCACCTCCTTCTTCCCAAACAGCAAACTGTTACAATTAGATACATTTCTAAATAAAAAAGAGGTCAGATTCAGTGTGACATGACATGGACGAACAGTCACATATGCAAGGTATAAAACTGAAATTAGGAGAGGGGAAAGACACTACAATAAAAATAAATAGATAAATGGTCACATTGTGACATACATAAATTCCAAACTACCTTTTATTTTTTATACTTTGTGTAACAGATGGTACTCACAGGCAGAAATCCAAATGCTTGTCTTTTAATAAGAGCAGTCATACAGGCAGAGGTAATCAGGACAGGCAGAGAACATGCATAAACTATATACCAGGCAAGGGTCAGAAACGCAGGCAGACAGAATCAGGTATGATAATCCAGGCGGGGAAGTCAAGACAGGCAGATAACATACACAAGCGATAATCCAGGCACAGGTCGGGGGAGACAGACAGAATCAACGACGGGTAAACAGCAGAAACGGTAACAGTGGATCAGGCACAGGAATAAAGGCTCAGAAAAGTTAGCAATGCTAGAACAAGACTTCGCAATGTGTGTGCATGGGTGTGGGTCCTTTATATTCCATGTAATGGTTTGCAGTAGTGCGATAATCAGTCCAATGAACAGTATCATGGGAAATGTAGTGCGTGTGTGTGTCAGTACACATGTGAGCTCCCTCCGGTGGCCAGAGAGGGGAGGCGCGGAGCTCGTATTCATAACACTTTGACAGACGCAAGCTTTCATTTAGATTCAGTCAAGTAAATAGAAAAAAATAGAAAAAACTTTTTTTTTTTTTTATTCTGCATTCAAGATATCTGCTTTTAAACTGTACTGTCTGAAAAGTACAGCTACAGTTCATTACAAGTTGTCTTTTTTAACATTGTGATGTGATGTACTGTTTAAGGCTTCTCTCTTAACTAATAAATGGTCTTGTAGGCAATGAGGGTAACTGAAGATGGTTTATTTGCATATATTGATTGTTCTGTGTTTTGTGCATGCGTGAGCAGCTTCCTTGTTGTCCAGGCTGAATGCAGATTCATTGACCACTCTGGTAGACCGTATTTGTACATCTTGATAGCCCACTCTTAACCCCGCTGCCTCAATCTAACAAGTTATTTTTAACGCCTTTCATACTTTGGAGCCATACCCACCCCCCAACTTTGCTTTTGCATTTAGCCTCTTAGTGTAAAGCAACACTTCACTCTTTTGGCACAGAAGTGCCCTTTTTCAGGTCTCCTTTTTCCTTCGGAGCAGAAATAATTAGCTTCTGATTGCACTATGATTAACATCCCCACTTCCAGAGCGACTGGTCCAAGCTCCAAAGAAAAATATGCTTTCTGTACAGTGAGATAATATCTGTCCAAACAGATTAAGGATATGTCCAACCAGCATATCCACTCTTCGGCGGGAGACCCTGTGCTCTAATTAAAGTCCCATACTTTCGGAGAAGATGAGATATTTGCATAATTACATTACACAGCAGTGGCTGTTAATTTCTGATACACTTTGAAATGCCAAAGCTCCAAGGAACATAATTAGAAATCGGAAGTTGACCGATTTCTTTCAGTGTCCATTACTTAATAGTCTTGCTTCAATGTGTTGCCTCTTTCCACTTGTCTTTGTTGAGTTGGAGCATAATGTCATCATTTCTCCCATCAGTGTTCAAGCTGTTTTCATTGTGTCTTGGCTTTGAACTGCTGAATCTGAGCTTGCTCGTGTCCCTGTGGCATCCATCTGCCAGTAGACGACGTGGTGATAGTGCAGTCTTGCCTCTGGCTCCGCGCACAGGAAGACTCTCAGTACTCTATATCTGTCAGCCTTCCATCTATATGCTTTGATCACGCAGCCCTGTGATAGATATCGCTTCTCTGTCGAGGGGACACAAGGTTCCTTGACTAATATAAAAAGAGTTGGACGTTAAATGCAGGGGCAAGAGAAAGGTTTGGACATGCAGACCCACTCAATCAATAGACAGACAATCAATGCTAATATTGTGTCAAATTTTATTTACCGTAAATATAATGGTTCAAAAGATTAGCTACCTTTGTCTGCCATGCTCAGGATTGACACAGTACAGTGGCTCCAGGGAGAATATGGACACTTTAGATTCTCAGTTTACAAAAGGTCAAAACAAGTGGCATTTATTTATTTAAAAAAATAATATTAATAAAATAACAAGCACACTTTTACAACAAACCGTTTCACAGAATTTCTGACATTACCACCTGCTCCCGCAATGTGCGTTCCCGCAAACATTCTGTCACAGTTTGTTGAAATTTATATAAGCATTAGATCTGTGTTATAACATCAGGATAAAAGACAAAAAACATTGCGCTTGATTCATTTAAATGTATGCATAACAACACACAAGCTTAACACTTACAGTTAAACTCTGGTAACTAATGTATTGCTTTAAATAAATATTAAACAAATTAAATATAAAATAAATTAAATAAAATATAAAGAGAAAATACAAATCTTACATATACAGCATATGCCCCTTAAAACATTTGAACACAATAATTAATTATATGTGATATTAGTGTTTCAAGAGTTTCTTTCTCTGATGAATTAGCAATTAACTAAAGGTATTTGTGTCAAATGAAGAGAAACACATGGACTGCATATACATTACCAACATAACAAAACTCTGTCCATCAGTCTTGTCGAGTCTGATGATTTTGCAGTTAACTTCTTAAAATACGATTTACTATATTCGTGAAAAAAAGGTTTTTGGATGGTTCCCAAATCTCAATCAAACAAATCTCCCAAATTTGATTGGTTACAATGAATTGGGTTAGCTTTTGTTGGAGGACAAAGGTGAGGAGATAGCAGAATAAGTCGCAACAGGTTTTATTTACAAACTGAAATCAAAACACTTTAAATATAAACCAAAACTGCACACTTGTGCATTTTCAAAAATTAACAAAGACAAGGAAAATAGGTTTATATACAAAGGATTATGGGGAAGAGGTGACGAGACTAACAAGAGAGTGATAGACAAGACAGGTAAAGGAAATTACACTGGGAGCACATGGAAGGAAACTGGAAGTGTGAAGAGATACGACAAGACTGCGACAGAATGGAGCATATCTTGTGTTTGTCGGTGCTCGAGCCTAAGGATGCAGGCATTATCAAAATTATTTTCTAAAGATCTAGGAAAGTGCTCTCTGTTGATTGACCACAATTCATAGCACTTTTCTTCTCAGCTTCGGTACAGTTCACATTTAAGATGAAAATAGTTTAGACACTTTCTGGTCATGTCTAATGCCCTGTTTACACATGATTTTAAGATGCGTTTTGGTCGATCGGATCAGAAGTAGATGAGGGAGACACATACCCGTTTAAGCCTGGTGTTTATCTGTCTCTTTTGCACTTCTTGAGGGTCTATAGGTAGGTAATTGTATGCTTTTTTTTCAGATCTTTTGATATAACGGACAAAATAAGCTTGTATAATTTACATTTGAGTGCACACAGAGATAACGGAAGAACGTACAGAGAGCAGCAATCGTTTCAGCTCTGATACTACCTCTGGAAGCGGTAGAAGGTGGACAGGCACAAAACGTTTTAGACCCCATTTATACCTGTATTAAGCGTTATCCACTTGTGATCCAATTAACCAAAATGCATCTTGATATCATGTGGCTCATAAGTCTAACCAGTCATGACTTGACAGATTTGTCTGTCCAAACTGAACACAAAAATGGTGCACGTTGCAACATAATCTGTAACAAATCACAGCCAAGCAGAAGAATTCTCGCTGTTTGCACAGCATCAAAGGTTTATATTCTAGAAAACACAAACCTTAGCCCCTCGTCCGTTATTCAGCTTATCCAATGAGAATGTCACATCACATCCAATGAATAAAGTCCTCATTTATTGGTTATTTTTTGCCATCATTCACAGATGAGACATGGGAATTTTCAAGCCAGAGATATCTACATAACACTATGCTTTTATCTACCTTACAATCCTGAACAGGACCTTAGGGAGGGGTGAGACTCGGTCTGATTTAACTCCTTTTTGTGGATGACATGGACTGATCAGGTTGAAGAAAGTGTGTGAGAAAGGGACAATTTTATTTAACATTGTCACTTGCTACCTTGGGGAAATTCAAATGTTGCTAACATCACACGTGGTCAGATGTGAGATACGAGAATGTAAGTAACAAAACAAGGTTTTATTCCAAGTTTGTTAGAGTTCAATCCTTCAATATACTAAATTACTCCAAAAAATACTGATGACCCATCTTGCACTAAAGGGAATGCTTGATTTCTTCAGACTCTCGAATGAGAATGTCCCTCCTCCTAAAAACACTGCTCACTAGCAGTGACAAGCAGAAATGATTCACAGTTGTGATTTACTAATGGGCATTTAAAAAGTGTGACAAGCTCTTTGATATTTTATAGTGTTTCAATAAAAAAGCATAAGACCTCTTGTGTGACATCTTGTGTGTCAAAACCTCTTGAGCTGTGGAAAAAAAATCTTATGTCCAGACATACATATATCGAATTGGCATTTCACAAGAGTCAACAGATAAAATGCAATACAATTTTATTTAACAAATGTACATTAGATTGATTTGGACACTGTAAAATACCGAAAGGCCCATTCCTTGTGTGGAAGATTTTGGAAGACTATATTTATCAGTGTAAAATTAAAATTGGGTACACCAATAAAAATAAGTGCAAATACAGTAAGTAAATCCTCATTAAATTGGTTTGATTTGGACATAAGCAGCATTGAATTATACAGTATGGTAACATCAGAAGGAATGTGACAGAGGTTTATCAGTTTACATGTCATTAATGCTTTAATGGCAACTACCAGGTACTAAATGTAGGTGTGTACGTAATTGTCTTCCACAGAGCACAATTCTTGTTGAACCTTCTTGCTGAAGGAAATATTTCAAAATCATATTACAGTAGTACCTCAAGATACGAAAGGCTCAACTTACAAAAAATCCAAGTTACGAAAGCAAAGACGAAAAATTTTACTGCTCTACATACGAATTTCGTATCTTGAAAACGAAGTTTTCAAGATACAAAAGGTTTCTGAAAGTCCGAGATTCACCCCATAACAATTTTGAAACTCGCACCACACGCCGCCATCTTAGTTATAGTAGACTCGCCACCATCCTCCTGCTCTCCCATTGGTTCCTGATGCTAGCCAAGCCATGAGATCCTTCTCTCTAATTGGACAGCATCCCTCCCATCATTCATCTTCTATACGTACGTGTTGGCGTGCTTTAGCTCAGCCACTCCGCACCCGAAACTTTACATTTTTTATGTGTTTTCGTAAAGTTAAGTGTACGTACGTACGTTATCTGCCGTTTGTCCTCCTCCTCCTCTGCCGCCACTTTCGGATATAGCCTCACTCGAAAGGTAAGCTTCGACATTTTACGTTATTTCATTGTTTATAGGTCAATTTAGCTTTTATGAAATTTAATGGGGTGTTTTGGAGGGCTTGGAACGGATTAGCCATTTTACATGTAAAATGTGTTCCAAGATACGAAAAACTCATTATACGAAGGTCGCCTCGGAACGGATTAATTTCGTATCTCGAGGTACCACTGTACCTTCCACCATGAATACTGTCCAAACGTTCAGACCTTCAGTTTATCGATATACTTGAATGTTGAAAAAAAGAGTAAACATACTTACTTTTTGAATGCGCTACATTAGAATATCCTGTCAGATCAATTAGGCAGTGACTTGATCACAAGGCTACAACATACCTCACCAGTTTCAAGATAACCAGGTTTCTAGAAACATTGTCCTTTTTAAGTTGTGCTTTCTGTGTGTATAGGGCAACACCTGCTAAGAGATGTGATTTCCGTGACTGTATTATTGGTTATGCATATACCTACTGGTTGTTGGTTATACCATGTACCTAGTAATAGCATACATGAATACATGTGGTTGGAATAGTTGAGTGGTCTTAGGTTTATTTTGAAAGGTCTTTGCTATTCATGCACTGTAATTCAGGCCAATTTAGATCAAACTAAAGGTATAGACTGTAGATCCTGTAATGGCAAACCAAAAGTGGAAACTATCTGCATGTTGTAAGAGGCCATTAAAGTCATTTTTATGATTGAGCTACAGACATCAAGTCCTTTACTGATCTGATCTATAGCATAAGTGCTCTTCTTTATGTTAAAGGGATAGATAGCTCAAAAAAAAAAAATCTGCCATCATTTACACATTCTTATGTTGTTTCAAAATATGTGCAGCATTATTCTGAGGTTCATAAAAGAAGATATTTAAGAAATATCAATACTATATACACTAAACCTGGTTACATGGTGACAGAATCACCCTTGAACAAATCAAATGTTGTCAGTCAAATACAACATCAATATTAAAACATTTAAAAAGTGAAAGCAAATGCATTTTAATTTCAGTCAACACAACTAGCAAAAGTGATTGCAACACAACTGACAAAAACCTCAGGTGACTCTGACAAGTGGAGCAGCCAGTTACTGCCCTGCTTGGCACTCGGGGTGAGAGATTTGAGGGCAATGTTTCTTCCAGGCAAGCAGTCCAAGATTGAGAGCACACAGGAAAGGAGAGTCAAATGTGACTGCTCATTAGTTTGACTAGCCTCATGCAGGCAGGTAGAGCAGAGAGCTGGCCATTTTACTGAAGTTAATTCCCTGGGGGCAGAATGATGCCAAGCTGTGGGAGAAATTCATGGTTCTGCAGGGTTGTGAAGGAGCCCTGAAACTACATTTAAATCTTGAGCCACTCAATGTATGTCACACTCACTGGAAGTTTTCTCATTTTGTATTCTATGCATGGGTTCCGTATATATCCATTTTCATAACTACTCCAGATGCTTTTTATTCCTTCACAAGTTAAATGAACTACTCACCCAAAAATAAAAATTCTGTCATTATTTACTCAACTCCATGGCATTCCAAACATGTATGGTGCCATTTTTTCTGTGGAAGACAAAAATGGAAGAACTGTTCCAAAGCTCTTGTCCATACAACAACAGTTCATAGTAAAAGTGTTTTTCTCAAATTCATCCTTTACTCAACCTGATGTAACTGCATTACTGTAACTCTCTTAACTGCACTGTTTGGGTCCTATGTTTCATTTGTAATCCTAATACATAATGGATTTATGACATAATTGTCATAATGTGTGAGTTAGCTAAGGTTGCTTGCTGAATCTTCTGACTGAATTATTTTCACCTGATTTTGCAGTCTTTATTGAATGTGAATGAGAAAAGATTAATCGTTGTCTGGCCAGCTACTATTTTTTGTATGATTTGGTATGGTGATTTTAGGACAAATGCATATTTATAAAAAACTAAGAAATACAACAGCATGAAAGTGAGTGAATAAATGAAAAATGACAACAGTGTCTTTTTTGGAATGAGCTGTCCCTGTAGTGCTAAAAAATATACTTTATGTTTCTTAGAGACATTTCTGTTTTAATTATTAATTTTAAAGGCTGTAATCAACTTAATTACACTTAATTAAGTTTTTAATTACTGAAAAACTTAAGTTTAAAGGCTGTAATGTTTTTGCAACGTATAATTGCAAATGTTATTTTACTGAACTGAATGAATTTGAATTGAATTTATTTGCTTGCAGACATCAAAACTTGCAGTTCAACGATCCAGAAAAGCTTCAGACTGAAGCAAAGCATCAAGTGGCTAAATAAAGAGACATTCAAGGTTGAGGAAAGGCAACATGAGGAACCCAGACCTAGTTATCATTGCCTTTCTGCTCAGCTGTGTAATAGATTGCACCATCTATGGCATGGCAACCTGCCGCCGAGCCACGTCTCGTGAATGGCACACTCAACCAAAAAACATCACCGTGAGGTGGACCCTCATGGAGAAAACCTGCAGCAGCTTGACCCAGTGCTGGAACAGACAAACAGAAGCAAATGGATACTTGTGGACAACTGGGCCATATTACTTTCCTCAGCTTTGCCCACTGGACATTCAACTTGGAGATGTGATGTTTGTTTCTGCTGACAGAACGCTGCAACAATATGGTATTCACCTAATCAATGTATCCAAAGAGGAGTTTGAAAACTGCTTGATTTCAGAGCCAAGAAATGAGCAGTTGGTGTTTATCAACAGTATTAATGGTACTTTGCGAGTGGAATCAAAATGGCTAGCATCTGGTATGAATTACTTCACGGTAGTTCATAGAGGTAGCAGTAACTTGTGTAGGCTTGGCCTACGCATTGCACTTCTGGTAAAGCCTCAGCACTGCCAGAGCTCACCTCTTCTTCGCCTGTGTTCTGGTAAAGGTGAATGCAAAACTACATTTAAAGATTATTCATTTAGCTGTCAGTGCCACAAACAATTTTCAGGAAAATATTGCGAGAACGTTGATGGATGCTACGAACAGCCCTGTTTAAATGGAGGCACCTGCATGAACAAGAGAACTGACTTCACAGATCTGCCACCTTATGAATGTCTTTGTCTCGCTCCGTTCACAGGTGAGGAAGTCTTTTTTACTACGTAGAAATGAATGTTTGTCAGTTGTTTCTTAAAATAATTTCCATAACTTTAATGAAATGTGCGGCTCAATGCAAGTTAAGCTCAACTGGCAGCATTAACCACAAAAAGCAAAATTTGCAGTTACAGTTATGTTATCATCTTTTTCAAAACTCTCAAACAAGGTGGTCTTGACATTTTTTTTATAGTTTAATTCTTGAGTTGTCATGTCTTTGAATTTCAATCAATTTGAAAACTTCCTTATATTCAAGCAACTCTCCTTTTTGCTACCTCTAATCAAATTCAGGAATTTAAAAATTAATGAAATTCTTAATGTACACAACTTTGTTGTTCACTTCCATAGTTAATGGCGTACAGTAACCTACCATTTGTACTTTTTTAAACTAAGCTACTAGTTGAAATTATAGTCTGTTGTAATCAAAATTATGCCACAAATGCTGTCGACTGAGCTAAACATCACTTTAATGCAGTATATTGTGAATCTATGCTGACCTTTCAATCATAATAGATGAAGTGATGTTCAGTGGGAGTCCACCCACTCAGAACAGCATAGTTTCTTTAAAGACATTTATTATTTTTCTGTCATAATTTCAAGCCCTCCACACTCCACATCAGGCACTGACCATTTATTTGAACAGCCGATTTTGAAACGATTTACCCCCTCCATCCCTCTCCCCTCCCTATCCCTTTAGATCCCTAATCATGGTAATTATCTTCATATGTTTTTGTGCCACCTGAAAGCATTCTTTAATTGCATGATATTTAACAGTTTTCCTCCTCCTACCATTTAATTTTCCTTTCCCTGTCTTGCTTGTCAATAAAATCGGCATCCAAATGTTGTTTAAGTGTTGGTCTCTTGGTGAGCACCAAAGAGAGTAGAGTATTCAAAGTGGGATAATATTGTCATACTAGCTAATGTGGTTTGTTTTTATGTCTGCTGAATAATTCATTGTGCTTCTGTAAGAAGCACTGAAGGCTTCCCCTAGAGACCACTGGGTACCATGTTATTACAACTAGGCCAGTGTGATCTAAGTCAGATTAAAGCAGAGAACTGAAACCGATCACAGTTGTATAAAGAAGAACAAGGAAAAGTAGACAAAGATTAGTATTAATAGTATTTCTATGGCACTAAATAGACATATTGGAACAAATTACCTGTAAAAAAATAATTTCTGTTATGATGACCGTCAGATTCATTTTTTTAAAGAGATCTTTATTGCCACACCATCTCACACAACCAAGACAAACCACCATTACCCTCACATACTGTGCCCTTGGAGCCATTTTATAGGCCGGACTCGTCCCCTCACAGGACTGTGCAGCCTAAAGGCAAACATACTTGACATAAAACCAGATATGTAATAATAATAATAATAATAATAAACAATAACAAAAACATGCATGCAATAAGCAATACATAACAGTACAGACACACAAAAAATATATAATTAAAAATAAATATATACATTTTACAAACTCAACTAATGGACTCCCCGATGACGTCACACGCAAGAGTGACGCACCACTAAAAGATGGCGCGAATTCAAATCTACAAATAGACTGTAACTGCCTCTTCGAGATGAGATCATTCGTTAAAGTCACAACACTGTGATTAATAAAGGATGTGGATCAAATGTACCTGGTAATGTTATTCTTTTCTATTCAATATTCTCATTATTAGACTACTATATATGTTGACGTTGCAGCTGCTGACTAATCGCAAAAGATACAACAACTTCAATATTCATCATCTACGCGGGACACATTACAATAATACTCAAAGACGATTAACAATACATTTAAGATGCCGGTACGGGCCGTGTTAACAGGGCATGATGAGTGTATGTGTACATGCGATGGGATTGTGTGTGTGTGTGTGTGTGTGTGTGTGCGTGCGTGTGCGCGCGCGCGCGCGGAAGTTATCCGTTGTTTTCACAGACGTCACAAAACCTGCGTAGTTACCCACCATGCACTGCGCACCGCCATTTTGAATCCCTACTGTCAGTGTCAACTCGTATATCTTATTGACGATCGTCGCTAATTTTACTTGTTATCATACTCTTTATTACTCTAATACTACATATTTGTAGATTGTAAATTAAAAACAATTAACATAAGTGACTTCTGTTGTGTTTATGGATACACGCGGTGGAATGAGGACAAGTTACCGCAGTTTTAGAACGCTCTGTACTTTCACATTCATGAACCTCTCCATGGACTGAATTAACATGAACAATAGTGTTTTCATCACTGCTCTGTGTCTTTAATGCCTAAAAAGGAGATATAAAATATAACGTTAGGTGTTATTTTAACTGCTGAATCGAATTTCAATATAAAGGACGTTAGACAAATTGGTTGAATTTAACTTGTATTATTTTAATTGTTGAATATGTTTCCAATTTATAACAATAAACAGAAGGTAATGGAATGTCAAATACTGCTAAAGGTTAAGTTTGAGTTACGAAGGCATTTTGGGGAAAGTTACTAATTAGGACAAAGTGGGTGGGTTATTGTCTGTCGACTGTAACACATTTTTACTTTTGGTATAAATTGCAGCTTCTAAACATATTAAATATTGTCAATACATTTAAACTTACCCCCTACAAAATGTTTAGAGCATATGATCGTTCTATTCCATTTTTCTTCAGTCTGAATGTCAGCCCTGTGATCGCAGCTTTCCATACACGCATGGGTGAAAGTTTTCCGTATTATGACGGAATTCCGTATTTTGAACCTCGCCAGGAACCGTTTTTCCAAATCGCGTAAATCCGTTGAGATTTCAGTTCGGGGGGGGGGGGGGGGGGGGGGGTACAGGGCGACGGTACAGGGCGACAGACCAACAGACCAATGTCCATGGCGACAGACCAACAGACCAATCGTACCTACTCGGCGATCTTCGGAGATAATGTGATTACGTAGAGAATTACCCGAGAAGTACCGGGTGGGCGACAGACGAACCGCGCGGAGTGCAGTTGTGTCGGCGATTCTGATTGGTCAGTGAGACTCCGGCGTCCAATCGTATTTTTCAATTTACACTCGCTTGAGGACAACAACAGGTACAAGAAAACAACTCTCGCAAATTTTAAAAGTAGCCTAATCTGAAAAAAATGAAGAATTTGCCGGTTGGTTATAACACGAAGCAGCTTGAAGCTTTTTTGATGATGATGTAATGGATTGTGGTGATTAGAGAAAGTGAATTAAGTAACAAACCAAAATTAAATATAAATGTTAGTTATAGAACAACAGTCAGATGCAGAAGCAAAACCAATGACAGAGTTATAGAATACAATACTTCTGAAGGATTCTAGTAATAATTTAGAACTCCCAAAATTGGTGAATATTTTCTCAACTGCTAACTTGAAATACTTATTTCACACCCTTTTTATAGTAGCTGCAAGTTGCCAGGAGAGGTCGTTTCTACACAATAATTTGCAAGGAATGCAGGAGCTTCCAGGGGGCCTCTGGCCCCCTGGACACCTGGCCAGGGCGTTGCCCTGGACCTACCGGGGGCCCTGGCGGCCCCCAGGCCCCCAGCTTTAAGTTTCAGTATTTTCAGTTTTGCCAACTTTCACCCATGTACACGTCGCCTTTCTTCTGACAAAATTCGTGTTCTTTCACATTGTCCAGTTATCACTTTTGGAAGTTTAAAAAATCTTACATCTGTACTTACTCCTGGCCTATTTGAACATCCAAAAATTCCACAGATAGGCATTTGTGAGCATAAGTTTTGAATATACAAGCTTTGTTGTTGCTTTGCATAGGGAATCAAAATGGCGGATATGCCGGTACGCAAGTTTCGATGACGTCACGTGAAAACAACGGATTCACCGGCTTTCACCGTGACAATTTCATTGGTGTATTATTTTACACTATGCCACAGTAGGGAAATTATAATTTTTTTTCTAATTTCGACACTTTTATTATTACACTGAGCTTTTATTTCGACAGTAAACTGCAGGTGGGCTTATTTTTGGTGGGAAATAGACCCTTTTCACAATAACGTCATGCAACTTCCGTTTTAACTCAAAGCGGGGTATAGTTACTTCCGCCGGCCGTCATAGTGAACGCGATAAAGTTTACACAGACGCATGTCTGGCAGATGTAGAAGTGACTATGTTGTACAGCGACTTTCAGACACATTTTCGCTTACAACACGTTCTAAACTTGATAAAGGATACAAACCGCTACCATAGAAGTCCAAGAATCGTGCCCAAACCGTTGTGAAATGTACACAATGCATATGACAGTAAGAGTGACTTTTCAGGATCCAGCTGAGTGTCATGGCAAAGGCTGTGAATACTTCTGTACGTGTGAGTTGTTTTATTAATAAATTTGGCAAAGGTTTCAAACAAACTTATTTGACGTGGTCAACAGGAAAGATGGAAACAGGAAATGCAATTCAACATTATATTAAAATATTTAGGGCAACAGATTATCACAAATGTTTGACGTTATTGAACACAATATACAGTCATTGACGGAACATGTTTGGGTTCGGTGTAAACACTGCAAACATATAACAACATTGAGCAGATCAAACACATTATAAACATTCCAATATGGAGCATTTCCATAAAGCCATGAAGGCCTGTGGTTGTAAAAGTACTTTTCTGCCACATCATTTAAAAAAAAAAAAAAAAAATTTATTGAACAAGGAACACTACAATAGCATTGACAAGAAGACTGTACCATGCTTGATGAAACTGTTGAACGATGGACACAGGTAAAGAGGAATAATGAATCACATCAGAATATGAGAATGGTTTGACTGTTAGATTGGATTAAGAGGGGGTCATTCTAAACAACTGTGCTGGAATACATAATATAAAGAGTTAAAACTTATTAGTAAACTTCAGGCAACACAGGCTTGAGAGTGATGCATATTTTTCCTGTTGCTACAAACTAGCCTACTTTACCATCCAGTTCACGCACATGTTAAAGAGTTGTAAACTGGAAATAATCATTAACATTATCAAATGAACTAGAATACAGAAACCTGTAAATAAGTAAACATTATTATTATTATTACTATAACCTTTACTTTTCGTGAGGTTAGTCAGTTCCGGCATTCTCCTGAACGCGCGAACAGCTAAACGGAAGTGAAGATACCCTGCTTTGAGGAAATGCGGAAGTTTTCTGAAGTCATTATGAAACAGATCTTTTTCTGTGAAAACAGGTTTACAAACGCATTACAAATCTATTGAAATGCTGTAATCATCTGCCCATTAAAATGTTGGAAATTGTGCATTCCCAAATGCATGCTAAACTCAGAATGCAGAAATTGAGTCCTACATTAGCAATCTGATTGTGTGAGCTTTGCTTAAAAAATAAAATACAAACTAACACAAACATACTATTTAAATAAGTTGTAGCGTTTTGCAATTTGAAAAGGGGAGTAAGACAGTGCTTCCGATTTTAGTTAATTTGGCTGATACTTTGCCAAAGCAATGGCCAAAAAAAACCTAACATTACAGACCTTATGATATAATAATTAGTTTAAATACACTTTTGGTTTATTATGAAACTGTGGCAGGCCACTAGTTAATACACGTACAGTACTGGTCAAAAGTTTGTAGACATTAAGGTTAATTTATGTTTTTCAGAGTAGTCTCTTAATCTCACCAAAGCTGCATTTATTTAAAAAAAATAAGGAAAAACTAAAATATTATTGTAATTTAAATTAACTGTTTTCTGTGTGTCACACTCACAACAGTTTACACTGTTTCCCTTAGTATGATTAATTGATTTGTTATTTAGTTAATCTATGTTCACCTCATTATCACTAGTACTTAAGTTCTCTCTGTTTCTTTTAAGTTTATTCTGCCTTATGGATGTTTAATCTTTGTTCCTGTTAGCTGTTACCTGTTAGCATTAAAGTACTTTTGATCAGTCTTCATCATCTTTGGGCTAGTGTTCTCTACAAATCACGACACAGTGGCCTGAATTTTAAGAAGCCATCACTCCAGTCTTTGTTGTGACTACGTGTCTTTGGGTTGATGTGTTTGATTCCTTTCTGCACCATGGACCACTTGACAGCAGTAAAGCTGTTACGACTAGAGCAGAAGGACAGCTCCCCCAAGGAGCATTTGGAGAAATTCCTCAGTCTCATACCAGGTACATTGTTCCCAAATGACTGCCTCTGCAGCTTCCTGCATGCCATCCTCAACGCCACCACCCCCAAAGACCAGCTTTCCGTGGAAAGCCCTCAAGGGAATTTCCCCAAATATGTACAGTGGGTACTGGGTACTCTTGTGATTCGCTGGTCACAGTTGTAGCAAATCTAGCTCAAATGGGGCGGGATTTATGCATGAGTTTAATCACAATGTGTTATGATCAAATATGCACATAAAATCAACCATAAAGGGAAATATGTACATTGATAATTAATTATAATGAATTATAAGAAAATATGGAGACATATGGCTTGATTCGGCTTGGAGAATGTCAAAGATCTAGCCGGTCTGTGCACCAAACGAGGATGTGCAATCTTTTATGAACTCTTGGAAAGATTTTTGAAGCATACAGAGAGAAACATTTAGAGACTAGGCATGGCAGGAGAAAGAAGATGTTTTTTGCCTCTGTTCTCCATTTTTCTCCCCAGTCATCAGACCCAGGGCATGGGGAGTCCATGGCACAGTCTTCTGCCTCCAGAACGCTCCAGTCTACTTTGACCCATTTTCCCTGCATTCTTTCCTTCCTCAACTCCAGCAAAGACCATTCGGCCTCACTTGGCTCTCTTGAATCGATCCCCTGGATCTCTCCTCCAGCTACTCCATCCTGGACTTTGAGTCCCCTCCCAGTTTCCCATCCTCCAACTAAGCCACATCCATCTGTCTAACAACACGAGGTTGTGAATTCGGGGCGTACTGTCACACCAACACACAACGCTTGGATTCAGTTTTCATTTTGTTCTGTTTCCTTTAGTTTTTTGTCAAGGTGTTAATGGTTTTTAGTTCAGCTGTGTGCACCTGATTATCACCAGTGCTTAAAATATCTCCTTTTCTTTTCAGTTTGTCCTGCCTCGTCGATGTGTAGTGGATGTTTAATCTTTGTTCATATTAGCTGAAAATTAAAGTTTTGATCAGTCATCATTGTTCTTCATGCTCGTGTTTGTTAAAAATCACAACACAGTGATAGCAAAGCTGAATTTTTCAGAAACCTTTAATCCAGTCTTTAGTGTCTTTAGTTTGGTTAGGTTTCTGTCTGTAGAATGAGGCAGCATCTGTGACCCAATCAGGATGCACAGGCAGTCTTGCTCCTCCAGGATGGGACATCCATATGTACTGTTGCAAGGTTTGGTGTCTTCCAACACATTGTCATGAGCATGGAGGAGATACTGGGTGATAGGCTGTTACACAAGGAGAGCTGGACAGGGACATAAAATGGCAACAACCCAGCAGCAGACCAGTGTCTGCTCTATTGTTTGAGGAGAAACAGCAGAGTCACGTCCATAGCCCTACAATATGACCTCCAGCAAGCTGCTAGAGTGCATGTTTCTGACCAAACTGTCAGAAACAGACTTCATGAGAGTGGCATGAGAGCCTGACATCCTCTAGTGGGACCTATGCTCACAGTTCAGCACTGTGCTGAACTGTGACAACACCAGAATTCATGTCTACCATTAGCTGCCCATTCTCTTCAGGATGGACCAAGGCCAATGGGCAAATTTGGCCAGGATGCCGGGGTTAAATCCCTACTCTTGTGAAGGACATCCTGGGATTTTTAATGACCACAGAGAGTCAGGACCTCGGTTTAACGTCTCATCCGAAAGACTGTGGTGCTAGACAATGATTCCCTTACTTACATTATAAGTTGCTGTGATGAACTTCATGTAAGTTGAATTTTTGGTATGTTTTTGAACCCATCCCTCAGTGTGTTGATGATTTTGATTTCCATTGACCGTTGTAAAAAAAACAAAAAAACAAAACAAAAAAACTAGTATACATTATATACAGAAACCAGCTAATTTATGTTGCAATAATATTAAAAAAAATGTATATTTTTTTTAGTATTTTTGAAATATTTTGACATTTTTAATAAATACAGCTTTAGTGAAATTAAGAAACTACTTTCAAAGACCTTTTATGTGTGTGTGTGTGTGTGTGTGTGTGTATATGTGTATATATATATAATTTGTCCACAAATACTTTATAACAAGTAGACAAAAACCTTTTCCAATAGACACCATACAATGTCAAATCTCACACGTGTTTAATAGGATTTTCAAAGACAGTATACTTTTAAAAAGCAGAATGACCTTTAGTGGATTATAATTTTAAATGTCAGTGAAAATAACCATGAAAGTTAAGCTTTCAAACAGAGTTTTATCAAATTGCAATGCCAACAAATCATCTGTGGTCACGTTCAATAAAAAAAATGGCACCTTTGCAGCTTCAAACACCATTGTGTTGTCTCGTATCACATGACCAATCGCGAAGGAGTGCGCTTTCAAAATGACATTTGACATATTTAAATGCAACGATAGATAGGTAATAGGTAAGGTATTTTTTTCAAATTTGGCTTTTAAAGATCCAATTTTATTGAATTGTATTATTTACAATAAATTGTATTGTCTCAATACATTGCCAGGAAACAAATACAGTTATTCTTTTAATATTTGTTATTTACATTTTTTGCAAACTTCAAACCATAACTTCATATAATGCAGATTATATGAAGTTTATTAAAGTAATATCACTGAAGCTAATATTTATTTATTTAATATTTGAATGCAGAAAGGCAGGAGGCATGCTTTTCTTTTTATTATTATGTAATTCTTTTGTTTTTTTTTTCAGTTCATAGAAACACCTTTTTGACTTGAGGCATACCAAAAAACAGATAATGTGGTGAATAACATGCATGGATTTAATATAATATCTATTTTAATTTCTTAGGTTTGAACTGCTCTGAAATCATTGGACATCAAAATTGCAGCAAAGGGTGCAGGGAAGGAGCTTGTGTACAGATCTCGACAACTTTCTACAGATGTGAATGTTTCACAGGATATTCAGGTAAGTAATGTTACAATATTTGCTTAAAATCAGAATAATTTTATAGAAAGGCACTCTGAATTATGCATTTCACAATAGAGCGATATTCCTTCTGTGGTCCAGTAATGCATGTTTAATTTTTTACTGTTTGGCTTAATTTGTCTCATTATGTTTTGATAATGAGTCATGTGATTAATGATGGGTCATTTTGGGTGCCTTCACAATGGCAGCGCAATTATGCAAACTCAAATCTGAGTGAGGCTTTTTTATCACTACTCGCATTAAGCTGTCTTTCCTAAGTGAAGAAGCGGATTTGAAAAATGGAACAATTGAAGCCTTCATATAAGAAGGTCTTTAGAAGATTCTTGGTGCATAAATGGTCAATTATTTAATAAAGGCTTTAGCTGTGGCTTCATTTGAGTGATTTGCTTAGGTTGATAAAACCCATGAATGGGGCCTTTCCTGTAGAAAAGTGATAGAAATAAACAATTTATGCTCTTGCGTCCTTCCCAGTCTGTTTATAAGGCAGGCTTTTGGAAAGTAATGAGTCTCATTTGCTCTTGTAAAACCATTGCTGGGCTAATGAGCATCTCACCCACAAATGTGTAACAAAAGTTTCATGGTCCCTTGGGTGTTCCCGATAATAACATCATGATAAAGTCTCCAGTCTGAGGTCCAGGTGGCCTTTGCTTGTTGATTAATTGACTTTTGTGCAACGGCTGTTTGTTCAAGCAGATAGCAGCCTCTAATGTCATGCTTACAGCTTTAATGCAGAAGAAAAATGTCTGGTTTGTCTAACACACATTTAGGACTATCACAATCTATGATGAATTCTTGCTTGAGATTAACAATTCAGAGTAAACTGACACTTGCAATCTGGAACATTTTACAATCTGCATCACGAAAACTGGCCTCTTTCGAGAATACCATCAACTGCAGTGTTTTTAATGGGGTTTTTCAAGGATTTCAGACAAGGCAGCATTTTTTATATATATATATATATTTTTATTTTTTATTTTTTTGGGGATATTTATCTCACTCCAATCTATCTTTCTATTTCTCTCTCTCTCTCTATCTCTATCTCTCTCAGAGAAACACAGTGTCACACGGTCCTTCTGAAAACATTCTCTTTAGTTAGTATTTTAATTTACTTAATTAGTTTGCAGTTAATGTTTTAAAATGTATTCTGTAAAAATATATTACAAAAATATATAATCAAAAATCTATATAGTTTAGACTAAACTAAAACTAAACTATATATATATATATATATATACACAATCTTATGTGTCCAGCACTGCAGTAAGATGTGAAAAAAATGTTTCCCTTTATCCCAGCCACATATTACTAATGATTCAGCTCAATTAGATTTCAGATAACCACAAGAACTGCTGCCCTGTGACATCTGTACATCAGCAGTCTCTCCTTACATATTCTTGAAGAATCTTTTAAGGATCTGAAAGTAACTGGTCTCAAGTTCTGCTCTGTTTGGGCACCCTGTGGGGCCAGCAGCTCTCTGACTTTGCCCAAGCTGTCACCCCATTAATCATTGTGAAGTTAACGGCTGGCCCGGTTCCGACTGCCCTTACGGACCAGAGCCTATACACATAATAATGAGGCCCGCTCGTGGGACACTTCAAATGAGATTTTCTTTTGATTCCAGTCTCCTGTGTACCTTATTCAGACTGCCAGGGGTTTTTGTATCTGCATGTTACAAAATTAATAGGATATGGCCTATTGAGTACACTATTAATTTTGCTATTCACCTGCCCCATGGTTTTTGTGGAAATTCAAATCCTGTAATTGTCTCATTTCTGAGTGGTTTTAATAGCAAAGTTGGCTTCTGATTTGAATAGGTTTATATCTCAAGGTAGTAAACAGCAGGGTGGCACTATCTGTTTCATATCACTGCTTTTATGATTTTCATCAACCTTCATGAAGTCATCAACATTTATCAAACATTGAATCATGTTCCTATATGATGCATTACCATTTCAAAGATCTCTTACGAGGGAATGGTTGCCAATTAGAAGCAGTTCTTGTAGAAGAATAAAAGAATATATTAAGATTTGTTTTTTATAATGTCAAGAGCTTTTCATTTTCAATTTCCCACTGTGGATCCCTGAGCAACTCTGCAGAGAGAGATTGACGCCCAGTGGTGTGTCCTCAAAAGCAGTTGGGTGCCTCCGGGACTGATGACCTTTGTATCATCCCGTGAGCTCGACACACTGGAATATGATTTAAAAAACTGAACGACAAAAGGAAAACACGGTAACAAGGAAGATAAATGAGTTAGCTCCTGCTGAAGAACATGGAGGGGGGAAAAAGAAAAAGCAAACAGAGAACCACTAGGGAATAAAATCAAATCATGTTCACCTTGAACCTACAGTGCTGCATAGTCAAGTCTAAATTTAACCTGCAAGGAGCGGAAATCAGACTGATGTTCCAATCCAGAGTTACCTTAGAGGAACCTGCAGCCTAGATGTTACTGGTGCAAAGACTAGAGCCAGCTTGATCGGGCTGTTCGGCTTACAGACAATGGGGACACAATTTGGGTCCTTGAACCTCCACATTAGTGAAGAATTCTGAGAAGTGGGAGTGCGATATGAGCATTATGTTCTTATTTTTCTTCAATCCAAATGAGAGCCATGGGGCACCATGCTGAGACTCTCAGTATTGTTAATATGCTGGAGCAACTGTCCGCTGTCATTTTATTATTATTAGTATTATGAACATAATTTGGAGATAAAGATCAGCTTTCTTCAATCAGATTAGTAGACCGTTTTAATATAATTTTAACATGATTCCTTCTACATATTTTTTTTATTAATTTTAATATGTAATTGTGAAAAGAAGAACATATTTTAAGAAAATAAGTGATGTTGTTTTATTTATTTAAGCAAAAGATCTTGAGACGGAAAGTGCTATTGCAAATTTCATTACGTTTGTTACTTAATTGTTGGCACAAACTTGGTGTAAAGTAAAGATGGACATAATAAAGGTCAAGGAAAAGTAAAGAAAAGCTCAAGTCAAAGTGCATAAATCAAACAAAACCCAAAACATAATTTCCGGAATAATTTTTAGTATCTAGACTTCAACTAAGTTGCTGCTATGACACAAGTAATGTGGTGGCAAAATCTTTTATCAATTCTGAATATGAGACAAATATCCCAATTGTAATTTTAAAAGGTTTATTTTCTTACATGAAAGAAAAGGTCAACAGTCATACAGACATCCGAAGCTTCCCTGCAGAGCATGACAAAGAAGGGAGGGGTGCTCCAACATTTATATCTCTAGTCAAGGCTAAAGGCTCAGTTGTAATTTTCCATTCCTTATCAGGAACACGTTACCCTCTCTATATCTCAGGCGTATTTCTTCAGACTTATTATATTTTACTTACTAGTTCTACAGAATAAAAATACAATTAATGTCACACAATAATCAATAATGTCAAGAAACAAAATATAATCATATATAAGCAGGAAAGATAAAACATATCATTTATAAAATTCCATCACAGTAACAATGTGTGATTAAAAAAAAATTGTGGCTGTAAGTTATAACTATTGTAAAAAACTAAGGTAAATAAACACATCCATTTTATTTAACCTGTTTTTCTTGTTTTTTGTATTTCATTTTTAAAATATATTTATATAAAACAAGTCCATAACATTACAGCTTGAATCATTTCATGGAGACTGTAATTTTAGTTGTATGTCATTTAAAATGGTTCTACATTTCTTGATGGACTTAATGTGTTTTGATCTATTTTAACGATGATCATTAATATCCATTAATTCTCAACAAATTCTTGCAGGTACTTACTGTGATCGAAAGAGACTCCTCTGCGATTCAAACCCGTGTTTGAATGACGGTCGCTGTGAGGAGACTGCAAATGGATATGTTTGCACATGCCCGGGGGGCTTCACAGGCCTCAACTGTGAGACCACCACTGAGGTTGACAGCTTCTGCAAGTCTAACGGATGTCAACTGGACGAAGTCTGCGCCACAGACAAACCTGTGAGGCCTTTTCTTTTTTTTTTCCATATTGCTCCTTATGCTGTTTTTCTTTTTTTTGCCTGAGAGAATGTGATTAATTTGAAATGCCACATGCAAATTTCTTTGACACGCCTGAAGCGGATCAGCCTGTGTCACATTGAAGGTTACAATAACCATTAATAATTGTTTTGATATCAGAATGGGCATGGTGTATGTATTTAATATTTTATTTTTTTATTGGACTTGTGCAAGTTGATGCATATTAAGTATAGCACGAAAAATGAAATTATGGGACGTTTGTGCCATGTTCACTTAGAAATGTTTCCCCAGATTATTACAGTTACAGTCTGCTGTTCATGATCCATTACTGTAATGAACAGATGAATTTAGAAGAAAGTGGGGCAGTGGCAGACTAATTGTCTTGTGTGACCTTCATTTACTTGGTAGTGAAATTCAGCACATGGGCCTGTCCGTAGCAAAATCTCATGAGGTGCCTTAGTCATTTGAGAGCATCGACAGTAAAGATAGACTTTAATCTTTCTCTAACACACATACACAAACTCAGACACATTAAATTGATTTGTTTGACATTGATTTGGTCTGTCTGAGACATCCTCCTAAGAGAGCTCATCTGTATGAAAATGAAATAATCCTTCACGCTGCTCCAGAACTGCACCAATGCTTATATCAGTGGGAGTCTCCGTATTACTTTCATCTGGGATTGTTCTCGGCTTCTATTACTCATCTTTGAACGACTGAGTCAGAAATATTATTTGATGTCAGGATCGGTTAGTGAAAGCCGGAAAGCAGAACAGTGTAATAACTTGTCTATTGTACTGCTTATTCAGCTCTGGATGCTCCAATGCTGGATATTTCCCTGGATTGTCATGATCAGCTCCAAAACATTTTTATGTTCTAAGTCACTAATTTTGTTTGTCCTGTTGGCAGTTCAAGGTTACCGACAGGGTGCTTGTGCTGGTGCCAGAGCCGGTGTCCAATCTGGCCCCATTCTGCATGTTTCCTCTGAAATAAAGTTGGTTCTGCTGGTCTCAAACCATGAAGCAATAACATCAGAGGTTAATGTCCTCAAAAAGTAGCCATTATGTTAATACTGTGTCTTAAGAACTAGTACAAACAACTAGCAGTTAGATAGGGGTAATCAGTCTTTCTTTTCGGTGTCTATGTTTTTATTTAACTGATTTATGTTATAGACAATCTAGTTTTCATGGATTCAGAAGATGATTGTGATGATGAAGAATAAATAAAGGTAATCCACATAGGTGATTACACAGGTAAACTGAAGTAAAAGAACATGTGACTGAATGAAAAACAAATGAAGAGTCCTTGCTCTGTAACAGCATGACAGAAAGGCCCCTCCTGGAAGGCGCATCCTCGTGCTGTGATGATAAGGAGTCATGGAAGAGGAGACGGTGAAGGGATGGAGAAAGGGTTAGGTGCAGGAATGGCACATTTGGGCAGAAGGATGTTGGAGGCGGCTCTGGAGGAGGTGTCCAAGGAGGAGGATGGTCGAAGGCACAGATCCAGAGCTCGCGGTTGACAGCCCACAGTGGAGTTGATGGTGGCGGGAGGTTGTAGTTGACTTGGTACATTGACTTGATAATCTCGTAGTCCAAGAGGTAGTGGGCGGTGAGATGGCATAATTTGGTGGTGACAGTGAAAAGCTTGTAGCTGGTCTGTGTAGCCTCTGCGATCATAACTAATTTTCCACATTTTTGGGCCGGGTGTTCTCAGACGATGATTATGAAGATTTCAAAAATGCTTTAAAGAAAATAAATGTAATCCACGTAGGTGGAATCTCCACTAACACGTAGCAGACACAAATAACAACCAACAAATGACGAGTGAACAGGAATAACTAAATACACACACACACACACACACATATATATATATAGTGGTGAACAAACAGCTGTGATGAGTGGTGGGAGAAACTGAAACAAAGGAACATGTGACTGAGACACTGTATGAGAAATGTTATTTTACGAAAACAATATACATCACAATATAGTTGTTATTTTTGTTATTAAAAATGAACAAAGAAAAAAATTACAAACAATATGACAAATTCAATACAACAAAAATAATAAACCTAATTAAGTTTTTTCAGATGCAATAGATTTATTTATAATGTACTGTAGTTATAAAATAGAACAGAAATTGAATAATCAAATGTAAAATTTAAATACTGCACAGTTTTCACTGTATGAATTAAATATAAATGAATTCTTTATTTTTATATTATTTATTTAAGCTAAAAAAGTTATTCAGTCAAGAGCACTCACTGCTTTTTAATGATTTATTTACTATTTTTAACGTCAATCACGTCTTGCTCTATTTTCTTATGCGTTTCATCAATAAAGTGTCAGTAGTGCTGTGCTAAACATATATAAATACATACTGCAATATGCACAAAATAGCTAAATCTATATTGATACACATCAATATAATGTCATACCGGCCAGCTCTACTTTGAGTGTTTAAACATGTTCGCAAAACTACCTACAAAGATTCTGCACTATGCTTGTTTGCGGCTGTGTTAAATAGCCAGTTACATTGTTTGCGGCTGTTTTATAGCCAGTAACATTGTTTGGCTTTCAAATTTGTGGAAATGTGAGTTTGCAGATCCCCCAGGCCAATCCCCAGCTCTGGCTAAGCACCAACAGCACTTGGTGTAAAAATGTTAGGTGATGCAAATATAATGGTGTTTGTGATATAATATAATGGAGCTCACCTTTAGTGTGTGATTTAGATTTCAGCATGTCTTACCAATTGACATGTAACCAACCCTCCTTGAGGTGTTTTGTTTCTTTTATTACAGAATTCAACATGCATTTGTTTAGACCCGGAATGCTCGGAGCAAGTGGAGGTTTGTAGCACCTTTCCCTGTCTTAACGGTGGCGCCTGTGTTGTTCAGAACGGCCAATATCATTGCAGGTAAGAGAATTGAGAATATTCATTGACTTGTTCGCTCAGCTTTAGCATTTAGCATAGATAAAGGCATTTTAATTATCATTTCTCTTGTCACAGCCTTTAGGGATGCTTTTAATTTGAAGGGTCTGGTTTAAAGTAATTGTACATGCTTAAAATCAAAATTGACATTTGAATGAACTTTTTAATGCAATATCTCTTCTTCTTTTTAATTATTTGCAGTGTATGTTATTATGATGCCAGAGCTGTTAATCTGTGTCGTGTGTGTGTTGTGTATTCGACCTCATGCTGTGCTGCGCAGACCGATCTGCATCTGATTTGCAGTAGTGCATGTCGGTTCGAAATTATGTCCGACTTAAGAAAGCGTCTTCACCCCGTTACTGTTATATATGCCATTAAAGTGCAACATAGTCAGCGCAGCTTCTCCAGAGCAGCTGTGCAAGCTCTGATGATGACACAGCTATTTCACGATTGGCCAGACTTTCGTGTTTATTTTGACACCTTCAGTTCCCCTAATGCTCACAAATGAAGATGAAGTCGTTTCTGGTTGCTGCAAATGTCTAAAATGCCTGTTTATTTGACAAATATTGCATCTAATACAATTTGACTGTGATAAAGAAAGCAGACACTTTGCAAGCATCGCTACAGGAAACTGTCCGCCCTGACTGTTGGCAGCAAATCACATCCAAAGTCTAACACACCTTGTGTGCGTGCGTTTGTGTGTGTGTTTGCCTTGTCCTTTATCGGCTGATGTTTGTTTGGTTGGTTGGATGGCTAGTCTTTTTTTTTGTATTATAATTTTTTTTACAAATTGCATTATGAAACTCAAATTTGAAACGCTGAATATCATGTGTGCTGTGATTATGTGTTTAGTATGTGATTAAACTGGCCTTAAATAGGGATACAGTCTGTAGTGAAATCTTCATTAAATTTCCAGCTGTACGGTTCAATATTCAGCCTGTGACAGCTTTTGAATTACTTCCTGCTGATAATGAGGGAATCCGCTACAGTTTCGGCTGCTTTATGAGTTCTTCCACTCCTTGGCGGGTTCACAGCAATGTCTTCTGTTGCTCCTTTTCATTCTAGTTTATTATTAGCAAAGATCACTTGAATCAATACATTTGATGGCTCCTCTGACTAAATGACAAACGGAAGATAAGATAGAGATTGAAAGGGGAACAATGAATTAAAAATGGAGAAAAAGAATGACTAGAGGATGATAGTGTGTGTATAAAGAAAAGAGTAGATAAAAGCAATAGCAGTTGGTCATCTGGGATTCTGTGTTAATAATTGAGTGATCTTGCCTTTGCGTCTGAATAATATCACTGAAGTCTTATCACAGTAGAAGGAAGGCCGTTTCTGACTAAAGCCAAGGAAAATAGAGGATATATGAAGCATATGTGCCAGAGGTTGAACATTTAACAGACATTCTTGTCATGTGCTTGCTTTTAATTCTCCTCAAATGTCACCAAGGAGCAATAATGGTCATTGACACATCAGTGACATCTAAAAACAGCAGTAAAGTGCTTACATTTCATCAACCCTGATTGTTACTCTGGGCAATTTCTTTCCTTTTAGAAGTCTATATTTATATGTGGCTAAAGTTAATGTCATCTTCCTGTAGATGCCGACATGGTTTTTCTGGAAAAAACTGCGAAGAAATAATTGACTTCTGCAAGCTGCTCAGTATTAACTGCCTGAATGAGGGATTGTGCCTCAACTTAGTTGGAGGATATAATGTAAGTAACCAAATTTTTGCAGTGGTTTATTTTCATATTCATTTTAGATAATATACATTTATTATATTACTCCATTAAAAAAGCTAAATGAAAACTTTTGCTGTGACGTTGTCTGGAAATGTTGTCTAAATGCACTCAATGGCCATTTTATTAGGTACACCTGGCTCGTAACATGTTACAGACCCCCTTTTGCCTTCACAACTCAGACATTTTGGTCCATATTGACATGATAGCATCACACAGTTGATCCGAATGATGCAAATTTCCTGCTCCACCGCATCCCATAGGTGATCTATTGGATTGAGATCCAATGTGAAGAGTACAGTGAACTCATTGTCGTGTTCACAAAAACAGTTTGAGATTATCTGAGCTTTGTGAAATTCTGCTAGATGTAGCCATCAGAAAAATGGTTATACTGGTGTTAAAGGGATGGACACAGTCAGCAACAATACTCAGGTCTGTGGCACTTAAATGAAGCTCATTCGGTACTTAGGGGCCCAAAATGTGCTAAGAAAATACTCCCCACACCATTACACCACCAGCACCAGCCTGAACCGTTGATTCAAGGCTCTCATGTTGTGTAGGCCAAATTCTGACCCTTACCATTGAACAGGTGCACCTAATAAAGTGGCAAATGAGTGTAAAAAAAAAGTGTGTGTGTGTGTATATATATATATATATATATATATATATATATATATATATATATATATATATATATTTAAATACACACACACTATATATATATATATATATACATAGTATACATACATATATAGCCAGAATATGTTGCTTTTGATTTCATTACCTAAAATGGCAATCGAAATGCAGGTGTGAAAATAATTATCTCAACATCCACCAAAAATCTCTTCCCACCCCAGCAGTTAATGCGCTTCTATTAATTTATAATATTTTCTTTTCTTTCTTTTTTTATCACTCTCGCAGTCAGATTATAGCATCCTTGATTTATGCTTGTGTCTTAAGGTTTCAGCCACCCTCCTCTATTTCAATATCATCTTTGTCACTCCCATCAACAGATCTGCACTTTGAGTGATGTGTTACAGTTATACACTGTAGATTGACGTAGTCACATCTGTTTTTGTTATGAAGTGTTCTAGTACATGCGCTTCACATGAATTGATTTACTTCAAGTGCAATTTGTTAAACTATCACAATTGGTTGTAATACATGGGGATTTGTCACAGTTTTGCAAAATGTTTGAATTTAATTACTGATATAATGAAAAAATATTTTTGAAGTGATGTCTTACACTGAGTGAATGACCTATGATTGGTCCTTACTGTTAAATAGTTCTAAAAATCATATAAAAGTGTATAGTGTCACATGAAAAAATAATAGAATGCAGGTTTGGAATGAGATACAGGTGAATGAATAATGACACAATACAGACTTTTAGTTCAACCATTTAATTAATCAGAATAGTCATATATTTATTTTACAGGCATACAAAAACGAGGGCTGAAAAATGTCGACATTCTCAAAAATTTCAGCATGACATTTTTGAGTGTGTCAGCATTAACTTAAAAAAAAAAGAAAAAGCAGAAGTTGTCTATTTTATGTTACAGTGAGCTGTAACATTCCGGTAAGTTCAGAAAACTTTGTTTGCTATATATGGCTTTCCTTAAAAATAACCTGAAAAAGAATCTTAAACTTGAAAAATTACACTGCTACAGTTTCGCATTGGAATTTCAAAGCCTGTTTATCTGCAAAAGTTTCTGTGATGTATGTAAACATTGGTTATTATTAGAGCTGATTTGGTTAACATGCTGTTTAGAGACATCTGGTTGTTTAATTTCTAATCAGTCACATCCTTAATTAAAACTTTGACATAGTCCAGGAAACAGGCCACATTTTTTCATTAGCAAAATGATAATGAATTTGTTGGTCATCAGCAACATCTTCCCTTTCTTAAACTTCCTTTCTCCCCCTTTAATCATCCTGAACTCTATGCTGTATAACTGCTTTCTGAGTAATGATTTTCAGAATTACCAGTGACTGAATTGGATAAGATGTTTGATTTCAGGATATTTAGTAAAACTTTACTTTGTAACCATAGGGGGTTGTAACGTGTAATTACCTTTTCATCAAATGCCTGAATGCATGTTTAACCAAACTATAAGAACAGCATGAGTTAGTGTGTACATGTATGTGTGTGTGTGTATATACATATATATATATATATATATATATATATATATATATATATATATAAACAGATGAGTGTAGAAGTATTTAGTGTTTTACTGACTGATCTAATAATTAAGGATGATTACTAAATCTTTTTTTTTCTCCCCCCACAGTGTCTCTGTGCACCAGGATGGATGGGGGAGTTTTGTCAGTACTTGGATAACGCATGCTTAGCCTATCCAAACAGATGCTTGAATGGAGCTACTTGCATCAGTATGAGTCAGCCAACTGCACCCCCGCACAATATGTGCACCTGTCTCCCTGGATACACAGGTTAAAAGAAAACTATATCAACAAACTCCGGAATATGTTATCCTGATTTATGTTCAAGTTTGCGCGGAGTTTGGCACCAGAAGCTTTTTAAAGTCACACTGAGATTGATTTTTTTTTCTACTGTAGAATCGGAACGGGGAATTATTGTCAGGTTTTCATGCAATGTCGGAAATTGCATATAGAAAAAAAAAAATTCTCTGATACGTCAGCTATATTTGTGTAATTATGAATCTAGCATAGAAAATATGTGTGTCAGTTAGCGAATGTGTTGTGCTGGTAACATGTTTGAGAAAGTTACATGACTCTCAGACAAAACCAAATGCAAAATTCCCAGTATCATTCCTTTAATTCCTTTAAAAACTGGATTAAGAATTGTTTTTTGAATCAAAGAAAACTTCCAGAAATATTATGCTGGAAGCACAATTAATTTCCCTGAATGGTCTACTTTAACTCAAAAACTTAAATTTAAATTTTCAGATTAATATTTATTTTTATAAAGTGTGTGCATTTAATGGTGCTGTTTGGCAAAATAATTCGATGGTTGTTCTTTTTTTAACATGAGGAAAACAGGTTCTACCTATCAGGGAAGGAAATCACGTTGTACAAATTAATGATGTAATTATATTTCTTTAAAAAATGGGTTTGTGTTAGGCCAAATCTTGGAATTGTAGTTCAGCAAATTACTTTTCTTGTCATTCAACATCCTGTGGGCATGGCCAGTTCTATTCAAATTCCAGCTCATGAATTTGAAAAGGAGCCAGTTCTGAATTTTGCCCTAGCCTGAATGACACAGTTTCATATCCAACATCTATATCATCCGCTGTAATGTGACTCAGAGTGTGTGTCCCACCGAGACGAGTCCCGCTGCCCTGAGGCATCTCTTTACCGTAACTCATCTTTGCACATTGCCCTCCTAACTGGATTATTCTGTAATTTGTTTCATCATGCCTGCTAAATGAAGGGCAAATAGAGGTTAGAGAACACTTAATCGGTAAATCTAACTGGGAAAGCAAAATCTTCATTAGTTTGGCCACCAGCACATGAGCACAGGAGGAGCTATTTGCCTAAACAACCCAGAAACAAATAAGCAAACATGAAATGATTTACTGGATTTCATCAGTCATGACGTGTTGATCTCGGTGATTTGCGTTGCAGTGCTCTTGCATAGGAAAATATGAATACGAGTGCGAATACAAAGTCCTTTATAGGCACTTTACATGAATTATAGATGATCTACACTTTCATTACACCTATAAGCTACAACACGTTATATTGTCTGAAAAATGCTGTCCCTGAGAGATTTCTTTTAGCATTACATAGCAGATCTCATATTGTCAACGGGATAATCGCCAATGCTTCTGTGTCCTTGTTATCACCTCTCAGTCTCCTTGATGGCTCTATTTCCCTACTTGGCAGATGAAGAAATCCATCTTTTCACATCCCAATTGTCAGCGACAAAAGACACTTGACGATTTCTGCTTCTCTCTGGGCTGTATAATAGAATAGTACTAGGAGAAAACATGTCACAGCTCAAACCTCAATGTTTTATTTAGACATTTGGATGATTCTAGCGATATCTCCATTGATTAATGACCCCCGAGACTTAAAAACGACCATCCCTGTCCCATTTCTCACCACAGTATTGCCAGAAGGCCAATGTGAAATGTCAAGTGCTTTCATTATAATCTTCCTGCAAAAGTCAGACGACATGTTGAGGGAAGATAATGTGACTTCTTCCACAGCAGAGAAAGCGTTGGTGAAGCAGATTTTGAACTGGATAAGACTTTCAAATCTTTTTTTTTCTCTACAGCTTGCCTTGCTTTTTCCATGTGAAGATTTGATTGATTTGATTCCATGTTGCGTTAATTGTTACGAAAACAATGTGTGGATGAACAACATTATTCAGTTGGGAATATGACCTTCAGAACAGTTCTTGAGTTGCTGCATATTTCTAACTGATTAACTAAATATGAACTGCCAAATCATGCAACAAAATAAAATCCCATATGCCCTGTTTATTAAATTGCCAGAGGTCAATGTGAAGATAATGATGCAGCTTAATTTCTAATGTGCTGCCATCCATAATCTTCAAGTACATTTAGTTAAAAAATGTTTCTTTAAAGTGTAGCTCACCCGAAAATAATGTACATATGTACATACTCATCACATATGCTTATATATTTATTTACTGTGGAAACAAGAAAACATATTTTAACAATGTCTGTCAAGCTCATTTTATACAACAATAAATCATAGAAGTTCCAAAAAAAGACTTCTACATATTTTAAATGGTGCATTTTATACATGCATCATTAATTTAGTTAAGGTATAGTCATTTTAAATGCTTTTGTCCTTTTATTAGTTTTATTTTAATATTTCTATTTAGGTCCATTATAAGTGTACAGTGATACCTCGGTTTACGAGCGACTTGGTATACGAGCAAATCGGTGTACGAGCATGGGGGGTCGAAACGGTGTACGAGCATTGTATCGGTGTACGAGAAAAATTTTACCCACACCCACGCGCAGTTTTGTGTGGAAGCTCAGCATGGTCTGCGCATTTTTACAGGAAATATCCTAATGACAGCGGCTCCAGCGCATTCATAAAGCGCGCGTTTGTTCGCGGCCACGGCTCCCATGTGTGATACACCTCTGGATTATCACTTTGTTTGTTTTCTACACTATTATAATAAATTCACTCATTTGCACTTGAATCCTTGCTTTGCCCGCACCCCCCTCCTCCCTCCTCTCTCTCCTCCAAGCAGGCTGCTCAAACCTGAAGTGCATTACAGTAAATTGTCAAGTATTTTTATAGTTTAATCGTCAATTATTAATTAGTATTTATATGAGATCTTAATGGTTATAATTTTGACTGTAATTAATAGGGTAAAACCAAAAAATATTTAAAATGGGCATTTATGGTCGTGTGGAACGAATTAATTGATTTTTTTGTGCATTCTTATGGGGAAACTTGTTTTGGTGTACGAGCATTTTGGTTTACGAGCTCGCTCTTGGAACGAATTAAACTCGTAAACCGAGGTATTACTGTATTTTTATTTCAGTTAATTGCCTAAGCAACATTTATAATTTTCATGTAAAGGCGAAAGGTTTCATGAAGGTTCCCTTTCATGGGAACTCGAGCTGCGTCAAAGCGCTTGGGGAAATACCCTGACGTCAGTCACGTGAAGAAGTGTACAACCAATGAGAGAAAGATGCAGACGTCATGAACGGAGCATAAAAGTGCGCCGGAAGCCGGAAGTGACAGCTTTGAGTGTCTTCAGCGTGCATGTGTCTGAGAGATTGTGCTTGTGATGATTCTGGTTCCAGTCAGGATCCGGGAGCACGCGCTCCAGGCACGGCTTCTCCCGATCTCGCTGGGACTTCGGCGCTAACGCTATCCAGCTCTGAGGTGGTGGATGTGATTAGCGTCGATCCGGTCGAGGAGGATTCGTCACCCTCTTCACCGGCGTATGAGGAGTTAATCGAGGTCGAGACGCAAGCAGTCTCCTGTCTGGATATTGATTGACCGGCGGAGACCAGGAGTGCTCGTCCTAGGAAGAGCAAGTTGGACGAGCACTACCTGCCAGCTCGCGTCATCCCCCAGCGCCGGGCACTGCCTTTCTTTCAGGATCTCCACACTGAGGTGTCGATTTCATGGAAAAGGCCATTCTCCAACAGGGTACATACACGGCGCAGTGCTATGTATGCTACCCTTGTCGGGGCTCAGCCTCATGGTTATGGAGGGATGCCGAAGGTGGACGAGGCTCTTGCGGGATACCTCATGCACCAGTCGACGACATCTCTTAAAGCCCCGGCGCTCCCCACAAAGCCGATGCGGGTCACATCATCTTTGGTGAGGAAAGCATATTCCGACTCCAGTCAGGCTGTAGCGTGTCTGCACACCACGGCACTGCTGCAGGCTTATCAAGCGGAATTGCTGGGCGACCTCGACCAGGACGGCGGCATTGGCTCGGAGGCAGTGGCAGAGCTGCGCCGGGCCATGGATCTGTCTCTCCGGGCCGCTGGGGAATCGGCCCACTCTGTCGGCCACTCCATGGCAGCTCTGGTGGCTACGGAGAGACACCTATGGCTCAACCTTTCGGCCATAAAGGACAAGGATAAGTTTGTCCTGCTGGACGTCCCTCTGTCCCCTTCAGGCTTGTTCGGTGATGCCGTAAAAAGTGTCGTCGACAAGTTTCAGGAGGCTGCACTTCCCCAACAAGGTCCTTCCCCGCTGCCCTTCATATGAGCCCGCCAGACAATCGTGGGCTCACAAATCCTCATACCGGGCCTCACAGAAGGAGAGTTTTGCAACCAGTTTACCTCCCCCTAACAAAGGGAGGTTGGGCCGGCACTCTCAGGCCCAGCCTCCAGCCTTCTGGGAAAAGGATGGATGTGAGGACCATCCTGGACGCCAAGAAGGCTACCAGCATGCATCCATGACGCCAAGCTAGCTCCTACCTTTTAAGTTCTTCATCTTGTTTTCATTATAGTTATAGTTCAGCTTTATTTCATTGAGCAAAAACCATTTTCATAATTTTAGTTAAAAATAACACTAAAATCATGCTGGTTCAGAATGACATGAGGTTGAGTTAGACTTTTTAAACAACTATTTATTTTGTCTGACATCGTTTGCCTCCTGACCTTTTTTTTTTCTTACACAAACATTAAGTGACTTACAGTATATAATTCCCCTCTCCAGCATCTCTCTTAGTTCCATATATTGCATAATTTCCCATACTATGTCTGCAGTATGTTAACTTTATGAACTATGAGTCAGTAAATGGCACTTTGAACTGTTGCTAAATTAGTTTTCTTGTGGGTTTTTTAGTATGTAAAATATGATTTGGCCTCTCTTCGCTGTGACGTGCACCACACATTGAGCCGTGGGGGAAAAAGTTTCCAAATTTTCTTCTAAATCCCAAATGTCAAAAGTGAAGTCAATATCTTCAAGGGAGATGGAGCGTAAAAGCTTAACTAACACTCCATTCCCACCCCTGTCTTCCTGCAGGACACTACTGTGAGGCTGAAGTAAATGAGTGTGATTCCAGTCCCTGTCAGCACCAGGGAACATGCACTGACTTTGTTGGATACTACAACTGTGTCTGTCCTTCAGGTATGAGTTTCTCTTACTCCTGAGAATGAGCTTTTTACCCAGTATTTTTTCTTTTCACTGTGCCACAAATCCCCACCGTGCCAGCACCAGCGGCTCTGACTGACAGCTGAACAAATCACTCCCATTCTCACACTGCCAGAGCTCATTAGTACTGCAGAATTGTGTCAATATTGTGTTATGAAATGCTCTTCTCTTTTGAGGCCACCGCATTGATATGGTTTCCTCCCGTAATTGTTGGTTCTGCTCACTCTTTCTGAGGCATGATTTGCATTCACTGATGCAACCTGATGGCTCACCCTAGAGATTGGCAACTCACTGGCGGGGTTACAAGCATGCTTCTCTGCCAGCTGCTCCCTTCCGCTCGATGAGTAGAGGACCCAGAGTCCCAAAACGCCCCCTCCCTAAACCTGCCCACGCATACTCGCCGCTCAGAGAAAGAGATGCAAAAGGGAGAATCATTTGAATTCTTCATAAAAAGGATTAATGATGCTGTACAATTATAATGTTGTGAAAATCTTGCCATTGTGAAATAGTGGACATAATTTAAGTATGTTCACCCAAAAAGGAAAAATAAACATTATTTACTGATGCTCCTGTCAAGACTAGAAAAAAGTTTTGGTTACCTTAAACTTCCATTGAATGGACAAAAAAACTCAGTGAGACATTTCTGAACATAACTTTTATGTTCCACAGAGGAAAAAGGGAAATGTTTGGGAGGGTGAGAAAATGACTATCCTTTTAATTCCTTTAATGGAATTACAAAATATATGAGCATAGATCACAAAAAAATGGTTTCAAGCCATATGGGTTTTGATTGTTTGGAAGAGAGTTAATATCTGTAAATGTATGTAACGTTCTGTATTTTTATTTTTTTCCTTCACTTGGATACAATTTTTGGATCTTGAATATTGCATTTACATATTTCCCTTTGTTTTTTCTTTAATTGGAACATAAGGCTGTCCAGTTTATTTGATGTAATTATCACTTTTGTTGCAGTTTTTTAAACAAAAGCTTGAAAAATCATAAAATACATAAAGTAAAATAAAATAAAAAACAGCTGGATGAAGCTCAGCGGGATGGAACAGAATGTAGGCGTCTCAACGCATTTAAAAATTATTTTGAAATACATGTGTAAATAGACAAACAATTAAATATGAAATATGTATTTAAAGTTGTGGAATGATCTATAAAAATGATCATTTAAAAACTCATAATGATGGCATTAAAAAATCTGACCTCTCTAATTTGACAATCGTCGACTATCCTGACTATACCCTTAATTTTCATGAGTGTGATCTTCCTGCTTAAGCCTCCATATGATTGTATTTTAAAATGATTGTTTTTCATTATTTAAACCAGTTGCAAGCAAGCCAGGTCTTTTCCTCTCACTCTTAAATCCCTTGAACAAACTAGCCTGGCCTCTTTCTGACCTTTACAATTTTGTTCTTTTCACTTGCACTGACTGGCTTTTAGGCTTTGAATAGGCTTTCAAAAATTGATTGCCGTTTTCTTTTTCTTTCTTTTTTCAAGAAACAAAGAGGTGGGGGGAAGAAATTTGATTTCAAGCTTGCTTCATGTTCATTGATTGACCTCATTGATTGAGGCATAATGACATGAGGAATATATGCAGTGCATTCTCAAAGGCATTAAGACGAGCAAAGGCATTTCAGTCTTGTTTAATCTTTTAAATTCTAGTTTTGCACAAGTTTTCTTTTGGCTCCCAATCAAGTGTAGTTCCCAGCCATGGTAAAGGCTAAGCATTTCTTCAAATTGTTTTGCATTTCTTACCTCCCTTTGTAGGGTACACTGGGGTTGACTGTGAGATTGACATAAACGCCTGCACATTTCCCAGTGTCACCTGTCCTTCTGGAATGGTCTGTGTGGATTTGCCAGGTGACCAGCTCCATGTATGCCACACTCAATGCCCTCGCCATTTACAGGTGGGTCAGGATTGGATTACATTAGGAAATATGATTTTGGTGACACATTAGATTAAGTCGTCACCTTTATTTATATAGCGCATTTTACAATACAGATTGTTTCAAGATTAGGATCGAATTCTCACTATTAACTATGAATTTTGCATCAGTAAACTCCTAATTACTGCTGCTTATTAGTTAGCAAGGTACTTGTTAATTTTAGGATTTGGATGGATTAAAGGATGTAGAATATGGTCATGCAGAATAAGGTATTAATATGTGCTTTATAAATACTAATAAACAGTCAATTTCCAAGTAATATTCAGGCTAATAAGCAACTAGTTGATAGCGAGAATTGGACCCTAAACTAGTGTTATCAGGATTTTATATGCGCACTAACATAATTGTTACAATAATTTCAACAAAAGTAATAATAAATTAAATAAAATCAAACTGACTCTCATGTTAAAATTCAAAGAAAAAAAGGAAACTATATAAATATCATATGCATAATGCAAAAGTATTATCCACTGATGAAATATAAAAATACACAAGGTTACAGGCGTTTACAGATATTAACAGATTTTAAAACTGATACAGACGAAAGGGAAAGTTCTAGTGTTTTTGACTAATAAAATCTGACAAAATATTTAAACTTAAACTTACATATTACATATAATGTTAACTGTAGTAAAAATAAACTTTTTTGTATAACTACACACCAGTTTTAAAGAATTTCATATCTGCCAACGGTCTTCATGCCTCAAAAGATGGCCAGCAATCAGAAATTCTCAAATCAAACCATAAAAACATCAGTGGTGACAAAGCTTGAATTCAAAATAATTGCACCAACAAAACTTCCAGTCAACTAAACATTCTAACCAAAGACAAGACAGACAATAAATAAATAAATATGTACAAAAGCTTGAGTCACATCAAGTATAAACAGTTATTCAGAGTAAAGAGAAGCCATATGCTCTTTTTTTAATGCATGAACTCATTTAAAATGGATTCAGCACCCTCTCCACTTCCCTTAAAAGACATGAAAAGAGCAGGTTAAAAAAAAATCTCTTAACATACTATATTCTTTTGAAGATGTGTGAAGCTGTTTGCACGCTTTGTCACTGAGCTATACACCAAAGGCAAATTGCATGTCCCTTTTGAACACGCTTGATCATTCGGATTTGTTGTACTTGTGTTGATAATCACCAACGTAAATGGCAATTAAAATGCATTAGCTTTCCTTCATTAACCAGCATGTTTTATGTAACATCGGGACCAAGCAATTCTGTTTACAAAAGACCAGAATTACCTTTACACACATATTTAAATGAAGGATTGTTCTGGAATAATGGTTGATTTTCATTTTGACAGCCATGTGCCAATGGAGGACATTGTGTTCTTAACAACATCACCAGTTACGGTTGTGTTTGTGCACCTGGATGGACGGGCCCGACCTGCTTGGTCAACATAAATGAGTGTGTCCAGCACAGGTGTCAGAACGGAGCCACCTGCGTGGATGAGGTTGGTGGATACAGGTGAGTCTGGGTGAGATTTTTTTTTTTCTTCTTAGTGCAAGGTTTGTTTAGAATACAGCAAATGGATTCAAATAGGATTCTTTTTTGTTCAAACAAAGGTTTTGTAAATAAATGAAATGCATTTCAATTATTTGTATGTGTGTGTGTGTGTGTGTGTGTGTATATATATATATAAAAAATATACAGTCAGACCCCCTTAAACACAGCTGGACTCAAATGAAGGGTGTAGAATCATCTCGAGGATGATCAGAAGAAATGGACAGCACCTGAGTTAAATATTTCGGTGTCACAGCAAAGGGTCTGAATACTTGGGACCATGTGATATTTCAGTATTTATTTTTTTATAAATCTGCAAAAATGTCAACAATTCTCTTTTTTTCTGTCGGTATGGGGTGCTGTGTGCATTGAGGGAAAAAAATTAACTGCAAATGGCTGCAATGTTTGCAAAAAATGTAAGGGGGTCTGAATACTTTCCGTACCATATATATATATATATATATATATATATATATATATAGGCATGATCTCAAATGCAAATAAAATGAGAAATGGTAGGGTTGTTTACCCCAAAAACTTTCATTATTTACTTGCCCTCATGTTGTGCCAAAAGTTTATCCTTTTTTTCTCTACTGAGCAAAACACATGTAAAGATCTATATAGATTTTTTTTGCGCATAAACTGACAGTTTGTAGTGATTATGAAAAGTCAGGTTCCAAAAGAGACAGTACTGCTCACCCTAAATGGACACCCTAAAAACATTCCATATGACTCTTGTTCAATGTTCAATTTTCCAAGTCTTCTGAAGCCATGTGATAGCTTTGTGTTATAAACAGGGTGAAATTTTGTCACAATTCGGTGATAACCCTCACAAACACTCCTCAAATCAAATATGGCACCTGGTGCAGTTTGAATGTCAATAGTATTAAACAGCATTTTTTGTTTTGTTTTTTGTCTTGTAAGCAAATGTCATTCCATCTAAGTACTGCCATAGGTCCTAAATTAGATTTCCAAACTACAGCTGAGGTAAAAATCATATTATTTCCATAAATCTTTCTTATATCTTTTTAAAAAGACTTTAAATTATACATTATTTTGTAATGAATGGTCACTATGAATGGAGAAATTTTTTTTTTAACAGCATATGGTTCAGAAATGACAAAAGGATGAGTACTGTAAATGACAAAGTTTTAATCTTAGGATTAATTATACTTTTAATATAGTGTGTTGTTGTCCTAAAGTGGTGCCTTATTCCCCCCAAAAGATTGATTGAGATGGATTTCTGCGTTTTAAACAAGATGCTTCTCTCAGTAGCATAGAATTAAAATTAATATTCTGTTCAGGTTCAGTAGCTGTTTATTGTCTCATTCTAGAATTAAACCACCCATAGCTGCAAAAACAAATAGCATGTCCCTGTGATAGAAAGCAAAGCAAATTACATCGTCCTCCCCCATGACTCAGCTATTTATTTTCATACTGTGTCCGGCTGTTTTGCTTGCGATTTCATTTAAGAGATACTGTTTTATGCATTCCAAGTTGCCTTTGTGGTCACGGATACACTGGAGTCCACTGTGAACTTGACATTGACTTCTGCTCTGGGCATCAGTGTTCAGAACACGCCGTCTGTCTGGACCAACAGCGCAACTACACCTGTCAGTGCATGCTGGGATATGAGGGAATGTTCTGTGAGCGTGAGACAGATGAATGCATGAGTTCCCCTTGTGCCAACAGTGCCACTTGCATTGATCTGGTGGCAGGATACCAATGCCTGTGCGCTCCAGGATTTAAGGGTAAGTTAAATGTTTGACCTCTGACAGGTACCATAGTTAAACTTATATGAAGGTTCTAAGCAAGACTTCATTCGTTCCACTTTTGAATCATTCAGCTTCACACAAGAATAGCAGGATACGATACTGGCTTGTTATTCATATTGCCTGTTAATCTCCATCATGCAGGTCGAACATGCTCTGAGAATATGAATGAATGCTGGTCCAAACCCTGCCTTAATGGAGGCACCTGCATCGATCTGGTCATTTACTACATTTGTATCTGTCCACTCGGTAAGTAAAGTCTTAGGACACTTTTCAAAAACAACAAATACAGCCAGAGCTGAGAATAGTCAGCTGTACTGCATCATGTGTGATTTAAAGAACTTGATTTATAGTACACGTTATGTTGAAAAATATCATTGCTTTTGGGAAGGAGTCACAGGTCCATATAGGTAATTATTCCCCAGGAACCATCTAGAATTTAGTGAAGATCTTATCTTCACAGCCCACATGCATCTGTAGATGTGAAGCTTTATTGGATCCCAAAAAAACATGTCCTGTGTGACTCATGCTCCTTGTTTTTCAAGATAATCTACCAGCCCAAGGGGAAGCGAATCCATCAGTGTAAATTTTCTAGTGTTTATTAAAACAGCCTCGCTTTAATTCTCTCAAACATGATGGTGACAGAAAACAGACCTCCATCTTGTCAGGACAGGTCTCATTAGAGGGCACGATTCTTACGGGAGATGGTGTGGTGTTGGAGGACTTGATTGGGTTAGAACCTTAAAAATTCATTTAGATTTTGGAATTCAACATTCAAGATTGAATCTGAAAATAATAAGTGATGGGAAGACATTTTCAAGGTCCTATTCTCAGGAAATAATGGCTGAAAATCTCAGCATTTCATTTTGGAGGGTTACTGCTGAAACTTTCCTGAAATCATATTTTCCCATCTGAGGAGTACAAAGTACCAAGGCTGTAACTGCCATAGACACTTGTGTACTGCAGTGAATCAAAGTTAAATACAAGAAAATCTTCACCCTTTATTCAAAAATTATTAAAATGTGTGATATTGTGTATATTTGTGCTTCAATTCAAATGTTTTACTTGTGAGAACACAATGAAACATTCTAAATTATTCTAGAAATAATTTCGTACCTGGCAGTCATACGAAGATATTCTTAAAGCATGCAAACAATATCTGTCTGTCTGTCTGTCTGAATGTCTGTCTGTCTGAATGTCTGTCTGTCTGAATGTCTGTCAGTTCCATACAATCTGTTAAACTAATAATGGTGAATGCTAACATTCAAAATAATTGTCTGATACTCTGATAAATAAACAAGCAATCCTATTGATTAACGTTTACAGTACAGTAAAATGTATTAAATCTGATTAATATTATCTTACAGTCTGTAACTTGTTCAAAATCCTTAGTTTATATCTCAAAAGTAAGTATTTATGTCAATGAATGTAAGTCCAAGTCCTTGCAACATAGTTAAAATGCTTAGTCACATTATTCAATATAACTATTTACTCTGTTAGTATTTCCCTATGTAAATTATGGCTACAATTTTGATGACAATGATTGAAAATGCACAAGACTGCACTTTATCTGAATGCCATATATAATTTTCAACACTATATTGGAATATTGATCGCAAAAGACTGGACAGAATTCACAGTTACACTTTTACTGTTGGTCTGAGTACTGTATATATTCCTGCCAAATGAAACTTCAATGAGTTTCTCTGAATTTTTTTTTTTTTTTTTTAGAGAGAGAACTGGTTGATCATTGATCATACATTTTCCCTTCATTAGTGAAATTCAAAAGTCACCTCCACAATTCATAAATTCAGGACACAGTAATAATAAACCTAATTGTTTTTGAAGGATAACACTATTCAACAGAGAACCAGTATAATATATTTTGAGCAACATGACATAAGCAAATGATAATGTATAAAACAGAAGACAATTGTACATAATTGTACGATTGTACCAAAGCATTTGTAATTTGTTCAAAAGGAATTGACTTTATGATGTGAACTAGATGATGTCGAGGTTAAACAAGTAGTTTTGAGAATTTCAGTTTTGATCTAAGAAAAACTTTAGTTAAATCTATGAAGTGATAGAATGTGACAATAAGTATCTTTTGTGTGTGTGTGTATGGCACTGCTACAAATCAAGTAACCTAAATCACTGAAAGATTTTTAGGAGACATGGTGCCATAAGAAAGAACAATGAATTACAAAACAGTGCATCACAACACAATTTACAAAGAACCTTAACATGAACACAGAATTTAAGATGTGCCATATTTTTCATTTCAGTCTGTCTGCTGGGCTGTTGATGTGCAACAGGTTGGTTGAACTGAGTGGGCTTTCTGGCAAAAATGGAGCTAGTTTTAGTCTCTGCATCCTCCTACAAAGCTGACAAGTATCCATACTGCATATCAGGAAATGACAGAAAATAAGTGCAGTTTCAATAATCCCACGGCAAGTGTTTGAATCATAGCTCCCAGGAAAATAAAAGAATAAAAGCTGCCACCATGCTGCGGAAACGAATGATTTCTAGATAAGAGGTAGTCATAAGAGTATGGTGATTTGATGACGTTATTTGATGGCAAGGGTTACTCACAGTACCAAGAACAACTTAATGGCAGATTTTATTTAAATGACATTTTCTGAAAGGACGCATGAGGATCCTGTTCGTGACGCTGCGGTGTGATCATACCAAAGCATCATTTGCATCATTTTCTGAGCCATTACTCTCAGCGTTTCCCCATACATTTGAGAATAGCAGAATATATTATCATCTTGTTCTTGAATGCAATACATATACAACATTGAGTGACCCCCTGCTAGCCTGCTTTCCCTTTCTGTTAAGCCTATTTGTGATTTAATTGTATATGTTTAAAGCTTTATATATATATGACACTATTCGTGTTCATATAATTTTTGTGTCTTTCTCCTTTGAGTGCAGTGTGATATTTTATTACTGGCATCCTCTGTGAACTGCAATGTCAGGTCTTTCGTTTAATTATTTCACATCTATATTCTCTCGGCATACTGCTCGCCCCCTAGAGCTAACGTGTTCTCATTACCCTCACGGTTCAGAAAGCCAATAAATACAAATACTTGTTCTTATAATCCTTCAGCAGACCTGTATTTGTATGGAGGTATGCATGTAATTATATTTTTAAGGGCTTATTCGTCCGGTGTGGATTAAAATGTTGGTTTCTCAAAATACTGACTTGATGGGTGTTGCTTGCCCGTGTCTACATTTTGTTGCAAAATGCATTGAAAGTCACTGAAACGTGTATTCTCTCTTGTAGAGTATTAAATACCAAGGAAGTTATCCTAATGGCAACAATGAGTGTTGTAATCTTCATCAAATATTGTGCTTTATTCTGTCAGAAAATTAAATAAATGTACATTTTAGGGATCTGCAGCATAACACTTTGAAAGTAAAGTCAAAAGCACCCAATCTACCCAGTTAACTTTGATTCAATTTTTATAGATATTTTAAGTTTATATATGCTAAGTTATCTTACTGCAACCCGTTTCAAAGCATTATTTCTATTTGTAACAAATGCTGTTCTTTTGAACTTTTTATTCATAAGAGAATCCTGGGGGGAAAATCATTCATACACACACACAAATGATAATAAGACCGATTTCTTCAGCATCAAATAAGCATATTATAACTATTTCTGAAGGATTAAGTTATAAAATATGATATAGTGCGATCCACTTATCTCAACCTCGGTTAACTCGCCAACCCTATTATGTCGATGTTTTTGAAGCTTAGCATTTTCTCATCGATTATGTCAATTCTTTTATGTTGCCGAACCCTGATATCTCGAGCACAGAAGAGGGACAAATTTTCCACTTAACATGGGTTATCTCGATCCTGTGACTAATGATCGTACCTAGTTCACTGCGCATGCGCCAAGTTCGCGGTGCACGTTCATGCCATGACCATTTTTGGTCTTTCCGGCCGCTTTACATTTACATTTACAAATTGTGATTTTACAGTGGTAGGTCGCGTTAGTTTGTGTGGTCATTTCATAAGGGCTGTATGTTGTGTAATTGATGATTTTATGTTATATAATTGTGACCTCGAGCACTTTTGTGATATACACAATGTTTCGTTGATTATTTTTCTTCTTTGAAATTATTTTCTTTACGTTAATCTTCTCTTTCTTTCACAACACGTTGTGTATTACTGCGCGTGCTGTTTTCATTGCTTCAGAGTCCTCAAACTTATTTGTGTTACTCCAGTGATCCAATAAATGACATTTTGATGGGACGAATGCTGGTGTTCAAGAGTGATTATGAAATTACACAACACCGATTACACACCTACAGAGGCGCAGGAATTCCCAGATTACATTGACATCGACAAAGACGTCGGTACTGATAGAAGCATTTGTTTTCAAGCAGACCGTTAAAGGCAAGAAGCAACAAAGCATTTTAGACTTTGTGAAGAAACCATAGTAACCGCGTGTGCGATACTATCAGAACTGTGTCCGAGCTAAATGACTGTGTTATGAGCGAATGCGTTTGTGTGTTGGGACTGTTTATGCTGTGAGCGATCATTGTGTTTGCAATGTTGGAGAATATAATTAAAGGTTTGTATCGAGAATCGAAGGTGGTTTTTATTGTATTCTGGTAAATCTCTGCTGTTAGTTGGTGCACATATGGCTTTTGTTGTTAGAAAACATATACAGTGTATGTACATTTTTATAGCATGCCGATCGCTTCATCAAACAAATCGCCATATTGGCTTTTGGTTATCTCAACGCTTTTTTGCAACCTCCGAGGCTGTCCACTGTAAATGGAAAACAGTTATTTAAAAATCAGTTCTGTTAAAATTTGTTTCTGTTATTGTTTTTCCTTTATTTTGCTATGAATACAGCCATGGTGAAGATAAGAGACTTCTTTCAAAACTGCTGTAACATAAGGTTAGTATGTTAGAGGCAAGCAGATCTAATAGTAGCATACACTTTTATCAAAAAAACTAAATAGATCAAAATCTAATACAAAGAAAACGCAAAACTAACAATGTGCTTATGCACATAAAACACCAGGACAATCAACTGATCGCAATAAATTCAAAGGTAATGAACGAAAAGGAAATGGGTATGAGTGATTAATTACCAAAAACCTTGGTAACCAATGATGACCATGAAACAATGAGAAACAAACTAAATTAAAACACTAATGAGTGTGTGTGAGTACAGAATGGCAGTACCTGCGTTCCTAGAACAAATGCAACGTTTCGTTTGGCATGTCAGTGGATTTCTGGAGTTGTCCAAACTCCTTTTAGAACTTAGGATGTGGAAGAAGATGGGGGTGACCGCATATTTGAGCTATTCAAGGAGAAGGCACTGGAGGTGATGCGTTGAGAGATTTGGTTGTACATCTATTTTTCATATTACCATTTTTTTACTAGCAAAATTCAAAATTATGTTTTATTTTTAAAGTGTCTACACCAGAACAGGTGCTGCACATGACCTGTGGGCTTCAGTTTGGATACCCTTGAAGTGGGTATTTTTTGAGTGTTTGGTACTTGGATGCTTTGTGGGAGTGAGAATAGCTCACCGCCCTGGAATGTGTCAGAAATCCCATTTGGAAAGGCAGCACTGTACGTGTGACATTCCTTCATGCTACATTAACTTCTCGGTGAATTGCACGCACAATTGGTTGTTAAATACCGCTTACGTGGTTTGGCAGAAGTGCTGGTTGTCCATTAATGACTCTTTTCTAAACATGTGGCAGTTGAAGAGATTGTTAGGTTGATTTATGCGTTTGCACGCTCAAGATTTATAATGATTTTCAGAACATCTTGTACCTGTGACAGTGCTTGTCTTTTTTGATCTGATCTAACTTCACTTCAGATGAGTCATGCTTAGGGTTTGAGTAGGAGAAACCAACACTAGATCGTCAGCACAGAAGGACACGATACCTCGGGTGTTTCCATGGTGTGCTTTGTCTCTCATTTCCTACGCTTTGATAATGATTGAATGCATGAGGCCTATATGTTGATGCTGAATTTAAGATATAGCGTGTTCTTAACCGAATTATGCTTAAAAAGCGGACAGTGTATGTGGTCAGTAATTAGTACCATTAATGTTTATTTAACATTACATCTCACATAACAAATGCAATACTCAGTCAGATACATGAGTGATTAGGTTTTGACGTCACTACTGAGGAATAAACTGATTTATTAATAAAGACTTGTAAATGTGGTTTACTTGTGTTGCTGTGTTATTCTGTTATAAGTTGTCCAGGACTAATTATTTAATTTTTTTGAGAGTTAAACATATTGGTATGAATGTAAGCATTTTCATTGCTAATTGCCAGATGAGGATATTAAGAGTGTAATTTGTTTAATTATTGGCACTGTGCATCAGTTGGCCACGTTTCCAACAGGTATTGATCAAATATTAGTTACTGCGTGTGGGCGTATTTTATTTATAACAAAGGATATCGGCATGCTCGTCTATCAGTGGCATGTAGACACTGTATCTGCACCAGCAGACAAATGTGATATAGATTGGCACAACAGGGCTTTATGTGCAGATTCAGTCTATTAGCATACAGGCCAGCAGGTAGTCTGCCAGAGGAATCGATGGCTTCATAAATCTGAGCCAGAAAGGGTGTCTTCTCCTCACAAAACATAGAAAAGTCGTTAACATCCTCTGGAAATGTGCTGTTTTGCGGCTTTGCTAATAATCTTTAAGAAATTTGTCAAAGTTGTGCCTAAAAAGTGAGAATTGTAATATTGTTCTGTTTGGCATTGTCATAGAAAAAAGAAAGGGATATAGACCACAGTGAACTACAGCCAGTGAACTACTCCGAAATGTGAGGAAATATAGAATAGAAAGAATATCAACTGCATTTGTTAGGAAATCCAGTGTAAATGTCCCGAATAATACCAAATAATAACACTTGCCTTAGTTTTAATGTACATTGCATTTTTTATTATATCATATTATATTTGTAACAAAGTATGATGGTCAGAGAAGGAGGCAGGAACCATCGAACATTTGACATTTGAATTGGTTGAAAAGGTTTCAGTCTCATAGACTCATTTATTTGATACAAACTACATTCAAACTTTTTTTTTTTTTTTTTTTTTTTTATATTACTTGTTTATTTTTATTATTTATTCCAAAGATGGCAAAGGGGATTTTCAGCATCATTACTCCAGTCTTTAGTGTCACATAATCCTTCAGAAATCATTTTAACACACTGAAAATAGTCTTAATATTTTTTTATTTTCCTTGGTCTTCAAGCTACATAATACATAATACATAATGTCCCAGAGGTTCTCAATTGGATTTAGGTCTGGGGAATATGGGGGCCAGTCAATGACATCAATGCCTTAATCATCTGAAAAGTGCCTACACACTCTAGCCACATGTGGCCAGGCATTATCATGTACCAGGAGGAACCCAGGGACCAGTGCAGAAGCATTAAGTCTGACAATGGCTCTCAGGATTTCATCCCAGTACCTAACAGCAATAAGGAATTCATTGACTAGCACGTAGAGGTCTGTGCGACCCTCCAAGGATATTCCTTCTCAAAACATTACTGACCCCCTGCCAAACCTGCCATGCTGGATGATGTTACATGCAGCATAATGTTCCCCCACGGCATCTCTAGACTCTTTCACGTCTGTCACATGTGCTCAGTGTGAACCTGCTCTCATCCATGAAGAGAACAGGGCGCCAATGGCAGACTTGCCAATTGTGGTGTTCTCTGGCAAATGCCAATGGAACTGCACGTTTCTTAATTCCTAATTCCATCCTCATGAAGTCTGTTTCTCACATTTTGGTTAGAAACATGCACACCAGTAGCCTGGTAGACTTCCTTTTCTACGGCTCTGTGAGTGCTCTTCTTGTACCTCCTCACACAGAGCACCAGATACCAGTCCCATACAGCCACACGTGACAGAAGAATGGAGCAATGCAAGATGATCTCAGCAGCAGTTGGACATACTGTGTTTTGATAAAGTAGACAGAAGCCTTGAATTCTAGAACAGGGGGTTTTACAGCTGGCATGCCCTAACAGCGTTCCCTAAAACACTCATTGAATGCATTTTATTGCACCACCCACAATGAGTGGAAAAAGGCATGTCCAGTTCCCCGGTCTGCTCCAGCAAGACATCTTCTCTAGGCTGCTCCAGCCCCAGAGCCAGCTCTTGAAGATGCGGCGCATCATAATGCCCACTGCTCTTGCATGTGTTTGGACAAAATTCACATCGGCTCCATCCTGATCTCCTGTTCCCCCAGAGCTGACGGCACCACCCTGGAGGCCTCCTGTCCTGGTGTGTATCCTTCCCCGCTAAGACACAAAATATGCTTTACATAATTTCTTTTGCACTTTATTTATAATGAAGGGATATAAAGTGCACGCCGCCGCATTTGTGTCAAATTGAAGACCGCGCTCTACAAGCACGGTGTAAAATCTGACAAGACGGGTAAGTTTGTTTTCTTTAGTCTCCTTTATATTAATAGCAAAAGTTTCAAACAAATCATTTCCCTTGACTGTCTGAACTGCCTCCACCACAGTGGTGTTTTCTACAAGTGCTAGAGATTAAAGAGCTGAGTTACCTTGCATCATTATTCTGTGCAGCTATCAGGAATTTCATCTGTGGCTGATCATTTTACAGTATTTCATGCCACTACATCAATAAGCACATCTTCATTAGTCTACCAACTCTTACTCTTGACATGTCTAAATGAGAGATTGCTAGTGATGTCCTATGCAAATGAGATCCTCATGTAAACTTCTTCAAGGACGACAGAGGTGTAGACGTTTCTTATGTTTCTTGTCATTATGATGTTTTAGTGGTACACATAAATCCATTACATATCCATCATTTACAACAATTCGGTTTTTCCGGATCTTATGAAGTCACAATGTTACTAATTGAAATAAGCTCCGCCCACAGATTACGCAAAAAAGGGCTGTCAAAGAGATGCTGTTTAGTTTTCCCCATTTCCAAAACGCATTTGTTTGACCTTCCAATGGCTGACAAACTTAGAGTGGATAAAATGTATTTTATACATTGTTCCTGAATTTTTTCTCAACAGCTTTCGGAAAATAAGAGTACAATGCAGGCTACGCACAAAAGCTTCTCCTGTAAATGGTAAAAATAAAACTAATGGCGGCAGTCCCTCATGGACGACTGCCACCTGCACAAACACGCAACGTAAAGTCCAGGCCTGCTCCTCTCTCATCCTTCACTCTCGTCGCTCCTCCTTTTATGCTTCCTCTCCTCCATGAGATACGAGGTTGGTGCGTGCGTAGGTGACGCTCATTAACAATCATTCCACTGACCCTTACTTACAAGTTGCGATCGACAAACCAGATTGTCCTGACAAAGTGGGAACTGCTTAAATTCAGGAGCTCAGTATCAATCCCGCCACTGGCTCACGTGACGCTCTTACGTCCCTCGCCTCCATCCCTGCTCGCCACAATGGTGTATAACGTTGTATCTAAAATGTTAAATCTAAAAACATAGCACTCTGAAACCTGTGCTTGAAATCCATTCTGCATGATTCTCTCGTTTGTTAGCAATCTTAAGCCTAAACCAGGCGTGAATTGGTTTGAAACTGACGCCATCCATCTAGAGCTTCCGGTTATGATAAAGGATGTGGCATTTCCTGAACATGCGTTAAACGGTGCCAGTCACAAAACAGTAGGCACATTTCTTATTTCAAAAGTGTTTGAGTCAGACTGGAGAGAGGGCATAGTAAGACCCTTTTATAAAAAGTAAAAACAACAAAGCTGTTGTTTAATCTTTAAATTTGTGGTTGAATTCATAATGTGTTGGGTAAAGGCTGCTTACTTCATAATCTGTCGTCACTTATGATTAATTGGGAGCATAAAGACAGTACAAGTTGGAGTAGACGGAGCATTCGTGGGGAATTGAATTGTAAAAACTGCAACTCAACCCAAGGGTTCTTGGCTGAAATTTACATAACCCTTAATGCTAAAAACGTTCTATATATAAGGAGAATTGTCTTAAGTTTAAGAACCCAGGATATGTATAGAGTCTTTTCTTTTAAGAGTGTAGGATTTTTGTTTGTTTCTTTATTTTATGCTTATTTGAAGTGTGTTATTGAAATGTATCTTGGCAAACCGCTTTGGAGATTTTAGTCTTTCATCTCTACAGGAGCTTTTCTTATACCTGCATAGAAAAGAGCAGGGATGTTAGTAAGATCGTTAGCAAGTTAAGTGAGACTGTCTTGCCAAAGGGTCTTTGAAGCATCTTAAATCAGTTGTATTGTCGTTCCCCTACATCTAATTCAGATGGCTTTCCAAAGAAACCATCCACCGTCATCTGTAAAAGTGTAATCCTGAGGGTGAAACTTCTTACACGATGTGTACACCTGTTATCTGACAATAACGAAGGGCTCCTCTGGCTGTTCAGTAATCCCTCGTATTGCTTCAAGAGCCGTGGTGACGGTGTTGTTAGGTCTCTCAGTCATGACAGATCTCTAGGTGGAACTGCCAAAGTCCTCCCTGTATAACCTGCTGGGCGTCCTGCAGAGCTCTAATGGGATCACATTTCTCCATGGTTAAAGAAGATACATGAAGGTTTTTAACCATGAGCACTCTGACTTTTGTCTGATTTGCTAATGGTTGTTGCTATGGGCTTCTGAGGCAGAGCGTACTGTTATAGTTACTTGCTAGCTGCCAAATGAATTAGTTTATGAATGCTACATTTTAATTTTAATTGATTTTTGTGACCATTAAAAATAATGTTCTACATAGAACATGAATGTGGGTACTATGAATGAAATTTGGACGTTCTACATCTGTCATGTTGTTACTGTCATGTGACCTACAAGCATCGTTTGCGTCGCTTCACTGCTATTCATAAATCCTCTCCCGTGTCCTTGTGGGATAGAAAAGTGTCCGTTGAATGCATATTTCAGAATCTGCTTACTATATTAAGAAAATTCAAAACATTTGTAAATACTCTACTACAAAACCTGACCTCAGATGAATACTATACCATTCAAAAGTTTAGGGTCAGATTGTGAAGGCTGCATTTATTTGATTAAATACAGTGAAATATTCTGAAATATTATTACAAATTTAATAATACAATAGAAAATGTTATTTAAAAAAAAAAATTCCTCATGGCAAAGCTGAATTTTCAGCATCATTACTCCAGTCTTAACTATCTGATGTCGTGATCCTTCAGAAAGTATTCTAATAGACTGAATTGGTGATCAATTAACCTTTCTTGTATAAGTGTTAAAAAATACTGCTACAGTGATCAATTTCCCAGAATTCTTCAATTCATAGAATGTTAATTATTAGTTGAAAGGAACACTATTTACTTGAAATACATTTGTATTAACATAGCACATGATTACTTTTACTTCCAGTTTTGATCAATTAAATGAATCCATGCTGAATAAAAATATAAACTTTTGTTCTGAAACAAATTGGCCCCAACAAACTTCTCAATTGCATCCTAGATAGATTTCAGATGCCTTTGTGTGTGACTGCGTATGATTGCGTGTGCATCTGTTTTTTTGTGTATGGTCCAATCCGAGTTCGTGTGTATCAGTGTGAAGATGATTTTGCTTTGACCTGGGCTGTTCCTGGATTTGTCACTGGCTTGCTTAATGCAATAAATCAGAGAGGCAATGACTGCCTCTTATTAAACATGATTAAATGATCCAGTGGGTTGAGTCCATGTGTGCCCGCGGAGCTTTCAGAATCAATAACAACCCTGTAAAGCTTCTTTTGAGTGGAAAACAAAGTCCTACAAATCCTAATTGCCTGTGGGATTAAACTAACCAAGGGGACTGTAGTAATGACTCTGTTCTGCTGTGCACGCTTTGGCAGCCATCTCTGTGAGATAAATCAAAAGAGATATAAATCAGGTTCTGCTAGAATGTAACTATGGAGAGCAGAATATGCACAGGTGACTCTTAATAAATCAAGCATATTAAGATGGGACGGGAGAAAATGTCTTAACATCGGAAGAAATTACGCACAATACCACCGGTAAGCATTTGTGCAAACCTGTACTAATACATTTAAATTTCGTAATTTAATTGTATTCTCATTCTTTTAATTATTTAGTTTATTAGCTATGTGTTTTTGTTTTCATTTGTTTTCTGATTGAATCTGAATGCGGCCAAAAATCAATAACGCTGATTAATTGGACTGTTGCCATAGCAGCAGCTACATATGCAAACCGCGTCTCTGGTTTGATAACTTCGTCCTGCTTGTTAAACCAACTAAATTACCCCAAGTCATTTATATCATTAAGTTGAGGGGGGAAATAAATCCTTACAATTTGCCAATAATTTCTTGGCTCAGTCAATGCCCTACCTGTGAGACACATTGCTGATTAAACCTTGATTGCAGGCAAGGACCGCTATGCATTATTAATGAAGTCAGGATAATTGTCAGATTTTATGACATGGGGAGAGGTAGAAATTGGTTCCATGGTCAGTTTGAGGAATGATGAGAATTTGCCCACACCGATGGTGCTGATGGCCCAGCATTAGTCACGGGCCTCCTGCAGCCTTAGCCTGTGACAGAGCTAATGATAGTCATTTTGTAGCGTGACCATGTGCTGTAAAGCATTTATGGCAGCATAAAATGTCAGAAATGTTCAGTCCTGCACTTTCCTCCACTTCACGCCTTTTTAGCTTTTCTACATTTTTTTTTAAAATATAATCTATGTGTAGAATAATTCAGAATAAGATGTGTTTAATGAAAACACTTCTATCAGCTGTTTCAAATGTTCCTCATATGCTAGCATTAAATGAAACCTGGGTAATATTATTAAGGCAGTTGTCAAATGCAGATTTCAAAAATAGAAAAGTGTTGAATAGAAATGGTTCCTAATGTAATGACCATACATAATTTCTCCTGATATTTGAATGTGCAGTGTTTTTATTTATTTATTTTTCTCTCAGGCTGTTAGCTTAGCTACATGCTAACATCAAATGCTTCTAGGTGTGTATCAAGTTGGTGCACATTATTGTGCCCATCAAGTGAAGTTGTAAATATAATGATTACAAGGTTGGAGGACGTAAATGATCAAGCAATGTGGGAAACTTTGAATTATAGATGATACACGAGTCACTGAGTTAGTTAATGAATGGTATTGCACAGTTATGCTCGTAAGCACAAGCTTATATAAGCTATATATATAAGCTATATATAGCTTTGCTATAAGAAAACAATTTTTTTTTTTGAAACCATGTATGGTTAAGTCCAGTTTATTTTATGAAAGCAAATTATTTTTGTTAGATACGATGTATAAGTCAGTAATGAATACAGATTGTGTTACATGTAGTGAAATTTAGTAACTTGTATTATTACTTTTTATTTTTCATCTTGGACTGTCATAGAGATATGTGATTCATTTTAATGATACATGTCAGGCAGATGGGACATTTTAGGTGTGAAAATCTCTCAAAGCACCTTTTAAGATGTTCCATATCGACTATGATAGCTTCCAGTGTAAACATCAAGGCCGCTCAGGAGGTTTTTGTACAGAGCCAGTGTGTCTCAGTTTTGCCTCCATTTAGCTGCAAGCAATTCTGATGTTTGGCACTGATGTTGAGAGAATCCAGTTGCATGCAAATATGCTTTGTGGGCTTGAGGTCAGGGCATTTACAGACATCTAACAAGCCATTTTAAATGGAAAAAGAGCAACCATTTACTTTTTCTCTTGGAATATCTTTTTTTTTCTATGTAAAGCTTGGAATCAAGATTTTTTGTGATGCTTAAGGGAATTTCCTTAACAATGAAAAGTATTATTTCCTCTTCTTCCAACTGTACAGCTGGTAATGTGCTTTTGGGCAGGTAGAGTTCTCCTGGAAAATCCAGATTCATCCTTTAGTCTGGCAGATGGTGATGAGTGATCCATCACTCCAGAGAATGGATTTTAACTGCTCAAGAGTCCAGTAATGGTGAGCTTCACACTTATACAGCCCACATATGAGCTGGTTTGTGGATGCACAGCTGTTGAAACTCATTTCATGAAGTTTCCTGTGAACAGTTGTTGAGCTGATTTTACTTCTATGAGCTCAGAGTTATATGTTAACATTGTTAGTGATCTTACATGCCTCAAAAGTCAAGTCACCTTTACTTATATAGCGCTTTTTACAATACAGATTGTTTCAAAGCAGCTTTACAGTGGTCACATGAAAACATTATAAACAAAGTTTGTTTGGCTGAACGGCAGCCTTAAAAGAGAAGGCGGATTAATACAATTGATGAATATTAAGTGTTAAGTTTTGATTATTGATTGATTTGATTATTATATTGATAATTCAAGTCTAATATTAAGTCTAATTTGGTCCGGTTGGAGATGGGTTCATGATCTTCACAGGGGAGGGTTTAGTAGAGTCACGGTCTCCGCAGACACTTCAGGGCAGTACTGTGCTCGTGTCCAGGTGCAGGTCCTTCATCTGATCTGGATACGGCCCGGATCCGGCTGACCATGGTAACCTCGGTATAAACAGAGAACAATATCAGCGTAGATGCCAAAGTCAGAGATCATGCAGGTTTTGTGTGGTTTACCACTTAAAAGCTGAACCACTGTTAATTCTGAACATTTCATCTTTAAATGAAAATAACATAATCAGTTACCCAAGAAAGGACTAGTGTCTTCGAGGCATTTTGCGACCTTGTAAATTATTTTCAGTTTCAGATTTTCAGTTTGATGGCTGTGTGTATGTCAACAAAGAAAGGGTCTGGTATAGCTAAACAAACTAATTTAAAAAGTGTTTGTATGTGCATGTATGTAGTGTACCAGCAGGGTGTGTGGTTTATAGAGGGGCTAATATATTTATTTCATGTCATTCAAATGTAGGTTTTAAGGGCACCCACTGTGAAGTGAAGCATATTCACTGTGGTTCTGTCTTCTGCACCAATAATTTTACGTTCATTGATCTAGCAGGGGGGGTCATACTTGCATGTGCCTTCAGGGATTCATTGCTAAGAAGCTGTTAAAAATTTTTTTTGATTTATTCAGATTTTCCTATTATGTTACTGCGAGCCAAACTAATCAATACTGTATGTGGCTTGTTAGAGCACAAGAAGCAAAACAACAAAGATCTAAAAATATGCCCATCTCCTAGAGGAAATGTGTTAACTCAGTGTCACATCATTAATGGAATTAATTGATCACTATAGAATTAACAAGTTGTGTCCAGAAACTTACAAGGAAATAGTGTCTCTCTTTATGTATAGTAAATTTATCTGATGAGCTTTAGTTGTTTCTTCTCCTATACCTCATGCCTTCTCTTTGTATTTTTACACTGAGATTTTTTTGGAATAAAAGCAGGAAGAATATGAAGAGAAAATGGAAGAATTGCTGCCCTCTTCATTAGGGTTGTCATGGTACCTAAGTTCAAGTAGTTGGTACCAATAACAGATAACAAATAACAATAAAAAAATTAAAAAAATCACACTGTTCACAACTGTTTAACAAAAATTCTCAACTGTTCGAACTACTCCTTCATTAATTAATTTAATGAGTAAATAATACTTTTAATTAGGGATGAGTGAGTACAGCATTATCCGTATCTGTTAACCATATTAATTATCTGTATCTGTAGTCGGACTAAGCGGGGCCTAACCAGGAAGTGGGCGGGATTTAACAGGAAGTGATCGAGTTGTCTTGAAGTGGGCGGTGCTTTATGTATGTTATTTTTAATCATGTAATTGATATGGGTTGATCACAAATTATTGTATTTATTGCTGATTTGAAAACTATTTACATGACGTTAACGGAAAAAACCTGCGAAGCTGAGTGACTGACGGAGACACAGAGAGAGAAAGAGAGCTGTTCTCTTCTCAGTGTTCTGTGTGTGAGTGAGCAGAGCGGGACACAGCAAATCTGCATGTGTAGGGGAGGGGCGCTGTAACTAGCCTATCACAGAACATAGACACAGTCAGCTACCCAATGAGTATTTTTTTTTCAATCAGAGCACAGATAATGACTCGTATTACTCGTATAATACTCTTACTCAGCAAAAGTACTTTATCCGTACTGGATACTCGTTTCAGCCGAGTATCCAGCTCAACTGTACTATTAATACTTCAGGGGGTTGTTCTGCAACCATGTGTGTTTCGGTGTCACACATCACCGGACGCCTCATAAGCTGATCACTACCTGCACTTTTGTCATGTTTGGTGTGAGCGCATGGCTTGTCACGTGTGTTTCATTGTGCCATGTGTTGTTTATTGTCTTGGCCCCGCCCATCTTGTTATCCGATTATTGGTTGATTTGCCCCACCTGTCCTCCCTCATCTCTCTCTCTCTCCCTATGGAGCTTATTTGTGTGTGTTTTTTTATTGTATTAATAAAAAAAACATTCTTCTTGCATTTGAGTCCTTTCTCTTCCTTTCATCATCTGTTCTCTGCCAGTCTGTTTATTCATTTCTGCAATTTTTAATGAATTTGTCAATATTTCTTTCAATATTTATCAGCATTGTTGCTCTATTGACATGAAATGCGTTCATATTCATTAAGCATTGTAGAGTGAGGTGGGAAAAAGAGAGAGAAAACAGGAGGCAATAAAAAGAATAAGTAAACACTTCCAATCCAAGGTGTTGTTTACTCTTCAGTTGTTGGCTGTCTCAGATTAGCAATGTCAATTACATGCCATTTGATTGGAACTTTGATGACAGGACGTGTTCTTGGATTGTGACCTCTGCATCACTTGAGGAGTTGGGCTTTTTATCTGCTGCCTCTCCAAGATAAGAACTGGTCTACAGCTGACACTGATTGCACATCTCTGGATGAGGTCTGCCCATACGCTGGTACCTGCTATAGTCTGAGAGGACAGACCTTTTGTAAATGGCCACCAGGTGAAATACAACCCCTGTCCCGCAGATTTCGATTTTCGTGTAAACCGTTTTACTGGTGAGGTTGGCTTAAGTTTTATTGGGTTTACTTAATTATGTTTATTGGCATGATGTATCCATTTGTTTTTGAAAAGATAAGGTCTCATAAATACAAATTATCCTGTTTGAATTGAGGACAACTGAGTTGAATTGAATTCTAAAAGAGCAACTTTGAAAGTTGTGTCCTGCAACGCTTCTTTTTTTTTCTATTGTATTTTAGTTGACTGGCATTATATATGTGTTTTATGTCTGTTTATACCACTTCTAGAGGATGTATATGCATACGTAGCATTTGTCAACGGTGTCAACTGAAGCATGACAGCTGAATAACTAATGCTGAAGTGTCTCCATTGAACCCAGTCCACATCAATCAGCGCTTTCATCCTGTTTCACAGAATTCACAGGACACGACTGCTCCATGCCGGCTACGGGCTGCACTTCCAACCCATGTGATATAAAGGGCACTTCCATATGCGAAGAGCAACGGGGCAGCTTCAAGTGCATGTGTCACCATGGCTATACAGGCCTGTTTTGTGAAACTTCCATCAGTCAGTGCATTGAGGGATTGTGTCATCACGGATCAAAGTGTGTGGATTTCCCTGTTGGCTTTGCGTGTGAATGTTTGCCTGGTAAGAGTGCTTTCCTATAGTCTGTCTCCTGCCAGTCCCTCAGCCCATACTTTCACCAAATCACCCATTTAACCCTCACCCTATTTTTATCTCTTCTCAGGGTTACAAGGACGATTCTGTGAGGTAAACATTGATGACTGTCTGGATAAGCCCTGTGGTGCACTCAGTATCTGTAAAGATGGTATCAATGCCTATGACTGTTTCTGTGCACCTGGGTTCGTTGGTAAGTTCACCACAAGCAATTTTCTAGAGCTATTTTTCCTTTGCACAGTTTTCTAACATTCAATTCCTCTCTTTTGAGCTGTGTTTAAAAGGCCTGCTCCTGAATTGTAAGGCATTAGTTGACCGTCTGCTTATCAAGAAGAATTTCCTAAGCTGCATAACCCTGCCATCACATTTTTGACCATCTATTTGACCAAGGAGACAGGGGTGTTTTTTTTTTCTATAGCACTTCATCTTTGGCTGTGGTTTATTTTATTTGAAGCGACATCATGGCCCCTGTATTTGCAAGGAAATCTTTAATGAAATGAACCTTCGCCCCTTTTTTCCAGGTAATAACTGTGAGATTGAAGTAAATGAGTGTCTTAGTCAACCCTGTCAGAATGGAGCTTCCTGCTCAGATGAGCTTAACTCCTTCAGCTGTCTCTGCCCTGCCGGGACCACAGGTACATAAATCCTTCCTGTCATCCGAGTTTCTCAGGCTGAATTTGGGTGACAAAGGCCGCACAGTTACATTTTAAAATTGACAACGTTTAAACTGAATCCTTCAAATAATATTTTCGGGAGTGTAGACTAGGAGTCACTCCTGAACTTGCAATGGTAATAACAGGGCAACATTTGGCCTCTTGCAGTCTTAAATAAGGAGCATGGGTGTTGTATTCATTCATTTTAATAAACAAATGTTCAGTTGTATTAGTAGTACAGTGGTACCTCGAGATACGAAATTAATCCGTTCCGAGGCGGCCTTCGTATAATGAGTTTTTCGTATCTTGGAACACATTTTACATGTAAAATGGCTAATCCGTTCCAAGCCCTCCAAAAACACCCCATTAAATTTCATAATAAAGCTAAATTGACCTATAAACAATGAGATAGCGTAAAATGTCGAAGCCTCACTTGAAAGGTAAGCTATCTCCGAAAGTGGCGGCAGAGGAGGAGAAGGACAAACGGCAGATAACGTTACGTTCTTACGTACACTTAACTTTACGAAAACACATAAAAAATGTAAAGTTTCGGGTGCGGAGTGGCTGAGCTAAAGCACGCCAGCACGTATGTATAGAAGATGCATGATGGGAGAGATGCTGTCCAATTAGAGAGAAGGATCTCATTGCTTGGCTAGCATCAGGAACCAATGGGAGAGCAGGATGATGGTGGCGAGTCTACTATAACTAAGATGGCGGCGTGCGGCGCGAGTTTCCAAATTGTTATGGGGCGAATCTCGGACTTTCAGAAACCTTTCGTATCTTGAAAACTTTACGTATGTAGAGCAGTAAAAATTTTCGTCTTTGCTTTCGTAACTTGGATTTTTCGTAAGTTGAGCCTTTCGTATCTTGAGGTACTACTGTACTTGTATTATTAGTACAAGTAGTTGTATAATAGATTTGTCTTATTGTTGGAATTTACGTGTGACGTGTGTAATTTCTTGTTCAAAAAGAAACTGGCATCATGGAGTTTTTTTCACATTTCGAGGTTCTCAGAAACAGAAATTGTCCTACATGTCATTGGTTAATCTTCATAAATGATGAACAGAAACTACACTCCTATTTGCATGAATGGTGTTTCAATGACCCAGTTTGCAGCAATTTAAAGTCAAACAAAGCAGAAAGTGTGATGTTATAAATTACATTTTCCAGTGTTAACAAATGTTAGAAATGTTTTTAAATCGCCACAGGAAAGTGAACCTGCGAAAGGCTTACTAAAGACTTAACTGGGATAGAAGAATTTTAATATTGAAAAAATGTACACACTTCAGCTTGAAGAGATATGATCATTTAGTGTGTCATGTTTAGTTTACAAACTCCTCTTTAAAACAGGGGGCCGCTTTTATTTCTCATCCAACCACATTAGATTTCTATTTCAAGAGTAATTTCCACTTAATTCTTTCATGTTCATGCAAATTGGAAAGGAAATAGGCTCATTTGGCGATATGAGTCAACTCAAGCTCTCAGTATATTTTAGGAACTTTCTGCCCAACAGAATGAAAATTCATCTAGTTTCATTTCAAAACAGGAGGTGTATTGCTCGAAGGCTTAAAAGGGATTTTAGATTTGTTTTTACCTTTATTCCAGATTCTTTGTGCAGTGAAAACTTCAGTTTATAATTGGTTGGCATGGGAATTTATACGACAACTCTCATTCTTATTTTATTCTTTTTGTGTGCCTTTCTCACTTCTCAGGCAGTTTATGTGAAATAAACATAGATGAATGCCAGTCATCACCATGCATGAACAATGGAATGTGTCTGGACCTCTCAGATGGCTTTAAATGCATTTGCCTTTCAGGTTTCGCTGGTGTGTTTAGTGGTTTTAGTACATTATCACATTGATTATTTCTCCATTGGTTCTCTATTACTCTTGATGTTTTTTTTATATTGTGCATTAAAGGTCCTGAGTGCTCACTGGACATCAATGAGTGTGTCTCATATCCCTGTAAGAATGGAGGTACCTGCATTGACCAACCGGGTAATTACTACTGCCGATGTGCGGCTCCATTCAAAGGTAATGAAGACTGAGGGTGAAGGGTGAAGAAAAGCAAAGTTAATTAACTTCAGAGAGCATTCCTCTCACCTGTCTGAACTCATACAGTCAGCATTGCATCTTCATTGTCCACAACATGTATAAATTAAAATGAACCTTATTTAAATTGTAATAATGTGCAGTAAAATGTAGAATGTAAAACATATTTGAAGTAAAATAATTTGAAATAAATTGTAAAAAAATTTATTCTGTGAAAAACTCACACTCAAAATAATCTGTTTTAAGCAAGTTGCTTTAGAGTCTACTCTCTGATGCTATTTTTGGCAATTCTCAATCTGTTGAACATTTTGGTGAGGATAATTTTGTAGCAAGCCCTACACTTGTTCACACATTTTGCTTGTTCAATTCAGAGATGGACCAATTCAGACCCCAAATTCAGCACAAATTCCCTCTGCGTATGTGCGTTCTTTGATATTATTCAGATCAGGAACTGCTGAAATCGGTCTACTCTGTGTATACACCAGTTTTACACCACTATATTACGTGCATTATTTGTTATTTGGGTTTTTTTGTGCATGCGTGATGCTCAGCTGGTCAATTTCAGACAGAGAATGCAGCTCATCTAAAATCGATCAGGCAGCTCAGTCATTGCTGCTTATATTCAAACAGAGATCACAGATCACACTTCCATTAGGCGCCCAAATTAGGTTGTCAAGGATAATGATGATATCAGTTATTCCGTATTGAAATGGAGGAAAAAAGGCACTGACAGCCTCGCTTGCTCTGTTGAGACGCATAGTGTTTATGTGGGGGGATTCTGGAAACATTCTCAAGCTTTAATAACTGATCTAGGGTCTAGACTGTGGCTAAAATACAGCGTGCAGTCTATGTGCGTGCTAATTGAAATTCAGAGAGTTCATAGCAGCCAGAACCAAACAAACCATGTGTATTTAGACAATCCAGGTCATTAATTTTCATTTGTGTTGTTCTTACCTATCTGTCTCAGTGTGTAATGCCAGTGTGTAATGGGTTCTTGAACTATTCAATTGTACTGATTGATTTTACATACCCTGCTAAACAAAATAAAAACTGTTTACATTAGACTAGCCTGGTGACCAGCTTCACTGACCAGTTCTGGTTGGTTACCAACTACAATTATGAGGTGTGTTGAAACTTTCTTAGTAGGTGGCTGTGTTGAAGCGCACGACTCAGGAGATAAACAGACAGATCTTTAATACACTAATCAAACAGTAAACAGGAGAATAATTAGGAGAAACCGCAACCACTTTACCATAAAAGTCTAAACAACAAGAGAAGACAAGGAACAGACAGAAACTGAGGGCATAAATACATGAGGGCAAACAAAGGAACTGATGAGATAATAAATGAGACACACCTGAACAGAATACTCAAATCAATCAAAATCCATAGAAACAAACAGGCAGGGAGCAACATAGAACTAATTAACAACATAGAAGATTAACAATGAAACGTGAACAGAACGAAAAGCAGGTTGAAAAGAACTCAAAATTTGACAGGCTGGTTTGAGTTTCTCATCTGTCGGGGAGATGTTTATTTGGTAACAGATCAAGATTGCTCATATCAAACCAGATGAGCCAAGCTAATTTTGTTTGTTTGTTTTGTTGTTTTTATCAAGTCATTATTGGGATTGTTCAGGTTCAATAAAAAAAGTAAGCAAAGTAGCTTATTTTTAATTAATTATACTTTATATATAATTAATTTAATTGTGTGTGTGTGTGTGTTTGTGTACTTCAAAATAACACATTGCAACTCCTTAGGAAACAAACAATGGTGGCTCTGTCTTGAAAAAGTCATTGGTCAATTAGTAGTGACCGGGCTGCTTTTGATTTATTATGAGAATAGATTTTATGTAATTAATCATGAAAATGTGTTAAGTAAACAATAAACGTTTTCTGTTATGGATGGAATTGTATTTCTCATGCCACATTGGAATTTCAGGGATTAACTGCGAGTTGCTGCCCTGCGAGGCCGTTAATCCGTGTGATAACGGGGCAGAGTGCGTGGAGGAGGCTGATCCCGTCCTCTTCCCTCTGGGCTTCCGGTGCAGATGTCGCCAGGGTTTCACTGGGGCCCGCTGTGAGATCAACATAGACGAGTGCAGCTCCAACCCCTGTCTGCACGGCTTCTGTTATGATGGTAAGTAATAGTAGTTATTTCTCAAAACATTTCCCTTCGGTCTCTTTAGCACATGGGTGCTCCAGAAAGGTACTCTTTTTGAAGATAAGGCACTGTTGGTTTACCCCTCTTGGCATGACTTCGTTGCAGTTTTATGAGGCACAAGTTATTCCATTCAGTATGACCAGCCCACATTTGCTTTGGCGCTCTCGACAAGTGTCTTGCTTGCTCCAGCTGTAAGCGAGGATCCGTAAGGCATAAATGCTGCTTTGTAATTTGAATAATGGATGATAAATGACAGAGTTAATACAATCAAAGCCAAAGGCAGGGTGTTGTTCTCCCTCAGCAATCCAATAAGCAGTTTTTGCCCTTTTATGTTGCATCTCTTGCATAAATCATTACAAAAGCCATAGATCAAATACATGTTGTCAGTTAAAGATTACAGATTGCAAAGCACTAAATAGGCGTTTGTAATTAAGTACTTTAAAATTGGAAGCGGTATCTTGCTTGCTGTTGTATGTGTAGACTGAATGATAATTTATTGCACTCAGCCATCTAACCAACTGTGGACAGTTTTCGGGAAACCAGTTTGAAAACAGTTTTTGTTATTGCAGAGGCAATTACACCTTCACCTTTAAGACACTATGTATAGAGCAAAAAGCCTTTAAAATGATTCATAAAAGATGTTTTCCAGTTGACAGTAATTTATTTGGGCGATAAAGTTTTAATTTCATGTTGTATAATGGCGAATGTCATTGCTAGCAAGAGAAAGACAAACCTTGGCTTTCATGATTTTACAGTTAAAAGTGGCTATAAATTGTCTCTCAAACTAACAGAAAACACTTTCAAATTCAGTGCATGTTGCCCTGTATCCTTTTTGTCTAAATACTCTTTTGCTATCAACCATTCTTTTTTAGGTTTGATAATTGCAGGATTGTAATGAACAGACTTTAATGCTTCCGTTCTGAAGTTTTACTGTTTTCCAGAAGTCTTTGATGTGATCTTTTGGTTTTCAACTGAGGGCCGGCCTTGGAAAACCTTCAAGGGTGCTACAAGATCACTTAAAATGATTTAATAGACAAAATAAAGTAAGCTAAAACAACTACAACAATTAAGATATAAGCTGCCAATATATTTCTCAGCCTTGGAAAGTCTCTATAAATGAGGTCATTTTAAATTCTAGACATGAGAAAGTCAATACATTCAATAGACATAGGCATGAATATAAATGGTCAAGCTCTAAAGTATTGTACATGGTAGAAAATACTAAGAAATTGCTATTAGTTTGTAAACCCTGGCATGTAAATCAACTAGAAGAAGAGCAGTACAGTTATTAAATTAAGTACAGTTATTAAAGCCTCTGGAATTCTGGATTTCAGTACTTCATAAATTTATCATTTTTATTTATTTTGAACATTTACCTCCTTGTTTCTGTAATTTAACAATAATAAAAAGATTTGAAAACCAGCAGATTTGTTTTTACAGCAGAAGTACCAGATATTCCTTTGAATATTTACTGACGGTGCAATCTAAAAAAAAATTGTGCTATATAGCACTAAAAGTGGTTCCCCTATGATTACGAGCCAAAGAACCACTTTTAGTGCTATATAGCACCATTTTTTTTTAGAGTGTGGGTATTCTTGGAGTCAAAAAGGCTGGCAACCACTGCTTTAAAGCTTTGATTTTTGAACCTTCAGTCAGATTAATATGTTGATGTTACTTTTACTTTTACTTTGACCCTTAAATAATTAAGTGGTATGTTTATTTGAATTGTTGTAAAATGATGTACGCTCAAAAATCTTCACATTTAATTTTCTCAATTTTTAAAAGGCCTCAAACAACTAAACGTTTCATCTTTATACTGCATAAAATATAAATAACCGTTTTCTCAACTATTTTTTTTGTATTAATGTTCTGAACAAGTGTAATTTTCTCATCCAATTCCAACTTGGATTTGTTAAATGCTAAATGTCTCCTTCAGTAAGCGTTAGCTCTTATAATGACCACTGCAGATCTGTTGTTCAGCAAATTTTCAATTAGCAATACTTGAAATGTTCATTTGTCTTCATAATGCAATTTTAAATGACTTCTTGGTGAGGCGGCTTGTCTTTAAAGCAGAAGACCTCTTGAAAATGCAATGTAAGAGTCAATAAACATCAGTCAACATCATTTAACTACCACAAAACGAAAAACTAGCAGTGATCACGAAAATAAAAACACAATTTATAAAGAAGAAACCCCAAGCAGTAAAACAATAATCTCATACCAATAACAATAGAATTTTCATGTTAGGAACTCAATGTGTTCTATATTAAAGTGTTGGTCCATATACTGATGTGCTTAAAGATGTCATCTTACGTGAGTGTACATTTTTCATTTTTCAAAAGACCTAGTAATGAGTCCAGTATAACCAGTATATGCTATGAGCGTACTGATTTGGCTATGGGGCCCATATTTTCTCATTATTATTAGGCCTATTTTAACGTTAGAATAATGAAATTCGCGTATGGCCTGAAAAAAATCTATTCTGACTTCAGATACTTTTTCTCAAGCACTCTTTACTTAAACTACATCAATATCAAACAGCTTTGACACACTTATTTTAAAATAAAAGTCTTGCTTTAGTAATTTGGTTGTTGTTTCTTTTGACACACTCCGTGATCCACTCAAAATAGTCTCACACCAGAGTTATTATGCTATGCTACACTGAACTGTATTATTTTGCTATAATATGCCATCTTATATTTTGCATGTACTATGCTTGTACCTTCTAAATACTTGCCATTTAGCAGATACTTTTTATCCAAACCGACATGTAGTTCAATAATTGCACTCCCAGAGCAACCTGCAGTTAAGTACTCTGCTCTGAGGTAAGATGGTGACCGAGATGAAGGACGATTTTGTAACCAGGCAACCAAGTATTCCTCGTCCACCACTTGGAGTCTGACCTGCAGCCACTTAGTCTTGTCTACCATCATCTCCAATTCCAGCAAGCTCCATCAGACAAAGTTTACTTGTTTACTTCGTCCCAGACTGCACCAGCAAAGACCGCTCCAGACATGCAGTCCCTCAAGGCCTGTCTGCCATATAGGAGGTCTGCGATCTGTTGTGTTTGTGTGGGAAGAGAGGGAGAGAGAAAGGTGTATCTCCAGAGCAGCTGGTGTGAGTAATACAGGTGCCACTCCGGACCCCGAGCATTTAATGAGAGTAATCGTGGGTACACGCACAAAGACAGAGTGGCAGCATAGATTACGTGGTAAATCTAAGGGATAATGAAGAATCCTGGGACTCGGTGCAGGGTTGTAATAAATTTGCAGCTGTAAGAACCCACAATTAGCTCTGTCACAGGCTGCTGTTTTGCAGTAGGAAGGCAGGGGATGCATTTCTCCTCAACGCCATTAATGATTAAAGGCTTCTGGAATGGATCATTAGGTTTCGGGTAAGTCAGATGCAACGCCAAGACAGTGGACAGCAACACTCTTGTAGCATTTGTAAAAGAGATCGCTACACAAATGCGCATTTTACATTTAATTGGACACACTGTTTTTCCAGCGGCTGGGGTGAATATAAATGACCATGAAACTTCACAAGCAGGGAAAGTCAATTTTACTGATAAGCTTTAGAAACAAAGGTTTACAGACAAAGCAAGAGTATGATGGGAATATAAATCTTTTGTTGTGGAGGAAAATATAGTGTAAAAAAGAGGATGTTTGTAGAACTTAAAAAGTTAAATCGACTTATTGAATGCCTTAAGTGCTTAATGTCAAGTCGTCATGTCTTAAAATCTGACAATCTAAAAGTAATTGTTTCATATGGAAGATTGTTGTTCCTTATGAGGCATTTTAAATTACTCTTTTAACTTGTTCAAAATGAGTGTGTGTCATCCTACATTTTTTCCACATGGATAGTATTGTCATCACAATATTATAGATTTACATATCACAAAAGTGTCAGTTGCAGGTTCTGTCCTAGAGATGCTATTTTTCCTTGGCTCCCTGTAAAGATGTGAAATATTGGAGACGCTTTGCACATTTACACTACCATTCAAATGTAGGTGTCAGTAAGATGTTTTTATTTATTTAATAAATTGATCAAATGTGACAAATACTTTTATAATGCTACAGAAGATTACAATTTCAAATTAATTATATTGTTTTGGACATCATATTAAAGTAAAAAGTATTACATTTCAACAAACAAATGAAGCAGAACAGCTCCAAAATTGATAATCATTAAAAACTCTGCATGTTCAATTGATTTCTGAAGGATCAAGTGACACCGAAGACTCGAGTAATCTTCGCATCACAAGAATTAAATACATTTAAAAAAAATATATATAAAAAACTGTAAGAATAATTTGTAATATTACTGTTTTTACTAGTTTTTTTTTTCAATCAAATAAACAATGTTATTTTATGAACGATTGCATATTTGTGATTTTGAGTGGATGTTTTATTGCTTGCAATGATCCGTGCAACAACATTTCATAACCACCCCTGAAAAAGATGCCAAAGATTAACATTGTACCTATATCATTGTCCTTGAATTATAGTGTTCGTAAGAACATGTCTTTGTGCTTGTAATTGTTTGTTATATGTTTTTAAAACGGGATACTCCATTTCATATACTTTAAAGTGATTCTTCTGTCTCTTTGTTCTTCCTTCTACAGGTGTTGATGGTTTTTACTGCTTGTGTAACCCTGGTTATGCTGGAATGAGATGTGAGCAGGACATCAACGATTGTGCTAGCAACATGTGTGAAAACAACTCGACTTGTGTGGACCTCCATCTGGTAAGGACAATTAATCTAAACTAACTTAGTGTCCATATATAGCTCTTAATGAAAGAACAACAGCAGTTGAGTATTAGAGTATTATATATATATAATATTTCACTTAGAGTATTACATATGCGAACTAAGTATCATAACCACTAAAGCACCACAACATCTGTTGTTAAATGATTATTGTTCTCTGTGCAAAGCAATTAATAAAATTTCAATTATTTCTTGGCCCACCTGAAAAAGGACGTATCTGGCATAGTACAAATAACATATTGGCTTATTGTAACATGCTGGGGTTTTTTCCCCCACAAACTTATATTTAATACAAAATATTCCATAAAATATAACCATTTAATGTACTATTTCCATTTCGACTGTATGCTATGTAATTTTCTTTTTTGTTAGCTTTGATTCTTTGCTTTGGTCATTTGGTCAAGGGCAACAACATTGCCGCTGAATAAATATACCTTTAACAAAAATATAATCAGACTTGTGCATGCTCACAAGAAACTTTTCATGGGCGCACATCTTTTTTTTTTCTTTGCATGCTCGCATATTACAATTTTTTTGGTTTATGTATATTATGAACTTTCATTTTTGCATCACTGCTATTTTACTATGAGGAAACAAGAATATGGAGAGTATCTCTAAAATCACATCCTCTGCGACAGCCGAGTAACCATGCATTTTACCATGTTTAAGGGTCTATAAAGCCAAGTTTAAGGGTCCATATGGCTGTGTGCATTAAGCTGATAAAAAGTTTTTTTTAACGCTTGAGCCTCCTTTTTTGTCTAAAATCCATTGTCTATGGCTCCGCTCGCAATAAGTGTTGTTAGAATTGGATGATAAAATAAGCATTTCTCCACCACCTGTAAGGATGCGTTAAATCTGACACAGTGGCTTAATAAAGAGGGTTTTGATCTTGTGAAGTTTTAGTACATTTTACTGTTGCAATAGTTTTTATATGGTACAATATAAATATACTGCCCTAATATTTTACTGTACCAATGTGTTTTCATGAGCTATTAGACTGGGCATGTGGTAATGCACACTGAGCCTCCTTGTAGTTACATTCGTTAAAGTGGACATAAGGCCTAAAGGACATACATTTTGAGCACTTTTTACTGTATCAGCCTTTTTTGAACTTGGCAAATAGGACAAAGCACACATCCGTATTGCGACATCAGCTGATTTCACAACCTGGTTTCTTAGCCGTCACAGAAAATGCTGTAAAGCGAACGTACGACTCTGACGTTTGAGGTATACTACCTAAATGAAAGCCAAATTTAGAGCAAATAGATTTTTATTAATTTGTGCACATTCATACTGTCTTTATAATAAATTGAGGCACAAAGGAAATATATTACATATAATATACATAAAACAGAAATTATTCATTGTGTTCTTTTCTTTTCTGCCCATTTAACAGTGGAATTCCTTGTGGAAAAACTACATTAGCCAAGTTTCTGCAAAGAAATCTTATCTGACCAGTCAGAGAAATGAGACAAGTCAATTGCGCCAAAAGCATTCTTTTGCACCCGTCCATTCCCATGAATCACTGAGAATACATAACAGAACCAGTATCGGTATCTCTACCTCTCAATCACCAATAAATCACCAGCTTTAAATCAAGAGTTTTATATTTATCTTGCATTTTTTTATTGTATTTTCTCTGAGGTCCCTTTAAGGTTATCAAGATGTTTACATAACATCCTAATTTAATAGCAATAAGATATTGTTTATCCTGTCTTTCAAACACTCAGTGTAATAGATGTGCCATATTCAGGACTTGTAAGTAAACACCCACTGCTATGATTAGTTTTTCATATTAAAATAATGTTCTATGTCCCCGCCATTACACAAATGGAATGGTTTTGAAAAGTATCTTGTTACGTAATTGAAAACCTTTATTTGCCACGACTAAGAATTATAAAGCATAAGTAATAAGAGTTACCGTAGTCAGAATTGGCAAAGAATGGCTTTCTTGTAAATGGGATTATGAATGAATGTACCATTGTTTGTCACTGTCTTTTTTTTTAGATGCTATTCATATTTATTAAAGTGAAAAACATTGTCATTTGCAGTGTAGTATTTTTAATTAAATGACATAACAGACAATGTTGCTCACTGAATGTTTTATTCATTCTTATAGCAAATGGGTTAAATGAAAACAATAGCAATTCAATAGCTATAATTGAATAGCTTAAATAGCTGTTCACTCTGACTGCGGCGCTAGAGTGTAAATACTAATAAATATTAGTAAATACTTATATTAAATGATCCGTATCAGAAAAAGCAGTAAACAGCGGACAATGCAGCCGATTCAATGTAGTTGACGCTACAACATCTTTTTTGTTCAGTCTCTCTGAAAAGCCTTTGTCTTTTTAAAAAATTAATCTGCAGTAAAATGAAGCCAACACGAACCGTGTCTTACTGACTTGATCTGACAGGAACTTTGTTAAAAATAAAGTTCATACATGCTTGCTTAATGTTAGGATCACAAGGATGGCAGTGCAAAAACTGTGTTTTTTCTACAACTTGGCGCTGCAAAACATCTTTTAATCTTCATTTTAAAGGCATTTTTTCAATGGTTTTGTTGCTGGAGGAATCCTGTGTTTGTGTGTCTCTTGTATTTACTACTACATGACATCCACGAATCGGTGGGTGGGGCTAGAGAGGCAATGATGTCCAAGTAGGTGTTGATCTTCTGCAGAGGCAGTCTATTGTTGCTCTATGACGTACTAATCTGACAAAATCCGAAACAAGTCATTTTTTGAGCTTGGTTTCAATAAAAACTGGACTAATAAGACAATTTTAAGTTCTGAAACATGCAGGATCTGTTATAGTAATTACCTGTTATATATCAAGGGAAATTTGCTTTCTCAATTCAGGACCCCTATAATTTGATTGTTATTTGTATAGCTTAATGGTAATGTAGTTCTTTCCCTCATTAAAGAAGTGCGTACAGTCTTCAACCTTTTTTGTTTTTGTCCAGTTTTCAAATAAATGTTTTACTTTAAAATCAAGTTTTTAATGGTTGTTTCCAAGAATGTTTCTATAGAAACAATGAATGGAAAATGTTATGTATGTAATATAATTAATGTCCCTGGTCTTATTGTGAACAGTTCATCAGTGCATATTATAAGGGTTGAAAAAAAAATCTTTTGTTTTCATAATATTTCATCAGATTACCTTGCATATGTAAAGCAATTTTTCTTTTTTACTGATGTAACCAAATTTCAGAGGAAAAATAATGTTGTGCAATAATGTCTAAATCTTATGATCCATATTTTCATAATCCAATCAAATCTTTATTTTGCTTGGCAATATGTCACATTACTGAAGTCATTTACTGTTGTAAATGTCATTTTCAAATTGTCTTTCAAAAAATGCTAACATATAACTGTGTGCAACATTATCAGTATCCTTTATTATTATTATAGGCACTGTCATATCAGTCAGGACAGAAAGTCCAGAGTCTTCATTCTTTGAGTTGCAGTTTTGTTCTATAGATTAAGCTTGTGTTACCACACAATCTCTGAGAACAAAGAGAGGGCCAATGAGAGCAATCAGTGGCTCAGAAGCCTGTGTGACAAGCAGTTGTTTGGCTCTGATCCCAAATCGGCTTTTCTTTCCCTTCAGCAAACCCACTCTAATACAGCCAGAAAGAGAGATACCAGCCTCTGTGCTCTCATTTCATACTCTTCTGCCCCTCCCCAGCCTTTCTCTTCTTATTTATCTCACAGACTTTCTCTTCTTTTCTGCTATTTTTATTCCAGGAGCTCTCTGAATGGAACAGGAGGGCAAAAATAGTTTATCATTTATTCATGATGAATAATGCAACCCTAGGACAGGGTTTCTGAATGGAAAATGCAATCGGGCTATTCACGGCATACCTCAAAACCTAGAGGTGGGCTTCTTGTAGGCTGCTGTCTCATGGACAGAGATGCAGGCGGGGATATTAGCCGTCTTCCATGCTGGATTAATTAATGATTTGAGTAGCTATTTTACATTAGGGGATGAGATCATCTTTGAAATGAGAGAGAGTAACCTTGAGAAAAGACGATCCAATGTCTTTGGCGTTGTCAATCGAGAAAAACACATTTGATTTAACCTTAACTTTTTGGGCTAAGGTGTCCAAAACATGCATTTATTTTCTCCTCTCCATCATTAGCTATTGTCACTGATCAAGATGAGGATGATGAAAAGTTCAAAATTACTTTAATGAAAACACCGATAACCCACATAGATGAGGATAATTGTAACAGCAGTGTCTACACTAACATGTAGTAGACACAAACAACAACCGACAAAAGACGAGTGAACAGGAAGAACTAAATGCACATCCGGTGCAAATGACAAACAGCTGTGATAAATGAGTGGCAGGAGAATCTGAAACAAAGGAACACGCGACTGAATGAAAACAAACTAAGAGTCCCAGCTCTGTGACAAAGAGTTGTGATGAAATTACAGTGGAGTTCACTTATCTCGTCCTCGGTTAACTCGCCAACCCTATTATGTCGACGTTTTTGAAGTGGAACCGCCAAACTCCCTCTTTGTCTAAGCATTTTCTTATTGGTTATGTCGAGTCTCTTATGTCGCCGAACCCTGATATCTCACGCACAAAAGAGGGACTTATTCGCCACTTAACATGGGTTATCTCAATCCCGTGACTAATGATCGTATCTAGTTCTCTGCGCATGTACCGAGTTCGCATTGCATGTCATGCCATGACCATTTTTGGTCTTTCCGTCCAGTGCATTGTGTATTGCTGCGTGCGCTGTTTTCATTGCTTCAGAGTCCTCAAACTTATTTATTTTACTCCAGTGATCCAATAAATTACATTTTGATGGGATGAATGCTGGTGTTCAAGAGTGATTACGAAATTACACAACACAGATTACACACGTACAGAGGCGCAAGAGTTCCCAGATTACATTGACATCGACAAAGACGTCGGTACTGATAGAAGCATTTGTTTTCAAGCAGACCGTTAAAGGCAAGAAGCAACAAAGCATTTTAGACTTTAAAGAAACCATAGTAACCGCGTGTGCAATACTATTCTGAACTGTGTCAGAGAAAAATTACTGTGGTATGAGCGAATGTGTTTATGTGTGTTGTGACTGTTTAAGCTGTGAGCGAAATTGTGTTTGCAATGTTGGAGAATATGATTAAAGGTTTTTTTATCGTGAATCAAAGGTGTTTTTTATTGTAAACTGGTAAATCTCTGCTGTTAGTTGGTGCACATATGGCTTTTGTTGTTAGCAAACATATAGAGTGTATGTACATTTTTATAGCATGCCGATCGCTTCATCAAACAAATCGCCATATTGGCTTTTGGTTATCTCGATGCTTTTTTGCAACCCCCGAGGCCGTCGACATAAACAGAATCCACTGTATATTTTATTGCATAACACTGGAATGGAAACTGTTATATGCATATAAATTCTAAAATCAACAGCGATGGAAGCATGTTTACCAAATAAAACCCTCAATGCACAACAAAAATGGGTCATATTGCCTCAGCAGATCATATGATTGGATAACTGAACTAACCAGCGAACCGATTTTGTGCAACGTAATGTTGGTTTGGTCGTTCTAAAATGCCTGAGTCAAGTCTAATTATAACTGTCAGACAACTGTGTTCCCAAATACCAGGCATTCCGCCTCCAAATACAAGATGAGTTTATTACGTTTTGTATGTGTGCAAGTCATATATGATTCATGAAAAAAGATCCACTGTGGCTTCCCGATTACAGCTACCTCCATTTTTATTACGGATATTTCGTGAAAATTTCTCAGGATGTGACGATTTTGTTCTCTTGAACACATGGGATGGAAGTGGTACTCTATTTTTTCAAATGTTTTATATGCGATACTTATCATTTTGTGTATTTTACAATTTTGTGTAAGTAGTTTTAATTTAAACTTTATATGGAAACAAGTTAGTAAGTTCATTCCAGGCTTATCAGGTGACTGCAGTCATCATGACAGCCCATTCAAGGCCACTTCACACTCGAACGTAAAGACAAATATTTGATCTTGCATACAAATGTAAAAGGAAGCAATTTAAAAGAAAAATGGAGCAATTGTCGTCTGACATGTTTATGGCCTACAATAAAGTTTTAGAATAGCATCAATGTGTTAATAGCCTTTATATGTGCAATGGTAGGGTCACCGAATGAGCGCTTCAAAAATCACTGATTGGGAAACGGTTTAGCCACCATGTAATTGATCTCTTAAATACTACGGTACGTTTCCATGTGCTGATTATATAGCAGAGGATGTGGGACAGGCTGCAAAACGTCACATGGGAGTGCTTTACTTCCATACAGTCAGTAAATTAGGTTGACCTTTCTCTCGTTGTGTTAAAATGCGGATTCTGTCATGCTGGTTTGCCAACAGGAGTCTCCACCTGCCCATTACATGGGTCTCTTGAAGGACAAACATGAGGGACAACAGAGTTAGGAGTGTTGTATTGAATATTTGTGAACTCGTTAAATTGATTAAATTCAGAGGCATGTGGAGAGAAAGGCTGGCATGGCGATTGTTCAAAAGTATTTCTCCAACTTTTATGGCTTCACTCTATGGTGGTCTTTCTTTCCTCCTTGTGTTTGTATTAGCAGTTGTACTGTGCAGGGGTCATGTTATACTATATTTTAGATCAAATAAGTGCAACCTTAATGAAGAGACTTCTTTCAAAAACACAAAAACATGTTTTTTAAATCTCACTGACCCCATACAGTGTTGTTTAACATATAGAATTAACTTTTCTGTTTATTTCATTGGTTATTATTTTATTTTTAATTTTACACAGCCAGATTTTAGTTTATGACCATTTCCAAATACTTTTTGCTGCCTTTGCCTTTAAGACCCGTAAACTCCCTCTTTGCATTTGAGATACAAAAGCTGTGCTGCACTTGTTAGTGCGACAAATTTGCTGCTGTCAAGTATAGTTTTTAACTGTCTCGCCCTTCAATAATAAAAACAATTTGATATCTTTAAGGGAAGTTATTTTTGTTATTACTAAGGAAAAACAAAATCCAAACCTACATGACTCTGTGTAAAAAAGTGTTTGCCCCACATGTTAGAACATAACTTTGGTTTTGGTCACACCTGAGTTCAATTAGTCACATCAAGGCCACAACATTTCTCAATCATGAAATCACTTAAATAGGACCTGCCTGACAAACTGAAGTAGACCACAAGATTTTCAAAAGCTAGACATCATGCCGAGATCCAAAACATTTCAGGAACAAATGAGAATCCTATTGAAAAGGCAGTTCATGCTCAAAAACCTTCCAATGTGGCTGAATTACAATAATTCTACAAAGATTCCTCCACAGTGCTGTTAAAGACTCATTGCAAGTCCTCGCAAATGCTTGATTGCATTATGTTTAGGGGGCCAACACTTTTTCACACAGGGCCATGTAAGGGCCATGTTTTCCCTTAATAATAACATCCGTCATTGAAAAGCTGCTTTTTGTGTTATCTTTTTTATTTGTTATCTTTGACTAATATTGATGATCTAAAAAATGTCAGTGTGACAAACATGCAAAAAAAATTAGAAATCAGGAAGGGGGAAACACTTTTTCATTGGTATTGCATGCAAATTATTAATTTAGCTGACACTTTTATCCAGTTTACATTTTATCAGTACAAATGCTCCCTGATCAAATGATCATGGCATCAGTGGAGCTGTAGGAACAGGGTCTTGAGACAGACTATTTCTCCCTCTTTTCATTTCACAACCGCAACACAACCCTCTGCTTCATATCCCCATAGAATCTTTTTTTTCTGAACTTGTCTTTGGGTTGAAAGGGTTGTTGCAACATTCCCCTTGAGCATAATGGTGTTGTGAAAGTGTGTGTAATGGCCCAATGTCCTCTGTTTTCTCTTAAGACATAACAAATCACTCCAGTTGTACACCTCAATCCTTGTCTCCTCTGCTCATCTATTTGCTGTATTCACTCCATCTTTTATTAAATTGTCAAATTCACTGATGTAGCATCTTCCTTAAGCCTTGGACACTGACTATCCAATTTTCTCCAACATTTTTCACATATTCTGATCTTTTACAGGAGTTGCTCATTTAAGTTGTATTCACTCATATGAAATACTTTTGTTTTCTTTCTTTTAGATTTGGTTAGCTGTTGATTATAGTAATAGTTTTAGTATAGTTTAATTTTAGATTCATTTATTGTTTGATATTATCAGTTTGTACTACAATATTGGCATGGTGTGGCATGATGTAAGCTAAAAAAGAGGAATGAATGAAGTACAAAAGTCTTTAATATTTCACACTGAAGGTAATCTAAACAGGTAGGCAAAGAAAACACATCCGACACTGATGTAACATTAATAAGACCATATGAAGATACTCAAACTGAACTTAAAGAGAGGAGGTAATGACACAGCTTAACACAATTACACAATCAAATTAAGTACTATGACGACTATGAGTAGGTGGTTCTTAGAGTTCCAATGAATTCAATTGTATTTTATTTTAAATGATCTGTTTGCACTTGTTCATTGATTAATTTTAGGTTCAGGGTTCTGTTACATTTGGTCTGGTCATTTCTTGGTTTTGTGACACTCAAAACAACACGCTGGTTCACCACACGCCCGTAATGTCTTGTCTTTTGTGTGAGTGCGGTTTCGAGCTTGCTTGAGCCATGCGCTTTCCTGTCCATGTGATCTGTCTTGTGTGCAGGGCGTGGTGTTTGATCCCGATTCTTGTCTTTTTCAGTTTTGGATTTGTGTTTCAGGATTTGGACATTCATGCTCTGTGTCATTTGTTGTGAGCACACAAGATGAGTGTGCTCTGTTGTGTTCTGTGCGTGTGTACTGGCTGCATGCTTTAAAGTCGTCTTGTTTTTTGTGATCACGCGGCTTATGGGTTCTCATTGGCTTCGTATTCATGCCATGTTCTGCGTCCTGTCTATTGTGGAACCCCGTCCGTCTTGTTTCCTCGTTATTGGTTTGATTTGCCCCACTTGTCCTCCTGCTCTGTTTGTTCCCTATTTATTTTCTGTGTTAGCTGTCCTCTGCTGGTTCATCCCTTGTATTTTTGTCAGTTGTCAAGTAAAGCCTAGTGAAGTTTAGTTAGTCTAGTCTTGTTTTCCCTCTCGGTGTGGTTTTTGTTTGTATTTTGTTTTATTTTCATTATAAATAAAAAGCCCTTCTCTCCAGCATTGAGTCCTCGCGCCTCCCTTCACCCTCAAACCTGACATTTTGAATTGTAAACATTAAGAATTGTGTTCATAGCATTGCTTGTCTGCCCTAATTTAGTGCAGAACTGTAGCGTATAATGTTACAGTACTTTTACAAAATATTTAATATGCTATTCAGAAAATATGAAGAGATTTGAATGTTTATATATATTTTTGTATTCTTTCATTGTAGCAATTTACTGCACTATTACGCAATAGTGCTCATTCTGTCGCAATTATCTCATTACAAAAATAAGTTTTCTTGTGCAACTTCGTGTGGAGACAGGAGCAAGCTTTCAAAATCCCTCTCACAGATTGTGGTTTACTTCCTGGCAGTGTTTATGTAGTTATTTATTTACTTCTGTTAAAATAAAAATACCCCTCATAACCCCGGGTTTCTCAGGAGAGCCACGATCCCAGCTGATGATTTAGCAGCCTAAATAAGATTATACTATCCTTAGCCAGGGGTGAAAAACAGAAGTCTTCTGGAGGCATCTGATCTATCACACCAAGTCTGCATAGTTTCTTCTGTCTTATGAATAAGGCCTGCGGTGCTTAAATTACATTAGGCAGAGCTTAACACTGTGTCTGCGTCTGGATGAAGCACAGATTAGCATGCACTCCAGGATCAACCCTCAGGGCAGCCATGATAAAGAACTCTAACCATGACTTGACTGTGCAAACCTGGACTCATTTCCATTACATGGGATGAGACTGAATAAACCAAATAAAATAACAGACAACAAACCACCCGCAGTGATTAATTTTCATAATGAAAACTTTAATGGCAAAGTGGAGGGGAGAGACATCCATGAACTCACTGAGACGGAAAGGACAGTATGTCTGAAGAAAAAAGAAGAAAATGCATTTACAGTTGTATCTTCTGCTTGAGCACTAAGTAGAGAGCATGCAGTCATCCACTTCAAGTGCTGTTTATTTCAGAGCATGGGGTGTAATTCTGAATATTTCTCTTTGGAATGCGTTGTTCATGCAAATTTCTTAAGTAATTTATACCAAAATTAATAGTTTGCATGCATTTAAAGACATGCCTGAATATCTGATGCGCAGTGGTGGGTGGTTGAGAGAGTACATTTGCATAGCAATGGTTGCTCTTCTATAAAGATAACAACTTTGAAAACCATCCTAAATACATTTGGAGTTAATAGGAGGTGGGTTGAGAGTAGAGGCTGACGATAGATTGTACTCAGTACAAATTATAATACATATTATTATAATGCGTATTCTAATACACAACATGCCTTGTGTGTGTGCATTCATTCAGAGAAAGAGAGATGGAGTGGAAGGTACCCATACACAGTATATTAGTCACCATAGGGCATGTCAGTACAAAACACCACACATATAGTGATGTGAAAAAGAGTTTGCCCCCTTCCTGATTTATTTTAGTTTTTGCATGTTTGTCAGACTTAAATGATTCATATCATCAAACTAATTTATATATCAATCAAATATAACACAAGTAAACACAAAATGTCGTTTTTAAATGAAGGTTATTTTTATAAAAGGAAAACAAAATCCAAACCCTCATGGCTATGTGTGAAAAAGTGCTTGCCCCCTAAACCTAAAAACTGGTTTTGCCACCCTTAGCAGCAACAACTGCAATCAAGCGTTTTCAATAATTTGCAATGAGTCTTTTATAGTACTGTGGAGGACTTTTGGTAATTCTTTCTAGAATTGTTGTAATTCAGCCACATTGGAGGGGTTTCAATTATGAACTGCCTTTTTAAGGTCATGCCACAGCATCTCAATAGGATTCAGGTCGAGACTTTATCTAGGACACTCCAAAGTCTTCATTTTGTTTTTCTTCAGCCAATCAGAGTTGGTATTGCTGGTGTGTTTTGGATCATTGTCCTGTAGCAGAACCCAAGTTTGCTTCAGCTTGAGATCACGAACAGATGGCCGGACATTTTCCTTCAGGTGTTTTTGGTAGACCGCAGAATCCATTTATATCAGCAAGTCTTCCAGGTCCTGAAGCAGCAAAACAGTCCCATACCATCACACTACCACCACCATATTTTACTGTTGGTATGATGATCTTTTGATCTGAAATACAGTATTACTTGTACGCAGCTGTAATGGGACTCACACCTTCCAAAACTATTGTCAATCCACAAAGTATTTTCCCCAAAGTCTTGAGGATCATCAAGATGTTTTCTGCCGAAAATGAGATGAGCCTTACTGTTCATTTTGCTCAGCAGTGATTTTTATCTTGGAACTCTGCCATGCAGGGCCTTTTTGCCCAGTCTCTTTCTAATGGGGGAATCATGAACACCGACCTTAACTGTGGCAGGTGAGGCCTGCAGGTTTTTGGATGTTGTTGTGGGGTCTTTTGTGACCTATTGAGTCGTCGCTGTGCTCTTGAGGTAATTTTGGTTGGCCGGCTACTCATGGGAAGGTTCTACGTTTTCCTAAAGTCCTAAAGATTTAGAAATGGCTTTATAACCTTTTCCAGACTCATGGATCTCAATTTTTATTTTATTTTTTTGTTCCTGAATTTCTTTGGATCTCGGCATGTCTAGCTTTTAGAGATCTTGGTTTCCTTCAGGTTGTCAGGTGTAACAGCTGTCAGAGTGGTTGAAGTCTGCCAAGGTGAAAATAAAAACTGAAGGAAAACTTGAGGTGATTGAACTGGTCACACAAGCCTTTATAGATTGGTTTTGTAACAGCAAACTGTTCTCATACATGTAAAGAGGCAAGTACAAAACAGGAAAAGAAAACACTCCGACAAACACTACAAATTAAAGAGGGAAAATGAAACGGTAGATTATACTATTTAACAGACAGCGGTAGAGCGGCCATCTCTTTCTACGCTCAAAAAAACCTCCCAGTGCATATGCGCTAACACAAGAACAGCATGCACACAACAACGTATGCCGTCTTAAAGGTACATTCCCATCATGAACATAACAAAGTGGCTGTTACACAGGCAGGTCCTATTTAAGTGATTTCTTGATTGAGAACAGGAGCGGCAGTAATCAGGTCTGGGTGTGGCTGGAGCAATTAAACTCAGGTGTGATAAACGTCTCAGGTTACTTACGTAACCCTAGTTCCCTTAGAGGGAACGAGACACTGCGTCGACAACGCATATGGGAACGCATTAGTGTAATTGTCTCTTGAAGCGCAATTGAAACCAGGTGTGCGAGTGCACGTAGCCGAGTGTGACGTCATGAGCCAGGAGTATAACTGCACGCAGCAGACTAGCAGCCTCAGCTTAACTAGTGTCTGAAACAGCCGGCGTGCGATGGAGCTGAGGCTACGAGACGCAGTGTCTCGTTCCCTCTAAGGGAACTAGGGTTACGTAAGTAACCTGAGACGTTCCCTGTCAAGGGAACTCAACACTGCGTCGACAACGCATATGGGAACGAGAATACCCACGCTGCCTCAGCGAACGGAGTACGCCAAGCTAACGTAGCTCACTACGAAAGGGCCAAGGTTCCCAAAGCGGGGTTAAGGTCTAACTGGTAGAACCTAATAAAGGTATGCGGTGAGGACCAGCCAGCCGCATCACAAATATCGGCAAGGGGAGCCCCTGCGCAAAAAGCTTTAGAGGTAGCCATGCTCCGAGTAGAATGGGCGCGGACATGCAGAGGACACTGCTGACCCGCCAGTTCATAAGCTAGTGAGATAGTCTCGACTATCCACCTGCTTAAAGTAGGTTTAGGTGCTGGAGCTCCCTTAGGAGCCCCGAAGCATACAAAGAGTTGGTCCGACCTATGCCATGGGGCCGCTCTGCGGACGTAGGCGTCCAGTGCTCGCACTGGACAGACCTTGTTCTTGAACTCCTGGTCATGATCATCAAAGGGGGGAGGACATAAGGCCTGCAGTACAATGTGACGAGCTGGGCTCGAAAGGACCTTCGGAACATAACCTGGTCTGGGAGAGAGAAAGGCTTTCGCCAGACCAGGAGCAAACTCCAGACAGGAGGGGGCCACTGACAGGGCCTGAAGGTCACCAACCCTCTTGAATGAGGAAATGGCTAGGAGGAACACCGTTTTAAGAGTGAGAAATTTCTCTGAGATGTCCTCAAGCGGCTCAAAGGGTTCCTGGGACAAGGCCTGGAGTACCAGGGACAGGTCCCAGGAAGGAACCCGGGAGCGTACCGCAGGCCTCAGCCTGAGAGTGCCACGGAGGAAACGAACTACTAGGGGGTCCCGATCCAGAGGTATACCACTCGGTGGTGCGTGGTAGGCCACGATGGCAGCCACGTACACCTTAAGCGTGGAGGGGGACAGCCCGGCGGCGAACCTCTCCTGTAAGAACTCCAGGACGATACCGACCTGGCAGGTCACTGGGTCTACAGGTTTGTCATCGCACCAGGAAGTGAAGAAAGCCCACTTCCGAGCATAGAGTTTCCTCGTGGATGGGGCTCTAGAGTGGAGAATGGTCTCAACGACCTCAGTCGAGAGACCCGAGTCTATGAGTCGGGCCCCCTCAGAGGCCAGACCCACAGATTCCACAGTTCCGGGCGAGGATGAAGGATCCTGCCCTGAGCCTGAGACAGAAGGTCCACTCTGACGGGAATCCTCCAAGGAGTGCCGTCTAGGAGGGACACCAAGTCCGAGAACCACACCCTGCCCAGCCACCGCGGGGCAACTAAGGTGAGACGGACCCTGTCCTGGCGAACTTTCTCTAGAACCCCCGGGAGCAGAGCTACTGGGGGAAAGGCGTACAGGGGTAGCCTCGGCCACTCCTGTTGCATCGCGTCCAGTCCCAACGGAGCTGGAGGAGAGAGGGAGTACCACAGAGGGCAGTGGGTCGCCTCGTGGGACGCAAAGAGGTCCACCTGGGCTCGACTGAATTTCTCCCATATCTGCTCCACCACCTCGGTGTGGAGCATCCATTCCCCGGGCCTCGGCCCCTGCCTCGACAGGAAGTCTGCTTCCGTGTTCTGGGATCCCGGAATATAAACTGCCCGAAGGGAGGGAAATCTACTAAGGGTATCAGTCTCTCGAGACCGACCTCAGGACATAAATATTTTGCCGCCCCGGCCGAAACCAGAGAGCCGCCAGGGCGGATGCTCTAGGACCCTCCTCAGAGGGGGCAACCTGCCCAGCACGGCCCGAGAGGAGCGTGACTGGACAAGACTGCCCGCGTAGAGCACGGCCCGGGTCCCTCGAGACCCCGAGCCATACACCGCGCTTGGCGTGCACTGGTCCACCCCTCGAGGAGGACCAGTGCTGCGGAGCCGCGACCAGAATGTGTCAGGGCCTCTTGCTCTTAGCCTTCTTGGCCTGAAGGACAGCCCTCAGACTGGGGAGGCTGGCGAGAAGCCACACTCTGCCGCTGAGCAGCGCGGTGCGAGGAGCTGCTGCTGGGCTGCGGCTGGCTCGCAGGCCCAGCTGCCCGAGAGCGGCGGGGAAGAATCTTCCGAAACGCTACTTCCTGCTTAGCAGCCTCCTGAAATCTCTCGACGGCCATCTTGACAGCGTCGCCGAAGAGACCAGGAGGCGTAAGAGGAGCGTCGATGAGAACATTCTTATCTTTTTCTCTGAGAGAAGTCAGGTTAAGCCAGAGATGTCTCTCTGTGGCCACCAGGGCTGCCATGGAGCGACCGATAGAACCAGCCGTTTCCCTAGCAGCCCTCAGAGAAAGATCGGTGGCCCTGCGCAGCTCGGCTACTGCCTCAGGGCCGATTCCCCTGCCCTCATCGAGGTCTGCGAGCAGCTCCGCCTGGTAGGCCTGCAGCAGTGAAGACGTATGCAAACACGCTGCAGCCTGACCAGCCGCGGAGTATGCTCTGCCCACCATGGTGGAAGTAATCCGGAGGGGTTTGGTGGGCAACGTCGGGGTTTTAAGGGGTGGCGATGAATGGGGGGCGAGGTAGTTAGCCAGCGCCTCCTCCACTCTAGGCATCGCCCCATAGCCGCGCTCTGGCTCCCATAATGGTAGCATAGTTAGCAGAGACGCTGCTATGCACCCTATGGGAGGCGGGCCGCTTCCAAGACCTCGACACCTCGGTGTGGAGGTCCGGGAAAAACGGCAAACCCCGGTGCTGAGGTTGCACTCGAGCAGGCAGGTAACGCTCGTCTAACCGACTCTTAGGACGAGCGTCCCTGGGCTCATCTGGCCACTCGAGACCAAGCCTCGCCGTTGCCCGAGTGACAACCTCAAGCAGCTCCTCAAACGCGGGTGAAGCTGATGGCGGTTCAGCTTCATCCACATCAATGCTGACTACGTCCACCTCTAATTCCTCGGAACTAGAGAGGTTCAGCGGAGCGTCATCACCCAGGTCAGAAGTAATCACCGCATGGTGCGCTTCCGAATCCTGAGTGAGCGCGGATTCAGCAGGTAAGGGAGGAGAAAAGGGCTCGCCCGTCTCCGACCCCGCTGCTAAATCCAGCTGCGATCCCCATGAGTGCAGCCGTCGCTGAGCCTCAGCTGCAGCGGGACCAGACCCACGAGGAACGCGAGCCTGAGCAGTCCCCTCGAAGACTGCCAGGCGTGAGCGAAGAGTGCGCAGCGGTAGCTGCAAACACTCTGCACACTCAGTGCCCTCGAGCGCTGAGCGTGCATGAGCCTCGCCCAAACAAAACACACAGAGAGCGTGTGTGTCCTTACCCGTGATAAAACGCGGGCAAGGAGTGACACAACACCTGAAAGACTGTGAATCCGCCATTTCTTCAGAGGTAAGTGAAATATATCGACTTACAGCCAGCAGAGCAACTCAAACACACGTTAGCTTCGAGCGCTGTTGAAGACACTAAGCTGAGGCTGCTAGTCTGCTGCGTGCAGTTATACTCCTGGCTCATGACGTCACACTCGGCTACGTGCACTCGCACACCTGGTTTCAATTGCGCTTCAAGAGACAATTACACTAATGCGTTCCCATATGCGTTGTCGACGCAGTGTTGAGTTCCCTTGACAGGGAACCACAGTTAAGTTATGTTTTAAAAAGGGCCTTTTTCAAACGTTTGAGGTCAGTAATACTATTTTGTTTTTTCTTACTCTCACCAATGCTGCATTTATTTGGTCAAAAACAGGGTAATATTGTAAAAAAATAATAAGGCCTATGGTTTAAAATAAATGATTTCTCTTTTAATATATTTAAAAAATGGAAAAGCATCCTTTCTCCAGTCTTCAGTGTCTCATTATTTTTTCAGAAATCATTCTAATATGCTGATTTAATGCACATTATCAATTTTGAAAATAGGTGTGCTGCTGCTGAATATTTTGTGGTATATTTTTTTCAGGATTATTTTATGAATAAAAAGTTTAAAAGAACAGTATTTGATAGATAAATATTTTGTAGCATTATAAATGTCTTTACTAACAATTTCAGTAAACTGAATACATCCTTGCTGAATATAAGAAAACTCTTAATAATAAAAATGTTTACTAACGCTGAACATTTGAATGCTAGTGTACAGTATACATAGTATGTGTATTTTTGGCGTCTTACAAAAACGAGTCGTCATACGACTATAGTTTCATTTTAATTGTTGTTTTAACACCACAGTGCTTTTATTCTGTTCATTTACAATGAATATGCTGTATTTATTTGTCAAGGCAAGGATTAGATTTAAAGAGTTTCACCACTATCTATTATCTTTGTGGCTGTCTTCATTTGCATTTCAGAGTTACAACTGCCTCTGTCTACCTGGCTGGAATGGGGAGTTCTGTCAATGGGAGACCGATGAATGTTCATCAAACCCCTGTAAAAACAACAGCACCTGTACAGACCTCCTCAACGCTTACCGGTGGGTTTCAAAAACACAGCTAGATGGATCAAACACAATCTGGATGAATAGACAGGTTAGAGATTTGTCACATGGTCAATTAGTTGTCCAAACAACAACCTACATGTTAATTAAATACGTTGTCCACTTTATGATTTCATCTATCTTATTTAATGGCTAAAAATATATCTCTTCACATTACTTGCTGCAACTGAATCTTAAAACAAATCTTCTATTTCACTTCTTTTTTTTAAATCCCTAACCATTCTTGTCTGTACTGTTCTAGACCATTTTTAAACTTGTATGATTAGCACTTCTTACGTTATTGCCTCATTAAGATGAATTGCTTTGTTGTTTTCCTCATTTGTAAGTTGCTTTGGAATAAATTGTCTTTTAAATGAATAAATGTATTGTAAATGTAAATTCATCATAGTTGCATCTGTAGGGCTTTTGACTTTAAAGACTTTTATCTCTAGGTTTCAATTTTAATTTGGAATTGGTTAGTAAGGAAGATTTAACATCCAAATTGGGGTGTCAAAAAAGTGTAATGTGAAACGATACTGTGCTAAAAATGACAACCAATCAGTGAATGAACAAGTCTGATTAGGTATCATGCTTTCTACATCACGAACCAAATAAGAATTCTGTCTGTCCAATCTATTATACTGACCTGATAAATATGTAAAGAAGAATGTTAACCCAGGGCTTACAAATATGCAGTGGGAGTTCATAAAACTTGACAACCCATTATAAATTAACACTTAAATTGGGTTAAGAAGCACCCTGAGTTAACAATTTCATGTGTGAAAAGGCAGTTTAAATACATGACCATTTTGAGGCCTTTAGTCCATGTGTCAACTTTGATGTCATCTCCTAAATGTTGAATTTGAAATTCAATTTTAACAAATATATGGAGGTAAAACTGCAATCTATATTTTGTGAGTGTAATATTACTATACTTTTTCTGGAAGATGAAGCATAAAAATTGAATCCACTTTCACGCACAACTTTAATGAATAAATTCCACAAAGGAAATCAAGAACATCAAGGAGCTCAAGAACCAAAACATGACTGTGAATACAACAAACACCAACAACAACTCACAGGGGAAGGACAGAAAACAAAGGGCTTAAATACACAGAGAAACCAAAGATAATCAAAGACAGCTGCAACCAATGACCGTAAACATAAAGACTAAAAAGCAAACCAGGAGAAGCAGAAACACAGGAAGGGAATACAGAAACAATGAAAACTGAGAAGTTCAACATAGAAGTTCATAAGACATAGAATCTGGATCGTGACAGAAGGCATGTGAAATTAAGGTTAGATTAAATAAAATGTGTTCTGCATTCTGATTAGTAGTGCCCTATTTTTGAATGCATCACTACATCTGATCAGGATCACTTGAACCTGACTGATGGTTGTTCAGGCAACCCACTGACTATTTGACTTTAAAAATGTCGTTTTGCACTCTAAAAAAAACATAGTTTACTCACCTATTCTCTTGCCATGAAGAGACAGACTGCACTCTCAATGTGAGAGATAATGAATTTCAGATGGCAGGTAAAACAAATGAATCAATCAATGGAGACCGGCAGGAGGAGGTTTCTCTCAATCGGCGACTCTCTTGAGAAAAAATCTGCTGCTTTTGTATTACCTAATGTCCCCTCTTGCTAAGGGCAGCAGAGGGAGGAGAGAGAGAAAAAAAGATGGAGGGAAGAAAATAGACTGAAAGGATAAAGCGAGAGAATAGAGGATGTGTTTAAGACAGAGATTGGCAGCACGGCTGTAAGATCACTGCCACCAAGTGGAATGCCGATACCTCCGGCACTTTCTGGGATTCACTCTGGTAAATATAATCCCAGCTCACTGCTCTAACCTCCCAGTGTCCTACTTCCAGCTGTCTGGGATTTAATGCTTCTCAAACCAGTAGTGCAATTAACCTATAAATCTCCTCAGCTGTCCAGAAATCTCCTGACAGTGATTCAGTCTTGACTATGAATGCTAACATGCTATGCTAATGCTAAAACTTTTGTTCAAAGTTTGCATAGCTTTAAAAAACTCGTTCATACTCCATGTTTGTAAGCATTGCTAGTGTAGTTGACCATTCTAACTTCGCAGATTTATGGATTTCATACTTGTGATGTAAACTGAGCTTATTGACATATAAAAGAGAGAGAGAGAATCCATTTGATATGCCCTGTCCCGTGTTCCTGTCTTGAGTTAACTCCTGTTAAGTTAATTTAAAGGGGCCTTTAAGACAGGATAAGACAGGACTCCAAGGTTGTTTTATTTATTTGTTTGTATCCGTAATACACTGTATTTTATGGGATGCCATGTTTTGAATGATGAAAATTAAGATTTTAGAAATTTTCCCTGTATGATTTACATTTGGATTTCTAGCATATATTTACCATTTATAACTCTTTGCTCATTTTATTTTAATACCACCCCTAGGAATAGCATGTCTTTCCTTTTGTATGGGGTTTCCCCGCTGAAATTAAGTGGAAGGTTTAATTTATAAGTTTAGTTCATGGCATGCATTGTAATCCTGGTCTAAAATGAACAAAAAGGGATTTTCAGAGACGTATGACATTCATTAGTGAAAAGCACCACAGGGCTAAGCCAAATCGGAGTCTGCCCCTGGGGGAATTTGCTTTTATGCTACAAGGTCACTGTATGTCAAGATTGTCAGTTGGTCTGTACATGTAGGAATATTTTAATAGTACAATATCATTTTCCTCATAACTTCACACAATGCAATTCCAAATGAATTCAAAACTCTATTCTTGTGTCTTAAAGAGATATTCAGCCAGAAAAAGAACATTCTGACATCCCTGTCTAATGTTCTTCAAAAGCTGTATGAATTTGTCTTCCCGGATCATTTTTTACTTATTGTGTTTACACAACAATGTACTAAAAACAGAAATACTTTTCCACAATGTTGTCAAAATTATCCCTAATCACATGGATCCATAAAAATGACTAAAAACGCTGTATATTAGGCCAGAAATTGGCAATGTCACTTTGTAAAGAAGCTATATGTACGTCATCACCGTTTTCATTTTTATAGTTTGCTATAGATTACGTTCTCATTTAAAAAAAAAAAAACATTTTGAAACCTGTTTTTAAAAGTTTGCATTTTCATTAAATGAACAAATGAAAAGTTTGCTGTGTTTTTTTCTTCAGTTTTTAGTTGAAGAAAACTGAAATGTGTATAAGGCATTGGTATTTTAATCACACAAATCTTTTAAATTATCATTATGGATAAGCGTTAAAAAAGAAAATAATACTTTTATTCAACATGAAATTGCATGCATGAAATTGATCAAAAGTGACTGTAAAGACTTTGATAATTTTATAAAATATTTCTACTTTATTTTCTAAATATTTCTACTTCTCTTTTTACATTTGTATTCAAGATTTCTGAAAAAATTCAGTTTCCACACAAACATTTAGTATTGATAATGAATAAACTCTTTTCCGCATTGATAATGAATCATTTCGTAATTTAATATACTTTTCATATTAGCAAAAAAACAAAACCAATATGCTTTCTCAATAAAACAACTTTTGGTTTTCCGCTTATATTTTATCAGTGTACAAGAGACTCCTTTTAAAATCATTAAAAAAAACAGCTCCACACTTTTAAACCATAGTGTACAATTCACATGGATTACTTTTATGATTGTTTTGTTTATTATTGTTGTTTTTGTTTTTTTCGGTCACCATTCACTTTTGTTAAATGGAAAAGCGCAGGCTGGATATTTCTGAAAAAATATTTAAAAGTCATAAAAGCTTGAAATTACATGAGGGTAAGGAAACAATGGAAACTAAAATCCCCTTTTCTGCCTCATAGGTGCACGTGTCCTCATGGCTGGACAGGCCAAGACTGTGGAGAGGACGTGAAGGAATGTTCTTCTTCTCCCTGTCTGAATGGGGCACATTGCTTGGAGTCTGACGTCCCTGGGGAGTTTTCCTGCACATGCCCCCCCTTCTTCACCGGCCCCCTCTGCGAGCACCTCTATAACCCCTGCGACCTGCGGCATAACCCTTGCCTGCACAACTCTACTTGCCGTGCTCAGTCAGATGGAACCGCCTTCTGTGTTTGCCAAATCGGTGAGCTATAACAACCCAACTGCATCCTACCTACTGACCCCACCCACTTGCTAAGGGGCTTCCTGCTCTGTAGTTTAGGTTCACACTTCTGCTGCTTTTATTTCCCTTGATTTCGAGTTAGTTGTGTTAAAATCATGGATTTTCTTTGCTAAAGGCTAATTTGAATCCAGAATAAATGGGTTCCAATGAAACACCTGGAAATATCAGGGTTTTTTTTTTTTTCAATTGTGATCAGGGATGGATTAGCGCACAGGCTTTCATGGGTTTATTCCCAGGGGCCTACACTGAGGAGAGGCCTACTGGCTGCACAATCTATGGGAGATTACAGCATTGACATCATTCTATAACCAAACCCACCCCCATATATTTTTTGGAATCACAACCGCATTGTCGGTGAAGCCCTGCTGTGTGAACGGAACCTGACTGATTTCTATAACGTCATACTTTTCTGAACATGGTTCGGTAACATATATGAAGGTCATCTAAAGGTTTTAGATCCAGTCAGAGCTATTTTTTGACTCACTGGTCTCATTGGTGACATTTATTACAACTATTACATATGATCATTTAATTATATTATTGTCAGGGTTGTTGTGGTTGAAACGAAAGTGAGGAGACAAGGAATAACTCAAATAAACCTTTAATGCTGAAAACTCAAAATAAACCACTTTGGTTCAACCAGAAGGGCACATATCGTTCAATATCGGAAACCCTATCGGATGAGACCAGGACAGAACACAATGTACCATAGATGATGACGGAAAAAGACTGAGGGAAAACACAGGGTAGTTATGTACAAGGGTCAATGAGGAAACAAGACACAGGTGACAAGACTAACGAGGTGACTGATAATGTGACCAGGAAATAGACAGAGACGCATAATAGAAATGCCTCCTCCCAAAAGGCACGACTTTACACCATAAATGGGACATCTGAGAAGGGAGAAGAAAAAGACAGACAACACAGAAGATCCTTGTTCCTCCAGTGCTCTCCCAGTGTTTTTGGAAATTCACACAGCAATTTATTTAAAATGATTTCTACAAGCCCTTATATATTTTCCATGGGTTGGTCATGGAAATTTGTTGAAGGTCATAGAAAAGCCTGCAATTTAAACACCACTGCTTTGGTTGTATACTGATGAGCATAGTTGCCTTCAGGCAGTCGATGGGGTTTATTTCTTTTTCAGGTCAAGCTGCTTTTGGGTTCATCTTCTTGTACTTGTATAATGACTTTAAAAAGAGAATTTAAAAACTTGGAAAGTTTGGACTTGGAAAGATTTTTAATGATAGTCTCTTCCGCTCACGTATACTACATTTATTTGATCAACATATTTCTTTTATTTTAATATATTTAGAATTTACTTCTGTGATATGGTAAAAATAAACTATCAGCAGCCATGTCTCTAGTCTACAGTCTGGAGCTGGTTTTCAACCTCAGGCCCATGAGTTTTTATAAATGAAACTACTTCACAACTGAGAGCTAAACATTATATTTTAAGCAATGAGGTGATAACTTTTCTATAATCAAACCAACAAGCTTCACTACTTGTCTACTCACTCACTCTCTTCTACATCTAATAAGCTGTAGATAAAATAACAAATTCAAATTATAGTTATTTTCCTGTATATTTCCATTCGGTCAGATTTTGTACTGCAAAACATCTATGACAGCTGTTATCTTGTCCATGCTGGCAAATAATCATGGCCACCTGACATGAATTATATAAATAATTTTAATAGCACGGCCATTCAAAACCAGAGGGTCTACCATATGTATAGCAAAGCGATCACTGACAATCATTTTGGATTGGAATTAATGTCAAAACAGATATCGGATACTAGTCTTGCCTAAAATTAATGTAAAAGGCGGTCCAAAAATGCAATATTGTCAAAATATCAGATCTTTGCATTAAGACTTGCAGTGTAAACGTGGCCTAAAAGTTATAGTATTGTATGTTCACATAGTATTCTCTTTTATTGAATAATAATAATGAAAATTAGTTGTTTTAGGTTAAAAAAAGTTGAATGTTAAAGAAGATAAATATATTCTACCTTGTTTACAGTGATTTGAAATGCATATCTAACATCACTCTGGCAAGCATTATGCTCAACCTTCAAATATGCCGAAATACTCCACATTTCTGTATAAGAACAGTGTCTCATGAGAGGAAACTGTGGCTCTCTGGATATGCATGACTTTCTAGTTTTGTTCTGCCAGCTCTCCCCTGCAGTATTTGTCCATTGATGTCTTCAGCATGGGAGAGAATTATTAAGGATCACACACTGATTTGAAGCCATTGTAACCGCTTGAATCGTACTTTCTTGCTTGTTAAACGGTGTCTTACCCTTCCAATGATTTTTCCATTTTCCTCACTTCCCTATTTTTGACTTTCTCTGCAGAGACAGAACAGACCTTATCACTTCTGCCAAAAAACAAGTTCCAAGTGTTTCATTAAATTTTGGCTGCAGGTTTCCATCAAAGGAAGATGAGCCCTGCCTGATGAATGCACAGAACAGGGGGTGCAAAAGAGGTTTCTGTACAATCTCTTTAATCACAGGGAAGCACACGCACATGCACGCGCTCATCTGTCATATGAAACCCTCCTGATATTATTATGCTCGGTGAGACCAGATCACTTACTCATAATACATGTCTGCTGTGTCTCAGGCACAGATTGCTCTAACTTAAAATTTTGCACATTTGTATTCAGCTGATCGCTCCACAGTTTCACAGGGAATCTGTTGTGTCTCCATAGCGATTCAGATGCTATTACTCATTCAACAGTAGTGAATACCACGATGCTGTGCTGCTGTATAATGCAGAGGTCTATCTCGCTGTGTGGTTACTAGGAATGAGTGCTTGGAAGTGCCAACAATGACAGCAACTTTCAGCACCATAATTGGTCACAATTGCAGTACTTTGTGGTCAAATCAACTGTCGTTACATCTGGTTGTGCTTGTACAGTGACTATAAAAACAGCTTAACTTTCTTCACAGACCAGTAGCATGTTCCAAACCAATAGATGGAGTATGTACGGTACTCACAACATAACCTTGGTAATGCATAAAGATTTTTAATAATAACCGCATTTAAGAGAAGTAGATTAAGTAAAAAAATCAGTTTTATTATGTCTTATTGTGGTTGGTTAGATAAATTAAAGCTAAAGGGTTCTGTGTATATGTGTAATATGCTGTTTGTCCTCCAAGTGCTGCCGAACAGCACTGACCCACTGGGGCATGGACTCCTCAAGATTTCCTGACACAGAGACGTTAGCAGTAGATCCTTCAAGTCCTGTAGGTTGCAAGATCAAACTCCATTTATCTTTTCATCATGTTCTTCAGACAATTCGGGAACACTGTGTGCAGTGTGAAATGCATTATCCTCTTGAAAGAGAAAATTCCACCTAGTCTACAACAATGATTCGGCAGTGACACGGGTCAAGTTTACATCCACATGAATGGCCGGACCCAGGTTTTCCCAGCAGAACATTGCCCAGAGCATCTCACTCCCTCCACCGACTTGTTGTCGTCCCATATTGCATCCTGGTGCCATCATATCCCCAGGTAAATGGTGCATACATCCGTCCACATGATGTAAAAAAAGAAAAATGGAACACATTGGACAAAGCAACCTTCTTCCACTGCTCCAAGGTGCAGTTCGATGCTCACATGCCCATTGTAGGTGCTTTCGGCGGTGGAAAGGGGTTATCATTGGCACTCTGATTTCTGCTACGCAGCCCCAAATGCAGCAGACTGCGATATGACACATTTTTCCCATAACTATAATTACATTTTTGTATGACTTCGCAACAGTAGACTTTCTGTTGGCTTGAATCAGGCAGGATGTGCATTGATAAAACTCAGGCACCCAACACCCTGTCGCTGGTTTGTGGTTTTTCCCTCCTTGGACAGCTGTTAATAAATTCTCGCCACTGCTGACTGGGAGAAACCCACAAGTCTTGCCATTTCAGAGATACAATTTGACCTTTATCAAAGTCTCTCAGATCTTTATTCTAAATTTGTATTGGATCATTTATCTACCCAAACCTTAATACATGGACTTGTTAGGAGATGATCATCAATATTCCCTTCACCTCTGACTAGTCGTAATTTTTTTTTGACTCATCAGTGTACAGTAATACCTCGGTTTACGAGTGACTTAGTATACGAGCAACTCTGTGTACGAGCATGGGAAGTCAAATCGGTGTACGAGCATGTGCATTTTTGTGTGGAAAAGTCCTAACGCTCAGCATCTTCGCGTGCATTTTTACTGGAAATATCCTAACGAAAGCCTCTCACCCCTTAACTCGTTCATTCTCTCAGCGTCGCTTGATTTAGTTGCATCATTCACCACAGTGCATACTTATATAAGTGATTTACTGTGGTTTTACCTCGTGATGTTAACATTAATTGTGATCGCTATTGTTCACGTAGTGAAATATATACGTACAGTACAGCATATAGACAATGAGCTCAAGATGAGTAAGAAAAAAGGTACGACATCCTCTCTCTAAGCAGTAACACCTCCCCTCCTCTCGTCTCCATCACACCACAACGCTACTCAAAGCTAAAGTGCGCGTTACAGTAAATTGTCAAGTATTTTTAGTTTGTCAATTAGTATTTATGAGATCTTAATGGTTATAATTTTAAACTGTAATTGATAGGGTTAAACTAATTTTTTTTTCTTGTGCATTCTTATGGGGAAAATTAAATTGGTTTGGTGTATGAGAAGTTTGAGTTACGAGCTCGCTCTTAAACTTGTAAACCGATGTATTACTGTATATATTTAATGAAATATATATACTGAAAACCATGAACCCCTGCTGCATTTGAGACGCCTATTCCCAACATACCAAACCAAAGCATTCCGCTGAATGTATCTGTCACAGTTAACAAAATGCACATCCCTAGTGGCTACCTTGAAGTCCTTTACCCTTCTGCTGTGTGAAATTACAAGATGAAAAAGTCTGACTCATCACTTTTAACAATCCACAGAGAGAATAGCCTGTATTACATCATGACTCTTTAATCAGGTGATCGTGTTCTTGCCCTTGTCTAGATTGGATCTGGTTGTTTTGGAGCATGATGATGCCAAATGTTTTTTCCTTGTTATACATCTGACCCCTTTTGATGGCACTGGTGTGACCTGTGAAACGCAATCAAACCTGCCTGACAAGGTTTTTTTTGTTTTTTTGTTTTTTTGGCTGTGGGCATCTGAATGATATGAAGTCTGTTGGCATAAGAGAGGGCAGAGGCCAGTCAGTGAATATGATGTTTTTTCTGTATTGCGGTGTTGTAACACTGTAAAGGAGGAAATGAAATGGATGCTGGGGAGGGATAGAAATAGAGTGCTTTGGCAATCCACAGATTTCTTTTCTGGGGAAAGAAATAGGAAATTAGCTTCTACTGCTGCATGCATTACTGAGTTAGAGATGTGCGTAGGCTCACATGCCACCTCCCTTTCTTTTTATTTTCTTCTCTCTCTCTCTCTCTCTCTCACTATCTCTCTTTCTCATTCTACACACACTCTGACTCACAGCCGTTCTCAGCCCACACTTCATATCTTAGTACATGGGTCGCCTGGCAGATACACTGTGTATTATTGCACAACCCGTGGATTGAAACCAAGCCAGCATTCCTACAAAAATGACATACCCCAAAGGTTCTGTATTTTTACCTTTTTTGTAGACTTCCTTTCTATCTAATGCAGACTTGTTCTTAAAATTCTGTCATGGTTTACTCGCCTTCATGTCACTCTAAACTTGTATGCTGTTTTTCTTCTGTGTGACACAAAAAGAGTCGCTCTTTTGCAAGGGTCAAGTCATAATTTCCACATCTGCTCCAAAATGGCCAAAAAACAAAAAAAAATGCAATCTAAAAATCAAATATAAAATATTATGATTTTAAAAGTTTCTGCTTGTTTGTTCCTGGAAAAAAAGTCACTTATGCTCACCAAGGCTGTATTTTATATATATTCTGCAAAAAAAAAAAAAAAAATGATTTAAGGCTTAAAAACACACATTGGATCTTAATGAATGAAATATTCATTTTGAAAGTCATTTATATACAGTCTAAAATTTTAAAACTAAATTGTGATAACAGTCAAAGGAGGATGAAGACGATCCAGGATCAAGATCGAGGTTAAATTTATCAACCAAATCTATTCAGGTGGATACCAAAAGGCCAGTTCACAAAACAGAATATTTAATTCATTGAGATCCAATGTGCATATACCAACAATTCAGACAATGACTGAACCAAACTAAGGTACTTAAATACACAGAGATAATTGAACAGAATACAAAAAGGTGCGATCTTTAATAATCTCTCAATATTTGTGACAGATGAGTGATGGGGAAAAATTTGAACAAAGGAAAAAAAAGAGTTCATGAAAATTATACTAAGACAAACTAAACCGAATGTGAACATGACAGATCTCCCCCCTTCTGCAAGGCTGTACTATAGCCAGAGGGTTAAGAGGGTGGGTGTCCTGAAACCATGAAAGGTAGCTAGGGTTGTTCCAGCCGGCGAAGATGACTCTAGGTTGACTCTGGCCGTGCATGGGCCAGGGAGCCATGGAGAATTGGCCTTGCTTTGCTCGGCCTCTATGGTCGGGAACGTATAGCCACAAAAAAATAAAATGTGGGAGGAGCTATGGGGTAGGCTGGCTTGGACTGTAGAGCAGGGTCATGGGGTTGAGAGGACACTGGAAAGAGCTCATGGACTTTAGTGGACTTCAGAGCGGACTCATGTGCTAGGGAGGACACTGTAGAAGGCTCATGGGCTGGAATGGACTCTGGAGCGTTCTCGTGCTGGGGAGGACACTGGAGAGGGCTCATGGGCTGGAATGGACTCTGGAGCGTTCTCGTGCTGGGGAGGACACTGGAGAGGGCTCATGGGCTGGAATGGACTTCAGAGTGGACTCGTGTGCTAGGGAGGACACTGTAGAAGGCTCATGGGCTGGAATGGACTCTGGAGCGGACTCGTGCTGGGAGGACACTGGAGAGGGCTCATGGGCTGGAATGGACTTCAGAGCGGACTCGTGCTGGGAGGACACTGGAAAGGGCTCATGGACTGGAATGGACTCTGGAGCGTTCTCGTGCTGGGGAGGACACTGGAGAGGGCTCATGGGCTGGAATGGACTTCAGAGTGGACTCGTGTGCTGGGAGGACACTGTAGAAGGCTCATGGGCTGGAATGGACTTCAGAGCGGACTCGTGCTGGGGAGGACACTGGAGAGGGCTCATGGGCTGGACTTCACTCTCTAAAGAGAATTGGGGGACGTCACTCTCGAGCAGATTTGCAGACTTTAATAACTGGAATGGAAAGGGAAATTCTCTCAAAGGAATGAACTCTGGACAGAGGATCCAATGAATTAGTTATTCCTTGAAGTCACCTTGATGGACATGAGGGGAGGATCTGATATTTAGATATTAGACCTTCACTGTTGTTCTGAGATGATAAAAACGATGGTGCAACAGTATACATGGAACCACACCACCAGAGGTCCAAAAATTGCTCAAGGGTCTCACATTCATTTATACCTGGCACCAGACATCTAATTCTCATCTAATCCATCTTGAAAGCAGCAGAAAAGGATATGATCACTCCATTCCGTTAGATGAGAGTATTCTAGGAATTCCTAAACATATGAAATATGGTGTCTAGGAAAGCCCAAAGATCAAGAAAAGCACCTATTGAGTAAATTTTTTGCTGTGGTCTGGTGAGTAAATAATATTAATTTCTTTGTTAAATTTCCCAGATTGGACCATGTTTGCACATTAATGGTGTACAGCATTAAACCCACCTCTCACTGAATGCACCACAGCATTCATTTAGCAGTGTTATTCTGATTCCCCCTTGCTAAATTCAATACTGTGTCCTTGCTTTGATCCATTCTTATTTACAGCTTAAAACGCATTACTCTTGACCTAGTCTTGTTGGTTGACAGAAATATGTGACATGGTAATGAACTAAGGACCCATCTGAGGCGAGGAGATAGGAGACGACAAGAAACCGCACACATCTTTCCATGCAAATTATGTTTTTATGCAACATTTATTGAGAGACAGGTGCTGAACCATTAGATCATGCCTCTTGTTTAGCTGATCAGGCACAAACCTTTTGTGTTTATACAGCAGCTTTCTTTTAAATAGATGTACAGCAAGAACAGGATTGGCCGGTAATAACATCCTTCACCTGAGGGCAGACGGGTATGACTGATGAGAAAGAGTACGGCAAGTCACTGAGCAGTCAGAACAGCTACATGAGTGATGTCGTGATGATGAGGAACATAAGAACAGACACATGAGTTTTGTGTGAGTATGTTTTGATTGCCATCCCTTGTCATTTCAAAGGCTCCCATTACCCTTGCTGACAAATAGGCTGTGTCGAAAGCTTAAAAATGTTGCCTTCAGAGGATGCATTTCGATTTTGGAATTCATCAAGGCTCATCTGAATCCAATGTTATCTTTATTTCCTGTTTCCTGAGATACCTTCATCTGATCGATATTTGAAGGCAGAAAATTCTTTGCTGCCTTTGATATCCCACAATCCTGTGCATTCCTTGACATGTTTGGCTAAAAAAATAAAAATGGCATCTGAAAGGTTTGGTTACTGGTCAGTTTGTGTAAATATACAGTTTTGGCCAATATAAAAAAAAAAAAGTATGCTGTTTCTAGTGAGAAATTACTATTGTATTACAGTGGAATCCGGTTATGTCGACGGGCTCGGGGTTGCAAAAAGTATCGAGATAACCAATGATCAAGATAACCAACAGCCAGTATGCCGATTTGTTTGATGAAGCGATCGGCATGCTATAAAAATGTACATACACTGTATATGTTTGCTAACAATAAAAGGCATATGTGCACCAACTAACAGCAGAGATTTACCAGTATACAATAAAAAACACCTTCGATTCTCCATACAAAACCTTTAATTATATTCTCCAACATTGCAAACACAATTTCGCTCACAGCGTAAACAGTCACACACACATAAACACATTCGCTCATAAAACATTCATTTTGCTCTGACACAGTTCTGAATAGTATTGCACACACGTTTTCTATGGTTTCTTTACAAACTCTAAAATGCTTTGTTGCTTTTTGCCTTTAACGGTCTGCTTGAAAACAAATGCTTTATCAATAACAACGTCTTTGTCGATGTCAATGTAATCTGGCAATTCCTGGACAGTGATGCTAACTCCTGCGCCGCCTCTTCCAAGATAGCATCTGCAAGGCTTGATTTTTGTTTTATTAATTTTTTTCACCACTTTCGCTGCGCGGCACTGTGAGTAAAGCGTCACTGGAATGAGCGACCATACGGACCGTGATCCACGTGCAACGCAAACTCAGCACATGCGCAGTGAACTCGGTACAATCATTAGTCACGAAATAACCATGTGAAGTGGCGAATTTGTCCCTTTTTTGTGCTCGAGATATCAGGGCTCGGCAACATAACAGAATCGACATAACCGATAAGAAAATGAGCGCATGTCAGAACAGAAGCAGTGGTGTGTGTGTGTGTGTGTGTGTGTGTGTGTGTGTGTGTGTGTGTGTGTGTGTGTGTGTGTGTGTGTGTGTGTGTGTGTGTGTGTGTTTATCTAAGCCTCATACTCATTGGTTGGTAACCGCTCGTAAGACCACTCGTTTTATTGTAGATCATCAAGCTATTATGCTGCCTCAGAAGTCTCTCTGAAATCTGTTTTGTGAGGTACCTTTGTGTGCAAACAATGCCAGCAAAGTCTTTGCCTGATGGGGAACTGAGGCAAACAGTCAGCCTAGTTTTCAGACGCACCCTTTCCCATCACCAGGCAAAACCTGCAGGCCGCGGCGCTTCCGTGATGGTTCAGTGTCTACCTCAGACGCTAAAACCTCAAGGTGACGAAAGACAATAGAAACCATTATAGTTAGTGATACTGTCTACACTGGATGCAGCTCGGCAAGACCAGTAATGTTATGCCTGGTTATATTTCTTGCATTACAGTTCAATACAATACAGTACTTGCACTATTTCTGACACGAAGGATAAATGGATTCACGTTTTGCATCGACCGCATTGACCTGCCTCAAGCTGTTGTGGTGTTGTAAACCTGGTGTAAGGCAAATAAATAATAATAAATAACTTAACAAATTACAGAAATGTATTAACAGTGTGAGTGCACAGTGTACACCCCACATTAATGGTTCCTTCTCAGTGTATCAGTTCAATTTCCAGCTAGTGGTTCAGATTTTTGGGCAAAATCGCTGAGGAATCCCGTGCGCAGAACAAAAGCTTTTCATTTTCAGGGGTGTTTCTTGTTTCCCTTTTCATTCCCTCTTTTCATTTCTTCCCTCCCTACACAGCTTTTTTTGCTCTCCTGTCTGCATTAGATTGAGATTGTATCCCATTCCAACTATTCAGTAAACGGCTTTCCTCTGTATTTGGCCTTATCTTCTCTGCTGCATGATTGTATCTTTGCTCCTATATTGAAATGCATTGCAAAAAAGTATGTGGAGTTGTACACGTGTGGTTGCAAGTACATCCTTTTGTTATTTTTCTCTTTTGTCTAACAAGGTAATTTCAATAGAAAACGGTCCCTCTTATCAATGCAAATGTGGCGAAGTGGAATTCTGAGAATAAAATAGAAGTTATGACTTAATAATTGGCTGGCAGCAACTGATTGATCAGATTGATCGTTCAGGATTGTTTCATCTTATTGACTTTGTTGTAGAAACATCAACATGTGCCTTTGACAAGGGCATTACATTAAAACCGTGTGAAATGATAGATTTACACTTAGAATAGTGGAAAGCTGTAGCTGGGCAAATAATATCTGCAAGAGCTGGTTATTTGATTTCCTCCGATTGCAGTGAGTCTTACGCAGAGCTTTATTATGCTGTATATGTGGCTCCTATGAATTATGTATGTTAAGTGAACATACTACATGTAGGACACCAGTGCAAAAGGTGTATTTGGCATCCATTGTTGAGAAAACTATACACACTGTTGAGAAATCTAGTACATCGCCAATTATCGTTTCATGTGTGTAGAGAACACAATTCACTTGCATTGTTAGTATCTGCTGTTCTGACCAAAAAACAAATATTACAGTGACAAAAGACTCATTATATTCAGCAATTTTAACTAAAGCACAGTCGACGGAGGTGTCATGTTTTGTTTATGCTCGGAAAGGCTGTTGGTTAAGCTTACTCAAAGTGATCGATTTTACAGAGTTATTGAATTGAGCAAGTATGGGTCGTTATCTTATTTTCAGCATGAATCATTTTCATTTATTTCGGTTTATTGTGTTCTTGGCTGTTTTTCAAGCAATATCTGGCAACACCGATGAGACAAGACTAGTTCCTGTTTCTCTCTGATTTCTTGCACCGCACAAAAGAAGAGAGAACATTTTCTGATGCATGTTAAATTACGTCATTAGCAACTATTTGTTGAACGGTTCTCTGCACACTGCATAGGATTAAACACTAAAAGGTGACCTGGCCATCCTATATGTGCATAGCCTAAATTAATGTATTTTTAAAGGTTCATAATTTTGTTTTGGAGTCTTCCAAAATAGGTTTACAAGCATCCAAACACTTTAATTTTCTCATAATATACATTGTGCATCACTTAATTTCTCAAAGAGTCTGAAGACATTCCATTCGAAGATTCCGTCTCTCTAAACCCCTTCCTTTCTGAGAGCCTGCTCTGCTTTCATTGGTCAGATGCTTTGGTGATTTTGTCAACAGCTTACAGGGCATTTCAGAAACAAAACTCCCACTAGCCCCATGATACATATGATAACTGTAATGATGGTGTCTGAGCCTCATCCTTTTGAAGTACATGCAAAGTGGATTTGCAGCACTGAAAACAGCGACAACATAAACCAAACTCTTCCAGGCCTCAGCTACAACTGCAGAGTTTGAGAATGGGTCAAAGTAGATCATAGGTTGGCATTATGCAAATTTGTTGCATTGTTACATAGGTTTGTAAGTGGAAGTGGAACTCATTTAAGCAATTCAGAATCTGTTATTTCTTTTACGACTTTATTTGTTGTGCACTTTGATCTTTAAAACTTTGCTGACCTTTTATTTCCACGAACAGCTACATTGCATACTGCATGAAAGGCAATACAATGGAGTTCACTTATCTCAACCTCGGTTAACTCGCCAACAATATTATGTAGACATTTTTTAAGTGGAACCGCCAAACTCACTATTTGTCTTAGCATTTTCTTGGCTATGTCGATTCTCTTCTGTCGCCGAACCCTAACATCTCGAGCACAAAGAGGGACAAATTCGCCATTTCACATGGTTTTCTCGTGACTAATGATCGTACCTAGTTCACTGCGCATGTTGTGAGTTTGCGTTGCACGTGCATCGCGGTCCATATGGTCGCTCTGTCAGTGACGCGCCACTCAGTGCCGCGCAGCTGCAGAACAACTCGTGCAGTGTTGCTAACTTAGCGCCTTTGTCACTATATTTAGCGAGTTTTCAGATCACTAGCGACATATTTTAAAAAAAAAGCGACTAGCGACAAATCTACTTGCTTTTTCTGGAGTTATTGGAGACTTTTGGAGACTCTCTGAAGTGAAAGCACATATCATTCTTACTCTTCTCAACGAGCAGCGAGTGCTGCCGCCCACCCCCATCCCAAAGCACTCACAGGCGATAAAATTCGCGCTCAGCCTCATGTGTGCACATAAAGCCCGCCTTCTCTGATTTGATTGGTTTTCTCAAATATTTTCACATTGGTTGGTAACGAGCTGTAACGACCAATGAGTATGAGGCTTATATAAACACACACACACCTGCTTCTGTTCTGACAAGAGCTCTGCTCAGCGCCGCTGCGGATTGAAGAACCCGGTTAATCAAAAGACAGGACAAAGCCGAATTTGTTGAGAAAGCACATTAGACGTGCAGAACGCAAGAAAGGATGCAATCTAGTACAGCTTGAGGACCTCACGAATATGTTATGACTGTTTAAGCTGTGAGCAAAATTGTGTTTGCAATGTTGGAGAATATAATTAAAGGTTTGTATTGAGATTTCGAAGGTGTTTTTTATTGTATACTATTAAATCTCTGCTGTTAGTTGGTGCACATATGCCTTTTGTTGTTAGCAAACATATACCGTGTATGTACATTTTTATAGCATGCTGATCGCTTCATCAAATAAATCGCCATATTGGCTGTTGGTTATCTCGATCCTCTGTTATCTCTATGCTTTTTTGCAACCCCTGAGGCCATTGAGACAACCGAATTCCACTGTTTTTGAAAAAGCACAATAGGGGCACTTTAAAGGTTCATAGTAGTAGCTTAAGGTACATGCCTACACCTTTTAGGAATATAAAGATACAAGTTGTGCTTTTCAGGGTACTGGCTCAGTGAGCTCTTATCTTAATTTTACTTCGATTTAAATACATTTTTTCATTGTGATTCAGTGTTCAGTATTTGTGTAACATAGAAAGTTATAGAGTAACATAGGGAGTTAACTAGGAAGAAATTTCTAAATCTGAAATTCCATTTCAGTTACCATGTAGCATTAGAAGTTCAAAAGGTTTTAGAACAGAGCTATTGTACTAGTCCAGTTTCATGTACATAATTAATGGTAGTTCAAAAAAATATATAATTTTCCTTACAAAGAACGTTCTCACTTGTCAAGCTTCCTCAGTTCAAAAAGAGCGTACTTCAAACCTGTTAACAATGAAAAAGTTTCAATTGAGTTTCTCTGAGTCAAACCCATTTGTCCTTTAATTAGATTCAGATAAATAAATTGTGTGAGTGTTTTTCATCACAATTAGCCTTTGAGCTGGAATCTCTCACTTACTCCATCCTGCTTTGTATATGTTCACTGGTTATTATAAATATTTAGCTTTGGCCCTATTTTGTTCATGTCTTTCGGATTGATGATCATGGGCCAAGGCTAATTACCAGTACGCTGTTGCTTTAAGACTGCATTCATAAATCTTAGTTATTTATAAAGACTGTTAATAATAGGAATGACTGTAGTTCACCTTGATACATTTATCAAGCTAGTTAATGACTCTAGTTTAAAGCTTAAAGAATTAGCTTGTTTGTGCATGGTGAACTCGCATTGACCAACAATTCTTGGTCAGGTTAAGCTTAGTGTGTTTATTTACATAATATATTAATCTAAAATAAGTTGCAAATCCACACACACACATATATGTACAGTATGTAGATATTATTATATTTTTAATAAATGCATCTACACTCGTGCAGATTTGTCTTAGACTCACTTGTTTCTCAGTATCTCAAGACTAACGGTGAACTTCAAACACAAAGACATGTGGCTTTGTTGACATGGTTACCTTTCAAACTAGGCTCATATTTACTTTTGAAAGATGAGTTGTCCCAGAGATTACCTGCACGGGTTTGTGGGGTGCACAGAGGATGCTGGGAAAGAATGATGGAACATTTGTGCAAGCCACAGGTATCTTACTCTGTGTTTTGACAGTGAAGAAACTCCAGCCTCACTCTGTGTTCTTGCTGCAGATGCATTAATGTTGACACTCCAAATGGTCCCTAGAGACATCAGGCAAGGCTATGATTGACAGTTCATCATGGGCCAGTGCCAGCTGTATATAATCCAGCAGATATTGTACTGTGCATCCATAGTGGCAGAGACCCAATACTCGATTGTGTTTGCTAGAATCTAATGGAAGGATGATATCTGGAATGAAATTGGGGTGGGGGGTGATGCCAGTTAAAATAAGCCAACTCTGGAAATCATTGGAAAAAGTTACTGTATATGCTTTCAATCAGAATTCCTGCATTGGTGAATTTACGTGTAGAATTGTGCCGCAAAACGCTTTGTTCCCCACATTTTTTACAAATATTAATTGTCAAAAGTCTTGAAAAATGTATTACTGGGTAATGATATTCTGTTTAGTCACACTTGACCTTAACAAACCCTCCTGTAGATGCTTCTAACACTTGAGGGAATAATTTATGGCATTCTTAAATGCAGCTAGAGCTTATACTCATTTAGCTTTCAATTGTTGTTGTTATGAGTCATTTCTAATGTGTGAAACCAGCTTGTGCTTTGAAATGCTTCAGAGAAGATAAGGTACAGCAGATGATCTGCTGCATGTGTTAGAAAATAAAATGTGCTTACTGGAACTGTAAAATATATACAATGGTGACTCAAGATTGTATTATGTTTCTGAAAACATAAGCAGTGCTGGAAGTTTCGTTTTGTCTTTCGTTTTGTTGTGGAACATCTGCTTTCAACATTAAACCAATTAAATAATAAGCTCACGATTGCTAAAAGAAGGACAATGTGTAAAAGATTAAATTAAGTGCAATAATCTTTTGAAATCTTGTAAAATGTAGAAACATATATTAGCCTTTATGTGTGTGTTACTGAATTGAAAAAGAATCTTTCTTATTATAAACTTCTGAATGTTACATAATCCTATAGCTTAGGTAGCCTACTGTAAGCGACTTGACCTGAAAAGAAAAGTTTTTTCAGAGAAAGAAGCAAGTTATTACATTTTTAAATTAAGGTTAAAGTACAACGATTCTTTTTCCCTTCAAAATATTATGCATCGATTAATCTTTCACAGACTAGGAATGCGTATTAAAGTAAAAAGGCCCGTTTTGATTTCTTGCTGACTTTAAAGCATTATTTTCAGACACAAAGGGTCTTGCTGAGCAGAGGATGAGCTTACAGTGTCAGTGCGGCAACAAAAAGCTGAATATTCACGTCTCCCAGGACCTTTTCCCCAACAAGAGCCCTGAGCTGATTACACTCCCTCCTCCTCTTCATCCCCGTAATGAACACGAGCAAAGAGGCCCATGAACTTCACCTCCTCTGTCTCCCTCCATCTTAACGAGATCCTCTCCACACTTCCACCGTGAGACCTCAGCCTAATCTGTGGAGGCACTGAGGTATTATTAGAGCTGTAAGAGTCCTTGGAGGAGACGCTGGGAGCATGAGGCCTGGCAGATGGAACGGGCTACAGGGAGGTGCACGGTCCCATTAAGATGGCATTCACCAAGGGCCTTTGTTATCATTGATCCTAACACTTTCAGGGAGCAGTGAGACTTACTGATCCATGACCATCTCATCTGTCTTGCAGGGTTTGAGGGAACTCGCTGTGAAATTGATAACGATGACTGTGTCTCAAGACCTTGCCAGAACCAAGGCCATTGTGTGGATGGGGTCAACAGTTACAGGTATCTTTCTCTTTTATTTCTAATTTTTGTGTTTGTTTGTCTTTCAACTGTTATGTTGCCCTATGGCATCATTTTGTGTTAGAGGGATGGTTTGCCCCGAAAAAAGAGAAAATTATGACAGTTTAGACACCCCCACACCGTTTCAAACTCAGTTCACAGTGATCACATATGTCAAGTTCTAAATAGAACAAACAACGGCATAAAAATCCAACAGAATGTGCAAACAGTCTAAATCATGACAGAATTGTTATTCTTGGGTGAACTATCCCTTTAAGACCTCATAAGACAATATCAACACACAGTGAGAAACATTTGTTGGAATGTATCTATATATTTGTATAAATCTCTTCTTTAAAAAAAAGCTTCCTCCTTAAAGAATAATTTTTTTTTTAGAATACAATAGAATACAATTTTTTAATGTCACATTTCTATGTTTTTATTATTAATAATAATAATAATTATCAATACCAAATAAAAACAATCAAGGTTATTTAAAATAAGTTGTTTTTTTTTCTATGTGTGCTGGAATGGCCCATTTCCCATCCTTTTGGCTTCACATTTCAATTAGATTGAGGTCAGACTTCTGACTTGACTTCTGCTTTGCAGCTCAGTTGTTGTTCTGCCCAACGCATCCTATTTACTTCCTCCACGGCCTCTTTCATGGTTTGCTGTTTTCAAGATATCAAATGGTGTATATTTATCAGAAAGGTCCACATTTGGCCTTTGTCTTTTTCCCCCCCCTTTGTAGTACTTTGAAAATCTAGGTTTTATAGCACAATAGAGATGGCAGCCTTTTCTTTCTTTTTTCTTTTTTTTTGAGGAACAGTAAGTGGTTCGGTACCTTCACATTTTGTCGAGTCACTCTTAATATACTGTAGATTCTCATGCATTTGTCATATGCATGCACTACCGTTCAAAATTCAATTTTAATACCATTCAATTTTTTTAAGATATTCTTAAAAAAGTACTCTTTCACGCATTAAATTGATTCAATATGATAGTTACATTTATAAGGTTACAAAATATTTCTGTTATATAAATGATGTTGTTTTAAACATTCTATTCATCAAAGAATCATATATATATATATATATATATATATATATATATATATATATATATATATATATATATATATATTTATATTAAACAGCACATCTGTTTTCAACATTGGTAATATTAAGAAATGTTTTTTGAGCAGCAAATCAGAATGACTTCTGATGGCAATGAAGACTGGAGTAATAAATGAAAAGTTATTTTATATTGTAATAATATCTCACAATATTACTATTTTCACTGCATTCTGTATTAATTAATCAATAAATCCTTGGTGAGCAGAAGAGTCTTCTTTCAAATATATTATAATATTTTTCCGACCCCAGAATTGTGAAAGATAGTGTATGTCTTACTGTATCAAATAAGTTTTCAAATTTTTCAAAACTGAAAGGCATACAAGTTTTCTTTCATTAAACATTAAGTTAATATGTGGTTTCATTTCACATAAACTTTAGTTTATTATTATTATTAGCAATCATTCAAATAATAGTTTTTGGTTTTATTATTTGCTTTAGTTTATTATTTTATGACAATTATTTACTTGCAAAGATGTCCATGTACAATCACACTTATGTTCCAGAATTACAGATAAACAATGCTGTTTTTCACAACTGTAAAACGATCCTCCCTATGCAGCTGTTTCTGCAAGCCAGGTTTCTCAGGCCAACACTGTGAGGAAGACATCAATGAGTGCGCATCCAACCCCTGCCAGAACAGAGGCGTCTGCCAAGACCTTGTGAACGGGTAAGTACCATAGCAACATCGAATTGCACGTTTTCCACTCTATACCGCAACCCCCATAAATTGATTATGATGTAGGAGCCCAAGTATCCTCTCTGAACTGTTTGTTTTTACTAGATGCTCTAGAAATGAGACGTGTTTGAGAGATGCTGGTATTATTGTCTAAAGTGCTGTGGCTTATAATAAAGGTCCTTTTTCATTCTTGACATATATAAGCTGCTGGTCTAAACTCAAGTGAGAATAGTTCAGCAGGTTCGCATCACGTCTTTATATTGGCTTTTCTCTACTAGATCTTCTCTTCGTAGCGCTTTAATAGGCGCCTCAGGGCAGCTCTTGGTTCAGTCCGACGTATGGGCAGAGAAATCCCGAGGCCAATTTGAGTCCTAAATGGTTTGTCTCTACTTGTCTCTACTTTGTCTCCTATCATGTACGTGCTCCCCCGTGATCATCTGCTCCCAGCGTTCCTTTGGAATTGCTTCCGTCTGAGGGATTTCACTTCAGGTGTTTCCGTTTGCTTACAGCTTATTCCCTTCCACACAAGTGCTCTTTTGACACGGCAGGGCTTGTTTTAAAGGAGATCATTCTCGGCGGAGCTCTTTTTCCTTGTCCTGTCAGAAGTTGGTCTGTTTGAATGCAATTTACAGACAACAGTAGTTTACAGATGTTTGCTTTGATAATCTTTGTATCTTACAGCAAACGGTATATTGTTCGGGGCCAAGGAGGTCAGACTTTCACTTGTTAGCATTGTCAAGATTGCTTCTGTTGGTAGATATCTTAACTAGACCATCTGACTTGCAAAAATAATTAATGGACATTAAAAATGGCAATATAGAAATAACAGCCAGTTTTCCACCGTCAGGCCAAACGGTTTTAAGGACTTAAGGAACGGTTATGGTTATATACACAAATTGCTCTGGGCCCGTCCACACGGAGACGCGTTTCACTGTATACATATACATTTTTTATCGTATTGGCGTTTATGGAGACTGAAACCGCTATTTTCTGAAACCGGGTCCTAAAGTGGATAAATCTGAAAACGACACCCTTGCGGTTTCGTGTGGACAGCCAATCCGTATATTTTGTGAAACGATGATGTCATCACATCACGTGTCGGCTGCGTCACACGTAACAGCAACAACAATAATGGCGGACTACGTGATTGTGTTTAGAGTGACATGACAATATTTCGATATTTAGAGTGTATCACAATATTTAGTGACACGACTCACCCAGTCAACGTTTTCTTGGAGCTTAGTGGACTTGTAGTCGAGTGTGACTCTAAGTAGTAGTTCGACTTCGTCGTCAGTCCATACGAAAGACCACTCTTGCTCTTGAAGTTGTTGTGTTCGCCATCTTCGTCGTCTTCTTCTTGGTTCGTATACAGCGCTCAAGGTTATGCGCATGCTCAAAGTCTTCTTCTCTGTGTATAGTGTATATCTGTGGCAGAATTACAGCGCACCATACTGGTCTGGCATATATACTACATCGTTTTCAGTCGGTTTTAGTGGTTTTGTGTGTACGCTGATATTTCTTGAGACGACGCTGTGTTTACGGATTTTTTTTTTTTTTAGAACGAAGGAATGCACTGGCTTCATGTGGACATGGCCTAACTGTGCAGGTATAATATAATATAATACATGTAGTGACGTGCCCACTCAGGATTGATCTCTTCTATGTTGCTTGGTTGCCATTTTCTGGCCAAGTGTACTGTTTGAGCAAACTTAATGCAGGTTAACAATAAAATAAAAATATCTGATCATCCTCCATAACGCTGTTGCTATTTACAGCTCATATCTCATGTCTGTAAACTTGGATTTGGTTTTTACTTTGTTTTAAGCCCCGCAGTGAAAAATGAAACAATATCTTTACCGGCTGGACCAGAATGGAATGGTTAAGCAATAAGAGCAATTTGACTAGATGGTGGAAAAGCAAGCATTCCCATGAACTGATGAAAGCTAATAAATAAAAATATCACATTTTAATAAATAAAAAATTTGAAAATAAAAGCAATCAAATCAAAACACTTGCTAAAAAGATAAAAGATGTTGTTTACCTGCATGTCATTTGACTATTGCATTAAATCAGTGAACATGTAAATGTGGTGTTCAATTATTTAAAAGTATAGAGCGCGCCCGATCGTGACGTAGTTTTACGACAGCCGCCATTTTGGGGGACCACTTCTAATCAATGTCATGGGGGAAGCGACGTTAAAGCCAGTTTTATCGCAGAAAAAACAAACATTTTATGTAAATCTAGGGAGAAAATTGAGCGTAAGAGTCAAACTAAATATAGAGATGGACTTGAGAATTTTGAAAGAGACAGGTACGAGGCAAAAATAGCGTTAATAAAGGGACAGGATCCGTATGAAATTGTGACCTGGTCTACGGACGTCAATCTTCTACCGAACACAACATACATTAATGTTCTCAACTATCTGGTTTTCACCCTAAGTCCTAAGAGCTGAAGATCTTCGGCTGTATTACAAAGGACTTGACGCTTACAATCAGCTAGTGTGTGGCTGGGTGCGAGAAGTGTCCTGTGTCATCAATGACAGATGTGTAACAACTGCCAAGGTAGATGAAATGGTTTTCATTAGCAATAAAGTTTATTAAAAAAATAGAGGCATTCCTAATTTCTAAGTATAAAGTATATTCAGTTTGGACCAAAAATATTTTCATTTAACATCTTTATAAACTTTTGTTACATGAACAGATCTTGCAAAATGCTGTTTATTGATGTCCTACACCTGTATGAAAAGCTAAGATTAAAGTATGATTTTTTTCTACAGAAAATACACTCAAAAACCCCAAACAGAGGTCAGATATTGTTACATATATTATCGGCAAACTGTTGGATACCGCCTTTTTGCAGGCACATAATATACATGGATATAATGCTTGATAATTGCAGCGCTTTATGTGTGTGTCGTGGGATGGTTTTTATTCACTGTAGATCCGGATCAGCACATCCATGTGATCTAATCATGATCTACATTTGTTCACCTTTCATTTTATTACGTTATTGATGGGCAAGAAGCAAATAGTACATGTCCAGATCTGGATGATAGCATTGAATATTTCTGACGGACTAAGCCAATCACTCTCTCAACATGAATTCGACTGTTTGCATTTCTCACGTCTGGCCTTTGACAGCTGTTGTGTACGATCACCTTGGTGTGTTATTACCTTAGGCAGCCTAAAATATGACTGTTTAACAACATGATTAACATTCGGTGCGCGCTGTATCCAGCTCTACTTGTCCCCCATTATGGCGGCGACGGTGCGCGTGACGTCATACGGGCACGCTCTATTCTTCCCAGGAGCTACTTCAAGTAAATATTTTAAGTCACAGGGGGTTGGTTGACAAAGTTTTGGAATGCATGATAGAGACCAACACAAAACCTGTCCTGTGTCAGCGGGTGCTGACAGTGTTTTGCTGTGCTTACCTGGGTTGCAGCTTGCTGTCAGATTTGATAAAAACGTGCAATGTCATGGTCACCTCAGCACTTCATTTCCCAGAATCCTCCCTGCCTCCCACCAGCACATGGTCCACCATCACCCGCACCTGCCATTTGCACCTGCCATTACCCTCATCAGCACCGCTCTACAAAACCTACACCCCACACACAGTAATTGTCTGGTTTACGACCAGAAACCTTCAAAGCATTGGATGATATATACTTGCCAACCTAGACGACTTCTGTGTTATTCTTCTCATTACCGCTCCCTCTGAGTCTGGATTCCTTCTCCAGTCTCCAGTTTCACAAGTGTGTCTCCAAATACCTGTAATACAAGAGTATTATCCTCAAGTCTTTGATTACATTTACATACTGGTGCTCGTGTGTGTGTATGTTTGGTTACATACCTACCTTAGTCTGATCCCCTTTCATCTGCTCAGTTGTTCACTGCAGATACTCACCTTGTGCTCTTCTGATCATTAATAAATCTGTGCTATTGTTCGCTCCCCATTCTCTACGAGTCTGTGAATCCTGATGCGCAAAGGCTATTTGTGACATTTTGTATCATTACAAAAAATATCTGTCATTATTTACAGAAGAGTAAATTCAAGCTATTGAAAATAGCAAATGGGGTTCAATAAATGGTCGTTTAGACTGAAAAGGAAGATATCGTAAAATTGCAGCTTGTTTCTTAAAGTACATCAACCACTTTTCTTTCAGAAGATCATGGGGAAAATCCATTTGTCATATGACCTGTTTAAAAACAAACTGTCCCAAGCCCATCAGAACATCCTGTACTTCAGAAAAGAGAAAAAAATGAACACTGAAGTGAAGAAAACAATCCAGCAACAAAAAAAGAAGCAAAATGTCCAATTAAAGTGTGGCTATATTCTACAAGAGAGCTCTTCCATCTCACAACCACTGAACTGGCCAAGTCCTCACCAAGCAGACAGGTGACAGGATATTTGAAACCAAATCAGCTTTTCAGTCATTCTGCCCAATGATAGCAGTAGCCAAATTCATGATTAACAGACACACTTCAGATCTTTTCTGCTGTCAATCAAACTTATTCTCGTCAGTCAGTTTTCTTAAAAACTCTCCATGCAGATGTGGCACAGTTTTATGGCAAACATCTGTGCCACATCAATTTAAATTGTGCAGTCAGAAAGAGTATTTGTCTAATAGTGCTCTTTTTTGTATTTCCAGTTTCCATTGTAACTGTGTCCCTGGATATTTCGGTACACTTTGCAACCTGGACATAAACGAATGTGAAGATTCCCCTTGCCTTCATGACTCTGTGTGCATCAACAAACCTGGGGGATTCATATGTGTCTGCAGTGCTGGCTTCTCAGGTACGCCCCCCTCGGCCAGAGCTCAAGACACAAAATCAATGAGAGAAACCAGGGCTTACTATGTCTACAAGGGTTACGTTCTTCCAGCCTGACAGATGCTCAGTGGAAAGAACACAGAACAAGAGGTCCTCAGCACATTTACCACTTTAATTAGATCACACACTCCCACCAATATCTGCACACACACTCTCACACACACAGATTCACCTTGAGTTAACAAAACAACCTCCTCCTCATCCTCTGCATTTTAATCAAGTACTTCCTTGTCTCCTCCTCAGTTCTTTTTTCTCCACTATTTTCCTATTTCCCCAGGGTGATCTCATCCTTATTCATTTGGTATTCGTTCAGTTTTGTATGTTTGGTTAGACACTGAATTGAACAATATCAATATATTGACAGCATCTAACATTTTACCGACGTACAATACTGCGTGAATCTTCTGAAAACTTACAGGCAAGTAAGAAACAAATCTATATCCAAGCTCTGGTTTATTAGTGACTGGTGAGGCATTAAAAACCAGCCAAACATTTTTTAAATGACAAGTTATAAATGAAATCCAGATGGGATTATTAAAGTAAAATTGTCTGGACTCTCAATATACTGTAAACAGTTTCCTTAAGGAGATATTTCTTCCTTATCTAACCCTTAAAAACCCTCCTGCTGATCTCAGAAGATGATATTTTGGATAATATGGGTAATCAGTTGATGGTCCTCTTTGACTTCCATAGTATGGAGGGGAAAAAAAACATGGAAGTCAATGGGGCCCATCAACCGTTCTTTCAAAATACCTTCTTTTGTGTTCAGCAGAAGCAAGAAAATCATTCAGGTTTGGATCTTCCTGATGATAAGAAAATGTTGTTGAAATTTTCGTTTTTGATTGAACTATCCCTTTAAGTTTAGCTTTGTTTTTGTGTTGAAGGTGATTCAGTGATTTAAAGAATTATTATTATTATTAAGAATTATCTTGTTTCTACATCTTAATTTAGATGTTAGCCCATAACGTGTTTTTCCCCTTTTTTAAGGTATTTTTTTCAGTGAATTATTAAATTTAATTAGCAAAGAGGAATTCATTTAAAGGAATTAATTGTTTTATTCAGCAAGGATATATTAAAGGACCAAATCATCTTATGCTTTCTGAAGAATCATGTAAAACTGAGAACTGGAGTAATGATGCTGATAATGCAGCTTTTCCACTGCTGGATTATATTTATATCATTATATATTATTATATTTAATATATTGTAAAATGTATTAAAATCAAAGTTGCAATTGTAATATTTCACAATATTCCTTTTTTATAGCATTTCTGATCAAATAAATCCAGACGTCTTTCATTTGAAGTGCCCCTGTTTACAGATATTCCCTTTCATGCAGTGTATAATAGAGCTGTTTGTTAATGTAAAAGCACAAATTAAGTTATTGTCTCCCAAAAGAAAAAAAACATTCTGAACTACTTAAATGAGCAATGCTCAATAATCTGGCCTCAAGACCTGTCCTAGTTGGATCGATTTGTGTACATGTCAAGAAAAACCACTAACTTAGTGTCTTTGCGATGACAGTTTGGGTTGAATAATTGGTTCATCCAGTGTTTCATCATCTAAATCGCTCTGAAATTGACATCAGTGTTACACTCCTTACAATGTTTACAATCACTGAGAATTTAGGAAGCTTCCAGAGTTGAAATTCAGTTGGCAATAGGCATTAAATTTCTGACACGCTGTAAGCAGTACCCCAATCAGAGTAGAAAATGAGAAATTGAGGTAATGTGCAATGCATTTTCTGAGACAATGAAAGTGTTTTTTGACCTTTGATGAATGCAAACCTGTTGTAGGAGACCAAAACAAAAATTAAACATTTGAACGGTAATGTTACAACTCAACTAGTATAAAAAAATATAAGTGTAACAGCATCTATAATAACATATTTAATTTGTGCTTTCTGTCTTCAAGCATAATTCATCTTTTTTTATTTATTAAAAATACAATAAAATCAAATTTGTAAACATTTACATCTCTCTGAAGTTACAAGTTACAATACTTACAGGAGTTCATTCTTTAGATACCATCAATACATAGACATAGCGTGCTAACCTCAATTTGTGAACAAACACCTAAGAATACTGAGGACATTTCGCTGCTAGCCCACTTATCAATGCTGTTTTTTTAATGTATAATCTCAATCTCTATCAGCCGGCTTGAAGATTAATTTCATTTGTCTTTTGTACTGTATCATCAATTTATCCTCATCCTTCCAAGGGGAAAAAGTAAATCCCAGAGGCACAGAAGCTCCTGGGAGAGCTCAGCCTGACACACAGGCCCTAATTCCCACAGAAACCTCTTTTATTATCAGGCCCTACTCTGCCTTGCACCAGTCATTACTTTCCTCTCAGCTCGGAGCTCATCTGAGGAATCGGACGCATCCCCTGAGAGCTCAGCCTGGAGGATATATTCTGGATTGGTTCAACCAACTGGGGCTCAGAGGAAATATTTGCCCTAATAAGACATGTAACGGCATCGCAACTTCTCGAGAAAGCGGAATCAAAGATACAAAAGGCAATATGCAGCCGTCTGACGTGCCTCTACGGCTGATTTATAGCGAAACGATTTTTAAATTGAAATGGTGTGTTGTTCTGGCACGTTATATAATGTGCCTCGTTCAGTAAAGTTAAGTTGTTTGTTATCTGGCTTGGATCTAGTGTCTCCATTTTGATATAATGTCTGTCCGTTATATTATTGTTTGATTATGTAGCATCTTTCTCTCTTATTTTATCTTCTCAGTGGTGTTTATTTCTCCCTTACTGTTGTTTTTCATATCTGGCTTTCTTTGCATTCCTTTAGTTTGGATAGAAAATCTGATAACTCACTGTGGGTTTGAGAAGTTCCTGCAGAGAGGAGTAATTGAGGAGTGGAGGAGAAGATTATATGGTCTTTTCTCTCCTCTCAGATGAGTACAGTGAGCACCCTTAAGAAAGCCAACATCAGGATTAACCCAACAGCTTTATAATCTCTCCCCTGCTTGGCTTCTCATATTCTACAAATTCTGATAGGACGGCACATTATTTGTCAAATCAGACAAGGAAATGCCGATTAAGAGGGTTTTGTATAATCTCATTAGGAGCGCTGACAGTGTAAATGCTTTGTCTATGAAACGAGGCTGGTGAGCACTTCCTTACGATCTACAGCCGTAATAGTGCCGTACGACGCAGTGAAATACAAAGTACTTGATTGATGGCTGACTACAGAAATCATGTCATGACTGAATATCAAAAACCACGGTTCATGTTTTGGGGTTAATAAGATTTTTACAGTTAATTCATACCCAGGCGATTCACTGACACTTTGTTGTGTTTGTGGATGACTATCCGCAGGGAAATAAATTCATTACGGCTTAACCAGGAGGTCAATATGAAGGGAATTAGCAACGGTCTGTGAATGAGCAATTGGGAAAAATGTTTTAATTAGAAGATGTTAATGATCTGCCTCATTGTTATGTTTTAGTTCCTTTTATTTGTCCACGTCGCCTTCGAGACGCACCAAAACACTTCAACGTGAATAACAGTGCTGAGAAAGGTTGTAAAATACTTTAGTAAGAAACACCACGGCTAAATGTTTGTTTTCTCACTTGCTGCATGTTTGTTTTTTGTAAGTGAGTAATTGAAATAAAGCTTTAATTTATTGTCAGTGCATGACCTGAACTGCAGCTGATGGCGTCGCTTTCGCCCCAAGTAACTGAATTATTTGTGTAGTCAAGCGTGAATTAAGTTTACATTCCTGTATTATCAGCATATGATTCATAATGTTTAAGAGATCGCTTTTGCAATTTATTTAGATGTCTCTGGGCTTTTAGAAATGGTTCCATTTGTTTGTGTAGTTACAGGAAGGAAGAATAATGGCTGTCTGCTCTTTAGTATCACGGCTCTTTGGCTCTCGTTTTTATCTCCGTCATTTGTCAACCTGTCCCAGGGTGTCTACCGAGTCTTACTCGCCTCTGGATTTTACTAGCTCTTCTCAACTTATTGAATTTACAGCTCTGTTCCAGGTAAATTATGACCTATTAGGGTGTTTGTTACTTAACCTTTTTGTAGTGGATTTTACGTCATTCAACTTGTTCATAAATCTAGGTTAGAGAATAATGCACCTTATGTTACCTGGATACACTGCAAATCTAAATACAAATCCCTGTTGTTTTCTGGTTTAAATGATCATTAGTGGCTCTAAAACACTCTATGGAAACAAAATTAGATTTGGAAGGAAAATGATCAGAGAAACACAAATGAAATTGTCAGTTTTTTACACAAAAAAAACTAATTTATGTCTAAAGAAAACTAAAGAAATAGAGCATAAATATATAAAAAATTCTTTGTACAGAGAAATATCCAAATACTATATAAAAACAGATATAAATTTTGTTGTACATATTTTTAAGGTTTTCCTGAGTAGTGGAACATGATGCTACCAATATCAAGGGTGTTGAATGTCTCACAAAGTACTTACAGAGGTCAAATTTTGGAAATGTTGAATGATTTAGAGTTTTGCTTTGCATATCCATATTCCTGTTAGTTCATTTAAAGATTAACAGAGCGTTCTTCATAAGTGTGTTTTTTAACCTTGTTAAAAAAAACTTATCTGTATTCCGATTATAAAACATGCTTTTTACATGAGGTGTTCAGCTTGGGTTTTGCAAAAGCATATTATTCATATACGAGTAACTTGAACTTGAACATGAACTTTTTTCATGCAATTTTTTTACCTTGATTTCCAACATAGCATTAAATAAACCAATTACTTTGATTTCCAAGAACTTCTAAACGTAATGTAATTATATGGCTTTGATTTTGTTCTCCCCCAAGGTAAATGGTGCGAGCTGAACGTTGATGAGTGCAAATCCAATCCATGCCGAAACAACGGGAGGTGCATCGACGGTCTTAATAGTTACCAGTGTGTGTGCTCCAGAGGTTTCATGGGCTATCACTGTGAGAGAAACATTGATGAGTGCTCATCCAACCCCTGTGTTCATGGGAGGTACATTAACCTTGCTGAGCTGTAGCGATGTGTATTTCAAGCTCTGTGATTGAGAGATTTGTAAACGGCCATTACAATTATTCTGAAATAGACGGTACCTGTGAGTCTTTTTAAAAAAACGAAATGTGCTTGCAATCCTTCTTGCCAGCTCACTCTCAATTAACTGTTTGGCAGTCTGGTACTCAGTAAACACAACATAATTAGTCATTACCAGCTGTTTCTCGCACTTTAAGCATATAGCCAAGTTACAATAATAATTAGAGGTTACATAAAGTACTAATGCCTCAAATAGTCTCAGTTTGAATAGAACAGATTTTTCCCTTGGGAACTATACCTCGGAAACATCTCAGATTTGTTATTTTAAATGTATGCAATGTGTTACGGTAGTTACAGGGGATATAATAGGACTCAACAATAAGTGTGTTTTTTAACCTTACAGATTAAACCAGTAGTTATAAACATTATATAAAAAGTAATTCCTGGAAATTCCGCTTTAATATGACTCAATTACAACTATAATCAAGCAAAAAAACAACATTCAGATTCCTCCAATTCTACTCTTACGACATTACAAAACACTATGGGCCAGATTTACTAAAAAGGTAAATTAGCATAAGAGCACAATCCCATTCAAGCGCTGATGGGAGTGGAAAGTTATGCGCATGATCTACTGATGACACACAACATAAAGAACATAGACGCAGCAGTATCATTTCCATAATGACCAATGCAGTCTACTAAGAGCAGCGCAAATTAGCGTCTGGTTTAAGATTTTTTTCAGTAAATCATGTGTAAGTAAATCTATGTGTGCATAAAAACATATGTGATCAATAAACCTCTGTGCTGGCTTGTTGAAACTCTCTCGCACTGGCCCTGGACCATCCTTATTGTTGAGCCCTGTAAAAGTAGAAACAACAAGGGGACACGGTTCATGCAGATAAACATGCATAGGTTTATAAATAGACACATCTTTAAATTTTATAATCCCATTATACTGATTATGAGTTTTTAGGATGGATAAAAGATACGGGTTGTCACCTGACATTTGCTGTTAAACTGCAAAATGAGGTTTAATCACAGCCTAGTAAATGTTGCACTTGCACGTTAATTAGCCATCAATGTGACTTTATCAATACAGTAGGGAGTGAGAGTCACTGTGCCATACAACATGACTTTCTAACATTTATAATATGATTTGACCACATATTATTTACAAGACCCTCAGTTATGAATGTTATTTATACAAGCTTGTTGTTTTATTAGTCGTGCCTTTTATGGTGCAAGTAAAGCCTCTGTCAGAAATCACTTTGCAGGAAAAAGTCAAATCTCTCATAAATCACAAGTTATGAATGCAGATTGTGCATGTCAGAGCACATAATCTCTTTTATTTTTTCATTGCAGTTGCCTGGATGAAATAGGTGCATATAACTGTCAATGTGAGGTTGGATGGACCGGTCACAGATGCGAGATCAATATTAATGTAAGAGTGTTGGCTATATATGTGAGCACATCTGTGTACAAACGTGTGTGCGTGTGAATATATATTTTAAAATCGTATTTTTGATTATTATATATAATAATCATAAAGTTAATTTCATATGTAGTATATTTAAAGTCCAAAACAAATAGAAAATGTAACAGCCCATTTAAATAATAATAATAATTAATTAATAATAATTAATTAATTAATTTTTTTTTTGTTCATTACATTGAATGTTCACCATACATTACATAACCAGCAGCAATGACATCATTTAAATTCCTATTGGCCGTCTAAAACATACGTGCGTACTGAATTTTGTTTGCCCTTTTTTATTGCATCTTTTATTTCGCCATATCACCTTGTATGTGTATTCTCATACACAGAGGACAGAAAGTAAGTGTCATATCAATGACAAAAACCTAAAAATTTGCTGTCCATCACTGATATTTCCTTCAGGAAATGCTAATTTATTGAAAAACCTTAGAAGTTATTTAGCATTTTGAAAACCAATAAGCAGAGTGTAGATATGCAGAAATACAAACTATTTTGAGACTGTTAAGCATAGTGCATTCATTCACAGAATCAAAATCAATAGGCACATTATACACAAAGGGGTCCAAAGAATCCCTAAGCTGTAATGAAATCAAGGTTTAAGATTGACAGTGAGTTTCTGAGACCTGGCCGCCACATTTCATTCTGGAGACAGGGAACTGTTAGGACAGACTATAGCATCACACAAGTACAAGTTGGAGTCTGTGAACAAGAGCTCTGACACATACTTTTCTGTGGTAAGAGCTGAGTATCACTAGACCCACTATTGACAGGAACTTTTGGACGTCAAGCACTGCCACAAGTGGCTGTCTGTGCCTTTTTTCCTAAAAATGGGTTGATTTGTGTTAAACTTTCAGTAGCGTTAACAATCAAATGGAGTGGATAGGTTGTGCTGCCATTTGTGGTGTGTGCAGGCATAATCCCAGCTGGAGGTCCTTGTCAAATCAAGTTGGCTTATTGTCATTTCTTTGCTGTATGTTAGGGGAATAACAAAATACAACATCTCTTGAGCCAAACTGCAGAACACATTGTAGGTCTTCAAAATCAACTTTTTGACGTTAAAAATAGGCAGTTAATACAAAACTCTAGCTTTGCTTAAAGGGCTGTATACTACTGACGAGTGAGCTACACACATCATTTCATAGTCCAGTTAATAACTAAAGAAGCGCCTTTCTCTGTAGAGAATATTTTCTGTAGAGCTGTCAATTTAAAGGGGTAAATACCGATAAAAAAAACTATTTTAATATGTTCCTTGAGGTTCGCTTATAATGTTAATAAAGTTTAAAAATAATTATTTTCTACCATCATTCTGACTCTCTGCCTGAAATGACCTGCTTTCAAGGGACAGCTTTTTTAAGGCTTTTCAGTGAACAGACATTGACTAATGTCATTGCACAGGAAACCATATCAACTTGAGTGTTTTGGACCATTATCAGACAAAGCTTTTTGCTGCAAGATTCAATACAGTTGACTTGCTTTCAACAAATTTCTCTGCAAACGTTCCATTACATTGTGCCTTGCTGACAGAACAAAATGCTCTGAACAAACATAGAATTCTTCAATACTGGACACCACTGGAATAAACCATCTTGTTGTTGTTCTGGGATCCTTCAGAAGTCTTTACAGGAACATGAACGAGCAGTTTAAAATGAACGCATCATGGCAAACAATCTTTCACTCTTCCATTTATCCTGTTGTCGACAGACTCAATTGTGTGAAGTACATCAGAAAGTGAATGGGTATCTATTGCATGCAGTGTAGAAAGCATCAGTGTTTATAATGGCTTCTATCTGCTTTTGACGTGATTCATCGATGTCATGCTCTAGAGGCCGGCATATGTAAATGAATTGGCAAATGCTCGTTTAAAGTCACATTTCACCCAATTAAATAAAACAACATCCTCATTACAAATCATTTATTGAATGAAACCATTTAAGCTATGAAACTTGAAGGGTGTCTTAACGGTATAAAGACCAAATTATAGGCAAATTCGGTTTATGTAATGTTCCCTTTAATTCTAAAATACTTATAATAAATTATTGTTATTATTTGTATATGTTCTACCTTCAAAATCTGAGAATAACGGAATCCGTTTTCTTTTATATAACATACTTTTTTTCATAAATTCACATAACTTTAGGCTCTTAATAGAATGTTTGTCTTTGAGAGGTGTGGTCTAGGGATCATAATGTCAAGGCTAGTAATTGGTTCCATTTTCAAACTGGTTCAACTGAAAGGTTGCTGGTGTAGTGTGAGGAGCAATCCATAAGCCATCACCTTTTGCAAGGTACTTATTCCCAGAATGCAGTGGGGGTTAGGCTTCAAGTTCATAGCAGCATTCTAAGGGGACATCTAAATGACACAGAAACAAGATCAACTGAATCTGCATGTGATAAATAGAGATGCCATTACACTACACTTTCCTGTCAAAAATCAAAACATAGTAAATACAGTTTTTGAATTCTTTAATTTCCGTTTTCACACCGTTGAGCTAAACCTGACAGATCATAATAAATGAAACCAGATTTCAGTCATAGAGTTGTGTAAATGTTGTTCTGTGACAAAATACGTTAGTACTTTACACACAAAACAGTGTAGTATATATGCCAGACCAGTATGGGGCGCTGTAATTCTGCAACAGATACACTATACACGGAGAAGACTACTTTGAGCATGCGCATAACGACGCAGTGATGCAGTGACGCAGCCGTCACGTGATGTGATGACTTCAGGACCCGGTTTCAAAAAATACCGGTTTTATCAAATTTATAAATTTTTTATCGGATTGGCGTTTCGTCCACACGGATGCAGCGTTTTGGGAGACTGAATCCGCTCTTTTTTTGAGACTGGGTCCTAAAGTGGATAAATCTGAAAACGACACCCTTGTGGTCTCGTGTGTACAGACAATCCGTATATTTTGTGAAACGATGATGTCATCACATCACGTGTCGGCTGCATCACACGTAACAGCAACAGTGTTGCCAGATTGGACTGAAGATTTCCAGCCCAACTACAGCTTAAAACCCGCCCATTTAAAAAAAATACCAACCCAAAGCGCTTACTCTTATAAATAAAGAAAAATGTTGCGCTTTTTATGCATCAAAAACCAGCCCAAATTTTATCGACCAGCCCAATGCATTTTTTCCCGGTCGGACGTGACCAAAATGAGCCCAATTGGCCGGGAACCCGCTCAATCTGGCAACACTGAACAGCAACAACAATGCGCATGCTCAAAGTCTTCTTCTCTGTGTATAGTGTATATCTGTGGCAGAATTGCAGCGCCGCATACTGGTCTAGCATATATACTACACTGTTTTCAGTCGGTTTTAGTGGTTTCTTGTGTACGCTGATATTTCTTGATGACGCCGTGTTTATGCACCGGCTTCAATCTCCCAAAACGCCGGATCAGTGTGGACGAAACGCCAATACGATAAAAGATGTTTACATATACAGTGATGCGCGTCTCCATGTGGACGGGCCCTGAGTTTACAGTTTTTAGATATGGTCAAATGTCTTTGTATTGGCTTCCCCTTGGCTTCAATTTTTGCAAAGTAGATAAAAGACAATTAATGTGAATTTAGAAGTTTAGAAAATACATCAAAAAAAATCAAAAAGCTCCTCACCAGAGACAAAATAAGAGAGTAAGCTTCATTCTACCTTTATATTCTGAAATTCTAATGACAACAAAGATGATAGGATGGAAAAGTTGACACATTGTCAGGTTATGGTAGAGTTTTATAATGCTTAAACTGAATTGGGGCAAGAGAGTAAAAGGGTGGAAAGAGAGTAAAATCAAGAACTGAAAAGTGAAAAAATACTTTTACAAAAGCAAACAACATATTGCACAGCAATTATGTTATTATGCAATTCCATCAATGCTGTGACAAGTTTGTGTGTTTTTAAGTATATTTTATAGCCATTTAAAGTGTAAAGTTTTTACATTGTCCATGTTATGTTCATTGTTCATAATTTTTTCAATGGTAATTTAAACAGTTTTTTTTTTACTAACTCACACTCTCCAACTGATGTTGGATGCTGTATATTCTTTAGATGGTGGAGATTACTCTTCTGAATAACAACCACAAACTCATCTAAACACGTGTCTGATTAAAATGCTTCTATCCCTAATTGATTTAATACCTAGCATAGCCTTAAATTTACCCCTGAGACGAAACACTTGGCTGCTTGGAGGACTTCAGAGGCTTGTTTGGAATAAATCATTAGCTGCTGTTTGCTCCCGTAATGACTATAGGACAAGATCTGCCATTCTGTTTGTATACTCACTTACTGTAACTCCACTAATGTGCCATATATCTTTTTTATATGAACATCTTTAAATCAAAGAAATGTAATTAAATTTAGCCATACAGCATGCAGTAAAAACTGTATTAGTGCTCTATGAAAATGGTATGATCAAGCAGTAAACTAGGGAAAATTTATAGTAAACATTTATCTAATCTACTTGTTTATCTCATCTGCTAATCTTTCAAATGTACTATTATATTAATTAATATTTTAAAACTATTTCATTATTGGTTTTGTGCAAAGAAATCATTATTTGGGATACATGGGATGTTGGTTGATTTTAAGTCTGGCATCCATTTTTGTAATGTTTTGATGTTCTATTACTGCATATATTGTAATATACATATTGTTTGTGCATATGTGTGTTTTATACTTACTAATATTATAGTATCAGTGACTAGATTGCTATAATATAATTGTTTTGCAAGGTTGCTAATTTCTCTCTTTTTATGTTAGGACTGTGAAGTTTATCCATGTCTTAATGGAGGCTCCTGTGTGGATCTTCTGGACAAATATGCCTGCATTTGTGCAGATGGTTTCACTGGGAAGAACTGTGACATTGACCAGAATGTGTGTCTGCAGACGTCTCTTAATTTCTCCCTGTGTTTCAATGGAGGGACGTGTGTGGATGGACCAGGGACCAACTTCACATGCAGGTGAAAACAATACTCTAGTCATTATGTAAACCAGATGAAAATTCAGATCTTTTAACAATAATTCAATTGTTTGAATTGGCAGTATTTATTATACGTTTCTCAAAGTTGATATTTTTGGACCATTGGTTGTAGTCTGCTTGCTTTTGGGTAATGCATGCAGTCCACATTTGTGTTGAGGAAGCTACTTTAAACTGTAACTATCACTAACTATAAAAACAAAAAGAATTACAAACATTAAAATGTAATGTCCTCATGCCCCAAATAGTAAAAAAAGTAGCAACTGCTTAGCAACACCCTAGCAACCACTCTGGTTACCCTGGCAACCGCCTAGCAACCACCCAGGATACCCTAGCAACTCCCTATCAACAACCCCAGATACCGTAGCAACTGCCTAGCAACCACCCAGAACACCTTAGCAACCTGTTAATTTCTGATAATTCATGGCAGCAACTTCGTAGTTAATGTTAAATTGTGCTACCAACATGCGTTATTAAAGTTTCTGGTGCGACGTTCTCAGCCAACTTTTAAAGTTTGTCTCAACAAACTTTATCCTCTAGTTTAATATTGTTATTCATAATTTAAACTAGTAACTCTCATGGACTAGAAGTGGCTTCAATCTTTTGTGTCCATTGACCTAAAATATTTGTTCAGATTAATTCACTGAATCTGAATCAGATTCATTCACTCTTGGAAAAATTCAAACTATGGAAGATAATGAGAGTAATTTGAGAATAATTAACCCATTAATTTGTTAGCAAACAAAACGTCACTATATAAAATGACATTTCCGTTCTTTTTAAATGTATAACTTGTAATTAGTTGCTGCCAGACACTGATCCAGATACATTTCCAGGGTTCCTCTTGGCTCTTTCTAAAGGTCTGTAAGGTTGCCAGAGTGTATGATTATGCAGCAGCTGCTGCAACATTATCGCTGAACTGAAGGGCTAAAATTGCGTTGTGGTGCATTACACATTCTGCATAAAAGGGCCCATCCAATACATAGCATATCTCATTATCTCTTCCTCCTTAGACAATATTCTAATGTGAATAAACCCTCTGTCCAGACTCTCTGATTAGCTCGGGCGATAATACTATTTGCAATTCTCATCATGTCAGGTGGACAGATGCATGGACGGACAGACAGCTGTGGAATGAGAAAGCATTGTCTGTCCAAATGAGGCCTCATTGGATTGATTTTCTCAAATGGAAAACAAACGCCCCCAACCCACTTTGTGTTTACTCTCATTTGAAATCACTTGCAGACTGATGACTCGCAGGCCCATTGTATTTAAGCCTGTCTCATTTGGTAATGGACAAAGGCACACATTTTAAAGACCAAAAATTGGACCTCAATCAACTTTAAATCAGCCTTTTCTCATTTTGCATAATGTTAAAGATTCAGAACAGATTGAGTGCTGATATGTTGAAATGAAAGCCATTAAAACTGCCACAAAAAGAAAAAAAGATTGCACAATCTTGTGTGTGTATGTACTGTATGTACTGCTATTAAATTTTTTTTTAATAATCACACATTTTATAGCTAGACCTTTTATATCGTAATAATTTCACAAATCTCCAGATTAATGTAGAAACAACATAAAGACAGTAGACTACGTTTTAAATATTACATTTTTATGAAAGAAGGTATCGCCAACACCGATACTGATACTAATATGAAATGTATTTTTCTCAACTTTAGTCATTAGTTATAGCTATTCAGCATTACAGTATACGAAAGCGAAACAATTTAAAAAAATTTTTTGCATTTATTAGGCTTTAAAAATATATAAAAACTTTAATTTAAGTGAACCTAAAACAAACACATTATCTTCTCATCTTCTCTTAAACACATTATAATAAATGTCACATTTACCTATTCCATTCAGTATACTTCAGAGTTGTACTTGCGCTTTCAAAATGCACAAAATGCCATAGTTTTTGACCCATGTAACTTTGTAAACAATGCTTTAAGATTTTCAGGTTGGTCTATAACAGGACATAAACAGAAATTTAATAAAGTTATCAAACACTTCACTTCAGTGTTTGATAACTCAATACATAAATTATAAATTAAATATAGATGTATTCTTATTAAAGCTACAAAAGCAATTCAGTAAAGAGCAGTAATTGATTTTCTCCTTTTTTGATCATTGATTATCCTTAATGACAGACAGCAACAGGTTTATTTGGCTGCTGTCACTTTAAGAGCTGCCGCTCCAGCACATGACCAGTATCTAACATATTCTCACAACTCTTTGTTCATTTAAGATTTCATTTAACTAATTTAAGACTATGCTTAAGACTATATAACGGACCCTTTCTGAGCACTAAACATTGCATACAGGGTTCGTAGAATTGGACATGGAATGTTTTTAGTGTCTTGAAAAATCATTGAAAAGTCATGGAAAATTGTAATTTGTCTATAAAGTCATTGAAATGTCATCAAATTTGTCTTATTGTCTCTATTTTTTCGTCTCAAGTGCTTTCGGCGAGTAATTGAATAAATTGTTCCTGGGATATTGCTACTTTTCTCAAAATACAGTTGTTACCGCTTTTGCGTTGACACTGATGTGTCTGTACAGTAGTTTGTGCTTATGTGCTCATTGTCACCGCCGTTGACGCTATGCGCTCACATTAGTTGTGCTTAAATGCTCTCTTTGTAGTCGTGTCTGCCCTGTAACAGCGCAGCCTGCTATTTTTCAGGCTTCTGATATGCACATTTTGGTAGGATTCAGCTGATTTCATTGGTTTAGCTGCACCTATCAGTAGTGAGCACACCTGGCGGCGTTGCCATTGGTTGAGCTGCGTGCCTCTTCGCTGTGATTGGTGAATTGTTTCCTGTGTTCAGGCTGATATTAAACCCCTTTCTCAAATGTATTTCCTTGCAATGTCTCGTTCCCACTCTCAAAAGGGAAAAGTCTCCGGTTACTATCGTTACCTCGGTTCCCTGAGAGATGGGAACGAGACGTTGCAATGTCCGCCGTGTTCGCGCTCGACCAGCTGTGCCGTGTTCAGTCATGATTCTGACGCAATTGCCGCGCTTTATGCATTTATACCACCTGACAGCCAGAGCCACATCGCGCGACAATTGGCCAGTTGTCAACTGGCGTTATCCTATAAGGTTTCAGAAAGTGCGTGAAGAGGAAGAGTTCTCCTTCAACTCCGCAGCAATCTGCAATCAAGCAGGTTGCTGACAAGGATTGTGATGATGTAGCAAACCAGTATGACATTTTCATTGACACTGTCATTCCTGCAAACTACTCCTTGTTCAAAAATGTTGATAAGTGCAAAGACAACAATGACAAACTGCTGTATTCCAAGTTGTGCTCAACTGTGTGTTTGTTCCTGTTTTGGTTTTTGCCACTTAATTGTAGTGTAATTCCATACACATTTTTATGGGACTTGGCAGAATGCTTTGCCCATTGCTGTAGACTGCTTTTGTTTTTGTTTCTTCTGGTTTTGATACATGTACGTGTACCATATTTTTTGACTACAAAATCAAGTACCAAAAATCATTAAAATGTCGTTGAGAATTATAACTTTGACATTGAAAAGTCATGGCATTTTTTTTAACTGATGTGCTATGAACCCTGTGCATAATATTTATTGGAATAAAACATTTGTATTATTTTTTATATGAAATAAACAAGCAAACAGTTCAGTCAAAAGTAAAAAAGTGGCTATAATTACAGTAACCAACAGGATTTCAGTTAAATAAAATATAAAGTTATGAAACTTAGCTTTGCCCTTTAGTCAAATTGATTTGTTTTAGAACAAGTAATTGTATATTAATAAGATCAAAGATTGCCTGTTTGAAGGACTTTCAAAATTCATGAAGGACTACTCCCTCCAGAGTTAACTATGCATATATTACTTACATTGATTTAAAGATTATTATATAAATTGAGACAATAATACACTGGACTATCAGATTGTTAATGTGTATTATTATAATCTCTGTTTCTGGTTTATATCTTATGTTTTCTGGTGTGATCTTTATTTTCAATTCAGGAAGTGCTGCTGGAAAGAGTATCTGTCAGTGTGATTCATCTTTACTTGATATCTGTTGATATTCTTACTGATACAAAATGGCAACATTCACTGGCTCTTGTCACACTTTTGGTTCTTCGTACCTGTTGTTTGTTATCTGAAATGTACAAAAACATGTACTGGTCTGGGGACAGAACAAATATTACACCTTTTCATGTAAGTTATATTATGATTTCTGCAAATTAATTTTAAAAATGTCTGTAAGAACAGCATTTCTACTCTTTAAAATGTGCTGTTATGTAGTTATATACCAAACATCAAAATATTAATTCATAATCATCATTGTTCATGAGGTAATCACCATACAAAATGCCCTGAATGCATATGCAATCAACGTATGTCAACAGAATGTTGTTTTCCATAGTTTATTCCTTAAGTTTTAAAAATTCAAATAACTGAACAAGTCTTAAAAAAAATGGGGGAAATATTTTGAAAATTTTCTGTATGCCAACAAACTCTGTTAATGAGACATTTTTCAGTTTGCTCACCATCTGTGTGGCAGCGCTTTCACAAGCTTAGCTGACCATATGTCTGTCATTAATTATATTTTTCCTTTTGAATATTTGCTTTTTTGATGGGCTCAAGGCTGTGGCTCTGAAAGTCGTAGCATTCTGTTCAACCTTTTAAAGGGACATGTTTTTAGAGAATAAAAACATCTGATTCTCTGTGCAATGTTTAAAAGAGGAATTCTTTTATTCAGCTGCCTGCCAGGTTTTGTGGGAGATTTCTGTGAGGTGGAGATGAATGAATGCTGTTCTGAGCCGTGCTTTCATGGGGCCATCTGCCAAGACCTCATCAATGGCTATCAATGCCACTGTCGACCAGGTGAGGCTTTTATGGTATGGAAAATATCTGATGTAAAACAATATTAATTCATTTGTATTGGCATTCAAAAGCGGTTTACCTCTTATGGCATTTTACGTATTATTTTAGGTTTTCATTGAAAATGTGCTTTGTGCTGTAAAGATAGGGTTCCACATGGAATAAAATTCGAATAACGTGTGCATTTTTTCCATGTTGAAATATTTTCTCCTTTCCCATAAAATGCAGACAAAACATTGCTGTTTATTTATCCTGAGAAACCTGTGTGTGTGTGTGTGTGTGTGTGTGTGTGTGTGTGTGTGTGTGTGTGTGTGTGTGTGTGTGTACTACCATTCAAAAGTTTGGGATAAGATTTGAAAACATTTTTTTTAATTATTACTTTGATTTATTAAGGACACATTAAATTGATTAAAAGTGACAGTGAGGACTTTTACATTGTCACCAAAAAAATTCTGTTTAAAATAAATGCTGTTCTTTGAACTGTCTTATCATCAAAGAGCCCTTTAAAAAAGGTTAATAATTTCCACAAAAAAAGTAATAATTTTTAGCAAATCAATATATTAGAATGATTTCTGAAGGATCATGTGACACTGAAAACCATTATGATGCGCTGAAAACACAACCTTGCAATCACACGATTAAATACAAATTTTAAATATATTAAAACAGAAAACTATGTTTGTACATTTAAAAAATATTTACCTGTTACAATATTTATGTCTTGTATTTTGATCAAACAAATGCAGCCTTGTATACATATGGATAAAAAATACACTTTTGAATGTTAATGTATATTCCTCATAGATTCATGTTTTAATTAAAATTGCTTTATTGCGATGATGCACATTTTCCTCTGGCATCTTTATTATTGTGGATGAAAAGTTTTAAAAAAAATCTTTAATGAAGATTTCATCCGAAATTTAGTTTCAACACCAATCCTTGTGCAGTTATCGCAAACTACTGAAGAAGTCACAAAAATGTCATAGAGGTTCAGTTGTAGGAACCCTGCATAGGAAATGCCGTGCATGTTTATGAATATCTTCTGTCAATGTTTTTTTCCTTCCTGACAATCTTACATCTGAAGAACACAAGAGAGATAAAGGTTTATGAAAAATCTTGGCATTGTGCATCTTGATTCCACCATGCAGAAATCACTTACGTTCCTCTGGGGAGTAATTTGCTTTCACTGGCTACTGAAACAGACACAAGCCTCATAGAGTATTAAAATGTATTCAGCTCTTCTGTATGTGTGGAGGCTTTCCAGAACAGGAAAATGAAGCAGGAACTGAGATGGTGTAGAAAACGCATGAGAAGCGGGAGGTGGGTGGTTGTTGGTTGTGGGGTGTGCTCACTGTGGCACTATGGTTTTTTTGTTCCTGGCAGGTTGGACAGGCCTTCACTGTGAAGATGACATTAATGAGTGCTTGCTGCAACCATGCAACCAGGGAATGTGCATCCAGAATGAGCCTGGCCATGGCTACACCTGCTTCTGTCGGCCCGGATTTGTGGTAAGTCTTGCTGAGTCCCCCACTCCCCCCCTTCCTCCACCTCCCGAGCTCTTCATCTTCCCCTGAGGTGATTTTGAGAGAGACGCAATCCTGTTTGTCTTTTTCCTGTCAAGTGCTCGCCATCCATTTGTTTCCATTCCAATATTTCGATGGCCTTTAAATATCCTTGACGTCCTCAGGACGGGGAGGAAGCAGCGGGGCTCTTTAGTATTCAATATGCCTGTGGTGCTTTTCAAGTGCAGGGAAGCACAGATGTCACTTATCAATGACAGAATGTTCACACTATTTACCTATTTTTGTATTTTAATATCTGCAGTGTTGCTTGTCGAAGTAACACTAAACAAAAAGATAAGCAGTACGATATGTTTATAAATGCTAATCTAAATACTTGCAGGTACACTTAGCCATTTTTCTTCATCAAAAGATTTGACATTCAAAGAAAAGAATAGAAAAACCATGTAAAAGCTTCTTTTTTTCAGCATTCACCCTGGAAATCCACACCATCTATTTTATAAAAGCTTCTTATTGACCGTATTGTGAATGATTCATTCGTGGACTTTTCTTCTTTTCTTTTTTTTCAGCTCGTAACTTTTAATTAAAATGTCAGCTCTTCCAAACATTGTGAATCTCACCACATGACCAGCTGAATGCTGCTGATTTTATCTTGGTAACCTTGTTATTCAGGGTTAAAATTACTTTATAATTTTTTTTTCATCTTAACTAACTGAAATTTATCAGGAATGTGGCATTTCTAAAGTGGCTTTAGGCATTTTTAATTATGCATTAGTCTTTTGCATAATGCTGTATCTGGCCACATGTTCCTGGGTCAATACATTTTGCTGATCTTGAACAACATTCCTGTTCGAAAGTGTACTCCAAACCCTTTCCCTACATCTAAAATTAACCCTACCCAAAAGTTATCCCCCACATCAGAGGAAAATGATAGGTGAATAACACTCATGTAGAAGCACTTAACCCTGGTTGTAAGCCTAAAATTGTCATAAGCTCTAAACTTGTCCCTTAAATCTGATTGGCTGACTGGAATGTTTTTCCAAGATTAACAAAAATGTAAGGCCCAGTCACACAGCCGATCACGCACGAATCACTCACAAATCACGCACAGATTGGGTTTGTGCGTCGAGAAATTGACCAAAGTATTCCACGAACATTCGATGCACGCCCGACGCATGAATCACTGACGGAGCGCATCCAAACAACGCACAAGCACTTTCAGAATCCACATTGTCAGTGGAATGAACGTGATACGTGCGCCGTTCATGCGTGATATGAAGGTGGGGCGTCAGTGGACGTGCGCGGTTTCGAACCAGTTCCGACGCATAAGCACTGACGGCCGACACGTGTCCCGCGCATAGTCACGCATACTCGACACAAACTACTCACGCCGACTCATGAATAACGCAGCGTCGGAAAAATGTTTAACCGTTCAAAGCTCAAAATCACGCACAAACCGCCTTCGACGCACATCCACTTACAATCACTGATGGTCCACGTTCGTTCCACCGACGAAATACGCATACGACGCACGCTCCGTGCAGATGTGCGTAATTCATGCATTTTCGCTGTGTGACTTGCCCTGTAGATCGAGGAACATGCTGCACTTGGTGAAAATGTTCACCTGCTGCATAAACACCTCAAGGTGTCAGTATAAGATATTCACAATGATTGTCGTATGTCAGTGAATAAAACAGAAAGCATTTTTTCTGATCAGCATTGATCTTTACTCATTAATATCAGGGCTGTGGGTATGCATCATAGACTTCCACTGAGTCACAGTGTAATATTTTTATACTCAAATGTTAATTTTAGCTAATACTTTATTTCGATAGTCCTCTTCAGACATTCTTCTACCTAGAAGTAACTTTGCAACAACATGTCATTGGAGTATTAGTAGAGTCTGCTTAATATATGCTACCACTTTTTATGGTCCCCAACAGACGTTCTACTGACTATATGTAAATTTGTAAACTACGTCAACTTATTCTAACCCTACAAGTCTATACAGGAATACTGTCAGATGTATTAAAGTGGCTTGTCTCAAAATGCTGAGATGATTTCACACATGTAACATTCAACACAACACTTAATGAATTTAGTATTGGACGTCCTATTCAAAAAGCCAAAGAGAGGAAGATGAGAAGAAACTATATAGTTATCTGCCAAAACGATAAAAAAAATCTGTTAAATCAGTACCTTGTCAATCACAGCATAAACAATAATAGCAAAGCACTTCAACTGTTTGATTTCAGTATTAAGTTGCTTTATTTCACTATTAAATTGTTAACGTTCACCTTTTAATAAAAATGAGGATGTACATCCAATGACTTCTGTGAAAAGTCATGTTCATATAGACGTCTTTATTCACTACAATATTAAAATGCACTGGGTCTGATAAGTAATACAGATTATCTTCACATAGGAAAAAAAGGTCATTGCTTATGAAGTCTCAAAACAATTACCACTAGCATATATACTGTATCCATGTATGTACCGGTACAGCAGAAAGCATAATTGCTCCTAATAGCTTCTAGGCTTAAACTACTATAATTTACATTCTTATTCATCCGGATTTAAATTTTGTGCCACTCTTGAATTCTAATGCCCCCAGCCTAGTTGTGTACATGACATTTATTTCAGCATATTGCATCAAATTTTATACTTCCCCACCATAATGCCACATACTTGTGCAATTATTTCAGAAACATGCCTTATTACTGTACTGACAATATTGTTGAAAGTGGCATCAAACAATATCCCAGCAGGCATTTCAAAACACTTAGAGAAAAAAAAATAGTTGTAAGAAAGGTCTTTATTTTGTGTTTCAGGGGGAAAACTGTGAATATAATTACAATGACTGCTTGACCCAATCATGCCCTGATGGATTTTCATGTAATGATGGCATCAACAATGTCACCTGTGTCCCTGTGAAGACAGACACATCCTCTGTTTCTCCCTTCTTGGTCGTCTCACGGAGTACCATCCAGCCCAGCTTAGACTTACAACCCACTTCAGTACCTGTGGACAACTTGCAAAACACTGGGCAGCCAACAGGTTGGTATGAAAACCCCATATGCAAAGTTTTTTACTTTTTGTAATATTTCTAAGTATTATTAGCAGCCTCATAAAATCTTAGAGGCCATATTATTTGAGGCCCTTTTACAAAATCAAATTTTTTGGGTTGACTAGAATAGGATTTCATGCTTGAGTTCATTATTTTTCACACCTCACTTCCCAGTCTTTCAGTAATGCTCTGTGAAGTTCCTGTCTCTATAAAGCCCTTCCTTATGAAAATGTGCCATGATACAATCAGCAAGTCTGTTGTCTCTCGGTCCGGACAAATCTTCTAGTGTGTATTCACGGTATTATAATGCTTAAATTCGGTTGAAACTGCGTTTAATGTCTGTGGTCTCCCAAGAATTGAAAGTTTTTTTTAGTGTGTTCCAGGCCTAAGCAGTTTAAATGTAGAGGATCTCAAGCTACTGCAGCTATACCCATTAATAGACATGGTATTCCAACAGAGCTTTACAACAACTCGTAATCAAATGACCATTCACAATAGATTTTTTTTATGAAAAAAAATTTATACTACTTTTAAATTTAAATTTATGATTTACAAAGAATTCTGTCAAAGAGCCACATAATTCAATTTATCTGTTCAATAAAATACCTTACTCACCAGTTGAGTAATAGAAACGCCATCTCTGTGTCAACTTTACAACATTTCAATTCCCTCAGTTCTCCCAATGTCCGAAAATCCAAGCCAATATTGATTTCTTTTTTATGACGACTCTCCGGAGATTCGCGATTTAGATTTCCATGTCTACCTTTCTCACTTGCTGTGACAACTAATCCACACCATATACACTTCAAAGTAGCCAAAGCAACTTGTCTCTATTTGAAGCTATTACAAGACACTCAGAGGCGAGTGACATAAGTAAGCAATATCCCAAGAAAACCATCGCGCCTGGTCTAAAATATAAACACTTATAATAGGCTTACCAAAGTGAATAAGGGTAAAAAAAAATATATACGTTTTGGAAAAATTATTGACTTAAAAAAAAGTGACATGAATGAGGAATATTGTCGCTGTCAGGTATGCGGTGTGGAAGGAAGAAGGAGAGGAGAACAGGATGAACTGCAGTCTTCAATTCATTTAAATAAACTCAAAACAAAAGACCTAAAATAGAAAACAAAAATGACCCACTTGTGCAAAAACCTGGAGATACAAAACTACGGACAACAAGGAGAGCTTCCACACGCAACTAAACATGATCAACAACTGACAAAGACAGAGGAACACACAAGGGCTTACATACACAAAAAAATCATGGGGAACAGGTGACGAGACTAAAAAGGAAAGTGATTACATGACAGGTGAGGGAAATGACACTGGGAAGCAGATGGAAGGAAACGGGAAGACTGTGACAGTGGTGTGTATTTTACCAGAAGAAAACTAATAAAACTATTCCAGACTAAACACTGCTTACTGCTGTAGAGAATTTTGCAGATCTTTTCATGTTCAAATAGAAACATTACTTACTACTAAAGAAGGTTGAAAATGTCTTTAAATCTTAAATAAAGCATGTGAACTCGTAGCATCCATACCACACAGAGGAAGGAAAATGTTTTGTAACACTTTCTATGAAGCCTGTATTTACAATGAATTATAAGGATATTCTTAATGCGTTATAATGAGTGCACAATTCCCTATAAACAACCTTATAATGTCAAGTTGAGCTTTGTCATTCCGCTACATGTGGGGACATACAATGGAACGAAATGTCATGCCTCACAGGACCACGGTACTACATAAGTACAGACATACAACCATGACGTAAGACAATATAAACCTATACATAACTGACCTACTGACAGATTAGCCTTATGAATTAGCGGTAAATTGACACTGTTTGGAGATGAACAAACAATATTAAAAGACATAAAAGCACCGCCTTTAGGACCCGGAATAGTCGCTGCGTCTGAACGCACCGCTGTCTTGTTTCCAAAAAACAAGTAATATGTTGTATCATCTTAAAATAATCATAACAACAACTTACCTATTTGTGGTTATAACTTTTAAGACTACAATACGTTATAACACCAGATGAAGCCTACATTTGTAATACATCATAGGGGTATTGTTACGTGTCTGTCCTGTCATCTGTTCTCTTTCTGGTTCCTCCCATGCTCTCCCAGTGCTCTAACCCGTCTCGTAATCATCAGGAACAGGGACCAGTCAAGGGAGCCTCCAGTTTAGTTTTCTGATCTTCTTCTGTCTTGCTATCCTTGTCCTCCTTTACCTCTCCCCTCCCTCTTCTGATGTCCCATCAATGGCATGAGGACGCACCTTTTTGGGAAGGGCTGTATCTGTAACGTGTCTGTCATGTCATCTGTTCTCTTCCTGGTTTATCCAATGCTCTCCCAGTGTTTTTCCAACTATCTCGTAATCATCATCTTGTTAGTCTTGTCAGCTCTGTCTCATCATCTACTCCTCTCCTGTGTATATCTTCCCTGTGTTTTCTCCAGTCTTGGTCCATTCTCATTTTGAATCATGTGAGTCTTGTATTTACATTGTTCTGAGTTTAATTTAATGAAGAAAGCTATGTTCCTGATACCTTCATCATCTTGTGCACTTTTACCACACCGTACCTCACTCGTAACAGGTATTCTTAATGCATTATAATACTCGCATAAGGCCTTATAAACAACCATATAATCTGTTGTGTCATCCCATTAATAACAATAACAACATCATTCTTACTTGTTTTTGGTTTAACTATTAGGAGCATGATGATTTATAACACACAATGAACATAATTTTATCCACTTAAATTATAATGGATTATATATCCCATAGTTCCATATCTTTTACTTTCCCAAGTCTTATATCTCAACATTGTTTCTTTAAGATCTACACAATATCACACTACTGTCTGGAAGATTAGATGGTTTGATAAAATAATGTTCATTATTGTGTTTGAAACATTTTTATTTATCAATATCAGTTTTTATGAAAAATGTCTCATAAGAGGAGATGATCCCACTGCTATTCTTCAGTCAGAGACAGAGCTATTCTGAGCATGCACTGGGTTATTGTCATCACTCTTATTTGTGAGTTTACAAATGCCTTCACACTGTATGATATCAATGACTACAATACCATACAGATACATTACCACAGGTAAAATCATGGCAGACAAAAAGTCCTTGAAATGTGTATTCTGAAGACATTTCCCAAATAACCTACATTTTGCTTTGCTCTGTTCCAAAATGAGCTGGGAGCCCCTAAAGGTTAGTATGATAAACACTCACCATCTGTGGTATGTCTGATAATAAGTTTTTTCACATTTGTTCTACTAATGTTCTCTGAAGAGGCAATAGTTTGAACAAACTCAATTAGTTTTCGCTGGAAAAATTACAGCTAATTAGGGACTATGTGCTATGGTTTATGATGTTTATTGAGTATGACACAAAACGCCCATTGGTAACAATGAATGAATTGTGGAGAGCCAAAATGTTAGTGTGGTACACGAGGACTAAATTTCCACATCACTTAGGAAATTGAACCATCCTTGCACAATTTCCTGACAATGGACTTACAAATGGATTCTGGAGGGTAAATTTGTCAAATCACTGAAGGTAATTTAGTGAAGAAAAGTCTAAACAAGTTATTTTTGAAGAAGAAAACCCATGAATGCGCTTAAATTTCCCTAAAGCATGAATTTTTGCTTTCTTTCTGAATTGATTTGAAATGAACCACTGGCCCGTAGCCGTTTTCAAAGTATATATTTTTCTAAATACCACATTTCACAGAGTTAAAGAGTGAGAATGAGATGTCATTCTCTCAGTTACAGGTGAGTTTCTGTCGTACAGTTGATCTTTTAAATGCTGCACTGCTAGAAGAGTATACAAGATTGCCACTATTCAAAGCGAACAGCAAAAAATCAATAGGCCAGTTACAGGGCGAAAATAAAGGTAAATGTGTTTTCTGGCAAATGTTGAGAGTGATTTTGACATTTAAGCTAGACTTTATAGTAGTTCTTGGGGGCAAAACACAATGGAATTAAACCTCTTCACAGAATGAAAAATGTAGTAAACAGAGAAACTGCATTTAGATCTCTTGAGTGCCCAGATATGTGTATGGATATGACTGTGTGAATGTTTGCTCTAAGATACCATCAGCTCTAATTTCTTCAGCCACTAGCGAGAGAGACAAAGTGTGTGTAAGTCAGTGCCCTTGGGGAATAGTGCAGTTAATTTTCCAAACATGCACTTTGCAGAAATCTATGAATTTAAAATGCGGAAGGCAAATGTTACAGACAGCTTTAAAAGTTTGCCTGGGCATCCATGGGAATTTTCCTCAAGTGCCCAAGAGGTACACTAGCTGAGTAATCGCTCTCCTATTGTCCAGACAGGGTGGAATTGAGGCCATTTTTTATGGAAGATAAAACTGAAGGAAGCTGCTGTAGTCCTAACTCAAAAATGGTGGGATAAATCTATCATCTCAAGTTGGACTCAGAAATCCATTTAGTCTTTGGAATGCACACACTCTTTTGATGGACAACTGGCTGGGATCATTTTCACAGAATGGCAGATTACACTGATACGAGGTAGCCAAATTGGGGGGGCACATTTGTTTCTGTCTTTATGGTTAGACTTTGTTTTTTTTTTAAACCTGCTTCTTTCTCTCTACTACTGAAAAAAATCAGTTTGTGAGTGTGAATTTTACTTAAATTCAGTTTTACTTAAATTGTCCTACAGGAAGTTAAATTGGAGTAACATGACAAGAACTTACTGAATTCAACTTTGAAGATATTCTGCAACCTCAAAAGTTTACTATAATGAAATCTATCTCTGTCTGGTTGTCCTTCTATCTATGTCAAGCAAACATTCCTATTTAGCCTTAGTAGCATTTGTTTTCCTATTTAGAAATTATACTGATATTAAATCATATTGAATTCAATATGCATTCAAATCTCATTTGCAAATCTGCATGATTGCTACTAAAATTTGAAATCCATCTAAATTCCAGTATTGTATTTGAATGTAAAATGGCCTTCTTATTTCAATTCTAAATTATATTATGACATGTCTGTCGTATCTCTGTTTACTTTCTGTTTCCTCCCATGCTCTTCCAGGTTTTTCCACTTACCTGTCTCATGATCAATCACCTCATTAGTCTTGTCAGCTGTGTCTTGTTCCCTCAATCAGCCCTTGTGTATATCTACCCTGTTTTTTTCCTTCAGTCTTTGTCCATTATCATCAATTGCACGTCGTATTCCATACACGCCCAGTCCTGTTCTCTTCTACAGAACGATTTTGCACAATTCATGGTTGTATTTTGAAACTGGTTTTGAGTTTTCATTGTTATAGTCTATTTACGTTTATCCTGGTCAACCATGTTGATAGAAAGAGGCAAAGAGGTGGCAAAGAGGAAATAGCGGACTGAGCAACATCTGGTTTCCTCCTTCTGCCAGAATGGTCAGACACTGGAGAAGTATGTGGTGGAGCGTTTGGAGCTGGAAGGATGCCATGCTCAACTGCTGTTTCTGGACAGGACTTGATAAAGATGAGGTCTTCCTGGCAGTCGTTCGAATAACTACTACCAGCCCATAGCGGACTCCTTCATTTACGTCCTATGGTTCAACAGATCAAATTTTGTCATGGAGGAAGTACCCCACCAGCAGTATGCCCCGTCCGTTAAGCAGTTGAGCCCACCAGCTCACCAAACACCATCAAGCCAGTTCCAACAAACCCAGCCCTCCTCTCTACTCCATTGAGCCCTGAGTGTGTGTCAAGGAGACGTCTTCTTTTCTCCCTAAGCTCCAGTCACATCCTGTGCTCCATTGAGCACAATAACTGAGTGCCCACCGTACTTGCCGTTTGCGATATTATGTGTGTGGGCTGCACATACAACAGCTCATAAACTTACGCCAGCCCTTAAGGCCACACCTGAACTCACCCAATCCGAGTCCGCTCCAGAGTGGCCTCTAGTCCCCCCAAGTCTCCCCCTAAGCCCTTAGTAGTTCCTGAGCCGAGTCCCCAAGTCTGCTACAGAGCTCCCTCTAGTCCCCAAGTCTGATCCTAAGCTCACCATAGTACCCGAGCCTGCTCCAGAGCTCTTGTTGGGCCCAGAGCCCGTGCCAGACCTCTCTCTAACCCCAGAGTCTGCTTCACAGCTCATGTTGGGTCCAGATCCCGTGCCAGAGTTCCCTCTAGTTCTCAAGTGATCCTCTCTTGATCTTCTCATGTTCTCTTGATCCCTCAGCCCGCTACAGACCACCCTCTAGCCCCTGAGCCAGTTCCCACTTAAAGCCAAGAACTTTGGGGGGGCCATGGTGACTGAAGGGGGTAAGGACTCTTTGAACTGTCGGCACCACCCTGGCTTCCTGAGCTTCTGGGACCACCCTGGTGCCTGCCCCTCTCCCATGTTAGTTTCTTGTCTGTATTGTCCTCCTGCGGTTCCACCTCCATCCTTCCTGCAATGTCCCACCTTTTTGGTCCCAACTTTTTAGTTCACACCTTTTTTTTTTTTTGGTCACACCTGTTTACTTCCTGGTTCCTCCCATGCTCTCCCAGTGTTTTTCAATCATCTTGTTAGTCTTATCTGCTTTTTCTCTCAATCAGCCCTTGTGTATATCTACCGTTTTCCTTTAGTCTTTTTCCGTTGTCATCGATTGCATGTCCTTTTCCATCTATGTCCTGTCTTGTATGATACATGCTATTTTGGTTGTATTTTGAAAGTGGTTTTCAGTTTTTGTTATTACAGTCTATTTCGGTGTATCCTGTTCCCCTCACCTTCATCCATGCACCACTACAACTGTGACGGATGCACAATCGTTCTTTTCATACTTATCTTCACAAAGTACAGCATCTTTGTTAATTCTTGTTTTTGTCAAGTTTAGGCTTACAACCAGGGTTAGGTGCTTCTACTTCATTGTTATTCCCCCATCATTCCCCTCTGATTTTTAGGGATAACTAATGGGCAGGGTTTTAAGTGTAGCGGTATAATTAGGTTTAAATATTCACACATAAATGTTGTTCCAAGATCAACAAAATAATTTGACCCAGGAATGCATCTAGCTCTGCAAAGTCAGGACATGCACAATTAGGTATCCTAGGTTAATTCAAATTATTCAAAATGTTCTTCAGTTTGTAAACCTAGTCCAGTTGTTTTGTCATTTTATACATTTCACTACCCCACATTGGTCTCTCACCATAATGAATTAGAAATAATTTGTTTGCACAATCTTTTTTTTTATTTTAATAACTATTTAACAAGAAACATACAGTATATACTGTAACTTTCAGATAGGCCAACAAACTCTCATCGATATGTCTATCTAGGTCGCTCTCTAAAAACGTCTTTTGCCCTAGGTGCAGCTAAAAATAGATTAGCCAGGAACTTGCATGATACCTCTGCTCCCTCTTTATGCTCTCCTCTCCTCCTCTTCTGCATTCCCAGCTTTCTGGTTATAGAATCTATTTCAGATAGAAACAAAAGACAGAGTGTTTGAAATTCCTCTGATGTCTTGATATCAGTCTTTGGAAGTCGGGTCATGCTGGTTTAGACGTATTAATTCACATGCAACGATTGGACAAATAGTTGATGCAACACTGTGGTATTGCAAAGAAACTTTGACAAGCTGTATGCCCATCATATTTGGAAGAAAAATATATATCTTTCTGATTTTGTGACAAAACTCATTAATTTAGCATGAGATAAAGTATATAAAACATTATAAATTGGCACACCGTCACTTCTCCCTGCAAAGGTGGTATTCGAGAGGAATGCTGTTTTGTTTTTTTGTCTTTTTTTGTCTTTTTTGTCAAGCTCCCATATAAGGTAAAGTCATTGCATGGTGATATTGAGGTTGAATTCTCACGCATGTGGATGTATTGGGCGATGAGTAACGTGGTATGCAGACAGGGCATAAATCAGATGACAATAAAGGAAAATGATCATTAATTTATTTGCATAACTAGCATTGAATTATTCATCATGGTTTCAATCTGCTCAGTCTGTATCTCATTAACATGACTTATGAGGCTTATAAATCTGAGAGTTTTATGTAATGTCTGTCTTATTTTCTTGTGGGCACTTATTGCACGCATGTTTTTGTTGTACATTTGTGTGTATTTAGAGCTATAATTTGAGAGCTTAGTAAATCTGTTTATTAGCCTTGAATGACAGTGTAAAACAATGTAAAATAGTTTTTTAGCAATTAAATTATAGACTTTAGAATAATAAGAAGTAAAACTAACACATAACTCCGTTTGCCAATTTAATAGTCCATAACAATCCTGAGGTGAAGAAGGTGATGAATACAATAGGTGAAGAAGCACACCTTCTAATTTGAGGTATTATTTTTGCCTGTAGTACAAATGGTGGTTATGTGCCAAGATTTACAGTAGATCTCTAATAATGTTTGTCTTTAATGAAAGTTGTTTAAGTGGAAAAGACGCTCTTGATTATGTTGGAAAATGGTGCAGAAGTGCAAAGTTAGTTTTGCATTTGTATGTATTTCATGAGTACTTCTATAGTTTTAATGCGTGAGCTTTCCATTCATACATTAAACAACACAATTTTTGAATGGCCGTAAGGAAAATGCTTATCTTATTCGCACACTCTCTCTCACTTGTTCATTCTTTTACAGAGATCTATATTTATACATCCCATAATAGTGTTAATCAGCTCAACTGGCTGCGATCCAGCAGAGTCAGCATTTCACAAACATGAGCAATAACTACCCTCAAAGTGTTTGCGGACTTATTTTATCCACCAAGTTTTTTGTTAGATATTTCCTCTGGTGTGCCTTTCATCGCTCTCTCTATTGATAATAACCGCTGAATGAGCTCGCAATCACCTGTCCCTATTGACCGCTTGAATGATTTGAATGTTAAAGAACCAGCTAGAGCAGACCGTGCCAACCACATGGAGAAGTTAGTGGCCTGAAATGCAGATTTCAAAAAGGGATCTGGAGTTAACGGCTAATGAGGTGAGAGTTTGCCTCCCAGCAGCAATCACAGACTGCGTGAAAGCCTTATATCAGTCCAAACAAGCATCTCAAATTAATGAATGGCTCAGTCTCAGAGGGGTAATTTTCCATCATCAGCACTGGTAAACCTGCCTGGAAAGCCAAGGGAGGGAGAAGGTAGACGCTCCGTAGTCGTCCTGCATTCATTCTCATTAATCGGGAGATCACAGCATCTGGTTTCCTGATAAGTCTCCATTCTTTCAGTCACAGGCCTCACTCTGAGATATTTGTTCTATTATGAAGTGAAGGACTTAGCAGACACAAGGGGATTTTCCTACAAGCTACTTAATCGCCAAAGTGCCCCAGAGACCTTCAGTGGCAGATCAAAAGATTTCTGCATTAAAAAGATTTAAAGTCAAACAAATATTGATAAAGGCTTCATCTGCTGTAGGTCCATTAATCGTGACAGCAATCGCCAAATGCACGCTCTGTTTTTTAGCCTAGCATCGGTCAATCACACGGAAGGAGAAATACCGCAGGCAGGTCCACATTATTGAGCGATTCATTGCAAAATACCCTGAGGCGAGACCTTTCGTTGGAACTGTATGAGATTAACTCCAGACCAAGGGCATTAACTCCAGACCAACGCTAATGCTCAGACCAAATTGCTCAAGTCAGAGTCGGTCTTTTAAGTTTGTCCGCATCAGTACCCTAAATGATCTCAAAGAGGGTGGAAGTCTCTGAAAATGTCCCATAATTGCCAACTGATACGGATGACGGAGAGCAGGATATCATGGCTTAAAATGAGGCATGTAATAAGCTGGTATAATTTTTTTCAAACAGTTCACTCTCACTCTCTGTGCGAGGGGTATTTATGTGCCTTTCTTGGCAAACCATGTGCTGCTGCAAATATCATGTGGGTTACTGTTCATTTCTTCTGAAATACCCTCATGGTACAGGGCTGATGTTCCTCAAGCTGACAGAAAGAGGTTTAAGCAGTAAAGAGATCATCTCATACCTTTCCTTGGAAAGCTACTCTCACATACGATGCACTTGTGGGGGAGGCCCCTTTTTTTAGCTTCATCAGCTCTTGGGATACAAAATATGATCAATGGTAACTGGCATGTTCCTGTGCTTTTTTGCTCCCACGTAGCATTTGAATGACTGCATCCTTTGAAATGTTAAACACACAATGCTTTTAGATTTCATTAAAGATGAGAGATTTGTTATTTTCCGCCATGTCTAAGCGTGATAGATGCACTATAGTGGTAAGGACATTCCGAGGTGAACATCAGTGGCTTCAGAGGATCCACTGACAGTAGTAAAACATAAGACAAGCAGCCCTTTCCTAGCACTAATTGGAATAGACTTCCTCTGGAGAGTTATTCTTCAGTCCCCACCAATTAAAGCTGATCTAAAAACTTGCTTTTTAAATGTACTAAGTCATGGCAGGTAATGGGTCACTCTTAGCTTTGATCACATTCCTGCGAGAGAAAGGAGCTACTGTACCAGATGCAATTATCATAAAAGACCTTTAAAATGAAAGACGGGGATCTTACAGCCACCTGTTTTATGGCCCCTCAGATTTTTCTGTGAGTCAAATGAAAGCATAGTTTATAGTGCTAATTCCAAAAAAAAAAAAAAAACCTTTCATCAGATGTGGAAAATCTTTCTCTGAGGTCGTTTGAACTTTTGTAGAATGTAAAAAATTTAGATATAACATATTCATCCATATAACGTATACTCATAATAATTTCTGTTTGCCAAAGTTTCAGCAAGATTTTCTGTAAAAAATGAACTTATTACAGAAAATTGCATCGGTGGGACCACTTTGAATTGACAAAATTAAATGTAATATTTTATTTTATTGTGTATTTTATTTTATACTTTTTGTGTTATTTCGCAATTTATTTCTTTAATGCTTATGATGTTCTCTGTGTGTGACTTTGCATGTTTCCAGAATCTGTTTTTTGTGATTTATATAGTATACAAATTTGACATTTTATTTTTACTGCTTATATGAATTAATTGTAGTATGACTGTACAGTATATATAAAAAAAAACACATTGGAAATGAAAGGTCAGGTAAGGGAACATTGCATTGTGGGAAAACATAGAAATAACGTATGTATACTGTTCTTTACTGTATACTTCAAAAATACTATTGGTTTTATGTTAGCTTTAGGTCCCTCTTAAATAATACTTATTGCTTATGCTTTTTGCTCAGAGCTAAACAAAGTTGGGACATTGTACGAATTGTGGATAAAAACAGAATGCAATGGTGAAAGTTTCAAATTTCAATATTTTTTTCAGAAAACATCATAGATGACATCAAATGTTTAAACTGAGAAAATATATCATTTTAAAAGAAAATAGAAATAAGTTGATTTTAAATTTCATGGCATCAACACATCTCAGTTGGGACAAGGCCGTGTTTACCAGTGTGTGGTGTCCCCTCTTCTTTTTATAATAGTCTGCAAACGTCTGGGGACTGAGGAGACAAGGCACTTGTCTCCTCAGTCTATCTCCTCAGTCTATCTCCTCTGTCTCCACTTGTCTCTCTGTCTCCACATTATATAAAATGATCTAAAATTTTGTTCTAAAACTTCAATATACCTTTCAGCATAGATGGTGCCTTTCCAGGTGTAAGCTGCCTATGCCACATGCACTCATGCAACCCCATACCATCAGAGATACAGGCTTCTGAGTGCTGATAACAACTTGGGTTGTCCTTGTTCTCTTTAGTCGTATGACATGGCGTCATACCACATGGCGTTTGATTCGTCTGACTAACAGTTTTCCACTTTGCCACAGTGCATTTTAAATGAGCCTTGGCCCAGAGAAATTGCCCACACTTCTGGATCATGTTTAGATATGGCTTCTTTTTTGATCTATAGAGTTTTAGCCAGCAACAGCGAATGGCAAGGTGGGTTGTGGTTTGAGTTTTCTGAAGGTTTTCCTGAGCCCATGTTGTGATTTCCACTACAGTAGCATTCCTGTATGTGATGCAATGCCATCTAAGGGCCCGAAGATCACGGGAATCCAGTGTGGTTTTCCAGCCTTGACCCTTATGCACAGAGATAGTTCCAGATTCTCTGAATCTTTGAATGATATTATGTACTGTAGATGATGACAACTTCAAACTCTTGCAATTTTGCTCTGAGAAACTCCTTTCTGATAGTGCTCCACTATTCTTCGCCACAGCATTGGGGGAAATGGTGATCCTCTGCCCATCTTGACTTCTGAGAGACACTGCCACTCTGAGAGGCTCTTTTTATACCCAATCATGTTGCCAATTGACCTAATAAGTTGCAAATTGTTCCTACAGCTGTTCCTTATATGTACATTTAACTTTTCCGGCCTCTTATTGCTACCTGTCCCAACTTTGTGGAATGTGTAGCTCTCAAATATTTGGCATGACATTTCAAAATGTCTCACTTTCAACATTTTATGTTATCTGTTTTATTGTGCATAAAATAGAAGTTTCTGAGATTTGTAAATTATTGCATTCCTTTTTTTATTCACAATTTGAACAATTTGAATCATTAACATATTCATAGTTTTAAGAGCACTGTGATCTATTGTAACCCTATCATATTAAAAACTGATTTAACAATATAGGCTTAATTGAGAAATATTGGCTCATTGTGGAGAATTTAATGTTGACAATATCAATTCTTTGGCTTTTAGTGTTCATAATGTGTTACTCATATGCTTTCTTCAGTTTTGATTAAAAAGGGATCGTGGCAGAATGAAATATGGGCAATAAAAAGTTAAAATATTAAAATAATTATTATAAATAACTGCCACAAAAGTTTCACTTCCATGAGAGACTTAATTCAAATTCTGTTTTCCAGTTTATTCAGATTCTCCGTTCTTATTGATTCATGTTCTCATACATTTTCTTATTTCACAGTACAATACTGAATATTAATAAGCTTGTGTTGCCCACTCTTTATTTTGAGTAACATGATAACAAGGGTTCCTTTTTCATTATGATTCCACACTGGGTAAGGCTACATTTTCATATATAAATGTTTTTGTTCACTAACCCACAATGAAATAATTCTGCTCCGTACAGCCTACACACATCCACTCGAATGACGACTTTTACTTTAGTCAAGTTGGGTGACACTATGTTTAACAGCCTGCATTTCTCTCCTGTAGATATTAGTTTTGGGAGATATTCTGGGAAATCCTTTTTGGAGTTTGAGGGCATTGAAGTTGGTGCTACGCTCAGCATCACAATGAGATTCCAGACGAAATCCAGGTACGGAACGCTGCTGTATTCGACCAGTGTCAAAAAAGGTCTCTTCATCATCAAACTCTACATTTCCAATGGAACGCTTCAGGTAAAACTCCACATGCATATACATTTGTGCTTTTCAAAGTTAAGTCATTACCCTTACAAATAATGGATCAAAGAATAGGGATGAAGAATAATTCGATGGAACTAACCCACATTTCCCACACACTCCAGTACGACTTCTCTTGCAACCAAAATGAAGGAGTTCAGAGGATCAATACAGCACAGCAGGTTGCTGATGGAAATGAGCATGTGGTGCTTTTGAGGTAAGAGAATTTGTCCTCCAGTATTCAAATAGTTTGAGATCATAGAGGTTAAAAATGAATCGGGCTGTCTACCAATTGTGTAATATGCATGGACAAAGTTAATTAACTGGAAACAGATGGTGAAACTGGTTGTTAATGTAAAGGTAGCCTTTTTTATCTTATAAATTAGTTGAGACAGACCATGTAAAATAAGTAGATTTGAAGTATAGAAACCCTCTATTCATTCCACTCCAAGAAAAGTGACCAATAACAGGGAGACTGACATGCGGCAGCCGATCAAATGGCATTGAGATCTTTGGTAAATAAGCATTATGCTAATCATTTACATAATGGGGTGTATTTTTATCCAGCTCTTATTTGTTCAACCCTCTAATGGGTGCAATCTAACCCCAGATTTGTTAGTTCTGGGTATTTTGACTGAGAGCTGAAAGATTGCTGAAAGGTCTTTGATGTTCAAAAGCACAATTCATACAGGTCCATTAGGTTTGTTTCTTTTCATCCGCTTCAGCAGAAAGTGAAATGCACGGTCACACAGTCATTGAAATATTTCATCAGATTTGAGACCGAGAGACAGCACAGCCTCTTCACATCCTGACGCTTTAGCCAGCTACCAATCTTGAGTGCGTCAGCCTGCTTATGTCTGTTTTTCATAGAGATTTTGAAAAGCTTCCAAGATACACCAGCTGCACAAATCAGTCATTACTTTTGTGCCAACTAGGAAAAGATTTGTTCATAGAGTGTTGTCAAAGGAAAAAGAAAAAAATCAGGATTGAGAGATCATTTCTTTAAAGGGGTCATACTGTTAAAATCAAAGTTTCCTTGGTCTTTTAAAATAGAGTTTGTTGTACTATGAAAACATACAGATTCACCATACAATCGTGTCATGTTTTGGGGCTGAATTTCTTATTCTCTAATCAGGTGTTAAATGTAGTAGCTGTTAGTATTTAAACTAATATTCTGGATTCAGTACAAATTAATCTCAATTAATAATGTTGATTACCACAAAAATTATTTTCCACTTATCTATAAAATCTGAAAAAAGAGTTTATGGAGGTACTTACAAAGGAATTAAATAGGGCTGATTTTAAATCAAACTTTTAGGCATGAGCTTTTAAGAATTACATTGTCATGGCAACAAAGTTGTAAAATTACCTATAACCTAACACAGCAAAGGCTAGTAAAGTGATTTTTTTTCACACTAAATTCATATTCACATGCATGATTATGAGTTCTTTTTATTATTTTTTTAAATAGATGGAGTCGCATTGAAACTGGGGGTTGTGTTAATTGTCTTCAAGGTTTTGAACTTAAGACAATTATATTCTACATATCAGCGAATAAATAGACTTAATTATTAGTTTTAAAAAAAACTGTTGCACTAATTTGATGTCTCTGTTGAGGCATTGTGTTGAATGTCTTTCAATTGCAATTCAGTACTCTCCTCTTTCTGCCATTCCTACTTATATTCTAATTTGGGGTTGTGATGAATTAGATTCAAATTAAAGCCTATGAACTGAAAAGATTTCTGTTATGAAGTAGGCATTTAGAATTCTGGGTTATATTTTATTTTGATGGTCTCTTTTAGGCATTCCATTGACTATAAGTAAAGTTACACCTACATGTCTACTAACTCTCATTAGTAGACTGATAGAGTTGGGATTAGAATAATTTGACATGTAATCTGACATCTGTTGGGGGACCATCACAATAAAGTGCATTAAGTTACTATGAGTTAGTTGACATGTAGGTGCAGCGTTACTTCTAGTCAACAGGGGAGCATCAAAATAAAGTGTTATGAATTCTTAAAGGCACAACAAAAAGAAAAAAGGTCACAGAGAGGGTGTAAAATGGTAATGTAAAATTCATTAACGTCCTTTTTTGTGCACAAAACAATGTAAGTGGACCACAGGGAAAAGTATAAAATTATATTTTAGATATTTTAAAAGGTATAGCGCAATGCTTTAAGTTTCCCTGCCTTATTCTTGTTTCACATGACCAAGTGGGAGCATGAAACAGTAAAGGACCGTGCTGTGCTTTATTGTTGCCTTTAAAGCAGTTCTAACTGAAAGGATCATTCTCTGTGTGTCCTACTGGGGAACTGTCTTCTCAAAGTTTCAATGGGACCAGTGTCTTTCTGGCAAGATGCCAGGATTCTGTGGCATAGCTCTTCTAAATTAACAGTCTCTCCGGCTGCTCCAGAGGGAGAACGTCCAGGGCCTGGTGGTCTGTCCTCCTGAGGTGTGGAGCAAAGCAAGAGGAAAAACTCCACGGCCTGTGAATTACAGGCTTAACAAATCAGTCAAGATTGGCTTCTCTGAACCTCAGGGAAGAGAGAGACGGATATCAAGGCTGTGGGTGGGGGAGAGATGCTGCCATTATGAGCTGAGCATCTGTAGGCCAATCCTCCAGCTGCACATAGTTATCCCAGAATCCACACTGAGGTAATTATCTTTCCTCCCCTGTTGTTTGGAAGGGCAGAATAAGCTTTGGAAAACTCCCAAGGCTTGGGTACATCTCTGGAACAGTCTGTCCGAGACACATAAGATGTCTTTAAAAGGAGGAGAGGAAACAATTAGCCGCAGGTGAAAGACGCCCTTGAGCATAGCAAATCATTTGTTTTGCTTAGTGGATTTTTTTTTTCCTTGATTTACAATGTTACAACAATAGCCTGTCGTTTTAATTAGCATTTAACTGGCAATAAAACCAATTACAGTTATAGTAATTGCAAGTATGTTTTTAAGCAGTATCGCATATAATGTTATGACATGCTGATATTTGAAACCAGATTAAACCATTTACATAGCGTGGCCTTAAATCACGCAGAGACTGTTAGTTCTAGTTGAAAACCACGATAATCATGATATTTTAATGCTGTACTGGCTAATGAATTCACTGTGGACTCTTTTCCTTTCTCAGTGCCTTCCTGTATCTCATGTTTCCATGGAAACAATATATTCATTAGGAGTCATTCAGCATAACCTGATTTTGGTCTGAATATTAAAAAGTGGAAAATAATAACAGATAAAGCGGGCATTAGCAGTGCTTAGCTTTTAAAGTAATTGTGCTCTCCTCAAGGCGTAACAAATGTATCTTATTAACATATACTGAATTGCCTTAAAAGACATCTGTGGTATTAATACTAAAGATCATTAATTGAGTGCACTTACAGCCATTAGGTGACGATATATAGGAAACAGAAGCCTGAAATGACTGTTTCGAACACGACCGAGAACATTTTGTCCAAATGTATATCACTCTGCTCCTTTAGTTTGTTTTTAATCTTTTTTTATTCCACAGACAATATTTTTCTCAGTGTGCAGCCGAAGTCACTATTTCTGGCTTCAAGACTGTCAGAAGTATTCCAAAAAATGACACATCAGCCACGAGTTTACAGAGAACTGACCATCTCTTCGTAGGAGGTCTTCCTCTCCAGCATTCAGCCTATAAAGTAAGAAAATGTGAGGTTATTTTTAAAGAAAAAGTCTTGTGAAAGAAAATCTTGCGTGTGTGTGTATATATACATACATTTTATATATATATATATATATATATATATATATATATATATATATATATATATATATAATATACATATATGAAAATAAGTATTGAACACGTCACCATTTTTCTCTGTAAATATATTTCTAAAGGTTCTGTTGACATGAAATTTTCTGGATTTTGGTAACAACCCATTCAGTCCACACATGCAAAGAAATCAAACCATAGATGTCTGTAAATTGTTAAATGACACAGGGAAAAAGTATTGACCACATGAAGAAAGGGAGGTGCAAAAAGGCATGGAAAGCCAAGACAATCAGTAATTAGAAAGCAATCTTGTCCCTTGTCAATGCAAATTAATATCAGCTGGTTCTGTCCAAACTAAGGTCTCGTTACCAAAGTATCACACAAGAAACAAAAGCAAAGAACTCTCTCAAGAGCTTCGCAACCTTATTATTGTTAAACATTCTGATGGCACTGGTTACAGAAGCATTTAAAACTTCTGAATTTTCCAGTGAGCACTGTTGGGGCCCATCATCCGTAAGTGGAAAGAACATCATTTCACCATAAACAGGCCACGACCAGGTGCTCCTCGCAAGATTTCTGACAGAGGAGTGAAAAGAATTATCAGAAGTGTTGTCCAAGAGCCAAGGATCACTTGTAGACAGCTTCAGAAAGACCTGGAATCAGCAGGTACAGTTGTTTCAAAGAAAACAAAAAGTAATGCACTCAACCACCATGGCCTGTATGAATGCTCACCACAAGACTCCACTGCTGAAGAAAAGACATGTTGAAGCTCGTTTAAAGTTTGCTGCACAACATTTGGACAAGCCTGTGAAATACTGAGAGAATATGGTTTGGTCAGATGAGACCAAAATTGAACTCTTTGGATGCCATAATACACACCATGTTTGGAGGAGAAATGGCACTGTACATCACCCCAAAAACACCATACAACAGTAAAGTTTGGAGGTGGAACATCATGGTGTGGGGCTGTTTTTCAGCATGCGGTACTGGTAAACTTCATATAATTGAAGGAAGGATGAATGGGAAAACTAAAGATCAGAGTTCATAGAAGAGGCTCACGGAACCTTCAAGATTTGAAGACTGTGTGGAAGAATGGGCCAAAATCACACCTCAGCAATGCAAACTCGTTTCTCCATACAGTATTCGTCTTGAAGCTGTCATTACCAATAAAGGCTTTTGTACAATCTATTAAATATGCTTCAATAAGCGTGTTCAATACTTTTTCCCTGTCTCATTTAACATTATTAAACATAACTTAATTTACGGACATGTATGGTCTGATTTCGTGGAATGAATGGGTTGTTACCAACATCTGGTGAAAATTTCATGTCAACAGCATCTTTAGAAACATTTACTGAGAAAAATGGTGACGTGTTCAATACTTATTTTCCCCGCTCTGTGTGTGTGTGTGTGTGTGTGTGTGTGTGTGTGTGTGTGTGTGTGTGTGTGTGTGTGTGTGTGTGTGTGTGTGTGTGTGTGTGTGTGTGTGTGTGTGTGTGTGTGTGTGTGTGTGTGTGTGTGTGTGTGTGTGTGTGTGTGTGTGTGTGTGTGTGTGTGTGTGTGTGTGTGTGTGTGTGTGTGTGTACGTGTACATTTGCACTTTTTCACACAGGGCAATGTAGGATTTGATTTTTTTCTTCTTAAAAATAACAGCCTTCATTTAAAAATTGCATTTTGTGTTTACTTCTGTTATCTGTGACTAATATTTAAACCAAAATCCCTTAATCGTCCATCATAATGAGTAAAACCACAGAATATAGTTCTGATGCACATTAATGAGATTGTTGAACTTCACAAAATAGAAAGTGGCTGTAAGACAATAGCTAAAACATAAAAAAATTCTCATTTCCACCATCGGGCAATTATTTAGAAATCTTGGGGACAGTAAAACTTAAAGAAAAAAGAAGAAATCAAACAGCCACTATATTACCACATGTTGTTTTGGAAGGTTTTTAAAAAGAAAAATCCTCCTTTCTCATCCAAAAACAAACTCCAGCATATTTCGTTGTCAGACACTAATGGAACTTCAAACAGGACATGGTTCTGTGCTGGAAAAAGAAAATTGAGCTTTTTGGCTGCAAACCCGATAGATGGCTTTGGTGGAAACGGGGATAAAAGGTTATACATACAGTCACAAATACATAAATATTTAATTACAAATCACAAATACTTATCAAATATACTGCTGTGAAAAAAGTATTTAATTAGAATAAGTTTTATAATAAAATTTGAATATAAGTAATTTGTAATTTGACCATACACAAACAAAAACAAAATTTGCAAGTGATCATTTGTACTGCGAGTAACATACACATAACAGTGGAGTTACATACACGTAAGAGAGAAAGTTTTTTCCCCTCTTTAAAACAACATATTCTCTTTCACTTGTCCTACGATCCTTACGGTACAGTTTAGCTGTTTTTAACACAACTAACTTCTCCAATGTACAACTACCGTATGTTTCGCCATATAAGACGCTCCGGAACATAGGACGCACCCAATTTTAAAGGAGGAAAATCTAGAAAAAAAGATTCTGAACCAAATACTGTAGTAAAATATTTTATATCAACTGTATAAAGTTAACAGCAGTTTAAGAACAATTTTATGCCAACCATGTAACATATTAAGAACTATCTTTACTCTCATTAACAGTCAGTAAAGTCAGTAAACGGTGTGTATGGTGTGTCTAATAGTTTGTTGCTTATGTCTTGTGGTTGTTAAGTGTATTATTATTTTCCGTTCCTTTTCTCTTTGGTTATTCACTTTGTGTGTAAATCGGGAAGTGGGGAATAGATGACTGTGGCGAGGGGGGCGTGGTTCAGCGAGGTATATTATAAAATATGGATCAGATTCCGGTCAGAGAATCAGGAATGGAGAAGTGATTCTTGGTGATGAGACATTTATTTATATTCACTATATGCAGGTATACAGCTGTAATATTATAATGGTGTGCGTGTGCGTGTGCGTGGTAGGTAGTGCATGAACGCATGCATGGCACGGAACATAGTCAGCAACATGAACAAAGACGAACAGTCATCGAACACCGGTGTGCGCCACTAATAACGGGACACCAGCAACAACAACAAAATATTAGTTCCTATGACAGGCTTTCTGACAGTTTTTTTTTTGTTCAAGTCTGAGGAAATAAAAGAGCCCGTGATTCACGGGCTCTTTTATTTCCTTAGCCTTGAACAAAAACAAAATAACCAAAAAATGCGCGTTCGGCGCTCACGCGTCTCTCTCTAGGTTTCGTTTCACTCTTAGTTTCGTTTCAGTTCTCTCTTACGCACGGCTCGTCTCCCGACTCTCGCCCTTTATTTAAATAAATAAATATATTTATTTATTTTTATGTTTATACTTTATTATTTCTAAATGCTGTATGTATACCGTATTTTCCCGCATATAACCCGCGGGTTATACCAGATTTTACAAACCCCGCAGGGGGTGCGGGTTATATCACACATTTTTTACACGTAATAATATTTCAATATATTTTTTACGTCCCTAAGGATGTAAGGGTTTTTTTGCTGTATTTTCTTTCTGTTTTTCTTTCTTGTGAGGGTTGTCTCTGGCGCTTGTACTATCACTCTGACAGCTGGCGCTGATAGGCTGTCTGACCTGTCAAACATGCAAGGAAAGAGAGCGAAGACTCCAAGAAACTGAAAAAAGAAACAAAATGCAAACATAAACCACCCCGAGGGGAAAACCATAACAGGAATAGACAAGATGCACGACACGACTGACGGCTAGGAATGTCAACAAAGCGACACAGGACAGCAAAATTAAAGGACAGGAAATTAAATACACACAGGAGGAAATTAAATACACACAGGAGGAAGGGCAATTGATGAGAACACAGCTGGGACAAATCAAAGTTAAGCAGGGAAACAAGGTGGGAGGGTTTACACATTGAGACATGAACACGCAGCCAATGCGAACGCACATCGCACATGCGTGTTCACACTAAACAAAGACGCAAGACGAAAACACAACAAGAAAGCATGTGGCTGGTGAAACACAAACCGCGTGCTCACAACACTGGACACGGACCCGAGAGAACGCGGCTCGAGCAGAACTTGAACCGCGCCCACTCACAAAACATAGACCGCACGAGAACGAGGAACCACTCGGCTCGCGCAGTCATGACAAGGACGAACACACAGGTCATGAATGTCCGAATCCCGACACAAACCGAAACCAAACAAGACCAGTCTCGGGATCGGACATCATAACCCGCACATAAAATGTTACACAGACAAGCATGCGAGCGGTTTGAATCCTCGAAGCCGTGCGCACACACATCAAATACGAGACATTACAGTAGTGTCAGAGCTCTGCCACAAAACCAAGACTAGACTGAATGTGGCAGAACCCTGACAGTGCTCTTCTCTTCTCATCTCATCCGATGATCAACGAATACGCTTAAGGGACGTGCTGCTGCACAGCGGGAGAGACTGCTTTTTCTTTTTGTTTGTTTTCTTATTGTTTGAATTTTGCGCACAAGCACTGTGTACCAAGCCTGAACAGTTATGGATAATTGACCTAATACGAGCAACATTCGAAATGTGAACTTACACAAAAAAGTTCATAAATCTATGCATGTGGGTTATATAAAGGTGCGGGTTATGCCAACGATTTTTTACACAAAACCCCAAAACCCGCGGGCTATATGAGGGGAAATACGGTATATGTTCCTTACTAACTTATCCCATTTAGTCATTAATTTAGTCATCCCACCATAAAAGAGCTTATTCACAGCAGCATCATCTTTGATTATTAACAGGAATGACAATAAGGCTGTGAGGGATAGACATCATAGACATTCAGTGGGTTAAACTGTTATTTAATGTGTTTTTGGATTGTTCAGCGTACAATTTTTCAGCAGACAAAAAACTCGGGGGTTTAATATAGGTTTTTACAGCTAATGCTATTGAAAGCACAGCAAGTCTATCCCTCACAGCCTCGCTTTCCCTGTCATGGCACTGATATTGCATTATTTTAAAATGAACTAATTACTGGAGATGCAAAAAGAAATATTGATCGTTAGTGTGGGGAAAACACTACATTGGAGAATTGATGTCCTTGGACACAACTCGGCTAGTATTATAGCTTAGTACAGAATATGCACTTTTAACAAGGAAGATTGGAGAGACAGCGAGAATGGTCTTCACTCAAGTGTTGCCACATTCGGTCATAATGAAAGATCATTACACCTGCCACTAGTTGGCAGATTCCAACAGTCCGAATGTCATGTACTGTGGAGAAGCAGCATTACATTAATGTAAGACACGACCAACTGTGTTTACTTTAATATTCTCCAAGGAAGGCATTTGGACAATTTTCTGTGTATCGGTTATTTTTTATTACTTGACCCATCTGATTCCCATGAATTTAACCGCATGCGTTCTTTGCATCCCTTTTTAGCTTGCACGTCAGTTCTAGATATTTGTGCTAATCTTCTGTCCTATGATGGCATTCAGTGAATAACATCTGATAGTATGTTTTATTTAACTTTACCTTACAGCATTTATACTGAGCACAAAAGCAGCTTCTTTACTTGCTTCCGACCTTGTTCACAATGAACACACAGGAATGATCCATGATTTTCTTGAATCTAGCCAAAAAACTGTGATGGGTTATTTGGTAGTCCTATTAAGCCTGGTGATTAAAGTTATTGTATGCGATAATAAAATGTCAGATTTGAGTAAGTATTTTAAAATACATCCATCTTTGATCATATTTACCAGTGTCAAGGTAGGCTATAGTTAATTGCTCGCAAAGACAAGGGATTCTTGAAACAGTCTTGGGCAATAATTCTGCCCATGACTGTATTGTCTCTGTATTTTCAACTGTCACAGATATTCAGTTGTGTTTGTTCTTCGTTTTCATTTTCACAGACTTGTTTGTTTTTCTCAGTCACATATTCTCCTTTGTCTTAGTTTCCAGCCTATCATTAGTTCCTCTGGACACTGATTATCCTCACAGCTGCTTGTCATTTAGTTTGTAAATCTGTGCATTTAAGTTCCTCCTTGTTCACTTATCAGTTGTTGTTTGTCTCTATGTTCGTGTTTCCATGTGGACACGCTGTCATCTTGAATTACCTGAGTTTATATTCAATATAGAACCTTTTGTTTATGGAAAGCCTTTTGAACTCTCCTTCATCTTCATCTTGTGACAGAACAACCAACCTTTATTGGAATATGCTGCTAAATTTGCTGCTGTGGCTAAGATAAGCCACAGTTTTGAGTTCCAATTCCAGTCATCACCAGCCCCTTCGACTAGACCCTAAAGTCATTGTTCTGAATCAGGTCTAACTACCACCACCCAGTTGACCTCCCAGCCACTACGAGACTTCACTGGAGGTAAGTGTTCATTAGTTGCCTGGAGATTGTGACCCCAATACAGAAAACAGCCTGACCCAGAGCTCAGCCTACCACCTTTGACCACAAAGATTTTACAAGAGCCCCACACAGATGGAGAGCTACCACTTACCATGATACATCAGCCAGAGCCCAAGGAGAAGAGGACAGCACTGACCTTCGGCCCTGAAGAAGAGCCCCATAGTGTGTCTGAGCAGGGATGTGAACCTGCGACATCCGTGGCCTAGGGTATCATGGTGGAAATAGAGACTGAGGACTGGTTGATAATCTTAATGCTAACAGAAATACAGGGTTACTGCCTCCCACCCTATACCACCATCAGTGTTTCTAGATGGCACTGATGGTCCAAACACCTTGCTTGGGCGGGAAGCAAGCTCTGGTCTCAGATCCCTGCACTTCACCTTGGCCAGTCAACCTATCGACTCCACATTGATTTCTCCCACCCTCGGCTCTACCAGAGACCTTGCTGCTCCACCGGGTTCCCTCGTCCCACCGGCTCCCTCTTGATCAGTTGTCACTTCACCTCCACCACAAACTTGCTGGCATCGCTGTGCTCTTCCAGCATCACCTCTGTCCTCGGTCTCAGCCCTTTGGTAGTCTGGCTCCACCTGGAACGCTCAACATCGCCTGAGTCTGCAGTGTCACTCAGGCTCCATCAGCCTCATCTCCTTCTGTCATGTCAACACCTTGGCACCTCCCTACCTCGATTCTGCTGTGGGCTGTTGTCACTGGCATCTTCCGTCTTCGCCAGCAGGGTTATGTCATCATCCTGAAGTCACCATTCCTCTAACGCCTTCTATCAGTTTTTCTCACTCATGTTCTCCTTTGTCTTAGTTTCCAGTATATCTGGACGCTGAATATCCTCACAGCTGCTTGATATTTATCTTGTTATTTGTGTATTCAAGTTCCTCCTTGTTCACTCTTCAGTTGTTGTTTGTGTCTATGTTCGTGTTTGCATTTGAACACATTGTTACATTGTTTGCATCTGAATGATTAATCAACGAATCTAAATATCCTTGTCCAGTATGCTAAAATGACTTGAAAGGTTATGGAATAGTCAACTGAGAAAGTGGGAAGTAGGAAAGATTGATGGTGTGTGTCATTTTACACATTGACCTGACCACTTACTGCAATTTAATTTGGATTAAGATGGAGATGATTTTTACAGTAATTTTCAGGTTTCTAAAAACTGGTTCAGAGGGTTTCAAAGAACTGTCAAGGTCTATATATTGACAGTGATAAAACTCTGAGAAACTAGCAGGCACACTTTTCATTTTCCTTCAGGCAGCTAGAAGCAGGTCACGGGCACTTGAGATACTGTTAAGAGGGGAAAAAGGAGAAGGTGAGAAGTATTTGTCTAGACAACAAAGATTGGATCCACAAGCTTTTTTCTCGTTTCACAGAACTGCTAATGAAATTAATGTGTGAGTCTCTGTGTGTGTGTCTATATATATATATATATATATGTGTGTGTGTGTGTGTGTGTGTGTGTGTGTGTGTGTGTGTGTGTGTGTGTGTGTGTGTGTGTGTGTGTGTGTGTATGTGTGTATATATATATATATATAGAGAGAGAGAGACACACACAGATATATATACTGTATACACACACTCACCACTGTATACACACACTCACCACACTCACTCATATATATATATATATATATATATATATATAGACACACAGATATATATACTGTATACACACACTCACCTAAAGGATTATTAGGAACACCATACCAATACTGTGTTTGACCCCCTTTCACCTTCTGAACTGCCTTAATTCTACATGGCATTGATTCAACAGGGTGCTTAAAGCATTCTTTAAAAATGTTGGCCCATATTGATAGGATAGCATCTTGCAGTTGATGTAGATTTGTGGGATGCACATCCAGGGTACGACGCTCCCGTTCCACCACATCCCAAAGATGCTCTGTTGAGTTGAGATCTAGTGACTCTGGGGCCATTTTAGTACAGTGAACTCATTGTCATGTTCAAGAAACCAATTTGAAATGATTCGAGCTTTGTGACATGGTGCATTATCCTGCTGGAAGTAGCATCAGAGGATGGGAACATGGTGGTAATAAAGGAATGGACATGATCAGAAACAATGCTCAGGTAGGCCGTGGCATTTAAACGATGCCCAATTGGCACTAAGGGGCCTAAAGTGTGCCAAGAAAACATACCCCACATCGTTACACCACCACCACCAGCCTGCACAGTGGTAACAAGACATGATGGATCCATGTTCTCATTCTGTTTATGCCAAATTCTGACTCCATCTGAATCTCAACAGAAATCGAGACTCATTAGACCAGGCAACATTTTTCCAGGGTTCACCTGTCCAGTTTTGGTGAGCTCGTGCAAATTGTAGCCTCTTTTTCCTATTTGTAGTGGAGATGAGTGGTACCCGGTGGGGTGTTGTAGCCCATCCGCCTCAAGGTTGTGCTTGTTGTGGCTTTACAAATGCTTTGCTGCATACCTCGGTTGTAACCAGTGGTTATTTCAGTAAAAGATGCTGTTGAATCAGTCGGCCCATTCTCCTCTGACCTCTAGCATCAACAGGGCAAAACAGTACAAAACGGTAGACAAAACAAACAGTACTTCTTTTTCAAAGCACTGACACAGAGAACGTGGACAAGGAACCACAACCACAACAATTCAAGACCGGGGCTGAATCCAAACACACGGTTTTAATTCACAAAGCAAGGAATGAGGTAATTAGACACAGCTGATAAGACTAACGGCATGATTGCTGATGCGACAGACGAATGGAAACACACTGGGAGAACACGGAAGAAAATAGCAAGTCGACAAAGACACAATTGACGTAACAGCATTAGATATGCAATGTATTTCAATACAATTCGTTCCTATGCAAAGTCACGCAGTGCCCCTGTTATTATTAGGGTTCTGTCACAGTCGGTCTTGTCATTTCTTGCTTTTGCATCAGAGCTCTAACACTACCGTAAGGTCTTGTCTTTTGTGTGAGTGCACGGTTTGGAGCTCGCTTGAGCCATGCGCTTTTTGTCCCCGTGATATGTTTTGTGTTTCCGGGCGTGGTGTTCAACCCCAATTCTAGTAAGTGTTTTTGGTTTTGTTTCAGGATTCGGAATCCAATGCTCTGTGTGTTTCTTTCGTTCTGAGCGCACGAGTGAACACTGGTCTCATGCACTCAACGAAAGACAAACACACAGGGCATTGGTATGGTGTGGGGCTATGTCTTGTGAGTGTGCACAGTTTCGAATTCACTCAAACTGCGCGCGCACTTGTCCACATGAGTTATGTTCTGTGTAGCATGCGGTTCGTGTTTACATCGGCCGCGTGTTTTTTTGTCATGTCTTGTGTTTTCACTGGCTGCACGCTTTCATGTCGTATTTGTGTGGACATACAGCTTGTGAGTCTTCTCACTGGCGGAATGCACATGTCATGTTTTTGTCTGAGCCATGTGCTCTTCTGTCCTGTGCGTAATCCCACAGGTATTGTTTGATTTGCCTCACCTGTTCTCCCTCAGTTACCTGCCTTGTGTGTTAACTATTTATTCTCCTTGTGTTTGCTGTCCTGTGCTGGTTCATCATCGAAAGTGTCCTGTTTTGCTGCCTCTATGCCTTGCATCCAGTCTAGTCTTAGTGTGTCCTGTTTCTAGTGTAACCCAGTAGAATACTATTCCTGTTGTAATCAAGTCAGTCTAATCCTGTTTTTCGTCTCGGGGTGGTTTCTGTTGTGTTTTTGTTTTGTTTTTATTATTATAATCTCTGAGTCCTCATCTCTTCCCTTACCACAACCCTGACAGTTATTTAACAGGATCTGTTTGTTCTGGGCCTGCAGCAAATTTTCCATAGATGGCCGCCTCAAGGTTTATTGCTCGGAGGTCCAGGACATACTGAGTTTCATTTTTACTATTCGAGGTTCCGTCCTCCCAAGCCTCTCTAAGGACATTGATCACTCCAAGAGGCCAGCATCCAAAGAGAAGCTCAAAAGGGGAAAGAGCTCCAGCCATTTATCCCATTTTTTGGCATCTTTCTGTATGAACTTACAAATCATGGACAGTCTGGAACCACCAGACCATCCGTTTGTGGGTGCTAACTGATTTAATGCCAAATAATTTGCAACGTTCACGCAAAGTGTGTGACATGACCACTGTGCCTTGATCAGTGAGAATCTCTTTGGGGCTTCCAACTCAATAGATTATGCCAAGCTGTGCGTCCGGTATGCTTTTTGCGGAAACATTGTGGACTGCAACTGCCTCTGGGTTATCGCATTGCATAGTCCACAAGCACTGCTCTTGCAAGGCAATGCCCTTGTGCAGGTCATTCTAATGGCCCAATAAGGTCCATACCAATTTGTTTGAAGGGAACCTGCATTAAAGGTAAACGGTACAATGGAGCGTTAAGAGTGACTGGTGAATTCACCATTTGACATTCACAACAAGCCATGCACAACCAACGCACATTCGGTGAATGCCTGGCCAGAAAAATTGGGCCATTAGACAATATTGACACTTTTTTCCTGTATGCCCCGCCATCAGATTACAAAGAGCCGCCTGGAAAAGCATTTCCCGATGATTTTTTCACACTAACAATTGGGTTTTTCTTGGGTCACTGAGTTGGATCTTTTATCACAGCAAAGTAAGGATAGGTGAGTGGTTGAAGAAGCTGGCTGTTTATGTTTTGAACCTGTTCAAATGCATTTTAAAGCCTCTCATCTCAAAACTACTCTTGGGGAAAGTCATTGTTTCGGGCAGGTTTATTCCTGTCTCCACCTTTGGTCCCCCCGACGCAGTTCTCGAAGGTCCCACCTGAGCTACCGTTCAGGATATCCCAGATTATCCCTGTGCACACACCGGGACCAAGCGACTTTTACCCAATGCCTCTCGCCAAATCAAGCTTTGATGAATTGATGTTTAGTTAAATCCTAAATTCACCAAAGCCTGAACCCCCCCCCCCTCCCCCCCTAATACTCTCTGGTGTGTGGTACAGGCAAGTCTGATCGGAGGTGATCTGGATCAGTGTTCCCACCTCTGTCACGAGACACTGGTTCACAAAATGATCTGGATCCCCACTGCGCCAACAGGCCAGCTCAGACCACTCTGCCACTCTAGTGGGAAGTGGGTCAAGATATTGGTATGTAAAGGGGGAGGGACAATGAGAAGAGGCAGAGTTGTTTCCACTCGACAGGACTGCCCCCGGAGGCGTACTGGACCCCACAACAGCCTACATCATCAGATACCCCATAGTGTCACTCGAGGGAGTGTAATGTCTGGACAGTGGCTCAAAATGATAGCTCAAACACCAATATCTAGTTGTCATTTTGAGTTAACAGAGAGTAAGTCTCAGTGGTTCCGAAAAGTTTGAGACCCAACAGTTTTATGGTCTTGGGTCCTCCAGTCCAGAGCTGTTGGGCCTTCACAAAGGGCCAACCACTCTTGCCTCCAGCTCCAGTGAGCAGAATCGCTAGCGATTTTGTTCAGGATTGCGACCGATACACTGCAGGATGACCCATGAGATCATCTTACACCAGGAGTTTCTGAAGTGGAAGTTGCTGTGCGGCCACCTGCTCCTCTTCTGATATGTTCATGTCCATGAGTGCCTGATGATGACCCTTGTGGAGTCCCGATAGCGATTTAATTACGTTGGCAAGCTGCGAATCTGGCGAGGACTGCATGTAGAACTGTATCAGGTCTTTGAAATTAGGAGAACAATTAAGAGTCTGCTTATGAACTGATGCGTCATCAAATAAAGCAAAAACACCGGAGCAACTTTCTCGCAATAAATCACTTTCTTCAGACATTCAGCTTGCGCGCGCGCGTGTGTGTGTGTGTGTGTTTCAGAGCCCACAGGTTTCTCTTCGTGGCCCATCGGCTTAATCTCTCCATGCAATCATTGCAATCAGAGACAGGTGTTAATTACATTGCACTTGACCGACTTACGCACCGCTCATCTCCTGACTTGCTCACCCATTCCTGAACCACGACCCACCACAGAAGCGTTTCAGATATTTCAGTGTCGATATCAAAAATCAATATCTACATTGCACTTCGTTTATTATTTCAAATTCTTTTTTTAAAGATTTAATTGAAAAATGTATACATTTCATATAAAATTCATCCCGCCCATTTATGGCTAGTAGGAGTGACTGCTTTACGCGGGTGTTAATGTCATTCCCTCCATATAATTATTCCTTGTAGGTATACATTTTAAATGGATAGTTCTTTTAACATTCACTCACTCATCTTGTTCCAGACTTGTATACTCTTACATTTTTGTTTATTCATCACAAAAAGCTATCCATTTGTGTTAAGACTTGGAATATAGTGCACAAGTCATGTGAACTACTTTTCTTGTTGTGCATGGTCCTTGAAATGTCCTTGGTCAATATGAACTGTTGTATAGAAAGTAAAAATGTTCCCAGGAGAAATAACAGCGTACAGGTTTGGAACAACATGAGAGTGAGTAAATAATGAATTTTCATTTTGGGTTAACTGTGCCTTAAAATGCAACCTCTTTGTTGTACGGCACTTTCTTCTCCCAGAATAGCTGCTTTGTAGCCGTTTTTCATTTTCACCCTAAGGTCTGAGATGTTTTTCTGTCTTCCACTGAAAAAAAACAGTTTGAGACTTTGTTGTTCCATGTTCCCTCAGGAAGCTGAGCCTTTCCACAACTACACCGGCTGCATTGAAATAATCGAAATTAATAAGCTCAGAAGATTCCGTGTGGACGATTCCATTGCCAAAAACAATGTTGACAACTGCAGGTAATTGAACCTGAGTTTCTACCAGGAATCAATATCATGTGCAGCGTTGAGGAGTCTAAATTAATTTTAAATGATTCATATTATTGAATCAGTTTGTTCAAAAAGAAACGATTCACTGATTTGTCACTGTAGAAATTCCAGCACAGCATATTCTACCATTTTTAGAGAAATACTGAATTTCATACTGTAATTCATCACTCTGTTTTCATTTTCAGAACTATATATGTAGTTATATTATTTTGTATTAATATTATTATTATATTATTTTTTAAGTAAATGTGTTTGTTTAATGCTATTGTTTGTTTAATGTGAAGGGCTTCAATATCATGTTCACTCTACTATGTTGCTTAAAAAGTTTTATTTTTCCTTCTTGTCTCATGGCTCTTGAAATGTGCTATTTGCCAGCCTTGTCAGCCATCTCTCAAGCACACAAATTATAATTTAGCGTGTCACTTGAGTGCACAGGTGTTGTACATTCATGCTGTGTACAAATTGCTCATCAAGAGTGAGATTCTGGGGATATTTAAGTGTTTGACTTCACACATTGTGTATTAGTGTTTCAAAAAGATGCAAGAGATATTTTATAATGTCTCTGGTGTCTGAAATTATTTTCTGGATGCTTCATAGCTATATTTATATTTAAATGTCAATACTGATGTGCATCCGTTTTGTGTTGAACAGGATAATTAATAAAGATTTTTAATATGCATGTGAGTATGGTTTTAGTTTTAGGCTTGTCTGCATTGTGTGTAATTATAAGATTAAGGAATGTAGAGGAGGTTGCTCAATATATCCTTTGCTCCTCTGATTAAAACTCTAGGAGGGAATTTACTAAGAATGAATGTCACCCACTGATAGCGCTGCTTATTAGCATGCGCAGTCTGTATTGTTTTAGCACACGATTCACTAAAGGAATTATGCAAATCAGGTAAATGTCCACAAAATTCTGTCAGTCTGTACAATATAATTCTTAATCTTGTGGGTCATTTCTGAGTTCTAGATTGTGGAGGAACCCCCCCCCCCCCCCCCCCTCTGTCTGTCTATCCATCTATCTGTCTTTGTCTGTCTGGTTAAAAATTACAGTTATGTGAATTTCTTTGACTTTTACATTTATTCTACACATTTTATTTGCTATTCTGGATCCTGTTTGGTTTCTCAAATTAAATTCAGAAGCTGAATTGGACTTTAAACAGCATTCTTAATTAAATTATGAATGCCACACAGCCCTGCCACAAACATGTCTTTTAAACGATATTTCATTTCTCACTTGCTTTTTTTCCTTAAATGGATGTGGATGGGTTCAGATCTCACTGAGTAAGTCATTGTAAATAATTTGCCTGGATAAACTGGATTGCTCATATTTAGTGGATTAAATGCGTGTTTGAAATAATTGTAAGGGATTACTGATTAGTAAATTTGCCCCATGGTAATGTATTTCAGTCTATCTATTTTTAACCCTTGCCTTTTCCTTTGCTCACACGTTATCCACTGTAGATCTCCAAGGCATCATGACCCACCAGCCAGCTCCACAGATTCACCTCCTAAGCTGATTACAGTGGAAACCCCTCCTGACGGGCACATCAGAACATTCCCACCCACCCAGCCTTCACCTGTTTGCCTGCAGGGGCTCTGCCTCAACGGCGGAACGTGTCGTCCTGTCTCTCTGCCCAGCGGAGCCTCGTCTTTTTTCTGTAATTGTCCTCTGCACTTCATGGGACGTCTGTGTGAACAAGGTGAGACCTCTGGTTCTTTTCCCCTTCCACATCACAACCGAAATGTTCTCTTCTAAATTACAGAACTACTAATCATGTTTGGTGTGGTGTTTTTAAAACTTCATATCATAAAACGGAGTATCACAAGAAGTTATATACCACCAAACATTTTTACTAATAAAAATACAGAAGCGGTTTTGGAGGCAGAGGCATGGTACAGTTTGGAAAGTAAAATGGAGAGCTTGCCCTGTTGTTGTACCAGGGATGACTTTAAATAATTCATGCTGTGATGAAAGCAAGATCCATAAAAGCAAGTTGTAATGTCATAAACTCTTCTATCTTCTCCCCTCTGAGTTCTTCTACAAATGAGATAGTGACCCCGTCACCCGTGTTCTTCAAGTTAATTTTACCTCCTTTGCCTAAAAGATATTAAATTCTGGTGAAGTTTAAAAAGTCTTTTACAGGGTGAACCCAATTGATATTGACTGGCACTCAACTTACTGTACTGAGCTGCCATGAAAGAATATTTCACACTATATCTCAACAATTTGCTAAACTCAGAACTGACAATGGACTTGTCAATATTCTTTCATCAATATCTCCACCTGAAGAAAACTGAGAAAATAGAAATGTTATGCACTTCCAGCAGTCATGTATTCATTGTAATGTGCTGCTCCATAGTGCTAATTGTTTTTTATTGTATTTTGCTCCAGCCTCTGCTGACTCACTATGTTTTGCCCTGCATCAATAAGCCAATGTTCAGGTAAAGAGCTAATTTGCTGAGCTACAAGTTCATCTGTCTCTATTGATGTAACATTGAGATTCTCTGGCGGTGAGATGCCTGGCTTCAAATTAATTAAAAATCATTCATTCTTCTTTCAGGTTTTCTATTTTTGTGCAGTGCCTGGCATTGATTGATGTGTTTGTGAACAGATCAGTTCAGTTCCTGTATGAGAAGAAAAAAAGACCTTTTCAGTTGTTTCTATTTTCACATTTGTTTACTACTAATTATGGAAAAAATACATGCAATTTTCCATGAATATGGTACAAAATGACTTTTTTATCATTTGCTTTCAGGACTGTAGCAAATTAAAAGCTCATTATAATTAATTATAAGTATTTGGATCCGTTAATCGTATTAACATAATGTAGCTGAATTAATATTATAGTTGTCCAGCGAATGCAATTGTCTATCAACTCTTCTGAAAGGATTTTTTCGTGGTCACAGAAAAATAACTCTTTCTTAGCATCTAGCTGTGATCACAATCGTTAAATTGACATTAGTGTATAAAAGACCATGTTTTTAGTACCCAAATTTGGTAACAGTTCTGAAATAAAGAAAAATTAATAGAAATCTCTTCATAAAAAATTTGTTCAGGCTTCTCTTGAAGTTGATGAAGCACCTGATTTTGTTGAAACGGAAGAAAAATAATATATTTGTACTCTCTTCATGGAAAGTCTCACTTGAAATCATACATATAGAAAAGAGCATATTACATAAGCATGGGAAATTATGAAGACACCTTTGCATGTGTATTGTATTAAAAGTCAGAACTTGCATACATATTATTATACATACATATTGTACATATTAACTGAACATTGTTGTCTATGAAGTACAAATGATTTTTTAATAACTGATGAAAACAGTTTTCATATGCAGGACCAGGGGACTAGTGGCAAATTATAATATGCTGCTGGAAAGCCGGTTTCCAGTTCTTCCTCTTAGCTCTTCTTTTTGTATTGGGAATGCTAGTTCCTAACTACACTTGACAGAAAATGAAAGAGAAAATGCTTGTCAGATCCCTTTTTTTCTCATTTTTGTTATATACTTTTTTCTTTTCACTGATAAGCACAGCGTGGCTGTTCATTTTAAAGCTGTATTTTTTTTTTCTTTGTATTTCTATTTTTGACAATGTAAGCCCTATATGGGAATAAAATGGTTATTTAAAGTTAGTAAGATGGATCAAGTGTTTGGAAAACAAAAAGAAAATGCTTCATAGTGCATTATTAGGAGGAATTAAAAGGGCTGTACAGCAACAGCAATAGTGGTTAAATAATGTTATTAGACTTGGGAAAACAAGCAAGAGTAAATGCATTTCAGCTGCTATTAGTTACATTTGCAAAGGTCTTTTATGATTTCTAAAATCCTGCATGGATTACAGGTTAGTGAGAGGCTATCAGCTCTAGATGAACTGACCTTCTTGTCACTATAATTTAGTCTTCTCTTAAATACCCTGCCCGTTGACCAGCTAGCATCAGCAAACATGTCAAGGCAAAACAGTGGCAAACATCTTGAGGGTGAAGGGGTGAGGAAGATGAGAGGGTGTCTGTGACTTCATGATGGAAAGAGAGCGATAGGGTCACACTGAATCTCTTCAGTGTCACTTGACAAATAAGAGGATGTTTGGCCATAGAGATGATATACTAGTCTAGAAGCCTTATGTTTTGTGTGGTTGAACCATGTGTCCCCACTTCCGCTGAAAACAAAGCCAAAATATCCCAGAAACTGTGATTTCGGAGTCTGTGAAGTATAGTGAACCTGAGGAGGAGCCGCAGTATCAAGATCCAACCCATAATGCAACTCCCGCAGACTCAATCACAATCATGTCATTACACCCCGTTTTAGAGCATTAAATAAAACCAAACTTATTGGAAAAACAAGCACTTTAAAAATGTATCAGCATGATAAGATCTACCTAAAATGATATAATTTGTTGTTGTTTTTAAGTTTGGTTCGCATCCCATTCCATTACAAGGAGAGGTCGGAAATTTGAATAGTTTGTTGCTCATATGGGTTGATGGGCTTAAATTGAATGATCACAGACAGAAAGAATAAAAGTTTAACACCAGTTTAACCTGAACAACCAATCGATATACCGTATTCCTGAATCACACCTGAGCATATCCCTTTTTTTAAAAGTTTTTCAGGTTAAACTGGTCGAAACAACTCAATCAGGACCAGTTTTTATTCAGCATGAATTTGAAATGACTTGAAATAAGGATTTGTGCGTGAAGCAGTTTAGCAACCACTCAGCTTGTTTCAGTGAAAGATCTGAGACCATCTTGACTCTTGTGAGGTTTACCATTAAAGCGTCCTTCTGTTAATTTTGCTTTTCTGTGATGCTTTTCTGTGATTTTGCTTTTCTGTGTCTCCCTGGTGGGACTTTTGCAACTTGAGAGTGACGTGAGTGTTAAATCAGTCACAGTGTTTCCTTGCTCTTCATATTGGGAATCAGTGGATGAGGACTTTTTTGTACGGTTTTCCCATCACAAATGCATCTAGATAAATTATTATAGTGTCAGGTTGTGGAAACACTCTAGTTTTTTGCTGTAGTTATAATTTAAGTACTAAAATATCTGCTTAATGAAGCTTTTAAGCAGTGTTTGTTTAAATAACTTTGTAATTCCCTTCTCAAATGACACACTTGGATCCAAGGTTTTCCTTCTCATAGATATTTTTATTTACTGAGATTTTCACAGACTGCATTAGGTATTATAAACTAACAATGAGGTTAAATTAAAATATTCAGTTTCAAATAACCTTTTTCTTTTCTTTTTTTAATGTGCTTTATTCCTGTGCTGGCAAAGCTTTTCTTCAATTTCACATCATCCTTCAGAAATAAGTGTTGAACACAAGATTCTTTAAATATTAGAAAGTAAAATATATATATATCACTGACGGCAGTTTTTGAATGGCACTTGTATATTACGATCGAATATAAATGAAAACAAAAATTAACATTAACCTAGATTAATTAATGTTTAAATAAATAAAAGAACTCTGATACCTAATGCATAAACCATGTTAAACTAAATGTTAACAAACTGAATCTTCTTGTAAAGTGTTACCTGTTATGCATATGCTGTACACTCAATCCTACATTATAGTCGAGAATATGATGAGCGAAATCCAATGCCCATACATATACAAGTGAAATTTGAATAGTCATAAAATATGATGTCGACAAGTTGTCATCAAGAAGAAATGACTTTATTTGCCTCTCAGCATTTTTCCCAGCTTGGTCATATCTTGCCCTCCTTTGGGAGCTACGAATGCACATGTGCCTTACACCTCAAGAGTAATAATACAGACAGGGTTTGGTGTCAGGGCATTAGTATACAAGATGGTTTCCTCTGTATAAAACTGCTCAGCTTGCTTTCTGACTTATTTTGGTGCATAATCTTGACACACGGGTCTCTAAAGGAGGAACGAGCTCTGTGCTGCACGTACTACATTGTGCACTCTCTATTTCGGAGAGTATTTACAGCTGTCCGTTACTTTGTACATACCTATTTCATGGTCTTTTTTTTTTTCTTTTTCTTTTTTACAGGGTCCGCTTTGTTTCTTCAGGCATTTATTGATAAAACGAACTGTCTGCGAAAAGTCTATAGTTCTATAAAAAGCAGGAAGGCACCCGGTGACCTCTCTCAATAACTCACTCAGCACTTCCGCGCTCTTATGCCCTTTTCTCGGCACCTCCGCCATTTGTTCTCAAAGTGCTAATTTGCAGATAATTAAGTAATCCACTGAAATGTTATTTGTCCCTCTGGGCTCTATGCAAAGCAAGGGGGTTGCTATATTCAGGGCTGACTCATTTGTGGTCTCCCCCATGGGAGATATCACATAATCAAGCAGACATTGTATTAAATAATTCCTCCAAGCTTTCTTGGTTCAAGTAAAGTTGTGCAGATATAACATTTATTTTCTGATGACCACACAACAGATGCGTCCTTGGTTTCTATTCATGTACAGTAGTGGCTAAAAATGGTGTCCAGATGTCCATGACATCTCCCTTTATTAAAATGTTGTTTTTTTTAAGTTAGTGCTTTTGTAAGCATATTGCATAGTTGTGCTTCCTTGGAGTCAATTGTTTTATTTGTGATAATGCAATGCAAATTGTGCAACATAATTTTTTACTCCAGGCTGTCATACAAAGAAATTATGAACGCGTGCAAAAACAAGAGAGAGCCAGTCAGTGTATGCTTTTTCCTGTAAGCTTTTTGTCTTTTAATTGTTTTTTTTTCTTCATTCTTTAATAGTTTTTTCTGTAGTTTGCCTTTTAAAATATAAAAAAATATATATAAAATACAGGATATTGATTGGTCGTTCAGGTTAAACTGGTGTTAAACTTTTCTTCTTTCTGTCTGTGATCATTCAATTTAAACCACACTATCATCATCACAGTTTAAACAATTTGTCTTTTAATAGTTTTTTTTTCTTCATTATGTAATGGTTTTTTCTGTAGTTTGCCTTTTATAAAAAAAAAATATATATATATATATATATAAAACAGTTTCTACATATTTTGATGGTTTAATCAAACTTATAGGCCCATTAAAAACAAAAAACTGTGATTATTTTAAACAACTAAAAGACAAAAAGCTTACAGGAAAAAGCATACACTGTAAAAACTATTTTACTACTTTTAATTTTTAATTTCTACACATTAAAAACAAATATCCCATCAGGACATTTACTTTTGGCCACTACTGTACACAAAAAAAAAATGTGTAGAAGCTATTTTTACTCAGAAATTGAAAAACTTGAAGTAGAAAATCAGAAACTGTATTTTCTTGTAAAACGTATACTAATAATCTTTGTTTTATATACAACATTTCAAACCAGTTGGTTTCATCGCTGATGGCACAATATCTAAATTGTCTGCATGTCACCTTTTTCAGCCAGTCCTTTGCTTTTCTTTCCCATCGCCTATCCATCAAGTCTGTTTCTGTGCTTATCTCACGGTTCATCAGCCTCGTAAAACTCCCCCTTAAACAGCAGCCCTGAGAGTGTGCAGTATTTTCTGCTGAGTTAGAGGAATTGGGAAGCCGTTTGAAAGGTTCCTTCGCTCTGACTGCAGTCCAATCTGCGGGGAGCGCTGGGACTCGCATGGCTTGCTTGGCTGCTTTCAGAGCCTCAAACTCTGTTTGGTGGTGGTGGCCCTCCTGAGTGCCCAAAGGGGGCGGAGTCCGAGGGCTGTTTACTTGCTGACAAAGTTTTTCGACGAGAATTACAAGTTTAGGATATGACAGAGAGGATCCTCTCTTCCTTAAGTCTGAATCAAATTTGAAAATAATCGCCGTGCCAAGCGGCAAACTCACTGTTGATGCTTCATGCGAGGAGTGGAAGAGTAATATTCTCTGGGGCAACAGGCGAGATTAATCTTGGTACACAAGTGTGACAGATTCTTCTGGTTCTACTAAAGAGATTTACTGTCCGTTCCGAAAATCTGATTATAGACATGTTAATGAAGTAAAAAAGGCAAATTCTGCCACAGTATTATGTTGTATAGATACAGTACATTTATCGTTAATTGTATTTAAGCAAGATAGAGGATTATCTTAAAAAAAATGTTTGTAAGACAATTTGAAACCTCAAGCTTTGACTTAACTGTGCATTTGTGGTATAACAACAAAAGCACTACTGTCACATAAATGCAGATCTGAAAGGTCAAAAGAGTCGTCAAAGAGGAAATTTTGTCTCTCATTGTCATTGTTTTCAGAATGGATGGTTTGCAGTTAAGACATTACCTAGCCAGCATCTGTAACAAGCTACTAAACACAATGTTACACCCAAACACTTTATCATGCTAAACATAATAGATTATCTGAATCTCTGCATCTGCAATGACAACCAGACCAGATTGCATGTAACCAATGAAGAAAAATAACCTGTAAACTCCTTAAAGTGTTAAAGAAGAGGGGTTTGCATACTAAACTCTTAAAAATTAGAGGAACTTTATTGGCATTGATGGTTCCATAAAGAATCTTCAACATCTATAGAAACATTTCATTGCAAAACAGATAGATTTTTAGTGGAAAAATGTCCTTTCAATTCTTTATTTATTTTTTTATGATGTTCATACTAAGGAAAATTGTATTTTAAGAGCTGTTCACTGAAGGTTCTTTGGGGAACCCAATATGGTTCTTCTATGGCATTTTAAGAGTGTAGGGTCTTGGGAGTATTAATGTATTTGAGTTTTGTTTTTCAGAAATCATGAAATTAATTCCAAATTAACATTGGAAATGGTAACATTAACATCAGTTTTCACAATTTTCTTTAGCCTTAGTTTTATGCTTCTATTCAGTTTTATACACCTAACACACTCTAATACTGTACTGTTGAAATAGTCTCCAAAATAACAGCCAGCAGTGTGGAGAAAATGTCAGCTTTTATAATGTCTCTACAAGTGTTAAAACCAGTACTGGTCCCTTGTGTTAGTTAGCTACGTTTTAGTTTGTCATTGCAGAAGTCATGTATAGTAAATTGCCTTTCCTGGCCTCCCTGAGAACTGCATCTTAGTTCTTGCTGAATCAACCTCAATGTGTGTGGTATGTAGACCTCTATGAGCAACACCGTGACACACGCTCACTGCAGATGGGCCGCGCTGAAGCCTTGTCACATATGCCTTCACAGTGTCGTGCTACATACATTGCCTTCTGTGTAAAAGCTAACAGATCATTACCGCTGCAGAGAGGTCGTGACCATAGCAGACAACACCCACCTACCTCTTCCCCTAGAGTCACTGTCGTCTGTCACCCTCTGGGAGATAACATTGCTCGAGAACAGGTCTTGACAGGATCCTCCTGCCTTTGCATGTAGGCAACTTATCAGAGCCTGGCAGACATTACTACTCTTGACTGTGCATTCAGCTTGGAGGTTACACTAGTAAACAGTCACAATTTAAGTCATAATACTGTTTTTCAAATAAACTACAAGTTATGCATTTTAGTGACATGCTATACTTCATCGAAAACCAATGGACCCTTTTTATACAACATTATTTAAAAAAAAAAACAATATTATTTATATACAAATCAGCCCTGACAATAAATATTTGTAAGTCTCTAAGTTAATTCAAAGTAAATGCATTAATTTAATGACAAATAAAATATGAATATAGCTGCAAGCAGTGATGTCACCGACATCCCAGGGGCTTTAGGGCAACTGTGCATGACGGATATTAAACCTGGTAAATGTAAAACTCATTTGAATACGCCACATTTACTGCAGCAGCTGGTGCCAGTCTGACCGCAAACTACGACAGCCAGACCCATGAGATAATTTAAATATAAATGGATTTGATTCGTTTTGTCATAGGTCAGTTTCAAATGAGTGCAATTTTATTTACGTATAGAAGTCTAGTATTTATCTCAAGGTTTATTTATATTTTGTTAAATTAATTGTTAAACTAATTATACAAAACTTGTCAGTTCCATTCAAATTAAACAGTTTTATGGCTTTATTTTGATGTTCAAACTTAGATAAGGACAAGGCCTAAGAGATTTCTTATACTTTAATGCAGGACAAAGGACACAGCAATGAAAGGGTTAAACTCTAAACCATCAAGAGTGTACATACACTGAGAGAGAGCGAGAGAGAGGGAGGCAGAATATTCCACAGTGAGACAGATGAGTCAGAATATTCAACATTTTAAACAAAAAATTTAATCTTTTGATAATCTCTAAATTTACCATGGATACGGAAATTATTCAGAGCCCCTTAAATTGGTCATTCTTTGTTATATTGCTGCCATTTTCTAAAATAATTTGTTCATTTTAATGTATACACAATAATGTACACACAGCACCCCATATTGATAGAAAAACACAGAATTGTTGACATTTTGCATATTTATTAAAAAAGAAAAACTGAAATATCTCATGGTCCTAAGTATTCAGACCCTTTGCTCACCTTTTGCTCTGATACAGCCATGAGTCTCTTAGGGAAAGATGCAACAAGTTTTTCACGGCTGGATTTTTGGGAATCCTCTGCTGTTTTTCCTTGCAGATCCTCTCCACTTCTGTCAGGTTGGACGGTAAACGTTGCTGGACAGCCATTTTTAGGTCTCTCCAGAGATGCTCAATTGGGTTTAAGTCAGGGCTCTGGCTTGGCCATTCATGAACAGTCACAGAGTTGTTGTGAAGCCACTCCTTCGTTATTTTAGCTGTGTCTTTAGGGTCACTATTTTGTTGGAAGGTAAACCTTTGGCCCAGTCTGAGGTCCTGAGCACTCTGGAGAAGGTTTTCGTCCAGGGTATCGCTGTGCTTGGCCTTCCTCGATGAAAAACACCCCACAGCTGATGCTGAACCACCATGCTTCACTGTTGGGACTGTATTGGACAGGTGATGAGCAGTGCCTGGTTTTCTCCACACAAACCGCTTAGAATTAAGGCCAAAAAGTTCTATCTTGGTCTCATCAGACCAGACAATCTTATTTCTCACCATCTTAGAGTCCTTCAGGTGTTTTTTCATGTGTCTTGCACTAAGGAGAGGCTTCCGTCGGGCCACTCTGCCATAAAGCCCCGACTGGTGGAGGGCTGCAGTGATGGTTGACTTTCTACAACTTTCTCCCATCTCCCGACTGCATCTCTGGAGCTCAGCCACAATGATCTTTGGGTTCTTCTTTACCTCTCTCACCAAGGCTTTTCTACCCCGATAGCTCAGTTTGGCCGAACGGCCAGCTCTAGGAAGGGTTCTGGTCGTGCGAAACGTCTTCCATTTAAGAATTATGGAGGCCACTGTGCTCTTAGGAACCTTAAGTGCAGCAGTTTTTGATTTTGTTGTAACCTTGGTCAGATCTGTGCCTTGCCACAATTCTGTCTCTGAGCTCTTCAGGCATTTCCTTTGACCTCATAATTCTCATTTGCTCTGACATGCACTGTGAGCTGTAAGGTCTTATATAGACAGGTGTGTGGCATAAAATAAAATGATGCTAAGAATAAAATGTGCTGTGTGTGTGTGTGCATGCGTATGTGTGTCACATTACATTAACTTTAATTACTCATATTAAGTGACAGACTTTAAATTATATAGTTCTTCTAAAACACGTCACACCGCATACATTTCAAATCCCAAACTGTAAAGGGCAACATGGTGAAAAGGATAGATGTTTACTTGAATTGTCAATTGCCATTGTTTTCTTTTGCCATTTTTTTTCAGATACAACAATCTTTTTCCCTCGATTTGATGGTACTTCTTTCTTGGAGTTGCCATCTCTGACGTCCCTGTTTCAGTCAGACACTCACTTTATGAGCCATTCCTCTGAGGACAGAAGGACCATGTACTTGACAATGAAGAGCAAGGCACCTTATGGTACTATTCTCTACAGTGAGTATCTGAGAGCCACCAGAGAGTACAGCACAAAAGACTCTGTTAAATCCAATTTGGAGCTGGCATAGTAGCTTTGAGATCATCTATATGATACAATAAATGTTTAGGTCTTGTTAAAAGTCTTCTGGACATCTTTAAAAGAAACAAGCCATTTGAGACAGCAAGTAAATTGATTAACGCAAACCTTAGTAAATCACCTTGCGGGAATCATTTAAATACCCTCCTTCCATAATTTTTATGTCTGACAGGGAAACTCCTACAAATGCATATACAATAAGTTCAGCTGCAACGTTTTTCACTGCATGTCTTTAGTATACTGACAGTAGTTTTTCAACACCAAAAGAGTGTTTGTGCTAGTGCAAGCTATTAGTAAATCTGGCCCTAAATGTAAGCTTATCTTCTCACTAATCCACCAGGATGGTGCTATCTTTGGGGGTTGCCTACAAAAATATGTAATTCCTGCACCACACTATTATGGGGTTTTTTAATAGCTAAATGTGCTTATATAAAGTGGTGCGTGCCTTATACACACACCTAAAGGATTATTAGGAGCACCTGATCAATTTCCTTTCCAGGGTTTACAAAGAATGGTGTGAAAAGGGAAAAACATCCAGTATGTGGCAGTCCTGTGGGCGAAAATGCCTTGTTGATGCTAGAGGTCAGAGGAGAATGGGCCGACTGATTCAAGCTGATAGAAGAGAATATTTGACTGAAATAATCACTCGTCACAACCGAGGTATGCAGCAAAGCATTTGTGAAGCCACAACATGCGCAACTTTGAGGCAGATAGGCTACAATAGCAGAAGACCCCGCCGGTTACCACTCATCTCCACTACAAATAGCTAAAAGAGGCTACAATTTGCAAAATTGGACAGTTAAAGACTAGATAAATGTTGTCTGGTCTGATGAGTTTCAATTTCTGTTGAGACATTCAGATGGTAGAGTCAGAATTTGGCATAAACAGAATGAGAACATGGATCCATCATGCCTTGTTAGCACTGTGCAGGCTGGTGGTGGTGGTGTTATGATGTGGGGGATGTTTTCTTGGCACACTTTATGCCCCTTAGTGCCAATTGGGCATCGTTTAAATGTCACGGTCTACCTGAGCATTGTTTCTGACCATGTCCATCCCTTCATGACCACCATGTACACATCCTCTGATGGCTACTTCCAGCAGGATAATGCACCATGTCACAAAGTTTGAATAATTTCAAATTGGTTTCTTGAACATGAAAATGAGTTCACGGCACTAAAATGGCCCCCAGAGTCACTAGATCTCAACCTAATAGAGCATCTTTGGGATGTGGTGGAACGGGAGCTTCGTACCCTAGATGTGCATCCCACAACTGCAAGATGCTATCCTATCAAAAGAATGCTTTCAGCACCTTGTTGTATCAATGCCATGTAGAATTAAGGCAGTTCTGAAGGCGAAAGGGGGTCAAACACAGTATTAGTATGGTGTTCCTAACAATCCATTAGGTGAGTGTACATTAGTATTTGTGATTCAAAAAGATTTTGCGAAATGCTGTGCTAAACCACCTTTACATTTCTGCAGATGAAATGAGTCTGTTATTTTAGGCTTTTATTTCAGTAGGTTACAGAAACATATTGAATACAATTTACCATGGAAACCTTATGTTTTCAAGCATTTCTACACAGACTTCATTATCTGTGCTAAATCTAAACCAGTGACATATTCGCCTTGAATGATATGTCTCTATAGCTACCTGCTCGTGGCTTGCTCTAAGATCAGGGTGAAAAGCTGTACATAAATACACATAGCATATGTTACAATAATGTCAGTTTGATTTGAGAGGCAATAATTAATTTTGACATCAAATTCATGACATATTTCACTGCTTGCACTTGATGTGTCTATTGAATAGCAATCACCTTCAAATGATGCAGAAAGTTTGACTCGATAACTCGCACTCTATCAGTGTGTGTTAATGAGTAATTGGCTTTGCAGCCTCCCTCGCTGCAGATTACACACACTGAGTTATGAGCCTGTGAATATAACTGTAAGCCTCAGTGCTAAATTAAAACGCCGGACAGTCGACTGTACCTCTTTATCCAGTAATGAAGTCCTCTCTCAGGACATGTTAATGACATAGCAAATGTCTCTAGGTGAAATCAATCACACCAGTATATGTGCTATGGGCTGAATTTAAAGTTATGATCGCTGATCCCATTAGCTAATTGGCAAACCCTGCTGGATGATGCTCTTCAATTACTTTGTCCTAAACAAATATGGTCCCTTGGCTGGGCCGAACTCCAAATGAATGAGTATTTGGGGATTTTACCTGTAATTGAGTGAATTAGATTTACATGAATTATAATGTATTAATTTTAAGTAGTATCATTATTGGACAACAAGAATATATTATAAATGGTCCATTTTGTTCCATCAAACACTGCCTCGCTTACAAATCTCTGTTGTACATGAGAGTTGAGTTTTTTCTATCAACTTATTGATGTTCTAATTGGCTATAAATATTAACCATGTCCAAAGCGCTCACTGTCAATCATGTACCTTGTAAACACAAATTTGTTTCTAGGCTAATGGATTAAAAATTATGTGTGCCATTACTTCGGAAAGTCGAATAAAGTAAGATAACCAGATTAGAGGTTGTTTTGATTTGAAAAAGCTACTTTCCAGTTGTCTGAACAGACTGTGTACAATCGGACCATGCTTGCTGTCACCAAATGTACTCTTTCTACATATCAAAAATCAAAAGACGAAAAGTATTAGAGACATGAACTAATTTGCACAAAATGACAGCTGTCTTCATCAGCAGTACTGCATGTGATGTCTCACATTCTGGGTGGGCACTTTTTGCAGTTATACTGACTATTGTGCTCATAATGATTAGATAAAGGTGTGAAATGTTGTCATTCAGTGTGAAGTGCTTTATCAATCCTATCGTTTTACTGTCACATTTGCAGTATACATTGTTCAAAAGTTTCAAGCTTATTTCAAATGACTAAAATTCAGTCCATATTACATCAGTAGCAGCGGTCTTGGCAATCACCTGACATTTAAATAACCTGATAGGGAGATGAGTCATGTCTATAAATTGTTGGCACTAAAGGCAGAGCTGGATGAAACTGTCATCTTTGAATGAGATTGCTCTTGATGTCAAGTTAGAAAATTCATTTTACTTCCACCCTGTCAGATTAGTCTTGCATATGCAGCTCACCTGACACGGCCAATATGACAGTGTTTATCTCATGTCTCAACCTGTCAGAGTCTTCATGAAATTCCTTTTATAGATTAGCCACGTAAAAAAAAAAGACAGGGAGCAAGCATTTGGGTTCGGGCTCTCGTTCTACTAGTGACATATTCATTATTTTAGAGGAGGAAAAATGACTGATTAAATTGGTATGATCTCTCAACCCGATGTGAATCTGATTAGTAACTTATTTATTTTTCTGTGGGGAAGGGACTTTTGATCAATGTCAATTTTATCCAAATAATTTCAATTCGTATAGTGTGGTCCTTAGGTCAGAGACTGCAAGAAAACAACTTGTATTTTCCATTTATTTTTATATTATTTTATATTATTATACAGTATTATGTTATGTTACTGTATATTATAATTTTGCAAATTAATTTTTTTATTAGTGGCTGAGAAATAATACAGATTTTTTTTATTTAATATAGAATAATAATTAAATATAGTAATATATTTACAGAAAAATACCGAAAAAATGTGTAGGTGTGAACCCCAGACTAATTTAAGACAAGAAAATCTCTTGAGATCAAAGGAAGTTGATCTGAAGTCTTGGATCAGAATGCAGGAGTTACACCTGCATCCCATCCGTTTGCTCCCCTCAAAACAAAATCTTCCCACGAGCAGCACGTCAGACTCCCGCTGGGCTTCAGTCATCAACCGACGAGAGGCAGAGCGAATATAACAGGTGACAGGTACTGACAAGAGGACTCACGCTCCGTTAGACCCAGTACAGGGTAACAAGGCCATTGGGACAATAAGAAGTAATTTGTCATTTGCCCCCACCCCCACCCCGCCACGCCACAACTCCTTTACATAAAAAAGACAAGGAAATACAACTAGCTGATGCAGTAGGTGTCAAGTGCATCTGCAATTACTGGGGTTGTTGCCAGATATGCCACAGTAAGCAGGAACCCCTGACAATATTGTTGTGACTACTCAAGCTCAAATGGGAATAAAATAGGCGCTTATTGATTTAGTTGTGTTTCTGTGTGTTGTAAATCTTGATATGCTTATGTACTTAATATATTTATATGTACCAATTGTTGTTTGCAATGAGATTGAAGACACAGCAAGGAAATTAAGATTTCAAATGTGAACGCATAAATCATAAAACAAATCATGAATGCAAGTGCGATATTGCTTATACAGCATGATAGATTGATTAATATGAATATTAAAGACATTCTTTCCAGTTTCATTGTGTATATTTGCTCTGCTAATGAAAAAATTATCAGTCTGCAAGTTGCATTTCATTCCTGAGTGAATGATTCATTGGCTCACTCATAAAGCAGTCACTTGTTTTGGTATTTTTAACAAATCAGTTGAGTGAAGGATTCATTGACTCACATCTAAACCGTGAGTCTGAAGACAATAATAAAGATGTAAAAATATTTTCAACATTTGTGTGCATGTATCATTTCTTGTTTTGACAAAAGACAAATTAAAGTATTTCAAAAGAAACACCATTCAAATAGCAAACTAATTACTATAAAGTTTTTATGAAATATGTCACCAGGTAACACAAGTAAAAAGATTGTTGCAATTTATCTGCTTTAGAAAGAATTGGTTAGAATTTAGTTTGATACCTACTGAAATCCATTTGAAAGAAATTGATATTTTATTTCATACTAATGTTGAATTGATTCGGACAAGGACATTTGAGTAACTTCACAGAAGGTCAGAGATTTAGTAGGACTGAAACAGGGTTTCTAGCCCCAAAGTAAAACAGGTCATCACTAAATCTCATTATGATAAGCTCTGAGTGAAAGCTCCTTCATCTCTTTATATCCTTTCTTCCCTTTCAGCCCAGGAGCAAAATTTCGGAGACCATTTCCTCCATGTGTTTCTCCATGATGAAATACCGGTGGCCAGGTTGGGCTGTAGTGGCACTCATGTTCTGACCACAGCTGCTCATCAAATTATCAGAAACAATAGCTTGGTGCCAATCACAGTGAGGTGAGAATTTTGATTTATTTTTACACTTTTACGCGACTATAATTTTCTTTACTTTTGACCCGTTTCAGAATATCTCTAAAACATTTAACCAGTAAAAAACAAATTAATTTCTTGACAAGCAGAACTGTAGAGATATTAAACTATTTCTTCAGTATTTTTGTTTTAGTTTTTTTTTATATTTAATAGAACACAGTTCTTTCTTAATCACAGCACATATATTCATGTACCATTTTCTAAAGCGATTCTGAATTTTCACACTAGTGTACAGTGACTTTAATCAGAAGAATTTTATACAGATTACTATAATCTCACTCTCTCACAACTACTAAAAATTGAGGCCACTTCAAAATAAGAAAATTTAAATCTGTTTTAATCTAAATCAACTTTTGGAAAATTAAAGTCTCATAGTTTAAGAAACTATGAAAAAAAATAAAAGATAACATCTTGAAGATGTGTTCAGAAGCCTATGCATGTATTCTATATGCCAATATTATATGCTATGATATCTGTGATATCTCCTGCAGTATATCACAGATACAAGTTTTAATATTGAATGTGTTATCATTTATAAATGGCAGCTGCTCTTGTCTGGGCTTCTTGTTTTAGTATATGCTCTGTGAATCTCTTCTTGGGACACATGAATTTTGACATGTGAATGCTGAGGGATTCACATCAAAGGTGCTTTTTCATATGGCTTAGATGTAATGTTTTCCTTTGTTGTACGTTCCGTAATCACACGGCAACAATGAAACTTAGTGCTATATATTTGTCTTTGTTAATTTCAACACCTAATTATAAAGCTATTATCTTGACAGAGCTAGTCACTGCTTGTATATAAATTCATAATTAATATAATGAAATGAACATATATCCATATAACCACTCAAATAGAAAATGTATTTGAGGGCCACACACTCGCACTAATTTCAATTATGATTTCTATCATATAGTTGGTAAAGATGACTGTGCTTGAATATATTGCTAAATTAATTTGCATAAGAATTCAAAAGGCTTCAAGGTCAAGATGCTGTTAATAGAATTGCAATTACTTACTATTAGTTTTACAACTGTATTAAGTTATGTAAGTGATTCAATGTAATTTGTAAATTAATACATTGAAAACAGATATCATGACCATATGACCAATACTGACCAAAACAACAACAAAAAATGGCACAGTCATGAAAAACTAAAATAAAAATGTGTACATACAGTAGTTAAACTATTGCAGATGGAATACAATAATTGTCTAGGTTACTATTGTAACACCTGTTCCCTGAAGGAGAGAATAGAGACGTTATGAAAGAACGACTGACAAATTTGGATATCGCTGATTGCCCAAACATCTTCAAGTACAAACTAATGAGCCAATGCACATTGGCATACGAGATTTGCATCACACATCCTGCCCCGCGAAGAAGGTATACAAGGACAAGCGTAGCAGTTTCCCATTCAAGTTTTCACCAAAGAGCCGAGCCGGTGGCCCAGTCACTCAGCAGTGGCCAGCAGTAGGGCTTGACTAGCAAGACCTGCTCCTTGTCCTCCATGACTTTGCACAGTATCTGTGCAAGAAGGCTCACTGAGGGAAATGCAGCAAGTTGGAGCACAGGGGCACAACCCGGAAGGCACAACATCATGGAGTGTGGTTTGAGTGTCCCTTGCATCACTTATTTGGCTCAACATTTGGGGGTGCGTAAGAAAGGCACTGAGTCCTCAAACCGCACACTGCTCCACACTGGAGATAGGTGGGATGGGCGGATAAGCGTGGCAAGGCACAGTGTCACACACTGCCATCCGTGCCCTCTTAGAACCAGAGATGGAGAAAGCTGCTCATTTACTAAGAAACTGTGTAAGTCCTGGGGAAAGCGGCTCCATCCATCTTGGTGGGATCATCTTCATGTGGGGTGATCGAAATTTCAGCTGAGCTGGCCATGTGTTTTGCTTGTTTTTGTTTTCTTACCATAGGGGTACAGACGGCCTTGGACTGAGGGGCAGCTCACAATGGCCTGGTAGGCCTTTTAGAGTTGGCTCTTGATTGGCTCCGCCTACTTCTGACTGCCAAGAACTGCTGCTGGGCACGCTCCTCAACAGCATCACCAAATTTTCTGAGATGGGAGCATCGAGCATCTGAGAACATCTTACACCCCTGCAAGGTTTAGCTAGGGGGCACTTCTGGACCACTAAGGTGGACCTTGTCCAGCCTGGTGCCTGCATTATGACAAGACACCAGTCACGAAAGCTCAGAACGAGACCAACCGTGCAGCAGCCTGGGAGAGCATGGCTGTCAGCTGTGAATCTGATTCAGCATAAGCTCACCCTTACAGTGGGAAGTTCAGCATCATATTCATTTCTAGAGCACAACAGCCATCTCTCCGATGCATCCGATCCTTCTGATCTAGAGTGGCAAGTGACGTGCATGTGCATTGGCTTGTTTAGTTTACACTCAAAGGTGATTGGGCTTAATTCGTCAGTCGTTCTGGAACTGTACATTTTTCATTGACTGATAGCCTTACTTAGACCTGAAATTAATTATTTGTCTTCTCAAAAAGTATAACAAATGTATCATGTATATAAATCTACAGTGTCTACATGTTTAATGTATAATTTTTATGCATTGCTTTCATTTAATTCTATTTTTGCTCACCCCTGGCTGCATGTAAAGCACATAGGTTAATAAAATCTCTCCAGATGTAATGGTGGTCAGAGAGCAGTTAAGCAACGTTTTACGTCCTAGCTGTAAGATTATTTAGCCGATACAGTCCAGTGTCGGCCAGTAGAGTGCTGATTTCACTTGAATATTTGATTTCTTGAACAGCTTTTCTCCCATAGGGGATGTGTTTAGATGCCAAGCACTTCTAACTTAACAATCCAACAGCCTGTATCTAGATATTCCTGCTGTCTTGTTTGACTCAGTGGTCTCATCTCTCAGGACTTGGAGAAGGTTTCTCTCCTTCTGTCACTCGTCTGAGGAAATACTCTAGCTGATGGAATTGAGATATTGTCAGATATGCCATCTGCACTTTTCTGAATGTCTGCTTTCTTTGTTCTCAATATTCCACTGAAAAGTCATTCTTTTGACATTGGCACATCCCATGTCTGATAAGGTTTTAAATGATGTTCTGAGATACTGTAAGAATGATACTTATAATACCTAATTCAATTCATATTAAAGCAAATTAAGGCTTTGTACCATTAAAACAGCATGCAAGTTTCATAGCTTAAAACGTCCTCCTCAATATAAAAAAAACGAATATTTATTTAATCAAGCTCCAAAAACAGCTAGTTTTTATACATCAGGATCTGTGACATCACACAGGCAAATATATTTACATAGACCTGACTACAGAGTAAGACATTGACAAATAGTTACACATCATTGCACCATAGGCCTCGTCCACTGGCCTTTAGTCACTTATCAGCTGACATTTGCCTACACTGGATACGAGCATCGTGTGGCATTAAAAGCAAATATAATCACTGGCGTTTTCTACACTGGGTGCTGTATGTCGATTCACTTTCTGATGTACTCCACGCATTTGAGTCTATCGACACCAGGACAAATAGTAGAGTGAAAGAACATGTACTTTTTAATTGTGTCCAGTTTAAACAGCTCGTTTGCATCTCTGAACAGACTTCAGAAGGATCCCAGCATAGGAAACAATTGGATGGTTTATTTTAATGACGTACCGTATCATGTCAGAGGATTATATGTTTGTTCGGAGCATTTTGTTTTGTAAATGTAGCACGGTGTAACGGAGAGTTCGCAAATAATTTTGGTGAAAGATGAAGCAGCCAACTGTATTGAATCTGACAGCAGCTGCATCACAAACAATAAGTAAATGATTTTACAATGTTTTGTCTGTAAATGACCATTTTATATGGATAATTTTTTTTAAACGCATGCAATAGCCAGTAGGCGTTGATAGACTTTAGTCATTCATAACAGTGGCTGTTTACTGACAAGCCTTAAAGGAAACGCTCCTTAAAATTAGAGAGGCAGAGGATCGAATGAGGGTTGAAAAAAATGGTCTTTCCGTGTGTGTGTGTGTGTGTGTGTGTGTGTGTGTGTGTGTGTGTGTGTGTGTGTGTGTGTGTGTGTGTGTGCACGTGCGCACGCAAAAAGCTTTTCTAACATTATAAGTGAACCTCATGGAACATATTAAAATAATTGTAAAAATCCATATCATGACCTCTTTAAAGTATGAAGTGCATTTGACATTCTAGAGCAGGAGCATCAGTAACACTTAAAGAGATTGGCTAAACTATCCCTTGAATGAGCCCAGGTTATTTTTATAAGATTAAAAGGTGACTGTTGCTAAGCAAAACACAAATGTAAGAAGCCAGAAATTCAAGTCAGTTACAGAGGCAGCATGTGACAAGTCAAAAACTGTCTTGAGTATCAAAATTGTACATTTATATAAAATCTCTTTAAAAGATGCAAGGTTTAACTGTAAGTTCAACAGGATAAAAAGTAAAAAATTGTTTTAAAAAAACAGCAGCAATTGGCACAGCATGGTGTCTGAAGCAGTGAATTGAAAACTGTCTTGAATTGGCCCATGTCCTCCAACAACTAAAGCCTTTTAAAAGGCGTGCAGTATTGTCATTTAAATTACATTAAGATAACAGCAAGTTAAAGACGTCATTGCAAACAAATGCACATGCATCATGCTGAGCCAACAACTCCCAGTTTGTTGAGAAAACTGGGAGGAATTCACCTGTTTCAAGCTCAAATGCTTTGCATTCACATTTGAAAAATAAAATAAAATTATGGAATTATTTCTTTATGAGCATGTGTCAAATTGATTAGATTAACATCAATATGCAGATTAAAAGATTAACTCTGTACTGTATATTGAGTTATTGAAATTGGAAGTTGCTGCACACGGTAATGTTTTAGCTCTATTTACACCAATATACAAAGCCTTATATCTTTATCTTTTGGTTGATGATGATCATAATATCCTGATATGTCTTCATCTCTATATACAGTATGCACCTTGTCCCTGACCCCCTTGAGCACTGACATTAGGGTGTAATCTCCTCCTGTCAGTTGGTGAGAATAAACCTTGCATTGCTGATATCAATAATTCTGCTTCTTGATTTTGAGGTCATCTCTCTGTGTTTGCCGGAGCCATGAAGATCTGATGAGATCAGGCGTTGCATGGTACTGGATCACGGTCAGCCAAGTGGCACTTAAACATAATTTTAATGCTGCTGAAGGTGTGTGGTATCTTTCATAGGAGAGCAGAGAGTCTGAATGGCATGTGATTTAATTATTTATTTTTAATGACTGTAAATGAGTTGCCGTTTTTTTGTGTGTGAAATGCTCTGCATAAGTTTTGGGGCTATCCATGTGCATTCAAGCCAAAAGTACATAGACATGCTAGATGTTCTAGATACATCTGTGCAGAAAATCAGTCACACAGATGTGCAATCTCATTAGTCAAACATGGGCCGTACATGTACATAAATAACTTATTTACTTAGTCCGATGTGGAAAAACTTGACTGTCCTGCATAAAGCCCAGGGGCCTCATTTATAAAACTGTGCATAGGATCCCTACTAAAAGTTTACGTGCAGCCAAAAATGCCGTACGGCAAAAAATATTCGGATTTATAAAACCGTGCGTGCGCACACCTGTAAGCAATATTCCCTTTATAAATCACAGATCACCTGTAGATGTGCGTACATGAAGCAGCCTTGTATCCTGCCTTATACACGCCCATTTTAACCATAAATAGTCAATGCAAATCACCTCATGAATGCTGATCGGAGTGGAATCCCATACATACCTGGAAAACTGGCATGCGACCCGCCAATGAATTAATCCAAGAAAGTGAAAACGTGTATTTCCATTACTTTGAATAATGGCGACATGTGAGAAAAGAGGAAAGAAACGTAATTTCTCAGACGCTGAGATTGAAACACTTGTAGGGGAGGTGGAGGCTGTTATTTGGTTGCCACAGCAGTGAAGTCAATGATAAAAACAAGCAGTGCCATCATGAAGTATTACATACCCGGGTCACTGGAGGATTTATATGTTTCTAGCAAATAGACTGATCATTAACACCTTGACAAAATCACATAATTAATTTGTGGGCTAAATTTTAAGACAAAAATGTTATAGTGAACACATGCTTGCATTGTTCTGCAGTTGTCTAATAAAAGGGTATTTCATGCTATTCTGTATCACATGTAGTCGCACCATCTCCTCCTGCGCTCCCGTTCTGGACAATGTGACTAAGGCAGCGCAGATTATTATTTATTTTTTTTATACATTTTAAATTATGTTTGGATTTTACTAGATGTGTATAGCCTAAATAAAACAATCGGCACAAATAACACTGTTGGATTTAATGGAGTGAAAATTAAACTTATAATCGTTCTTCTCACATTTATTTTCTAACTTCAGTTCACGACCTCACCATCTGTGTCGCCAATTCCCTTTGTCTCCAGAATGTGTGTACGCACGGCTCAAAGTTTGCTTAAAGGTGCGCACATTCTCCCGTCAATTTTGTTTTTTATAGGTCACAACCTTTGCGTGGGAACTGCTTTATAAATGTAGACCCCTGACCTGAACCACCTTAGGAGTGTATTGAATGCTGACTGCTTGACCTCTTGTGTCTGAATACGAGCAAATCCCTGCCGCAGTGTTCCAACATTAAGTTTAAAACCTTCTCAAAAGAGTTTAAGCTGTAATAGCTGTAAAAGAAGAACTCCATATTTTTTAATTAAATGCTCCACAGTCGTATATGAACAAGTTCTTCCCTGTGACTTGTTCTCAGATTGTCATTTTCATCATAAACTTAAACTTGTGGGGATTTCCATCATCTCAGATTTTGCATTGCCTCAGTGTAAAGGACCACTTGAAACATCAGGCTCTGGAGAAAGTAATGTGATGATATGAAGAACTGAAGAGCAGTGCAGGATATTTACGATGTGTATCCCTGTTTCAACGGTCTATTTGCCGAATGTTCCTCAGCTCTTGGGGTGTCAATGTTTATGGATGAGGCCAACAGAATTTCAGCAGCTGTTGAGCAGTTGAAGAATGATTGAAAACCTTGTCAATTATTTCAATTAACTGAAACATGTCATGTTGCACAATTACTTATGGATTACTTATTAATTTATCATCAAGCTGGATGGTACAAAGTACCAGCAGTAATGCAATTAAATTTAGTGCCTTTTACAGTTTAACTACTGAATATAATTTGAATTCTATTGAAAAGAAATTGCAACAATGATTTATGTAGCTCCTTTAAATAATGCTTTTTCTATTTTCAGTATGAAGTACCCATAAATGTGGTAATTCGATTAACAATAGATAATACAATACTCCATGTTTGAAATCCCACCAGTAGAAATGTTTAAATTTATAACTGTCACAATTTTTAACAAATTAACTGTCTATTCGAGAACCATAATTGAAGGAAAATATAATTTGCCAGAATGCTCAAATGGATTTAGACGGTCAAGTCAACATGTCTTTTTATAAAATTATGATTGAAATATAAAAAGTCATGTTTTGTTGTGCTGAATAGCCAAGTTAAAATGAAAATAACACTTTTGTTTCTGAGGAATTGAAGTAAAAAAATTATTCTATCTATCATGCTGCATAAACAACATGGCAAATTAGTAAACAAATACAATATATGGAAAGTCTTTGTGTGCGTGTGGGTGTGGGTGGGTGCGTGTGTATAGCTTCCTTAAACTCGGTCTGACTTCTGAACTCAGAAGGATCCTTAAGTTCTGAATTTACTCAAACCCTGTATCACAGTACAGTTAAAATCAAAATAGTTAAAATTGCACTTGGATTTTCATTCATCACAGTGCAAACGGAAGGTCAAGTTGAGTGCATTACTTTGTTGGATACAGTATCCCACGCAGTGAGCGCTGCTCTAACTTCCACTTTTCGTCAAATGTAGTACTGTAGTTCATCCAGTATTGCATTCATGCAGGAACTGTAGTTTACAGAGCACTGCATACTACATAATGCTAAATAGTAAGATTAATTACTGTACATATTGATTACTAGCCATATACTGTAACTGTAGTGGGGGAAAGAATAAAAAAGAAATAACATTCCAGTGAATCATAAATGTGGACTTTATATTTATAACAGCATCTTGACTTGTAGCTATCAAAAATAACTGCTATTAGCCACTAGTGTGCCACTAACAGACTGTATGGTCTTTTAAATATATGTGCATGTTTTTATTTTAGAGGTATTGCAAGCGATTTACTGTGTTATGGTGTTCTATCTTGGCCTTTTGTGTTTACTGACCCGTGATGCACAGTTGTGTTCTGCGTGACACTGTACTACTGTGACGAGCAAATTTTCCCTCAGGGATCAATACATTTCTATCTTATCTGATCTTACTCAGCTCACATAAATTCATATCAAGTGACAAGTGGATGGGTCGACTGCGCATTACACCACCGCTGCATTGCTTCAAGAAAAGACGGAAGAAATACTTTAGTCCAAACTTTTTGATCAGGCTTCCTAAACTGCTGATCTAGATTTCCAACATCAAAGCACAAATCTGAGTTTTAAAGAAGTCTAAAACTTATACCTCATTCTCCCTCTCTCCCATTTCTGGGAATAACATTCTGTTGTGAATGTTTGATGTATTCAATTCACTTGAAGAACAATCTTTTATTCATACGTTGATCTTATTAATTCATACTTTGTGAACGCAGTTTGACTGTGCTGTTTCTGAGCAGTCCGGCCCTCTTCTTCTTTTTTCTGCCTGCTGGAGACTTGGGCTTTTTTTTGTCTTGGTTCTGAGAGATGTACAGCAGATAAGCAGTGTGCATTGCTGTTGGCTTTTTTGTTTTGAACACATACTATTAGCATTTAACGTGCTCCGTACTCTGCAAGTAAGGTTACCTGTTTAATGTGGTCTGATGATCTTGCATATGTATTGCTGGAGGCTTTTCAGTGTTGAGTTTGCTTTAATCTGGTGTAGTACGGGTCTGTGCAGCAGACAGGTTAAATTAGGTTAAAAGCTGGCGGTGGTGACATATTGTTTACCCTGTGAGTTCTTCCAAGTCTGTTGCCAGTGTTCACATCTATGTATGTCTGCATATATTGTCAGACGCTTCTGCTGCGATTGGCTTTCAACCAAGTCTGCTGTGTGAGTCATTTCTGTTCACACAAAGCCAAAGGTCAACTAGCATGAGACGCTGCATTACACAGCATTGTGTCCTTTCCTTTATTACATATGAACTTTTCAGTCCCCAGCACATATTATTATTTAAATGAATGCCATTTATTCCTGGGGAACTACTGCTGTTTTTCCCACACAAAAAAAGAGAAGCATTCTTAATTCAGCTGCTCAGTGGATCAATGCATTAGATCTGCAGATATTTTTGCTTCTTTTCCTATTTTTATTTCCAGCAACTGCTGAGACCCCATGTTGGTGCTTTATACTCTGTCCCCCAGTAGTTGAATTTGGTTTTTACTTTGCTTATAATAACTTACTTTGAATATGAAAATGCATCAACAACACAGGCAAGAACATGCACTAAAACAGAATATTTGGATGAGCTCATCCTCCAAAAAGCATTTTTTTTTAAAGCTGCTGTGAACCTACTTGCTAGATACTTGCAGGTGGCATCAGAAGGAAGAACATTATAGAGGGATTTTGTGTAGTGCACAGTGAGTCATCAGTATTTTTGCTCCATTTTCCTGGAAGAGAATCCGCTTCAATTCATATGGGCCCTACGGAAGTGTAAGCAGCTTCCTGCACATATTACTGCAGGAGTCCACATCATAAGTATATATATCGTCGATAAATTACATCTCATGTTCCCATTGAAGTTCATTTCACAGGCACTACTGGGGATTTAAATGTTTAGAGATTTTTAGTCTTCTCACTGTAATCACCACATATTCAATACAGCTGCTCCTCATGCGTGCTTTGAAAATATACCAGCTTTCTGAGAGTAAAATTTGTGTCTGGCAGGCTGTAAGCATTGTTATTTTTAATCAGGAAAGTAGTCAGACTCCTCATCTGGAGCAGCGTCTCAAAGCCGTAGGGCGCGCCTGTAATTTGGGTCTGGAAGATCAGCTGGAGACATGACTAAGAACACAGGCTGCCCAAAATAACTAAAGCCACTCAAGTGAGCTTGTTATGCAAAAAATGGGTTGACGCTTTAATGCAAGAAAGTCAGTGCTGGTTGAGAGTGTCTGAGGGACTGTGCCTGTCTTTATCGTCTCCCTCTGTGGGGGTGATCAAGGGAAGCGTGTTGTCTGCCACCGGCCTTTGACGCGCGAGCGTGGCTCTCAAAAAGCATGCATGTGGCAACAAAGCTCTTCAATCCTACATTCATCTTAGGTTGCTTATGATGACACAGTCCGTTTGAGCTACTGATATGTTTTTGGACAATGTGATAAAAATGATCAATGAACGGCAGCCACTGTGTCACCCTTAATGAATCTCATTCAGATGAGGAGCAGTAAAAACAGGTTGAAGTGGATGCATGAATGTAGACCTGTTTAACATCCCTCAATCAGCGTAAACATATCTGTACTTTATCCACGGGGTAACAGTGAATTGTGCTGATGGTGTTTCTGTGTGTGAGGGTGTTGTGTGAGATTCTCACCCATCATATTGCCGCTTATTATTGCTATTCCTGTTGGACTGTCAATGTGGCATGAACTAAAAGTCCTCTCTAATTTGGCTTTGTTTTTCAAATCCGCTAATAAAGAAGCAGCAGTGTGTGTGTGTTTGTGTGTGTTTGAGTTTGTGTTTACTGCAGGAATGCAGCTTCATGATGTTTTACTGCCATCTGTTGCCAGTACTTTATACATATTTTGTAGTTGGAGCAATAGAGGTTCTGTGATTCTCCACGTCTTCCAGCATCCATTAGTGAACTGTGGCATGAACTGCAATTATATTCAGCTCTTAGATTTCATAGTTGTTGAACGGCAGCATTTGTCTATGTGTGTGTGTGTGTGTGTGTGTGTGTTCGTGTGTGTGATGTCACTGTGTTGCATCAGGTTTGATCGAGTCAATGTAAACCCTGTGGTCCAAAGATTTGAGTTAAATATAAAAGATAAAAGAAACTTTTTAGCTGTATAGCATGCATTAGTGCCCGCCCTCTTTTCTGCGTTGGTTCTGGAAGTACATTTTCCATTAATTTTTCCCCTTGGGATTTAAAAAAAGTCTTTGTTAAAGAGTTACAAGGCATGAACCAAACCAATCAGCTGCGAGGTTGTAATCATAGCATTAAAAACTGATTTGAAGCAAAAAAGTATTTGAAAATTGGAAAGTACAGAAATACAAAGATAAGCAAAGACTGTGTAATTAACAGCTTTAATGTGGGAAAGAATTACAATCATATATATATATATACACAGTAATACCTTGGTTTACGAGTTTAATTGGTTCCAAGAGCTCGTAACTCAAAATTCTCGTACACCAAAACAATTTTCCCCATAAGAATGCAATAAAAATCACTCGATTCGTTCCACACGACTATAAATGCCTATTTTAAATATTGATTTGGTTTTACAGTATTAGAGTTAAAATTATAACCATTAAGATCTCATATAAATACTAATTAATAATTGACAATTAACTTCTAAAAATACTTGACAATTTACTGTAACACGCACTTTAGCTTTGAGTAACGTCGCTGCTGGCGTGAAGGAGACGAAAGGAGGGTTTTACTTCTTACAGGGAGAATTTCGTACCTTCTTTCTTACTCATCTTGAGGTCATTGTCTATATGCTGTACTGTACGTATATATTTCACTACCTGAACAATAGCGATCACAATGTTATCAACACGAGGTAAAACTGCTGTAAATCACTTCTAAAAGTGATACCTAGCGACGCTGAGAGAATGAAGGGGTGATAAGGGGTGATAGGGGTGATAGGCTTTGTGAGAGGCTGTCGTTAGGATATTTCCAGTAAAAATGCGCACGAAGATCTTGAGCGTTAGAACTTTTCCACAAAAAAATGCACGTGGGCAAGGGAAAAATTTTCTCGCACTCCGATACACCGTACACCGATTTCCTCGTATACAAAGTCACTCGTAATCCGAGGTATTACTGTGTGTGTGTGTGTGTATGTATGTGTATGTATATATATATATATAATTTTTTTTATTTTTTTTTTTATAGGGGTGTGCGGTCCATACAAGCTGTGAATGCTCTGCATACTCAAGCCATTCAAGCCAACCTTGTTTGAGGTGTACCATAAAGATTACAGCTCTCTGATTGGTGTTATTTTCTGTACTATGTTTAACACAATTATTTCAAAAGTAATGAAATAATACGGGCTGACTTCTGTTGACTATTAACAACCTCGTGGCTCAAAGTAAGGCCTTTTTTAAAGATTTATAGGTTTTTGTTTTTAAAAAAAAAGTCCTATGGATAAAATAATGCCGTTTTTATTTCTGGAACATGGGTGTTGCGCTCTATAGAAAAAGGAACTGCCTAGTAACATAGTAAACAAATGGCAACATGACAAAAACCGTGTAGAACACATTAGCAACTGCATAGCAATGCAATGGCAACCACCCACAACACCCTATCATTGTGGTGGTCAATTTTGTCATTGAACAGAATAACTAAATGCCAACATGGTGTTTATTTTGGGTTATAAAATTTTGATGAGGCATATTTTTATGCCTGACATACGGCTGGTGTCAGGCAGGGTGACACATGCAAAAAGGGATATGCTGTGCTAGTGTACATTCACTCAGAAATACATAATTTCCTCTCAGGTTTGACTGCCCTGATTTGAATTATGATCACATCAAAATTCACAGTTTATTCATTTAATTTCATGCTAAATGTATTTCTAACAAACATGGTTTTTTAAATGATCCCCACAAGGACATTTGGAGAGAGCATATCAAAATACTTTATTTGCTACTTACTGTTTCTAATCGCAGATGGAATGTAATTGTTAAAGTATATTATTATGATTTCTGAATGATGTAATAATGAGTAATAATGCTGAAATTAAGTAATAAATCCCAGAAATAAACTACATTTTATACTCTATTACAATAGAAATGTTTTTTTGTTTTTTTATGTAATAATATTTTACAATATCCCTGTATTTACTGTTTTTTTGATTGGTAAACGTAGGCTATAAAAATCTTACCAACCCAAAACTTTTGAACGGTAGTGTATATACTTTGTGCTTTTGAAGTTTTCCTTTAAAGTAAACAGATAATAAGATCTGACTGAGACTCCCACATGGCAGAATTGTGCCCTTTCTCTCTCTGTATATAACCAGTGTGCTCATTCTGTTCCCTCAGGACTGTATCCACGTGTCCACAAGAGCTCATCAGAAAGAATGACACCAGTGCCCAGTTAGATCATCACAGACATGCTCAGCCGCAGCGCTGCACTAGATGTTCCTTTAGATCTTTTTAATATGAGCCTAGAGAAATATTAGCTGTCTTGCCATTTGGTAGCATGTAGCCATTTAAATGTGTCGTCTGCCGCACTTTATAAAATGACTTTTAAATCTTTTTTTAATATCATATTTGTTTTGTCCAGCATAAATGCAGTGTGAGTGTTTGTGAAATCTGTGTTTCTATTTCTCTCTCGCTTTGTTGCCATTGGTTCATTTGATTTAATGCTTTAAAGGGATAAACCCCTGTAGATATCAGTGGGTGCCATTTAACTTCTGTGTCTAGAGAAGAAAACAGCAACACAGTGAGCTGAGAAATACAAATTTAGTTTTAAACACAATTGCTCACAATATTGTTTGTAATAATAGTAATAAAATAACATACCATTAGTTAGTTAAAAAGATAGCCCCACCCCAAATCTGACACTTTTTGGTTGAGTCAATGTTATGTTGTCTTTTGTTTTCTGAACAATATATTTTTTGTTAAGAGGTCATGTAGATTTGGAGCAACATGAGGTTAAGTACTGACAGCAAAGTCATTGTTGCATAAACTACCCCTTAACTAGAGCCTATTATGCTTTTTAAAATATTTTAAACTTTTTACTTTTGCACTTTTTAATGTTGCTTTTCAGTGTGAAAAGGGGTCTGAAAGTTCCAAAGTTGCTCCAAAAGGAGTCATTCACTATATCAGTAAGCACTGTTTCTGAACTCCCTGAAACTCCTCCAGTTTAGTTTTGAGTTTTATTCCGGGAACCAAAATTTTCCCCATTTAAATAATTCCCAAGGCATGTGCAAAAAAACATACTTAAAGAGGCTGACCAATCACATCTCATTGGTCCAGCCGACCAATCAGAGTACACTAAACTTTTTGGATGGACGGCCTTCACAGAAATAGAAATTAAACATAGCATTACTAACAGAAAACGAGATGCTGCAGAAATGTAAAATATGAGGAAAAACGATTTTTTTTTACATTCAAGCATGAAAACTTATTTTAGTAGACACCAAAAACGCAATTAAAAGTTTGTAAAAGCCTTTAAAATAATCAAATGAACCTGCATTCGCTACCAATTTTGAAATCCTCATATCAAATAGGACACGTTGAACCAGATGAGAAGTCTCTAGAAATGCAAACAGCTGTCCAATGCACCTAAAATGATTATCGAGCCATGATTAAAATAATTAGTACCTCATAACATCCCGCTACTTGGACTAATATCAGAATATTAAAGTCGTTGCAGGAGCCTTGGCGAACAATCGAATCAGCTTATGTCCTTATGTTCAGGATTCATCAGTAATACTGCTTCAGTGCTCGGCTGTCAGTCACATTGAGTTTCCTTCTCATAATCCCAATTGGGCATTAATTTGTCAATCTGTATGCAGAGCGACTCTCATAACTTCCCCAGTGTTGTAATTAGTGCTACCTGAAGTTGTAGGGCTTTGATTGCCTTCAGGGAGGTGTCCTGCAAGGCTGTTTCAAATTAGCATGAGGGCAATCGCCCTGATTGCTCGCATCTGGTCATTAAAGGAGAGGGGACTTTTCTTTCCCCCCCCTCTTGCCCTGCACCCAACATGGACTGAAATCAAAAGCTGATGCTTGAACAAGCTAGCCTCAAGTTTTTCAAGTGGCTAAAAGAGCTGATTGGACAGCAAGATAATCCATTACTTTTGCATATGCCAGTTTGCCATCCGGTATTTTTCAGTGAGGATGGTGATGTTTTTGTTGAATAACGGTTGGATCACGTCAAGCCACACTTGAAAGAATTATGGGGGAGATTGCTGAAACATTCAGCAGCATTTACTGTTGCGTTAGCTTCCTGAATTGGGTTATTTCTCAGCCTGTGAGCAGAGAGGAGGTTTTTTTGACATTCTGAGATGATTTTGAAAAGATATATCTGGAGTAGTAAAATAGGAAAGGATGGATAAGAACACAAGCCTGGAAGATTAATATTTTCACTGTGTGTGTGAAGGAGTTTGACATGTTTTTTCTTTCCTCTGTGGAGTGGCCTAGTAGCAACCCGGAACTCCACTCACCAATTTGTGTAGTTTTTAATGCTTAAATGGATTTATTGTGAATGCCGCATGATCTAATGAGATTTTCCTTCCCTCCTCCCATGCCCTGTTTCTGTCTTTCTCTCTCATTCTTGATCTGTATTTCCTCCTCTATGTCTCTTTCTATTTTAGATATGCATTGCCATCTCGTGACAATGGCCAGCTCTGTATCATTGAAATAGCTGTTGCTAATGGAACTGTTAATCGGCAGCAGAAATACATGGATGAGCCTGTTTTAGAGGTAAAACTGCTTCTACACACTCAATCATTCTAATGACTGTGTCAGTCTATATTTTATCTATGAATTATCTGACTTTTTTGAAAAATGTTGCAATATAAATAGCAAATTTCTAGTTTTATTAAATCATGAATGTCAATTATGCCATATTTTTTGTGAAGGAGACATCTCAGTCTTTTTGAGAGCTGTTGCAATGATATTTGTTAAAAAAAAAAAGTTTGATCATTCAGGTTAAATAATTGGTTCATGTTTTTTTCCTAATTGATGAGAACCTCAAAGAAAGCTGTGCTGCAATAATCAGACACTTCCAACAGACTGTAAGAGACTTAATCAGAATATAATGGCTTCACAAATACATTTATAGACCTGCATAAAAAAACAACTCCAGGCTTTGAAAGTTCAAGGTTAGTTTTATAGACTTTGTGTAGTTAAAATAAATAGACAGTTTGAAGTATTGTGTGTAAGCTATATATGCCTTGTGTGCTTTGAAAACATTTAAATATGTATAAATGTGCTTGTTAAGGGTGTTGTGAGTTAAACCAACACAAATAATTTAAACAAAAAAAAGGAAATTAAAAATGTATGTCTTAAGACAATTCACTTCTTTCTTTTTTACATTTTATAATATATTAATAATAAAACGGAAGAATGTAAACATTTCACAATATCACTGCCTTACTATGATTTTTGACCTAATTGAAGAGACCGTTTGAATAAAACCGGTGTTTGGTTTCTTTGAAACATTTTTCACTCAGAAATGACTACTAATTCCCATAAATAATTCCAAAGAAATTATTACTCATTGAAAATGTCAAGACTGAAATGGTATTTTACAACGTACTTTGGTAATAATAAAGTGCTGCTTTAAAGCGGAGGCTAATCTAACATGATTATGTTTCAATAGATAAAATCATTATTGTTAACATATGTCACACACTTCTTCCTCCCAACACTCAGGTGGTGTTCGGCCCCACGTTTCTTGGTGGCGTTCCATCTCTCTCAGAGCTGCACCCCAACAGTGGAAATGTCTCTGGATTCATCGGCTGCATTCGTGAGCTGCAGATGGGCTCCAAAGAGCTGCATGTGGTGAAGGAAGCAATCAGAGGCCAAAATATTCTGAACTGTGACAACACAGTCTGCCAGCATCAACCCTGCCGCAATGGAGGAAGCTGTATCAGGTATGGTTTCACTTTCTTCTCTTTTGAAACTCTATTAGAGACAGAATGCTACATTCTGCAAATAGGGTTTTCAAGGTGTCTGTTAAAACAACATTCAGATGAAAACGACTGTAATTGGATGTGTCTCAATAAAGGACTGGTGAGTGGTAGAGAACGTGACCCGAGGAGTTCCTCACTGTATGCGCAGATGTCATACTCATCAATCAGCATTCTTTCACAAGCATCTCTTAAGCTTTCAATATTTGGCATACATGCAATTTTGTACTAAATTTGGTGTTTTTTCCAGGGCACAGAGTTTGTAAATATTGTCAACGATATGCGGATGCTGTGAAGATCCTCACTTGAGTTTTAAATAGCGGCAATCAGAGGCCTGATTATAAGGATGGGAGTGATGTGTGAATGTGCTTTTTGTTAAGAATTTGTTAAGGCAGAATTTTTCTGTTGTCTACAACCAATAGTTTATAACTGTGAAAAGCATGTTTCAAGTAGGCTGTGAATCTTTCTGTTAGATTCGGTGAGTCTGATCGTATTCAGAAAAGATTTTAAAAACCGTACACCAATAATATTACTTGCCAACTATGGCAATAAAAACCATTTAGTTCAGTTGGACAGCGGATCCTATAAACTAAAACCGTCTGCTCTGCTCCATGCAGCACAAGCTGCAGAGTTGCAGCAAAGTGCAGCAGGAGTCAGATTTAACTTCTCACATGACTAGAGTAAGGTACGCAACAGGTCCTGGTTTGTCAAATATCTTATATTGTAAAATGTTTGACCATGAACAGCTGTTTGGCCAGTCCCACTATACAGAGAATTAAACAAGTTAAATTGAAAAGTGAGAGCGCTTTTAAAAGTGATTTAAGTACCCCGCATATTGATTGCAGCTCTCTGATAACCGCAAATTATAGGGCTAAACACGGATTTCGCTTTTGAATTCGTGTTCACACATACTCTGAGCATGCATTCAGAAGTGTAGTAAAGGTGCATAGTAATGTAGCATTATTTTTTCATTCTGTTTAAAAGCCGCATGCAGTTATGATACATGCTGCATCAACATTAAAAAAATCATTTCATTTGAAGTGCATATTTGAAGGGCATTTAGTATCATAGTGTATGTAATGGTAAAACAATTGCGTAAAGACATAACAAAGGATTCATTTTTCAACAAATTATTAATTTGTCAACACAAGACTACAAACACTACTACTAGTTTTTTTTTTAAGTTTCATCTGAGATATTTATTGCAAATCCATGTAAATGTCAGTTTTGAAAATCCATTTTGCTTGACCACAGCAGCTCGAGCATAGGCACTCAGCGTGCATTCAGGAACTGCACAGAATCTGAATCTAAACCCAAGCAGAAAGATAAGGTTCCATTTATCCTTATTTTGTACAAACCTGATTCATTCCTTGTATACATAAGCAGAAACGAATATTGCAATACTGAATCCATGGAGGATTTGGAATTTTGTTTGGAATTACGAATAAATACAGTACACAACTTTTAAAATGGGAGCAAATTTTAAAACACTAGGCATCATATGATTAAAAAATTATTAGAGAGAATAACTGGGCATTCTACATTAGATGACTGAGGATCAAAGTATTCTTCCACTTCGAGAAGTATACCTTGCAGTTGTACCTTTTATTCTTACTTGATGAATCAGTCCCCTTTTATCTGGCATAGTCCTCTTATATCTGGTATGATTCGAGTATGAGTATTGAGGAGCAGCATCATTCACAACAAATTCAACCTCTTTCACTTGACAATTTCTTCTAATTTCTACAAGCCATTTATGCCATTCCTCTAGCTCAGGTAGGTATTCCTTTAGCCATTTCCTGCAAAATAGGTCAGCCAAGTACTGTAATTGTAGCCACCTACAACGAACATATAAGTCTTCTGTCAGAAACAAACCAGGGGGTAACGATTCCATAGGTGGATCTATGGATCCATAGATGATCTAGTTATAGGACGGCCATTGATTATTGACTCCATTTTGCACAAAAGCGTATGCTCTGCACAAAATCCTCTTCATATAAAGTCTACCCTCTCAAGATAAAATTCATAATTTTCCTAACTGATCGAATCATCCGCTTACAAAAGATCCCATAGGGGGGGTAGAAAGACAGAGGGGCCACAAGAAAAGCCATATTTAGAATCAGAAGCTTTAAAAGTGCTGATTCCAGTACAAAGGGGTTGTAGACTAGCCCTCAACGACCACACCTAAACCCTGTGAGAGAACTTTAACTCTGATGAGTGGTCACCTAGCTCCACAAATGTTTCCCCCATTGAAACCCCATCAATTAGAACTTGGCAGGCCGAAATAGATGCCAAATGCCTGACAACTTTTCCTGCAGAAACTCCAGCGCTGAAATGATCTGGCAGTGAACTTGGTCTGCATGATGTATAGTACAATTTTTTTGCCACTTAAGGGCGCACATTCTTCTAGTGGAGGGAGCCCTAGCCCTTTAAATAGTTTCTATTACATGGGCTGGAAGTCTAGCATCTCTTTGCTGGTCGCCCTCAGGAACCAAATATGGAGGTTTCAAAGTTTGGCTTAGGATGGAATATCATCCCCTTCCTGTTCAGGATCGCCCAGGGAGAGCAACTGAGGGGAGATATTTCCAGGAAAAAAACTCTGGTCAGCCAAATAGGCACTATCAGCAAGAGGCGAGACCCTTGTTAATGGACTTTGGCCAGGACTTCTGGGAGTATAGTGATCAGTGGAAATGCATAAGGGCGCTTTCTAGGCTATGGGGTACAGACACAGGGGCGCTGGAAGAGTAAAGAGTTAGAAGTAAAGGCTGTTTACTGTGAAGCAAAGAAGTCCACCTCTACTTTGTAAACTCTATCCCAGATCTGACTGTCAGGTATTGGGGGTGAAGGGTGACAACCAAACTGCGCGTGACAGAAAACACAACATGAAAGCACGCGGCCGATGACAACACAAACCGCGTGCCAAACATAACACACAGAGGAGAGGGAGCGTGGCTCACGCAAAGCTTGAAACCGCGCCTACTCACATGACATAGAGCACGCTCACGACAAGGACGAACACACGAGTCATGAATGCCTGAATCCCGATCCAAAACCAAAACTAAACCAGACCAAAGTATCGGGACCGGACATCATAACTCACAAAAGACATCACACAGACACGCGCACACGCACGCACAACTCGAGACATTCCTGTAGTGTCAGAGCCCTGCCACAACAACAAGAGATTACTAGACCTGATTCAATTCAGTACAATCAAGGGTTTTCTTCTATTGTTTGTTCCTTTTACTTGGTGATAGTAGACTTCTTCCTCAGATGTATAGCTGACGAATAATAATTGATTAACTGTGCTATAGCACTATATCCCTCCTGAGTTTGAACCAGTCTTGAACCAAAGTCTTTCCTAGGCCATTTGGGCCATTTGATCACTCTTCCATATCTGCTCCTTAAGTAAATAATCTACCTTTAGTACTCTTGAGCCAAAATCAGCAGGATTTTTAGTAGAACTTTTTATCTCCATTGGGTCGAGTGGGATTTTTCTCATGATCTTAAACACTCTGTTAGCAACAAAGTACTTAAATCTGGAGGAATTATTTTGAATATATGTTAGCACAGCAATGCAGTCAGTCTAAAACACTGAATCTTGAAATTTCTAATTTCTTTTCCAACGGTTTATTCAACTGGCAAGAGTAGCAGCTATAAGTTCCATGCGGGTAATGGTGGTACCCATCAAAAAGGCACAATGTTCTATGCTTTAACAGTTACTGTCACAGTCTTGTGAACTCTGCCCTTAGCCCCTCACCCAAGTGGCACCTAGGCCTCCCGACAGCATCCCGAGGAGGCCCCTCAAAAAAAATGGGGGGGGGGGGGGGTTGGGTGTCACCTTGAGGACTGGTGGGACAAAGGAGAAAACCAGAGCCCTGGCGCCGCCCTGGACATTCCCATCGGCCTGGCCCCTAGTTCCTCCTGCACCACCCTGGATATTACCATCCTCCTGGCCCCTGGTACCACCTACACCACCCTGGACATTCCTATTCTCCTGATCCCACCTGGACCACCCTGGACATTCCCGTCTGTCTAGCCCTTGTTCCACCTGCACCACCCTGGAGACCACCCTGACCCTGTGTATATACCAGTCTGCAGGGTGACAACCCCCCACCCATGTCTTGTCTGAAGTCTTGTCTGTCTAGTCCTCCTCCTGTTCCAACTCCCTTTCCTCTGCAAGGTGTTCCTCATGCGGCGTGGGGTCACAGTCTTGTCACGTTGTTCACATCTGGGTCCCTTCTATATACAGGGAGTGCAGAATTATTAGGCAAGTTGTATTTTTGAGGATTAATTTTATTATTGAACAACAACCATGTTCTCACTGAACACAAAAAACTCATTAATATCAAAGCTGAATATTTTTGTATCAATATTTTAAGTAGTTTTTAGTTTTAGCTATTTTAGGGGGATATCTGTGTGTGCAGGTGACTATTACTGTGCATAATTATTAGGCAACTTAACAAAAAACTAATTTATACCCATTTCAATTATTTATTTTTACCAGTGAAACCAATATAACATCTCAACATTCACAAATATACATTTCTGACATTCAAAAACCAAACAAAAACAAATCAGTGACCAATATAGCCACCTTTCTTTGCAAGGACACTCAAAAGCCTGCCATCCATGGATTCTGTCAGTGTTTTGATCTGTTCACCATAAACATTGCGTGCAGCAGCAACCACAGCCTCCCAGACACTGTTCAGAGAGGTGTACTGTTTTCCCTCCTTGTAAATCGCACATTTGATGATGGACCACAGGTTCTCAATGGGGTTCAGATCAGGTGAACAAGGAGGCCATATCATTAGATTTTCTTCTTTTATACCCTTTCTTTCCAGCCACGCTGTGGAGTACTTGGACGCGTGTGATGGAGCATTGTCCTGCATGAAAATCATGTTTTTCTTGAAGGATGCAGACTTCTTCCTGTACCACTGCTTGAAGAAGGGGTCTTCCAGAAACTGGCAGTAGGACTGGGAGTTGAGCTTGACTCCATCCTCAACCCGAAAAGGCCCCACAAGCTCATCTTTGATGATACCAGCCCAAACCAGTACTCCACCTCCACCTTGCTGGCGTCTGAGTCGGACTGGAGCTCTCTGCCCTTTACCAATCCAGCCACGGGCCCATCAAGACTCACTCTCATTTCATCAGTCCATAAAACCTTAGAAAAATCAGTCTTGAGATATTTCTTGGCCCAGTCTTGACGTTTCAGCTTGTGTGTCTTGTTCAGTGGTGGTCGACTTTCTGCCTTTCTTACCTTGGCCATGTCTCTGAGTATTGCACACCTTGTGCTTTTGGGCACTCCAGTGATGTTGCAGCTCTCTCAATATGGCCAAACTGGTGGCAAGTGGCATCTTGGCAGCTGCACGCTTGACTTTTCTCAGTTCACGGGCAGTTATTTTGCGCCTTGGTTTTTCCGCACGCTTCTTGCGACCCTGTTGACTATTTTGAATGAAACGCTTGATTGTTCGATGATCACGCTTCAGAAGCTTGGCTATTTTAAGACTGCTGCATCCCTCTGCAATATATCTCACTATTTTTTTACTTTTCTGAGCCTGTCAAGTCCTTCTTTTGACCCATTTTGCCAAAGGAAAGGAAGTTGCCTAATAATTATGCACACCTGATATAGGGTGTTGATGTCATTAGACCACACCCCTTCTCATTACAGAGATGCACATCACCTAATATGCTTAATTTGTAGTAGGCTTTCCAGCCTATACAGCTTGGAGTAAGACAACATGCATAACGAGGATGATGTGGTCAAAATACTCATTTGCCTAATAATTCTGCACTCCCTGTATATTCCATCTGCTTCCTGCACCTGTCCTTTTTTAATCACTGATCTTGTTAGTCTCGTCAGCCATTTCCCATCCCGCCTTGTGTACAAAATCCTCTCGTATTCCCAGGTCCTTGTCGATACTGTTTCATGTTGCTATTTTGTGTATGGATGCCATTCTCATAGTTATCTGTTCTACCATGAGTTTTGCACAAATTAGTGTGTCGTTTTGTTTTCAATTGTAAATAAAGTACATTTCAGTGATCCCTGCTGCTTCCTCATTCCTGCTCCACATCGTAGACGTTCCCGAGTTGCTGTAGTTATATAGAAGCAGGTTGATGTGACTTCTCCAAAGTTTTCAAGCATATTTTTCTTTCCTTTCTCAAAGCCATGAATTTCTCGATTTCTGAACTTATTTGATAGATACAACACCATCCCATCTAACCTTTTCCCTGCAAATATCTTGATGGATCTTCTTTACAGGAAGAACTACTGGACACAAGTCTGACAGGATCAAATATTGTACTAATCACAGAAAATATCCCTCTTCTGGTAAAATGTCTTTCCTTGATTACTATCTTAAGGTGTCAGATTTGGTAGTACACAGATCACTGTATACTGTATACTTAGTCCTCTTTCCATCCAGTCAAAAGGCCATTTGCATCTCTCACCTGGTATTTTGGTATGGAATTTAACACCATGACTGTTGCTCATCCATTTGGTTATACGCAATCCACCTTTAGCACACATTGCATGGCCTTCCTTAGTTCCTATAGTTGGACACTGAAGTTAGGCAATCGTCCACATAGAAGAGATTCTGGATTACCTCTGTTCCCTTATAAGTAAAAAATAAAATTAAATATCCATGGTTCTCTGCACATTTTCTGAGTTCATAATTAGAACAACTTGGGGATGAAGAAGCTCCAAATAGATATGCAATATTCTTAATTCCTCCAAGTCTTTACTCCGTCACATTTTGACCTCCACAGAAACCTGTTGCAGGAACCTTCATCTTAACATGGATTCAATGTCAGCCATTGAGGCTAGAATCTCATTCTAAATCTTGTAACAATACCCGTTAAAGTGCTAGTCAGGTCTGGTCCCTGAAGTACTTGTCCATTCAATGATAGTCCCTGAAGTGAGGTACGAAAGTCGAAAACAACCCTGATCTTTTTCTTTTTCGAATGGTGAATCCCAAAATGAGGTTTATACCACACACAACCATCATGCCTTCTCTACAGGTACCATCAAGATGACATGGCCTCTCAAGTTCCTCTACAGGTACCTTTTCCACATATCCTTTGGAAATCACATCTTCCATGAAAGCAGTATAATCTGCCTGAAATGTAGTGTCTTTTTCTGACTTTCATTTGGACTGTAGCAGAACCACTTCTTTAATCTTTAGCAGCAAACCAATGCAGTAAGTTTAAACGACTAAGACACAAGATCCATGAATTGATTGTCTTCTTTAGACACCCCTACCAGTTTATCCAGGGCATTTTTGAGGAAATCAGTCTTAACCCCCTCAAGTGGGGTTGGTTATCACATTCACATTTATGCATTTGGTAGACTCTTTTATACAAAGCGACTTGCATATCATTCAAGGTACTCATTGACATTCTAATCAGTTCTTGCTTTCCCTGGGAATTGAACCCATGACGTTGGTGTTGCCAGTACCACACTTTACTGTTTGACCTACAGGAAAGCTTACAGAAATCATTACAGAAAGTTCCATTCTTTTCTATTCCTTTAAGCAGTCCATTCACTGTCCATTCAAGTATGGTTCTTAACTGATACATTTGCTTCGATTGAGGTGTAGCTGCTCATTTATTTATACAGTTGACTCTAATGGTATAATGGACCACAGATTGAAGCTGAGAATTTCTTTCCTTATGTCTTGTACTTCTTGTCAAATTACAGAGACTGTGACTCAGTATTTGAATTGATGGAATTACCACTGGATAGGAGAAGGTCATTTCATAATTTTCATTTTTTGATTTTCTTCTAAATGTATACTTTGTTCTGATGCAACAGACTAGTACACATTAACTTTGGCCATAGACATAGATTTTAGTTTGAAGATCAAATTGTTTCTCCTCCATTTCTGTTGCAGAATTTGCTGCCTGGCTAATAAAGCCGCTGCTTCAGGTTTAAGAAGCAGATGATGTAGATGAACCAGGAGAAGAGCTCTTTTTACTTGTACTATTTTGTTGCTGTATACAATTGAGATACTATCGGTTGGTTTGATCTCACCAATGGGATGCTCACAAGTCGGTCCATTACATTCTTCACTTTGATTCAGAGTCTTTTATGACTTTGCATTTGCATCAGAGGTTGTAGGAGATTGCCCCTGAACAGCCATGGTCATTGTTTATATTCCATCTAGGCAGAATGAAATGACAGAGGACATTCATTACTCTGTTCAGACACTGCTGCTGTGGTTTCAGTCAGTGAAGTTTTCTTAAATTTAATATCAAACAGCCATTGCGCCAAATCTTCTATAAACCCTTTGTTGAACCGTAAATCTGAGCCATGCCAATCATTTTGCTTTATTTGTTCCTCAATGGGAAGTAAAGGAATCACTCTCTCTTGCAACCAAGTGGCATCATCTCTCAAAAGCTTCAGTGTTTCCAGTAAAGAATAAACCTTCATTTTGCATTTGTTTTATTTTGTTCACTTTGTCTCTGTAGCATTTTAACCTTTAACTCCCAAGCCTTTGCTCTGACCTTACATTACCCTTTACTCTCCATAACCACATCAACCTTGTTGATTTTTATGGAATGTGACGGTATAATAAAACAAAGGTGTTTATTAACAGCAACTGGATAGTTGCAGGCAAGGAGGCAGTTCAGTGTTAAAGAAGAAATAGATTGGGTATGAGAGGAATTGTCCGGTCTTATATTTGTGACTGTGGATAGCGGAGACAGGATGACTGCACACACCTTGATGGAATGTTGACGTGGATTTGAGACATAGACAAGGAAATAGACATACTCTGAAGAATACACATGAGAACACGCTGGAGGAATCACGGGAGGTAAACATACAAATGCTGGGTAATCTCAATGGGAGTCAAAGTGTCACAGTGAGAGAGTTCACTTCTCATGAACAAAACCGGGAAAGTGAAATGAGTTAAAGTGTGTGCTTAAGTGCTAGTGGTGATGAGGGAAGATGAGGTGCAGGTGTGAGTGATCAGTACCCTGGAGAAGGCCTGCATTGTTATTGGGTGGTAAGAGAGCCTGGCAGATCTGTGACAAGGATGGTTCATAACTCATTCGCACTCTTTAACAAATGGAAGATTGATGATCTTAGTTTGTTTTAGATTTTATTTTGACAAGGCATTTTAAGACATGTTACAGCATTTAAACCAATGTGAAATGATCAACAGAAAGTTGCTTCCTGCTACTTGTCCCTTCTAACCCTCTCAAACAATCCACCATAGGAAATGATAAAGAAAACGAAAGTGATCAACTGTGCCTACATGATAACAATGTATATATATATGTATATGTGTATGTATATATATGTGTATATATATATATATGTATATGTGTGTGTGTGTGTGTGTATATATATATATATATATATATATATATATATATATATATATATATATATATATATATATATATATGTATATATATATATATGTATATATATATATATATATATGTATATATATATATATATATGTATATATATGTGTATATATATATATATATATATATATGTATATATATATATATGTATATATATATATATATATGTATATATATGTATATATATGTATATATATATATATGTATATATATATATATATATATATATATATATATATATATATATATATATATATATATATATATATATATATATATATATGTATATGTATATATATATATATATATATATATATGTATATATGTATGTGTGTGTGTGTGTGTGTATAAACTCTCGAAAGAATTTGTTTTTGTGGGGGTTTTTTTCAAAATATCTTAAGTTCCAACGTGGGGCATTAGCCCCATCACTGACCTTTTATGTGATGAGCCATTGAGCAGTCCAGTCTCGACATTTGGTTTGTGTCTGAATGGTCTTTTTCTGTGGTGATGACTGTCCTTTCTTTTATCCTCTCTTCCATATTTCCTGTAAACAAATTAGTTGACTATTCTATTTGATCACATGGGATTCTTTTGATATGTTGGTTAGATATCTTGTATGTAATTCATTTTTAGTCTGAAAGGCAGCGGCTTTTATTTGGTTTGCCATGTCACATGCAGAGTACTTAGCTTCTGTGTCGAGAATGGAAAAACAGTCCACATTTACTTTAAAATGATAAAACTAGCTGCATTCATGTGAGTCAGATAATAGCCCTGGAAGATGTCCTAATGGTAATCCCAGTTAGCTGAGGCGAGCGAAGGGAACATGTTGACACAAAGAATGGGCCTTTTCTCCAAGCCAGCAGCTGACGTAAGCAGGCTAGTTTTTCTCAACAGATGGTTCTCAAACATATTCCCTTTTTCCTTGCCTTTGCTCTGCTTAGAATCATTTCTCTTTCTCTGTTGTCATCTCCTGGTATTTCACCTCAGATGTCCTCATCCATTTTCTCTCTCCTCCACTTAAACTTTCCAAAAGCGTATATGACTGGATTTGGGCATGATGTGGTCATTCAAAGTTCCTGCTTTTCTGTTTTAAGTCTCCTTACTAGTGTGAGTTCTGACAGTGATTCATGGCTTTAACAGTTGTAATCCTTTGACTTTGAGACAGATTCTGCCCACCTCCACTGGGTAACGGCTAGAGCATGCGGAGGGCAGGAGCGAACAGCTGTACATCAGCCGTTCATTTCATTCCCGCAAAGCGACATCATTCACCTCGCTGTCGAGCTGTGCACTAAACTCTTTTACTGAGTGTGTCACGCCCGCCCAAGTGTATAATCGAGTGCTTGGCCCACTAAACAGGCAATCCAGCACGTTTGGAGGGCCGGCCTCTCCATTTTGGGTCTCCAGTGAGCTGTGGCCTCATGTTGTGTTTACAGATCTTTGAATTGAAAATGCTGCCTTCGGTCAGTACTGTTAAAATATCTAGGTTTTCATTGCTTTATTAATTCTCTCAGATGACTATGGTTACAAGGAAAGGAAGCCTGAAGTCAGAGACTCTTTTTTTGTCTGCTGTCTGCTTCTCTGGAATGCGCCCTTATTTAAACTGACATGGAGAACACTTACCTTGTTAAATTATTCATACACGTTTGCTTCCAGAGGCTCACTTTCTTTGCAGCTGAAATGGTCAGTAGTGATGGAAGCTCATTATATCTGCTGGGAGAGGAGTGCATCAGGAAGGCATTTGACTCCGTTTAGTGGAGATCTGGAGTCTGTCGCTGTATTTTCGGAACATCACATTTTCAGTAGTTTTCGTCTTTCTCTTGCTTTGTAGCATTGACTTCTTGTTCACCTCCATTCTACCCAAACACAAACAAATGTTCTTGTTTTTAGTCTCTTTACTGTCTTACATAATACCCCTTGGTCACCAAGTTCATTTAAATAAGCATCTTTATATAATTGAATTCAGGATGACCTCTGTGAACCGTAGTAGCAACAGTGTCTTTCTAAGAGCTAAAAGAGCTAAACTAAGTATGATAGTTAACACAAAATGAAAGTAAATAAAGTGTCCAAATAAACAGGGGGCCTGGTGTCATCGTTGTGCAAACGTTTGTGAAAGAGGGGAAGACCCTCTGTCTCCCTTCCTGAATCCACGAGGACACCAGCGGAGAGGCGCGCTCGTCGTTTATCAGTGGCGGTGGTAAGGCTTCATGGAACTCAGGTGTGCCCCACCACACGCCGCCAATTCTCCTCATTACCACGCCCCTCCTCTCTTCACACCCACTCCAGTCGGAAGCCTGACGAAGGGCAGCGATATGAGTGATGGGGCGGCGTCGAAACCAGGGGGAGGAAGCCATTCCGTCACAATACATACACGCATACAATGGTGTGAAAAAGAGTTTGTCCCCTTCAAATGTTTCAGATCATCAATTTAAATATTAGACAGAGATAACACAAGTTAACACAAAATGCAGATTTTAAACAGAGGAAAACTAAAATCCAAACCTACATATCCCTGTGTGATAAAGTGATTGCCCCCTACACCTAATAACTGGTTGGGCCACCCTTAGCAGTAAAAGCTAAGCGTTTGCAAGAACTTGCATTGAGTCTTTTACAGCGCTGTGGAAGAATGATGGCCCTTTCAGTTGTAATTCAGCCACATTGGAGGGTTTTCAAGCATGAACAGCCTTTTTAAGGTCATGCCACAGCATCTCAATAAGATTTAAGTCAGGACTTTGACTAGGCCACTCCAAAGTCTTCAAGGTTTCCAAAGGTTTCCTTCTCCAAAGTTTTCCTTCTCCCATTCAGAGGTGGACTTGCTGATGTGTTTTGGATCATTGTCTTGCTGCAGAACACAAGTTCTTCAGACATTCTTCTTCAGGATTTTTTGGTAGACAGCAGAATTCATGGTTCCATTTATCACAGCAAGGTCTTCCAGGTCCTGAAGCAGCAAAACAGCTCCAGACCATCACACTACCACACCCATAATTTACTATATTTTACTATACTATACTATAAATTTTACACATATTTGTTTCTGAAATGCAGTGTTACTTGTACGTCAAGTTATGGGACACACACCTTCCAAAAAGGTCAACTTTTGTCTCATCAGTCTGCAGAGTATTTTCCCAAAAATCTTGGGGATCATCAAGCTGTTTTCTGGCAAAAATCAGAAAATCCTTAATGTTCTTTTTGCCAAGCAATGTTTTTTGTTTTGGAACTCGTTTTGGTAATTTTTGCCCAGGTTCTTTCTCATGCTGGAGTCATGAATACTGACCTTTACTGAGGCAAATGAGGCCTACAGTTCTTTGGATGTAGTTGTGGGGTCTTTTGTGACCTCTTGGATGAGTCGTCGCTGTGCTCTTGAGGTAATTTTGGTCGGCCAGCCACTCCTGGGAATGTTCACCACAGTTCCATGTTTTCACTATTTGTGGATAATGCCTCTCACTGTGCTTTTTGCTGGAGTCCCAAATCTTTAGAAATGGTTTTATAACCTTTCTCAATTGCTTTCTTTCTCATTTGATCCTGAATTTCTTTGGATCTCGGCATGATGTCTGTCTTTTGAAGATCTTTTGGTTTACTTCACATTGTCAGGCAGTTCCTATTTAAGTGATTTCTTGATTGAGAACAGGTGTGGCAGTAATCAGACCTGGGTGAGGCTAGAGAAATTGAACTCAGGGGCGATAAAGTTTTGTTTTAACAGGGGTGGGGGGGAACACTTTTTCACATAAAAAAGTTTTGGATTTTGTTTTCCTTTAATAATAACAACTTTCATTTAACTGCATTTTGTGTTTACTTGTGCTTGACTAATCTGAAACATTTAAATGTCACAAACATGCAAAAACAATAAGAAATCAAGGGCAAACAGGAGAAATTAATAATTTTATTCGGCAAGAACACATTAAATTGATTAGCAGAGACAGTAAAGACATTTACAATGTTACAGAATAGAGAGCCATTGTAATATTTTTTTTATTTTTTGTTTATCCAAACACAGAAAATAGGGGGTTTCCACAAAAATCTTGAGAAGCAAAACTAATTCCAGCATTGATAAGATTTTTGATCACGAAATCATGGACTTATGCCATTTGCCATTAAGGAATATATATATATATTTTTTTTAAATATTAAGATCAAATAATATTTCACAACTTTACTGTTTTACTGGTCAAATAAAGGCTGCCTTGGTGAGCATAAGACTTTTCTTTCACCCCAGACTTTTGAACGATAATATACTATACACTCACCTAAAGGATTATTAGGAACACCTGTTCAATTTCTCATTAATGCAATTATCTAATCAACCAATCACATGACAGTTGCTTCAATGCATTTAGGGGTTGGTCCTGGTCAAGACAATCTCCTGAACTCCAAACTGAATGTCAAAATGGGAAAGAAAGCTGATTTAAGCAATTTTGAGCGTGGCATGGTTGTTGGTGCCAGACGGGCCGGTCTGAGTGTTTCACAATCTGCTTAGTTACTGGGATTTTCACACACAACCATTTCTAGTGTTCACAAAGAATGGTGTGAAAAGGGAAAAACATCCAGTATGTGGCAGTCCTGTGGGTGAAAATGCCTTGTTGATGCTAGAGGTCAGAGGAGAATGGGCCGACGATGATTCAAGCTGATAGAAGAGCAACTTTGACTGAAATAATCACTCGTTACAACCGAGGTTTGCTGCAAAACATTTGTGAAGCCACAACATGCACAATCCTTGAGTTGGATGGGCTACAACAGCAGAAGACCCCGCTGGGTACCACTCATCTCCACTGCAAATACGAAAAAGAGGCTACAATTTGGAGGTTAAAGAGGCTACAATCACCAAAATTGGACAGTTGAAGACTGGAAAAATGTTGCCTGGTCTGATGAGTCTCTTTTTGTTGAGACATTAAGATGGCAGAGTCATAAATTGGCGTAAACAGAATGAGAACATGGATCCATCATGCCTTGTTACCACTGTGCAGGCTGGTGGTTGTAGTGTAATGGTGTGGGGGATGTTTTCTTGGCACACTTTAGGCCCCTTAGTGCCAATTGGGCATCGTTTAAATGCCACTGCCTACCTGGGGGACTGGGGGACTTGTAAAAGGAAAGCACAACACAGCAAAATATAGAGTTAGCCTTGAGGCAGGAATACACAACTTTTACAATCTGAACAGATTTTAAAACACTAGAAATCATACACTAAATGATTGAGGATCACGCACTACCAGACTTTAACATTGTTTCAACAGAAACACGAAGCACAACTGATGAAACAAGCATGGATTCACAGGAGATGAACTCAGTAGTTGAAAAAAATGAGGCAAGTTAATTTGGAAGCCATCTTCGGTGGGTAGACTCGGTGAGTGGTATAGTCAGTTGTTTTATCTTGGTTAATTGGCATAGTCATATGTTTTTATGGTGTTATTGTCAAGATATAATCCATTATCAGTCACCATCTATTATTATATTACTTACTGTATTCAGTAGCGATGCACCATACACTAATATTTGTGTTCTAAAATCGGCTCAAAACTCCAAACATGTTTTGATATCCTCAGACTCGATGGAATCTGTGCCCTTCGCCCCCCCCCAGGAAATTTCTGACTTTCCATGTATTCACTGTTATAGTGTGGTGGTATGACAGGTCTTCTGACAGAGTACAGAATCTCAGATCAAAACAGAAGCAGAAACAAGCGATAAAATATGTAAGCAAGATGAATATGCAAATTAATGCAATTGTCAACATTAAACCGCATATAGATCAAAATTGCCTTATGTTACTGATTGAAATGTTGAGCCGGTAAGTATTATAGGACTGTAACGCTTTGGGGATGTTGATGAACTCTATCTACTCCATCTATGTTTGGATCATCGTTCTGAATCCAATCTGAATGTAGTCTTTGACAAAAATGCGACTTTGTCAGTTTTTTGCACAAAAAATTGCTTTTTTATGAAAATTACCCACATTCAAGTGCTGAATCAAAAAAGTGTTGAATGTATTAAGCTAGAATGCATTTTAGTTTAACTTAAAGCATCAATATAGCAAAATGTGAGCGCATGAAGGGTATATGTACAGACTGTACATGTACAGTACATTTTTCCAGACGTGAAAGCCTGTTAATGAAAAGTGAATCATACGAATGTTTAGAGTGCACTAGCATATATTGTAGATTGTCTCAAAGCACACATGGACTAATACATTTTATTTCATGGGTTCTAAAATGTGTGTTGAAGATTTTTTTTATCTATTCATTTAAAGTAGATGGTCTCAAAGTTAACATACAGAATATGTCACTCCAATGTCAAGACTCTCTTTGAAGAGTCGTAACCACATCTCCTGTATTCCTACACAGTTGGCTATGTACGGGGCTCGCCATATGCAGCCGGCACCTGTGTGTTCCTCCTGACTGTTCCCTGCGTCAGTCTGAGCTCGAATGGCTGTTGAAGGGCAATCAGTCACAGAAACAGATGTGTTTGCATGTTCTACATAATGCAGGGCAATAATCTCACAGTCTGCCGCGGCATTACCCCCTGCTGTCCTGGAAGGCAGTGACAAACCGTCCACTGTTCCCTGGGAACGGTGCAAAGAAAAGAGTGCTTGTGTACAAACCAGGTCACTTGATTAGTTTCTCAAGTTGCATGTTGTCCTACCCAATTATCTGCATAAATGCAATTATTTTTATAACCTTTATAAGCATGCCAGTCCTTTTTTTAATTCAGTTTCTCCTGGCATAGATACTCCTCATTCAATTTTTCCATGCCCACGTTTTGGGAATATTCTATATTGTTTGTTTAGTGTGTGTGTGTGTGTGTGTGTCTATGTATCAGTCACTTGCACTGGTTCCAAATTCCAGTGACAGAATGTAAATATTTCATTTCAGCTGTGCTGCAGCTCAAAACACATTATTAATTTATAGATTTGAAACTCCTCCAATGCTTCCTGTATGTGATATTATACCTTTGAAAACAGTCTACATCTTCCGGCAGCTTATGAAGTTCTTGTCTGAATATTGCTTATCATGCTGGCCCACCCTCTACCTCTCGCTTGGGGATAAAGCCTAGAATTATAAAAGTTCCGTTTGCGGAATTGCACCTCGGTAGTCAGCCTTTAGCTGGGGCATTTCTAATCATTCGCTTACAGTGAGACTAGATCATCATCAGCAGAATGTGAGTCTGCTTTTATAAATGGCCTTCAGGCCCAGTTATGCTCTTATTTAAATGAATCTGTGATTTTATTTTTTTTAAAGATGCACTCAATACGTTTTTGTATATGTGCTCTAACTCTTCTTCATCCTGGTGGTCTTGGACACCTTTTGAATTCTTTTCATTTTAGTCTTTTCACTGCCTCGTGATATTCAGAAAATGTTTCCCAACAGCTATAAAGTTATGTCTGTATTATGTATATACATTTTTTGAGTACATTTATGCATTTGGCAGAGGCTTTTATCCAAAGCAACTTACATTGCGTTCAAGATACACATTGACATTCTAATCAGTTCTTGCTTTCCCTGGGATCGAACCCATGACCTTGGCGTTGTAAATACAGGAAAGCAGGTGTATATACTGTATTCTGGTTTAGATGTTTTTGCTGAGTAAAGCACCTTAAGCTCTGTCTGAAAGTGCTACATAAAGTAAGCATTTTGTTTTTGATTTTATTTGGCAGTCCAATAATAATCAGCAAGCATGACAACAACCACTTGCATGTCAAAATATGTATATCACTTTAATAAACAAATATACAGCAAATTGAAAAACAGATACAGAATACTTTTTATTAATATCAGCATGACACCATTGGTCATGTGATCTTAAACATAGGGGGAATCCTCTCCATGTTGAGGGGTTTTCACAAGGGGTTTTCAAAAATGTTGATGACATGGACCCACAAATATGTTTAAGCTTGATAAAAAAAAAATTGATAATCTAAAGGCAGCAGGACATAGTTATTATTACAATATCGTTCAGAAGTTTGGGGTCTGTAAGACGTTTCAATGATTTTGATGCAAGTCTCTAATGCTCACCAAGGTGGCATTTATTTGATAAAAAATAAAGTAAATCAGTAATATTATGAAATATTATACAAATTTAAAATGGCTGTTTTGAATATATAACATATAATGGCAAAGCTGAATTTTCAGCATCATTACTGACAATTTTCAGTGTCACTTGATCCTTCAGAAATCACTATAATATGATTTGCTGCTCAAGAAACATTTATTATTATTATCAATGTTGAAAACAGTTTGATTTTTTTTTTTTTTTTTTTTTACTTTTTTCAGTATTTTTTAATTAATAGAAAGTTTAAAAAATATATTAATTTTTTTTTTTTAATTGAAATCTTTTGTAAGTATGTAAATGTATTTACTTTCACTTATGATCAATTTATTGTTCCCTTATGTTCTTTAAAAAACTATGTAAGATATTATCTGGAAAATATATACTTTCTACTGCTTTTTTGCATTATATCTGTTCAGAAAATCTTTTGTGATCTCATTATTTTTGACTACTGTTTAGAGAAGGCAGAATTAATGATATTAATAATGGTATTAATGCTAAATTCTGTCAATTGTAAAAAAAATAATAATAATAATAGCATTAGTATTTATATTATAAAACCTTTTTTCAGCTGAACCCTTAAGAGTTTAAACCCCCATTCTAGACCACTGACTTCATCTTCATTTACAAGCGTACATCATGTCCACCAAATCAAGTGCTGTTCATTTCTGTATGTGTAAAATATTTTGAACAAAGTGCACTTTCACTTACACTGCATAAGATCAGTTGATGTTGGTCAGGCTGACAAGGATGGTCTCGAGTTCAGGCTGGTGATGTATGACTTCCATCCATTCCACTCTGTATTCTCATTTGTATTCTTCTCTGCTTTTCTGACACTCTCAACACCCCCAATGCCCCTTCCCAATTTATGCTTTCTACGCAAACTCCACCGAAGGTAATGATGCAGTATGGGTACATTTTCATTGGTGTGCTAATGATCTCTCTGTTTTCTTCCCCTCATTTTGGTTCCTTGTGTGTAGCGATGCAGAGACCTGGTTCTGTGCGTGTCCTTCGCTCTACTCCGGTAAGCTGTGCCAGTTCACCGCCTGCGAGCGAAACCCGTGTGCGCACGGCGCCACCTGCGTTCCCCAGACGCAGCTCGAAGCAGCGTGTCTTTGCCCCTACGGAAGGCAGGGTCTCCTCTGCGATGAGGGTAGGTCCTATCAAGGTTGGTGCGTAGACTGTGATTTGTATCCATTGAGACACGATGAAGCCGGCGTGGCCAGAGGGTGTTTCTTTTGATATCTGTGCCATTCTGAGGTTTGTTTTCTCCTGCGCTCACCTCCATCTTTGAGGTTACACCCATAGGTGGTATATTGAAATGTATTCCAGCAGTTTTGTTTAACTGATGCAAGCCGGTGTAATACCATTCTAATTAGATTAGCTAAGTGCTCTACGCTTCCTACAAACACTTACTGAACTCTGAGGCTTTCACAATGAACAATTTAAGGATAACTGCCACTGTTGGATTGCAAACTCGGTTCCACTATATACACTGACCTTTTGAGGTGTCTACAGGTAGTACGCATCCAAATATAACGAACTCACCAAATGCTTTAAATTACACAACTCTGAAACTGTTCATTCATCAAAGTGCAGTCACAGAATGTACTTGCTGCCATTGGGTTTGTTTTATCGTCTCAAATAACAAACCTGTGAAGACATACTACTGCGCCGTGTAACTAATGTACTTCTCTCCCCGGCTCTACCTCGCAGTGTTAAGTCAGCTAAAGTCGGATATCTGCTTACACAGATAGCTCTTCATCTCCTCGACTGTGCTTAGAGGGGAAAGAACTGCTGCTATTTTGCTGTAATCTAATTGGGTGGCGTGGTTTGAAGACCGCTTGGCACAGCACGCCAGGCAGAGCTACCAGACGTCGCTCTATCAGACAGCAAAGAGCCTGATACCAAATAGAGTGTTCTAATCTCCCAGTGTCACACCGAGTGGGACTGACATTTGAATTTAAAGGCCGATAACAGCAGATAACATCAATCAGTATTGATTAGTAGCCAAGGCCTCTCTGCCTCTGGGCAGTCACTCAACTTTGGATGTGCTGGACTTCTTCAAATGAGTCTGGACTAATGGAATTAGAGGAAGGGTGTTTTGAGTCTGTTTTATATATTGATTTAGTGGTTCATTTAGAATTGATGCATTATTCAGAAGATCGTGATCTTATTTCAAAAAGAAAAATATCGCCTGGCAACATAGCAAATGTTATTTAACAGCAGTGCACTGGTAGCAGTTCTCTATAAAGAGTCAAAAGCCGGGTAATGGTTACAACTCTTCTTGAGTCACTGAATTGAGGAAACAGTTCAGACTCTGACATGTTCACGATGAAGCAATGCGCAGCTCATATGAACATGTGTGAACCAAACAGTCAACTTGAATGAGGGCTGATATGAAAGGTTTATTCCCTTTTAGACATGGAAAACATGGTTGGGTTCTTTAATAATAGAATTGCATACATGATGTCACTGTGTGAGGAACTAGTGAATCAGTTCATTATAACTAACTGTCTGAAAGAATGAGTTTGCGAAAATAAAATAGCATGAGATTATTTTTGTTATTAAATAGCATGTGCTTAAATGAAAAAGCAATAAAAAAATGAATGCTGTAAAAGACTGCAAACAAATTGCTCAAATGAAATAAAAGGCGCCTTTATTAATTTCTTTAGTAGTTTAATAATTAACTGAATTATTTGTATTATTTTGTTATTGACAGTTTAATAATGTATTTAATCATTTATTTCAATATTTCAGCATTTATTTTGTATTTACCAACTTAACTGTACGTAATTGTAACTTTATTTCCAAAGGTGCATGTTTTTTTTTTTTTTTGAAGTTGCATTCAAACCCCACAGGAAGACGGATAGATTGATCTTTCGATTGATCATGGGAGCTTGTGTTGCTGGAAGCAGCTTGATGCTGCGGTGGAGTTTAGAGGACAGACTCTGTTCTCTGATGCGGTGTTAACATCACACTCGCCTAAAATAGACCCATAATATAATAGCACATCTGTCCTAAACCGCCTTAACACACACATCATGTGACTTTTCATTCCATTGTCACCAGGCTCTACGTCAGAAGATTAAAGAATCATCTTGTGGGAAGTGTTTGAGATCAAACAGATTTAGAGAGAAGTTGCTCACATGTGTATATTTTTAAATTCTCGCGTCTTTATCTATTTAATTTGTGTGTGTGGTAATAGGAGGTAATCAAGAAAAGCAAAATATCTCCAGACAGAAGGCTATTGAATGTCACTAGAGAAAAATCCTTGCACATAAACGGTTTTTACTAGAACGAATGAAAATAAATGGGTGATGTGTCACTAGTAAAAACTGCTAGTGAGTTGGAGGTTGTTTTCTTGTTCCTTTAGTCACCTCTAGCAACCGCAACAGAATAATACGCCAGAGAGAACCATCTTGTGCTCTGCAGTGCCTTTTCATGAAACGGTAAACATAGTTATATGGTTATTTAAGGTCTCACACACTGGCATATGTCCCATTGACAGATCCATTTTTAGTTATAAGAGGAATTTACAAAAATAATGAGTTGTTTTATTCATGTCGTTTTATTCATCTTCAGCCGTGCGGGAAAAAATCAAGGAAAGCAAGGGATTTTTGTGCCTATAATTATTGCAGTTCTGGTTATTTCTGAAGGCTAGAATCTGAAATCCCATTTGACTTTGGAAAGGAGTTAAATTACGTCCTTATATAGGACTGCAGTTTATCTTAGGATGGTAATTGGCATTTTCAAAAAGTGCCCAATACATCTGATTAATAAATGACCTGCTTATTAATGAATTTCACTCTGAGGTAAAACACGTAACTCAGCATATGCAGCACATCACAGAGCCATTACATGACACTGCGAGTGAAGAAATACAGCTGGCCCCATCAAGCCACCCTTGCTAAAAACGCATTCTAGTCCTTCATTAGGCGCTCTGCAAATAAACTGCGACAAGGTAATATATGTGCAATTTCAAAAGGCATCAATAATTCAAGAGGAGAGCAGAGGGAAGAACTTTAATGCTGTTCCCAGAGAAATCCTCCGGAGAGGCTTTTGCAGACTGCACAGTTCATAAAGACAAAATGAGGGGTGGAGAAAACTCTTTAGGTAGCACTTTTTTTCACTGGACAAAAAGTGTAAATGCTTAATGTACCCAAGCTGACATGATTCTGAGTGATGGCTGCTGGATCAAGGAATCAAATGTTGAAATTGCAGAAGATTTCCCACCTCTGAAATACATTGTCCAAAGCAGCAGCCGGATCACAAATTCTGGGCAATTTCTGCAAAGTATCAGTTACGACCACTGTCCCATTTGCAGAGTAAAATGGCACAAAATTACAATAAATATTATTAGTAGCAGCATTTTACCCCAAAGGAAATTGTAATGCATCGGTTTTGACAGGCTTTTTATATGCATACATATAGTGCAATATCGCCATCTTGTGTCGTTTTCTCAAACAGCTGCTGCTAACCTCGCCTCAGTAAGACGACGACATTTTACAAGTTATTGTTTATTCGCTGTTATCTCAAGTCATTTCTCAAGTAAAATTATGCTAGCTATAGTTGGAGTCAACATTAATCATTTGGATATATATAAAAACTATATATTTATGTATCACTTTTCTTTTTCTTTGCAGCTGTCAACATCACTCGACCCAGATTTAGTGGACTTGATGAATTTGGATACTCATCGTTTGTGGCTTATCCCTCTATTCCCAGTATGGGTAACTTTTATGAATTCCACCTGAAGCTCACGTTTGCCAATAATGTCTCCGCTGTGAGAAACAACCTCATTCTTTTTTCTGGGCAAAAGGGACAAGGTGAGTCAAAATGGGAATATTGTTTGTATTTGTTACTCCATCTCTCTTTATTCACTTTGATTTCACTGCATCCCTTAGCGCTTATAACTTTATATACTGGTGTGTGAAAAATAAGAGATGAATTCATTGCAGTTTGACTGTAAAGTTCTTTCCAGACACAGCTGAGGTCATGTTAGAGGAAGTGAGGTTTGGAAATAGTATCACTCAACTAGGAGATATTAATGGAGCAGCTCCTGTAAAATGTGCTGTAAATGTAAGTCCGGGGCCTAACAGAAGACACAATTTATCTGTGCACAAAACGGGCGATGATTTTTATTATCTGGCATAAGGGAAAGATCTGTTATATATGAGGTCTTGGATGAATCTCAAATAATGTATAAGAAATCTTGTAGCTCAAACAGTAGTGTACCGCTTGCAACGCCAAGGTCATGGGTTCGATTCCCAGGGAAACAGGAACTGATTAGAATGTCAGTGTCTATCTTGAATGCAATGCAAGTCGCTTTGGATAAAAACATCGGCCAAATTCGTAAATGTAAAAAAATGTATAAAGAAAGTAAATAATTAATAACTAAAATCAACTAGTTGCTTATTATCATGCTTATTACTAGGATATTGGCTGTTTATAAGTTCTTATAAAGCACATTTTAATGCCTTATTCTACATGACCATATTCTACATCCCTTAATCCACCCAATGCCTAAAATTAACAACTACCTTACTAACTATTAATAAGCAGTAATCAGGAATTTAATAAGGCAAAAGTTATAGTTAATAGTTAGTTAATAGTGAGAAATTGATCCTAATCTATAGTGACTAAAGTGGTTATACATTTTTTTTAAATGACTTGAGAAGATAAATATTATAGTTTATTGAGAGCAGTGTTCAGAAAATAATATATATCAGTAGTTTAGTTTTAAGCAAAGAGTAAGTCTTTTTAATATCTTTAAATGAAATCTTGCTCCTCATACAGTATATAAGAATGTTTCTTGAAATTGACAAATGATGCTTTCTAAATGTAGAAAGAATTTTTTCAGTAGTCCACTTTAGATATTTAGTTATATATAATTAACTTTGCAACTACATGCCATCTAACTCATAAGAGTAATAAGTAGATTGTCTGCTTAGTAACTGCTAACACTCTATTTTGATAATCGTCCAACAGACATTCTACTGAAGTAACTTTGCAACTTACATGTCAACTTACTCTTTAACAACCTATTCTTTCAACAGTTTACTAATACTCTGAGAGGTAGTTGACATGTAGTTGCAAAGTTACTTATTTGTATTAGAGTGTCTAAAGTGGACTACCTAAATGAAATGTAACCAAAATCCATAACTAAAAAGCAACAAATCAACTTCCTGTTGAAAGTGCCATTAAGGAGACCTGTCTTTTTGAGAGACATGGCATCTCGGTCAAGTTTCCTCAAGCTTTGAGCTTCTCTGCCACCAACGGCAATTTATTTTAAGGTCAGTTTCGGTGGCTGCTAACTGACACGTCACTGCTACGAACATGTTTAATCAAAAGACAGGCAGCTGAATAAAAGAGTAAGGGGGGTATGAATCTTCCTCAGTTCAGCGAGTGTCTCTCGGGATTATAGTTTAGGATGATTCATCGAGGGAAAGAGAGAAGAGGACAGCACTGTGAATAATGAAGCAATTGTCAAGGGAGCCGTGCAGCACAGAGGAGAACAAAATCAAAAAGAAGGAATCAGAGAAGATGAGAAGGCAACTATTCACGTGATAATTGGCCAGATAAATTGGAGAGTTATATCCATCGACTCAAAAGAAAAAGAAATTATATTTTCGAGATGGTCAGCTTGACCTGAACATTAATGCTTCAATGTGATAGAAAAATACTTTTCTAATCTATTACTTTTCGCATGATAATTGAGCAACAACATCAAAACAAAATGGTGATTCATTTTACCTCATTACTTTTCTTGTATGTTTCAAAATATAAAACCATGTTTTAATAGAAAAAAAGCCAGATATTCAATATTTGGATCCCACCGCATGTGCTAATTGGATTCTCTTTACTGTGTGTTGTTGTCGTTGTTTCTCTGAAGGCATCAGTGGAGACGACTTCTTCGCATTGGGGGTGCGGAACGGCAGGATTGTTCATAAGTATAATCTTGGCTCAGGTTTGGCAACAATTATCAGTGAGCGCCTGAATCCGAGCATCAAAATTCACACAGTGAGCTTTGGAAGATATCTAAAAAATGGATGGCTGAAGGTGTGTTTTAAATTTTCAGGAATATAACTAACTTTTAAATTCATATTAATTTTTCTTTTTACTTTTATATACACTACTGTTCAAAAGTTTGGGGTCTGTAAGATTTTATATATATATATATATATATATATATAAATTCATCAACTTGAACGATACTTTAAATGGATCAAAAGTGAAAGTGCAGATGTTTATACTGTTATAAAAGATATTCACAGTTTTCAGCATTCATAATAATAAGAAAAGTTTCTTTAGTACCAAATAGGCATATTATAATTATTTCTGAGATGTGACACTGAAGACTAGAGTAAAATCCAGCTTTGCCGTCACAGAGATAAATTGAATTGTAAAATATATTCAAATGGATGTTTTAAATTGTAATAATATTTCATAATATTACAGTTTTTACTGTATTTTTGCTCAAAGCTATGAAGCCTTGGTGAGCATAAGAGCCTTAATGCAAACCACAAGCTTTTGAACAGTGGTTCAGGTTTTATGGTATTTGCATAGCACTTTCAAGATAGTACTGTACCGTTATGAAATAATTAACCAGACATATTGCTATAGATTTGAAATGCAAGACAAAGCCAGTAAAAATACCTTCATGTTTTACCTTCAAGTTTTCCTGTTCCGAGCCACTTTTGACACTAAACTCTTTGACTATGCTGACCATGCACACATTGGTGTGTTTTCTGAGTAGGTTGATGGGCAGAAGAGGAGGACAGGTGCATCCACTGGACCGCTGGTAGGCCTGAACGCCTTCAGTCACCTTTATGTGGGTGGATATGAAGAATACACACCTGAGCTGTTGCCTGCGGGCTCTCGTTTCCAGAAGAGCTTTCAAGGTACTGTGGGGTTGTTGCTGTATTATTATTATTTTTATTATTATAATTGTTTTTGTTGTCTTGGTTAATGTCTTGATTTAGATTGTCAGTTAGTGATGAAATCGTACTTGTTTTTTCCTACTTGGATCATCTGTGTTGTGATGTGTCTGCAGATCTGATGAGAACCTTAATCTTGTGTGCAACCAACTATCATAAAGCTTTATTAAAACAGACATTTTAAATGTCAATGTCAGACAATTTAAAGGGTTGGTTTTATCATATTTTTATTTTTAATCTTGGTAAACATTATTAAACAGCATTTTTAACAGTAGGATGAAATGGATCTTTTGTCTCAAGCTCTGGATGCTTACAATCATGGGCCTCATTCATGAAACGAGCTTCACATACATTGGTTACGTTTCATGAGGAGTGGAAGTAAGAAATTGTTTTTCAGGATGTGTGAAATTAAGTGATAGTCAATACATAATCTATCCTTCATCCGAAACATGTTTTTGTCTTAGCCTTATAATGGTAAGCCTATTATAAGTGTTCATGTTTTAAATTGAGCGGCATGGTTTTCATGGGAAATTGCGTACATATATCACCCACATGTGCGTGTCTCATTATACAGTAATACCTCGGTTTACGAGTGACTTTGTATACGAGCAAATCGGTGTACGAGCATGGAAAGTCAAATCGGTGTACAAGCATTGTAGCGGAGTGCGAGAAATTTTTTCCCTCACCCACGTGCATTTTTGTGTGGAAAAGTCCTAACACTCAGCATCGTCACGCGCATTTTTACTGGAAATATCCTAACATATCCTAACGACAGCCTCTCATAACACAGTCACGCGGTTCCAACCCCTTTATCACCCCTTAACTCGTTCATTCTCTCAGCGTCGCTTGGTTTGGCTGCATCATTCACCACTATGTCATTAATGTCAATAATTAATTGTGATCGCTATTGTTCACGTAGTGAAATATACACGTACAGTACCTCTAAGCAGTAACTGTCACGGTTCATGACTTCATTGTCTCCTAGTTCTGCCTGAGTGTGTGTGTGTGAGTGGGGGCGTGGTCACTGATCACTGACACACCTGATTCTCATATCATCTGCCTATTTAGTTTACTTCTCTCCACTCTCGTGTGAGTCGTTGTCTCTGTTATGTCAGCGCTGTCTTTGGCTCTCCCGCGTTCGTTCACGGCTCCCCGTCTCCCGTGTACCATGTTCCACGACCTTCACTCTGGATTATCACTTCGTTTGTTTTCTGCACTATTATAATAAATTCACTCATTTGCACTTGAATCCGGGTTTTGTGTTTTCCCTTGCTTTCCCTTTTCCTCCCTCCTCTCGTCTCCCTCACACCAGCAGACGCTGCTCAAAGCTGAAGTGCATTACAGTAAATTGTCAAGTATTTTTAGAGTTTAATTGTCAATTATTAATTAGTATTTATATGAGAACTTAATGGTTATAATTTTAACTGTAATTAATAAGGTAAAACCCCAAAAATATTTAAAATGGCCATTTATGGTTGTGTGGAACGAATCAATTGATTTTTAGTGCATTCTTATGGGGAAAATTGTTTTGGTGTACGAGCATTTTGGGTTACAAGCTCGCTCTTGGAACGAATTAAACTCGTATTACTGTATCTTTAAATAGAGAAAAGTTGCTTCAGCTACTGCATGACAAACCAATAACAGTCCCACATCATACACGTGTCAACACATTAGAAAGATTAACATGGAGATAAACAAAGAGATCAGTTGTAGCTGTAACCGAGTTCCTTGTAAAGCATTATCTATTGTGAAGGGTCATTTTATTATGGTTGTTGTAGAGCTGTGCTGGAATTTATTTTCAAGGATGCACCATGTCTATTAAAGCTACAGTAACATCTTCAGCTAGTCAGGTTGAGATCCTTTCCATCTAAACTGGTGAATGTTTAGTGAGCATTATTATAACCACATTCATCCGTACTGTCACATAGAGCCGAAGCGCAATCAAAACAATGTCCTTCTGCAAAATGCATGATGTTTTGTTTTTAACTGCTACAGGCACAAAAGTTACATGTGTACCTTTAAGCACAACATGATGAAACCTTTTTAACTGGTGACAAATGGGCCCAGATGTGTCCTAACCACTGCATGTCTCAGGATTCAATACGAGTCTTTATTACCACATAACATCATTTCAACTCATCCCTCTGTTTACAGTAATTCACTTACTGGGCAAATAAAATACAGTTTCACAACGACTGTCTTGGGGCCTCTTCAACCTCAAATAAAACTGTTGAAACTGCTTGATTATGATTTTAAATGGTTATTGACTGAGTATTACATTATCATCTGAATTTAATACCCACTTATGAATATGTGAACTGATCTCATGGAGCTCACGGCAGTGAGCATGAAGTCCCTTTATGTTCATACCACTCATTTGTATCTGTCACTCACTGGATTTTTCATTTCATTTTTGCTATTTTACTTCAAAAAGAACAACAGATGTTTTCCCCCATTTCAGCATTAAAGCTCAAACTCATGGACTTTTGAACCGTTTTATTTTTCTCTTCCTTTAACCATGATGGTGCTACCAAAATAATTGTCAACACTGTTATTTTTTCTTGCCGTTGCTGGAGAGCGCCATGTGCAGGAATTAGATTATATTGTTATAGGGATTTTCAGTGATGGCACAAATGTTTCTTCCTGTTCTGAATATTACATTTACAAAAAAAGGCTGAGGCATGCTGGGAAGTCCATTGGCTCCAGAGCTCCTTATAGCAATAATGTTCTTAGTATAAGAAGCACACTATATTCTCTTAACATAGTGTGTGTATGTGTATGTATATATATATATATATATATATATATACACACATACACACACTATATATACACTATATATATATATATTAGAGAGAGAGAGTCAGAGAGTCTCGTATTTGCTCACAATAAACAGTATTATTGTGAAATATTAGTCAAATTCTAATACATTTTAAGACGTAATTTATTCCTGTGATCAAAGCTGAATTTTCAGCATCATTACTCCAGCCTTCAGTGTCACATGATCCTTAACATTATTTGTGTGGAATTCATGACTTTTTTTTTTTTTTCAGGGTTCTTTCGAAAATTCAGAAGAACAGCATTTATTTAAAAGAGATTTTTGTAACAATGTGTTTACTGTCACTTCGTATTGAAAAAATTATATTTAACCTAAAGCTTTGAATGGTACTGTATATGTTGCTCATGGTATCATATGATTTCAGAAGATTTATATCAAATAAGTCATAAAGACTATCTTTTTGGTACTTTTCAGAGCTTGACGGCCCTAGTTTCTCTTTATCTCTTGCTCTCTCTTTGATTTTAAAGGCTGCATTTTTGATGTGCTGTTTCGGACAAGACGAGATGGGAAGTTTCAACCTCCAGGAGGGGCAGAGGGCAGGCCAGAGTCAGGACGTAATGTGGGGCAGTGTGGTGTCGATCCGTGCAACCTGGTCATCTGCCGGAACGGAGGCACCTGTGTGGACTCTGGATCCTCTGTGTAGTAAGACTTAAGAACAAGCCCATGTTTGAGCCAACTTGTGCGAGTGAATGACTGACAAACATCATTAATCTTTTCTCTTTGACCTTCCCTTCCAGCTGTCAGTGTGTGTTTGGTTGGAAAGGTGCTCTTTGCTCTGAGAAAGTGTCGTTCTGTGATGCTGAACACATCCCACCACCCTCCTGCGCTCGCGGCTCCGCATGTGTGCCCCTTCCTGATGGATACACATGCCAGTGCCCCCTAGGTTCTGCTGGACTCTTCTGCCAGCAAGGTTAGGCCACAATCTATCCGACTTCCAGGGAACCGCTAGAGGGTCTATGGAAGGGTGTTATATAAAAAAAAGATAACGGCAAAATAATGTTTAAAATAATTACTTTCTTAAAACTGCAGATTAAAGGAGTTGTATGACATTTTTTGACTGTACTAAAGCATAGAAAATCAGGGGAGTGTCATCCATATAAGCTGTGAATGTTTTGCATTCCCAAGCCATAACCCAAGGACTCAGTAATTAGTATTTGCATTATAACTTACTAAAGATTCCCTTGGTGTACCATTAAGCTTACATGATAAAAATGCTGTTAATACGTATGTAACTGTCTGTCATTTATTTATTTGCCAAACAACAGTAATTTTCTTCTTACTGACAGGGCCGTAAGAGGCCCTTGCCTGTTTCGAGTACTTGTGACTGCATGTCTCAGCAGGTAAATGTAAGCAATTTTCAATAAAAGGTACAACATATTAAGAATATTTTTAGCTGTGTTGCTATGTGTAATGAGAGTTGGCAACTGAGTAGTTATGGAGCGAGCGTGAGCGCCTTTAATAAACCCATCGGGCGCATTGTTTGACACGATTAACCACCCACCTGCATTTTATTGAAAGTAGCAGATTATGATATACATTTACCTTTCTATTTTGATCATCTTTAAAATGTAAGTTATTCCTAAGTTTTCAGCAGATTTGCTGATTAGGTGCTCAAGAAACTTTTCTTCTTATCATCAATTCAGGAAATATTTTAATGTTTTTTTTTCTCCCAAGATTCTTTGATGAATAGAAGGAATGTCAAAAGAACACTTATTTCTTGCTCTAAATGTCTTTTACTGTCACTTTTGTTCAATTCATCCTTGCTCAATAAGTCTTTTTCCATAAATCTGCTCAATAAATCAAATATTTTACTATATATAAAATACTCATAAAATATACGTATTACAGTATAATAGGAGGGTTAAACAGAATGTTTGGAATGAAACAGAATTTGTTATGTTTGGAAATGTTTAAGATGCTTAAACAGAGTAAACAACTTTTTTTAAGATCTTTTTTTTTTAAAGAGTTTATATACATACACACACGCACACTTTTTAATTTAATTTATTATTCTTTTTTTACCCATTTATATTTTCCCTAAAAAATACTCCATGCTCACTTTATGGAAGTCACAAAATTATATGAGTATACGTAAATGAGTTAATGAAAATTTAAAGACAGAGAGACTGCATTGTCTTGTTTTTTTGTTGTTGTTTTTTGTTTCCAGCTGTATCTATCAGTGATCCTTTCTTCAGTGGCAATCAGTCATCTTGGATGTCATTTCCTTCCATCAATATAAGGCACAGAACTCATCTGCAACTGCAGTTTCAAGCACTTTCCCCAGAGGGGATCCTGTTCTACACCTCACGGTACTTGAGCAGTCGGTCCGGTAAGGCAGCATCTTGACTGGTTATATTATACAACATTAAAGCATTTAAGTGTACATATTACATATTCAAGTGGTTTATATGGTAGGGGAAGTACAGTTAAGACCCGAGGACCAGATATGTTGAATGAAGATCTGGAGTCAATAGAAGAAATTTTAGTGAAGTTTAGTTTGCCAGCAGAAGCTTCAGGTCTCACAAGGAGTTCGTAGGCCGCCCCACATACAATAACATTGTTACAGCAATTATACTCTAACAGAGGGTGCTAACCATGTCAATGATGACGGTTAAATGATTCTGATTTGCAAAGAAAGAAAGAAAGAAAAACAAAACTAGTAATTTTCCACACAAGAGCAGACAGTCTGAAGCATATCTTCGTTGATCACATAGTTGACAGGTTAGTGACCTTCCACACGGCTTGTCGAGAATAAGAAGTCATTCTGTCTCGTTATGGTTCCAGTTAATCACCTCACCAATACAGACCATATTAACGCACACACAGATACACAGCTTCTCCAAGACTGAACTCGGCTCAGGCTCCAACTGTCAACAGAGACACTACCCAAAACATTCTGATAATATATTCTATCTGGTGAGAAGTTCAGACAATATTCATCCTTGCTCTATGGAAAAAAACAGAAAAGCAAAGAAAGGCTTTAACAAAAAAAAACTCTTTACAAATCATTCAAATAAGAAAAAGAAAATAATATATGAAGAAATAAG